>JAGFMF010011709.1:10742527-10894881 GCA_019455555.1 Galemys pyrenaicus | reverse complement strand
GGGGGGGGGGGGGGGGGGGGGGGGGGGGGGGGGGGGGGGGGGGCTTGTGGTTCATTGTCCCAGCTCCACCGCCCAACTGCAAGGCCAGGTTCACCTCATTCAGATTAACAGCCAGTAGGCAAGGGAGAGGCACTTGTGAGCAACTTTCAGAAAAAATGAAAACCCACCACCCAGCTCTGGGCTCTGATCCTTGCTTGACCTGACCGTTGAAGCACAAGACTGAAGGGGTGGGGAAGAGTGCAAAATGCAGTGGACTAGCTTCAGACAGACTCTGGTAGGAAAAGATCTGGCTTAGAAAACTGCATGAATACAAGAGGCATGGCACTGCGTATCACAGATGCTGCTCCTTTTCTCCTGGGTCATTCTGCCCAACTCTTAAAAACCACTCCTCTTCACCCAGATCATAAGGAGGCATGTTACAGCTGCTGGAACTAACTGGAAGGGGAAATTGCTAATCGATGGGCTTGAAGTCTCAATTACGCAAGATGATTGGGTTCTAGAGAGCTGCTGGAGGACAGACATTGTGCTTATAACTAACAATATATAATGTAGATTTTCAAATATAGTAAGAGGGTAGACCTCAAGTTCAATGTTCTTACCATAATGAAGTAAAATGGAAATATAGACCAAAGGAGGACTCATTCCAGCCCTGGCCCCGAGGGCACATTGTAAGCCTGTGATGCTGTCCCACTGAGGTTGCTGAGGGCTCCTGTGTGCATTCTGGGCATTTGACAGTGCCTCTAACTCTCATCACAGCTTCGGGGAGGCCGGCAGACTGACTCTCAGCCTACTGGCAGCATTCACCTGGACTCCAGCCCTGGGTTTCTCACCCCCAGACTGGGAAGGGTCTCACTTTTAGCCAGCCTCCAGCCTTCTTAGGATAAAGCCCCTGCCTTTGACCAAAGGACACTGAGTTCAGCTTTCCTGCCACACACCTGAATTGAAATGCCCCAGACATGCACCTTTGGCAGTATTTGCCAAAGCACACCTCTTACCTCCTAGCCTTGGACCCATGCTATGTCATCTTGTGAGAAAGTTTAGGGCTCTGGGATGGACTTCCAACGGGCAAGAACAGCCCAGAGGGGCAGCCGCATGAGATGTTTTTTAAAAGGTCTGGGTGAGGCTGATGGATTTTGAGGAGGAAAATGACAAGATTAGATTTACACCCTTACGTTACATTCTTTCCCCAAGTTTGAGCATCTTTCTCACCTTTCAAAACCCCCAGGATGTGCCGGGCAGATATCAGAATCTAACGAACAAGCCATTCCTCCCAGCGGTATTTGCTTTTTTTAAACAGCTTCAAGGAGGAGGAACCCTAAGGAATGACTCTCCACTGGTGGAATTTCAACTCCTTGATCTTGGGAAGGAGAGATTGGGAGGCAATGAAATTAACTCCCATCACCCGCCTTGGCCTGTCATTGGGTCAGAGTGCAGGCACTGACTGACGCCCAGCTGTGAATACTGCCAGGCTGTTTTCGCCATTTGGTCTCTGGAGCCAGCCTCTATTTCCTCGGGAATTCCTAACTCCTGGGTCGTTTCAAAGACTGGAGTAGATGAGAAATGACAGTCACATGAGCCCTTCCTTCCTGGAAGTATTCTCCGGCTTGGCTTCATGGAGGACCCTGCTAGTTCCCAGCCTTGACAGGTTAGAAATCCCTGGGGGGGATTTCCAGGCCCCAAGGCTGAGCTTCCCTCCCAGGCAGGCTGATTAGTTGACCTGGACTGTGGCTTGGACATCAGGGATTTTTTAAGTTTCCCGGATGATTCTAACATGCATCAAATTTAAGACACCAGCTGTAAGGAATTTTGAAAGAAGACATCTATGCCCAGGTCCTTCCCTTCAGTGATTAAAGAAGCATCTCTGGGCACTGGGCTCCAGGATTTTTTGTAAAGTATACAGATTTTGTTCCACCCTCATGTAAGCACACACAGGGGTGTATATGTTGTTTACCATTTGTTTTCCAAAAGCAGAATCGCATCATATTGTAGGGTCTGAGAAAAGTCTCAGGTTTTTCTGCCCTCCCGCCACTGGTATAATGATGGACACCTGCGGTGCTGCACCCATGCCTAGGTGGGCATGTGCAAGTGGGCGCACCTGAGTTTGGACATGGGCTTATATGGGCGGCGTCATGAGGACGCCAGTATGAACGAGCAGTGAGAGGATCAGCGAGCAGCAGCAGCGGAACAAGAGCAGCAGAACAAGAGAGAAGAAGCAGCCGAGAGGGTGAGATGCGCCGGGGGCTGGGAGGCCTGCCAGCCTCCCGGCCCCCCGGCACCACTGCCTGCCATGTACCCAGCCACCTCTGACAATAAAAAGTATAAACGCCACCGAGGGCTCCAAGACTCCTTCCTTCACCCCATCTACTAGAACCATCCCGAACTTGCCCTGTGACACCTTTCCTGCCGCTACAACACACAATTTTGGGGGTATGCTATTTCAGGCTTCCTGCTAACACTTCTTGCTATCAGTAAGTCCGGTAGAAATCCCTGCAGGGGATTAATATTATTCTGATACATTCTCTTTTTTTCTTTTAATTTTTAACTCTTGTCATAATTTCAGATGAAACAAGGTAAGCACTGTGCAGAGACAAGGGACCATGGTGATGGTGCACGGGTGAATTGGTGGTGGAAATTCTATGGGGACTATACCTGAGAAAGGAAAGCAACTACTGTGAAAAGAAAGAATAATAATAAATAAAATAAAAATGAAAAACAGTGTGTAGAGACTTCCCCTTTGCCCTTCACGAGACCCTCCCCACCCAAGTGCCAGCACATAGCAGTATTTGCTCTGGGCTTGGGGAGGCTATCAGCGCCGCGGTGGGGCCTCACACAATGCTGGCACAGCTCCCGACACTGGTGAGGGGGCGTCTCAGACCCTTGGTGGCAACTGTGCCAGCGGGCTCAGAGCGCAGAGCACGCTTCTCGGGTTTGGAGTCTGGCTCCTCCACGCTTGTGTGGTCTGCCTCCGTTTCTTCCTCTGTAAAGTGCATGACAGGAGCCCTAATTCCAAGGGTGTGTGAAGACTGAGTGGATTACCTTAGTACTTAGACAAGTAAATACTCAATCAAGGTTAGCTTTTAAGATACATTGATTGTTACCATGAGTCATCTGCAGAATAAAATTGGTTTAAGCTCACCCTCATGACCTATAAGCAGAATTCTTTATGAGCTCAGAGTCACTCAGTCCATTAGAAGAAATGGGGAGTTGTCAGTACACGAGTGTCTCAAACTTAGAAACGGAAGCCACTTAAAAACAAACCAAGAAACACCAAATAATACTGTTCACCATGACTCACCCCCAGAGATGCCGTGTTTGTTTGCGGAGGGTGACCTGGGATACGCCCAAGTATAACCTCAGGGTGCAGAATGCGGCAAGGGGACAGGACAATGATGAAGGAAGCTATATCATCATGTACTGTTGGGGAGCAATGCTGCACAAGCAGGGGCACACGTGCTTCTGGGGGGCCAGGCAGCACACCTGTGTGAAGGAAGCCAGGTGGAAGTTCATAGGGAAGTAGGAGACCCTCGACATCTGGAGAACGCTGTCTGCCTCCAGAGGCCAGCTCCTCCCCAGTGCAAGACTGAATGGGAACATGGGTCCTCAATGGCCACATGTTCTATTCCTTCCAGAGAGGCTGCAATTTTGGATCTTGATGTGGAGTTTTCCAAATTGAGATATTTTAAAAATTTCCCAGTTGGAAAAGCCCCTCTGTAGGCCAGTTTTACAGCTTCCGATCATGGAAGTTGAGTACGGAGTTTGGTTGACAGGGGAGATATGAGCGGGGTTAAGAAGATATGAGCGTGTGTATTGTTCTGGGTCAAGCCAAGCAGAAGAGACCTTATCTGATGGTTCTAGAGCTCTGATGTCCCAGAACAGGGTGGCTCGGATCAGGTCCTGAGATGTTTCTTGAAGACCTACTCTGTGTCAAGGAGACACCTATTCTTCCAGAAGCACCTCATTCCCTTTGCCCTGTTTATCTCCTCCCAAGCTGGCTGCTATCTGCTAACTGAACTTCTGAGTTACCCTGATATTGCGAATGGGCCTCTCAGGGGAGCAGAGAACCTCACTGCAAATTATAGAACAAGACCTGACATCTAGGACCTGACATCTTCTTCTGGGACTTAGCTCTTTCTGTTTCTCATGTAAGCACAATGAGAAAAAAGGAAACATTTGGTTAAAAAGAGAGAGAGAGAGAGCATGCACATGCAAAAGATGAGTCCTGGTTAGAGTAGTAATAAAAGAGCATGAAAAATTCATTATTTTAGAAGACCTTAACCTCTACAATACAAATCAGGTAAAGCAACTGAAAACTATCTAGTTATTTCTGAGCAACTCGAGGCATCTGAGTTTATCCCCATAAAGGGAAAATATCACATAGATGCGAACAAGGAAAAGGGACTTCCAGTTTCCTTAAAGAGGCAGAATTTGTAACCTGCCCCCCACACCCCACAGCCATATGGACAAGTGTAGCGCCAGGAGGACACGGGCAGGTGCTCTGTGATCTGGGCAGATGGGTCAAGGAGGAGTCCTGGAGCCCTCGGTGGCTTTTTCAGACTTTTATTGATCTTTCTGCGTCATCTGCAGTGAGGCAACCAGGTACAGGGCAGGTGGAGCGGAGGGTGGGAGCGCAGGTGGAGCAGGGCACCAGGAGGCTGGCGGGCCTCCTAGCCCCTGGCAAATCTTCACTCTCTGGGCTGCTTCTTCTTCTGCCTCTCTGCTTACTGCTGGCATCCCTGTGACGCCCCCTTATATGCCCAGTGTCTTGGTGCCGGTGGCCCACCTATGTCACACACTGCTCCAGGTGCCACCATCATGCACACATGTAGGACTCCAGGGGCTGCCATCGACAGTAATGGCGGGAGGGTGGAAAAGACTGATAACTTTCATTTACCCTACGGCATGCTAGGTAAAATGTCATCAGAATCCTTTCAAATACATACGATGGCCAATAAGAAAGAAGGGGACTCCTCAGGGGTCAGAAACAGAGGAAGCTGGAAACCAGAAGCGAATACATGAAACTTGATGCCTCCATAGCCTTGGGAGGAGTCCCTGGTTTTGGTGGTCCAGGGGCCTGCATGGTCACCCCCAAGGAGACACGAGATAAAGAGGCCCTGAGCTCCTGGGAGCAACTGAGTGGTCGCTACAGAGTCAGGACCCCGAGTGCACAGCACTTGATGCTGTGCGCCAGAGGAGCTCACACAGAGCCGCGGCAGGCTGGATCTGGGTTCTGGGTGGCTGCGCAAAGCTCCCACTGGAATTTTATAACCTGGGTCTGCACTGCAGCTGCCTTCGAGTCTGCATTTGCCTGACCTCGAATGGCTCCTAAATGTGCAGGATGAGAATGAACGTGAAAACGTGTTACTGGCCTAAAATAATCCCGGATAACTCAGTGGAAGCAAGTAAGAAATGACTCAGAGGGGACCCAGAGAGGACCTCAATCAAGTCCTCTTAGGATTCCCACAGATAAAGGCCCTGGAAGTGAATCCACAATCCAAAATTATAAATTGTAAAAGGAAACCATCTATCTGTCATGCTCCAGAGTCAGCGGATATAACTAACATTGGAATTAACCCACAAGAGCCAAAGACCATCTGACATCCGCTACAGGTGGGGGTGTTTTAAATGATTAAAATATAGAAGAGAGGAAACAAAACACAAGGCACTACAGCAAGAGGATAAGCACCGACTAAAGGATGAAACAGATCGCCTAGCAATGAAACAACGGTCGTCGTCGCTGAGTTGACCATCTGTACTTGAACCCTAGAGGGACGGGCTAGGGAGCTGAACAGACACAGAGAGAGCTGAAAGGAGAATTTTGATCCATGACGTCAGAGGGAAGCACGCAGAAATTAAGACGTAGACGGACAAGAAAAGCCTACCAAGAAGAAAGAATGTTGTTAGGGAATAGAGGGCAGGAGAGCAGATTTTCCAGGAAATAGTGGGAATTTTCCAGAGTGGATGAAGTATATAAATTCTTAGTTTAGGTAGCATGGCACATTCTACACAAGATAAAGCCAAAGAATATATTTTCCCATACTGAATCTTCATACTGAAAATTGTCTTTACAGTATACACTCATTTTCTTCAAAGTGCAAAAAAAACCCAACAACAACAAAAAACCCACAACTCTTACAATTAAAAAAATGAACATTGTATTTACTGGAACATGCATGTTTCGGGGGAAAGGGAGGGCTGGAACGTGCAGTGAAATCACTATTCTCACGGCTTATCGGGAGCACCAGACAGCTGCAGAAGACACTGCAGGCGGGTTGGTACAACGGCTCGTAGAGAGGGATCTAGCAGTGTCACTCTGCTTACCACACTTTCCTTTTCAAATTTCTCTTCCAGGCTGTTTATCTGAAGTTTTGTGTCAGCAGGTTACTGGCAGGAAACAGATGGCCCTCTCCAACTGAAAATGAAGGAAGTTTAAGAAAGTGACTGTCAAGGAAGAGGACATGGACAGGGTTTAGGGAAGTCCCAGAGATGGGAAGGAACCATTTCCACCTCCAAGCCTGAAGGATGAGAGGAGAGGAGCCTGAAGCCTGGAACCCAGAGAGGCAGCTGCAGGGAGGGGGCTGCCAGACAGGAGCGGTCACCCTGGAGAGGACCAGGCAACCAACCCACACTGCAGGGAACAAACCCCAGCAGAGCTGGACCCCTGCTTGGCCCAAGAGAATCCACTGGGGCCTCCCTGGTGGTGCAGTGGGTTAAGCAACGGACCATGAAGCAAACCGCAGCCACTGCAGCACGAGTTCGATCCCTGCTGCTGGCCAGGGAGGGGACCCACGTGGCACAGCAGACTGCTCCTGCCTCGCCCGCTGCGCCCCTCAGCAGTGTGTTTTGGTAGATCTGATGCCTGTTCTGCTCCCCACTCTGTCTCTGGTGGATCCTCTCACTCCCCACTCCTCCGACCTGTACCCCAATTCTTGTATGCATAAATAAATCTTTAAAAAAAGAAAAAAAGAGAGAGATTCCATTGACCCTTGTTCTTTCTCAAAGGTTGGACAATTATTTGACACCATTCATGAGGGAGTTTAAGTCCTGATCCATGAGATCAGTTTCCTAGGGGACAAAATCAGAGAAAGATGGCGAGGGGAAGGGAGGCGTGGAGAAGAATGGAAGGCATTTGGGACCAGCATCACCTGCATAGTAGTAAATTCTTAATTTTAATAGTTTTACTGAGCCTTAATCCACTGGCCACAAATGCAACCTTTTGAATTATACAATTCAGTGGTCTTTTTGTACTTCAGAGTTGTGCAATCAATACCACGATTTTACATTTTTATCACCCCTCAACTCCCAACCCATTAGCAGTCACTCCCTATTTAACCCCAACCTCTTCATCCAACCCTAGACAACTAACAATCCAAATTTTCACATTCTAGACATTTCATATAAATGAGATCATATAACATGTGGCCTTCTGCCTCTGATTTCTTGCATATGGCATAATATTTTTCAAGGTTCATTCTTGCTGTAGCATGGTATCAGTACTTCATTCTTTTTTTACGACTGAATAGTATTCTGTTGCATGAATATACTACCTTTTATTCATCCGTGCATCAGCTGATAGAAACTTGAGTTGTTACTCCTTTGTGGCTATTGTGAATTATGGTGCTATGAACACTCATGTTTAGGGTCTTTTTGAACATGTTTTTAATTCTCTTGGATATATGTATTCCGACAGTGGAATTGAAATAGAAATAGAAATAGAAATAGAAAAATCTATTTAAACATTTTGAGGAACTATCAGACTGTTTTCCAGTAATTTTTTTTTATTATTCCATATAGTTCAGAAGGTTTTTCACAAGGTGAAATTGCTTTGATGAAGTTGATCTTTTTACAACTAGCATCATCCAGTCACTTCAAGAGATTTGTCTGCTGTATCATCCCCATGTAGTTAGTCACTGAGGTGTGGCAAAGCTCTTACCTAGCATCGTGCCCTTTGAAAGTGTTTACTAGCATGATTTTAGAATAATTTCATTGTTTAGATGCTTTTAGCGCTAAGCTGAACAAGTCTACTCTAGCCAATTGGCAGTGTGAATATGCTTCTATCTATTATAAGTTGGTTAATGGTAGTCACTGAAAGTCAGTGAACCCTAGATTCACTGGTCAGGCCAAGATTCTGGACCTGCAAAACTGCATTCTGGTTTGTTTGGAAGGCAGCAGGTAGGGTAAAGGTTGATCAGGTATTTCCACCCTTCCACTACTGATGATGGACACCTGAGGTGCTGCGAGGATTCCAGGGTGGGCATGCGCAAGTGGGCACAACTGTGTTGGACACGGGCATAAATGGGCAGTGTCATGAGGATGCCAGAACTGCGAGGACCAACAGAACCGACAGGATGAGTAGCAGCAGCAGAGAGAGATAGAAGAAGCAGCCGAGAGGGTGAGATGCGCTGGGGCCTGGGAGGCCCGCCAGCCTCCTGGCCCCCATGCCTGCCATGTACCTGGCCACCTCTACTAAATAAAGTATGAAAAGCCACCGAGGGCTCCAAGACTCTCCTTCCTTAACCCGTCTGTCCAGAACCATCCCGAACCTTGCTCCAGTGCTCCCATCCTGCCGCTACACAGATTATATAAAGTGGCATAAGAATTAGGCAGCTGTCGGGTAAGATGTTAAGCAGCAGCAGCATAGCATCTGCAGCCATTACTCTGTCCAAAATAGACACATAAGTGACGTAGGGGACGCAGGGCTTTTTCTCCCTGGCAACCTCACAGGCACACCTGCAATTTCAGGAGGTTTGGCCCGGGAAGATGTACAAGCTTCTTTTTCTTGTGTCTTGGACTTTTTAAAGAAAATCAATAGGGCCTCCCTGGTGGCGCAGCAGGTTGAGCGCCACACTGTGAAGCATCTGTGGCACAGCAGCACGAGTTTGATCCCCAGCCAGGGAGGGGACCCACCTGGTGCAGCTGACCTCTCCTGCCTCACCTGCTGCTCCCCTCAGCAGTGTATTTCAGTCGATCTGCCTGTTCTGCCCCCCCACTCTGGGTGAATCCTCTCACCTCCCACAACTGACCTGTACCCCAGCTCTTATATGCATAAATAAATAAATGTTTAAAAAATCAACAGCAAAAACAAAGACAATGGACACTGTCTTAATCTTAAGTTGGAGTAATGTGCCAGGGTGATACAGGTCTAAATGTTGGAGTCATAGGGTTTCAAGTTCAAATCCTCATGTTTCCATATCTCAGTGTGTCCATGAAAAATGACTTACTGCCTGTGCTTTCACTGGTAAAATGTGAAATGGAATGCCTGCTTCTAAGCCCTGATAACTAGAGATAATGTGGCAGTGGAGCCCAGCCTGGAACAGGCCCTCGCAAGGGGGGTTCTTAAGCAGACACTGCTGACATTGCCTCTTTGGATTTCCAACAAGGGAGGCTTTATTTCGGGTACCAGGGTGAACTCAGGGCGTGGAGCGGGGAGACATTTCATCAATTGTTTCAAAGCAGTCTTGCCTTGTTTACTTTTAATAATGGGGTTGTTTGCTTTTAATAATAACAACTAGACCCAGCCCTCCTATTTTCTGAAGGTTGTGAGCAAATGGATGCTTGTGAGTAGCAATCTTTGCAGCCACAAGTGGCCAGCGGCCACAGGCGACAAGTGAAAACAGGTTGTGTTCAGGGAAGCACTTCATTTGCTGAGGGTAATGATATTTACCTGTGATCCTATCCCGCAGCTTCAAAGGCGGCAGCAACCATTACCTAACTAATGAGCACAATACCCCCATCCCCCCCATCCCCGGTTCCTGATCCTCAAGACAGGGATGAGACTAAGTAATACTCTCCCCACCTGTGGCCCGACCGGAGAAAGGGGGAAAGAACTTGCCCACTGAGCTTAACTGGCTGTGTGAGCACAGGTGAGTCGCAGACCCTCTCTGGGCTTCACTTTCCTCATTTGTAAAAGGAGAGGCTTGGTTCCTTCCAGGTGATGTTACAGGTGTCTTCACATGACTATGGCTGGCCTCAGGCTTGATTTTAGGCCACCTGTGGATTCTGTGTCTGTTTTACATATATACGTGTCACTGTCTCTGTGGGTGTATGTATGTTTATGTTTTGAAAACAGCTGGAGGAAGATTAGGAAAGGATTAGGTGATGTCTGTCTCAGCCTTGATTCAAGGAGGCATTTCTCCGGTGTTTGCAGAAAGTCAATTCTCAGATAATACTTACTGCCCCCCCACTTTGATATTCATGTCATTGCAAACAGCTGGAGTTCCCCCTTCCCTAGACAAAGCTCTAAGCATACTCACTAGCTTCTCCCATCTTAATAGGGCACTTCCTTGCCCCCTAAACCCACTTTACCAAAACCTATGAAAGTAGGAGAGGTACTTTCTCATACTTCCTATTGATCTGTAGAAAGAATACATTCAAGCTAATAAAATGAAAACAGGTTTACCCAAAGTTGTTCCTCTGATTTAAATTTTTTTGACAGGGAGCTTAATACTTCAAAAATAGCAATTCATTCCCTGGTAGGTCATAACATTTCTGTTAAATATTTTCTTTATTCTGAATTGAAATTTTTACCCTTTGTTCAAATGAGTTTTCTGGAGGACCCATAATTAAAGCACCATCTTTCCTTAAACGTTAGCTTTCAGAGGAGAAATGTAAATAGTCACACAATACACAGACTTAAGTCCACTGGGTCCCAATAACTATTAATAATATAGAAATTAAGTTCTATGTATTCTATATATTCTATTCTATAATGTAATCTCTGTTTAGAGCTGAATATATTTTATAATCTGTAATGAGCTGAAAACTGGATTATAATAAGTCAAATTTAGAAAAAGCAATTATCTCAGGGGACCCATTCAATGGAAATGGAAAGATCCTTTATCAAGTAACTCCCTCTGGGGGGCCTTTAAATAGCAACCTCCGGGGTTTGATTCAATCTGTAGCAATCCCATTTAGCTGCATTACTGGACCACCTCATTGTGTCAAGCAAGGTAAACTGTGTCTCCAAACCACTGACTCTCTTCCCTCCCCCGCCCCACCCCCCTTGCTACTCACTCATTTGGTCATTCACTGGGCTTTACCCTGGGGGCCATTTGATCTGTTTGCGGGATGTACAGGGAGTCAGGACTGATCCTCCAGCCCCGGAGGCTTTCCAGAAGTCATCCATCCAGAGGGACGCTGCAGTCATGGATGATTAATTGGATGATAACTCACTTGAAAACTGTGTGCCATTTTAAAGACCTACTAGCTGATCAAAGAAGACTCCGCCTTGCACCTGGCAGAAAACAATGCTGGGGCTGGGGTGGGAGTGGGGTGGGAGGGAACAATTTTTTAAAAAGAAAATCCCATTAGTGGAGTCCTTCAGATGCTGGAAGTGTGATTCCAGGCGATGCATGTCTATAATGTTGATAATTGTCACTTACAGCTGCATAACTTTATACAACATATGAAGCATTTTCACACTATTGCCATGGCGTTCACATCACCCCAGGGGGACGGAAATTAAGAGACTCAGCTGTACTCATGTTCCAGAAGGGGACGCAGGCTTGGGGTAATGTCCTCCCAAAGGGACACAGCTAGGAAGTGGTGGAAGTGGCACCAGAAGCAAGATTTGCCATTCACAATCTCTTTTAACAACATACCACACCATCCCCCAGGGACTGCCAAGCTCAAACCATCAAACTGCTCTGCCTGGGAGAGAAGGGATCCCCGCAGTCTCTGCTCCCCTCCTGGCAAGGTGTCTGGCCTTTGAGGGCACAGAAGTCCATGCAAGACTGCTGCCTTCAAGAAGCATCTGAAGTCCCAGGACATATGCCAGCTTTATTTTCTGATATTTGAAAGCAATGGATTCC
This sequence comes from Galemys pyrenaicus, assembly GCA_019455555.1. Classification (NCBI taxonomy): domain Eukaryota; kingdom Metazoa; phylum Chordata; class Mammalia; order Eulipotyphla; family Talpidae; genus Galemys; species Galemys pyrenaicus. Next base: position 10,883,074 of record JAGFMF010011709.1, on the reverse strand, counting down.
TTCCTGTGGGCTTGAAGAGCCCTCAGGGGACCAGACATCCCCATTCAGCGCCAAATCTGGACCCAACATACAAACAGACAATGGCCAGATTGTATATTAAAAAATAGAACTTTGACTCACAACCTGGCCAGGAAACCAAACCTTTATCTATGACAAACCAGCCTGGTGGTCTGCCTGCTAAAGGCAGATTCTCAGGAAGCCAGATTTCTATCTCCAGCGACAATCCAGTAAAACAAGCAATAACTAAAAACCAGCTCCAAATGTCCAGGTCTTGATTTATTACTGACAATTGTCCTAATTGTTGTTCCTGCTTCCAACTCAGGGCTGACTAGAGAAATCAAATATGCACCCCTCACCAGAAGGGCCCACCTCTCTAGCTCACTGGTCACCCCACCTTTGTGGTTCTTAGACTATTTCCACAGAGATCAAAATGACTCATTCACATACACCACTCTCTTCAGATACTTGTGGCTGCTATTGTGCCGTGCAAAACAAATGCATTTAGAATGCACAAGGCCTAGTCCCCCAGCTTCTGAGATTTTGTTACATAAAAATGAATGAAGAGCATCTGTACATCCTAGTTTGAAAAAATACTAAATGTTAAAGCAAGTTGCAAAACCCTGCATCTATAGATTCCAAGTTACAGACATGATAATAAAGACCCAGATGATTACTACATGCCCATGGTAAGTTGGGCAAGACTAAACAGTAACAGCAGCAACTACAAAGGATGCTATTTTTTAAACATCCAGTGGCCACGATAGCCCAGACAATACAGGTTCTGTCACGAATCTCATCTGACAGGGTAAGGACCTGAGGTTAGGGGAAAGCAAGTGAATTGCTCAAAGCCAGGAAATGAGTAAGTGGTGAAGTTAGGGTGTCTGGGACTTGCCCGCTAAGTCCGGTTGCCGTTCGCCTGTCATCCTGCTGTACGCGGCTCACATGCGTGTGCCATCTTCCATGCACTCTGCTTTTACATCTTAGTTTGAGGAGCACAGTCCCGTTCTAGCTGTGTTTCAAGTACGTTTCCATCACTGACGAAAGATGCCGGGTCAGAACCCTGGGGCTTGGTCCTGGTCCAGACGTGCCACCCACGGCACCCCAGGCCTCAGATGAGCTCCTCTCGTATCGATAACATGCAGCTCTGCCTCTTCCTGTTCTTGGTGCATCTGTCATTGCTGGAACAAGACTGGCCTCCCCAGCCCCCCAGGCCTGCAGCCGGTATCTCGGTGGCCACTCCCACCGCTAAAAGCACTGAGTGAGGAGCTCTGTTCTGGGTGTTTTGTGGGTGTGTTCTCATTCAAGCCTCACTCTGACCGCATGAGAATACTAGTAGCTTCCCCTTTTTGCAGATGGGGAAACTGAGGCACGGTAGAGTAAGCTAACTTGTCCAAGCTCACGCCACTGGTGACTACAGAACCTGGACCGCTCAAGTCCACGTCAACTGCATCCATCTCCGCAGGCCGAAGGCCCCAGCGGCGCTCACCACCGAATGCCCAGCACTATCTCAACGCTGCCAGGGTAGTACAGGCCTAGCAGGTATTTATGGAAGGAGCGAATGAATGAGTGGCTTCTACCTAATCTGCAGGGGGCCGAGCACAACATCCACACACAATGGAAGTTAATACTATTCACTTCCCTGATTGAGTTTATCCAGTTTTCTCTGTTGTTCTTGTTAACCACGAAGAGACAGGCTTTTCTCTACACAGTCCTTTGTTTCCCTTGTCTGATCAGACTTTTGTTTGTTTTTTTTTTTACCTGATGTCTAATCGGGTCTTTTGTTCTATTTGGAAACCTTGTTGGATGAAAAAGATCGTCTGTTTCAACAGATGCTACTAAAAAAGACAGCCCCTTTCCTTCTCTCCCCCACAGACCAACATGTATAATGTGCTCCTTTTACTCTTTGGGGTGTGATTTTTATTCTGTTAAATGACCCTGCCACGGATGCTCCCAGGGAGCCAGGCCCTGTGGGTCCCCTTCACGTCTGCACCCCGTTCTCCTTGACACCATTTACAGGAAACAGCGCTACACTCACAGCCTCAGCAGCAGCTGCTCTCGGAACCCAATTCGCGCTGAACGCCGGGGGATCATGGTGGCGGCTGGCAGCTTTTTTTGGGTTGTTCATTTCCCCTGCCTGGCACTAATAGCTTTTTCAGACGTCTCCAGGGATGTGGACTATTTTGCATTTTTAAGCCACCTTTGTGGAAAGGGCCTTCCAGGTTGGAAGTGCCCTGCGACCATCTATTCAGCTGGAGACGGTCAAGTCCTCATTCATCGGAAAGTGAAAATGTGTGGCTGGTGAAGGGGGCCGTAGCTCTGTCCTCGTGACACGGGCACTCCCGTGCAAACCCAGTGTGGCTGACCTAATGCTGGGGAAAAAAAGGGCTTTTTGACGATTTTAAGGATGGTTCTGCTGCCGCTTTAAAGTAGGGTGGGGGAGCAAAAAGGAAGTGCAATTGTGCAGGAACCGGCTTAGAACAGAGGCAAGGAAGGAAGTGTCCAGCGGGAAGGCTGGAAGATTTCGCCCTCCCGAGGTAGCGGCTGGGCGTCCACCCAGACCCTGGTTGTCATCCTGCCCTGCCTCAATCCTAATCATCAGAAGAACAGACACAGAAGTTTCCCAACTATAATTGGGGTCCTTCTCCATGCCGGACACCTTTCGCTGTTTAACTCTCACAATTGCTTTGAGAGAGTGACGTCTGGCTTACGTTGTACGTGGGGAAACTGACCATCAGCACTGATAAGACTTGGGCAATGTCACCCTGCTAAGTGAGTGAGTCAAGTATTTAAATGCAGGGCTACTGGATGCTAAAGCCAGGTTTTGCCTGTTTGCCAGTGAAAGATAAACAGGTCAGGCGCTGGACAATAAGGACCAGTCACCTTTCCTTAGTCTGCTAGACAGAGCTCTTGGTCATTCCTGGGATCTTCCTGACTGTTTCCTCTCGGTGTCTAGTAGCAAATCCCCTTTCAAGCAAGGTCAATGCCTCCTTTCATAAGAAACTGCTTTCTCCAGTAAAGACCACGGTGCCAGTGTTGGGGGGGGAAGATGCTGCAGAAGAGGGTAGCAGGAGGGAGACCCTGGAAAAAAGAAAGTCCCTTCAGGGAGGAAGGAGGAGGCAGAGGAACTGGCAGAGCCCAGTCATCCTGGGTGCTTAACCGCAGAAAAGCCTGGGGAGCCCCCATGTTTGTCTGTTTCCATGACTCCCCGCCCACCCACAGAATTAATTTCCTCTGGGACACTCCTTCAAGCTCTGGGCATTCCTTTCGCTAGTCAAATATTTGCTGAGTGATTCCAATGCTGGTACATAGTTGAGATTCAGTTTTGCTGCTTCTCATCATCTAGGCACATGTCAAGGCTTAAAGAAGAGAGAAGTGAGTTTTGTGTGGGTCAAAGTCTCCATGTTGGCCGTGCAGGAAAAGAGGGCAGTCATCAGGGACTCTGTTGCCCTTCCTTCTGCTCTTCCGTCCTAGGCGTTGGCTTCTTTCTTAAAGCCTCAGACCCAGTCAGATCCAAAGCTGCTGGTGCCCTTCTAGTTTGGAAGAAGGAGGAGAGGAACAGAGAGAAGCCCTTCCCAAATGAATCGGTTTCTTTTAAACAGCCTTCCAGGGAGTTCCCAAATAATGTTTCCACCTACTTCTCATTGGTCAGAGTTTATTCACATGACCACACTAGGCCACAGGGAGACTGGGGCGCAGAGTTGTACTTTGGGGATTGCTGGGCAGAAATACGCACAGCTGAAAATGAAGACTTACTCATGGGAGAATGGCTGCTGAAATAGACCAGGAGTCAGAAACTATGGCCTGAAGCCCAGTTTTATAAATAAAGTTTTATTGGAACATAGCCAAGCTCATTTATTTACATATTTTCGATGGCTATTTTTGCGCTGCAACAGCAGGTTTAAGTACTTGTGGTGAGCTAGAGACTACAAAGCCTAAAATATTCATGATCTCTGACACTGTACAGAAGGTTTGCTGAGTCATGGAATAGACAAAAAGCAACTGTAACTTGTGGATGATTGACGTGAAGCAGGCCCTGGGCTCTGCACAAGGGCAGGGGAATGTGTTTTCCAGGGGCCAAGACAGACAGGTAGACAGTGATCACACTATGATGCAGAGAGTGGAGCTGAATTCTGTTCATGATGCAATGGGACCAGAGGTAGAACATCTAAAATGAATTGTAGAGATGGAGGTCAGACAAGTTTTGCAGATGGGTTTAAAGAAAGAGAAGCTAGAAAAGATAAAGGAATCCACAATGGAGGGGAGAGCTTGTGTAGTGATTGGAAGAGGTGAAACGTCCATCGATGGACAGTCATCTCACCGTACATCACACTTGCCCTTGAGTCGGGTTCCCCTAGAGACCATGCGCCTCTCCGCCCCAAAGCCCAGCACTGGTCTGGCAGTACCTTCAGTACCTTTGTCTCGCAGGGTGCTCCAGCTGGCTGCATTAGAGCCGCCTGCAAGCCTGGCCCACTGATCCCTGGCCCAGGGAGCCAAAGTTTAGAGTGGGCAAGAGAGGGGTGAACAGACACCAAGTTCCAATTCCAAGTTTGGAAGTCACCAGACTAAAGCAAATTCATTGGGAAAAAATCCCAACCTGTCACTCCCTGCCTTGCATAAACCCAGACGAGGTGTTGAACTTCCTCACCTAAGCTTTATTCTTCATCCATCCAGGGGGCATGGCATCATGAGCTTGCACAAGGCGTTTCAACCTCCATGCTGGTGGATGGAGTTCTTTGCCATAGGGGTGCCCTATGCATTGTAGGAATTTAAGCAGCATCCACAATGACAACACACTAGCTGCCAATAACATCTCCTAAGCTGTAAAATTGAAACTGTCCCTAGGCACTGCCAAATGTTTCCTGGGGGTGGGGTAAAAGTGCCCCTACTTGGGGACCAGTGAGCTAGCGGTAAAGAGTAAATGAGATCACCTCTATATGAAACATGTAAGTAGTAAGCGGTGTGAGCGCTCTCTCTGTTATCAGCATTCGTGCTCAGAAAATATTCATCGAAAGAATAAATGCATGCCGTGGTAGAAGGACAAGAATTTCACAGAAACTACGTGTTAAGACTGGCAAAGGCAGGAAAGGCGTCTGAGTCACCACAGAATGGTCTGCTGAGCGCGCCTGTTGTGAACTGGCCTTCTGCTGGCAATGCTGGTGCAGAGGTGTCTTCGTGAGCTGTCAGAGACAGCTGTTGTTTTGTTGCCTATTTCTACAGTGCCGGATTTAGTTTGGGGGGAAATACCACCCCCACATTGAACCACGGTGTAGCGGCAGGAAGGGCAGCACAGGAGCAAGGTTCGGGATGACTCTGGGCAGACGGGTCAAGGAAGGGAGTCTTGGAGCCCTCAGTGGCTTTTCATGTTTTTATTAGTAGAGGTGGCCAGGTGCATGGCAGGCAGGGGTGCTGGGGGGCTGGCAGGCCTCCCAGCCCCCGGCTCATCTCACCCTCTCGGCTGCTTTGCTGCTCTTTTTTTCTCCCGCTGCTCTCACTGCTGCTCGTTGGTGCTCTCGCTGTTGGTCCTGTCGGTCCTGGTGTCCTCATGACGCCGCCCATTTAAGCCCGTGTCCAACTCAGGTGCGCCCACTTGCGCATGCCCACCCTGGAATGCTCGCAGCACCGCAGGTGTCCATCATCACAGTGGTGGGAGGGTGGAAAGACCTGATTTCTCTGACCCTACACACAGGCTTTGCACAAAGGTGACCTCGGGGTTGGTTCCAGTAGTAAATCATGGGAGCAAGAGCACCTGGGAACGCCCTCCCTCCTGGCCACAGTGTTTAGGGGATGACACATGGCTCCAGCCGAGGCCCAGTGAGAAACCCATCGATTTGCCTGGGCTACTCGGACTTAGACGTGGACATGACCATTTCTATGAGTCAGAAGAACTGGGAAGGGAGGCGGTGTCAGTGAGTGACACTGTAGCGGCAGGAAGGGCGGCACTGGAGCAAGGTTCGGGATGGTTCTAGGCAGACAGGTCAAGGAAGGGAGTCTTGGAGCCCTCGGTGGCTTTTCATACTTTATTTAGTAGAGGTGGCCAGGTACATGGCAGGCAGGGGTGCCGGGGGGCCGGGAGGCTGGCAGGCCTCCCAGCCCCCGGCACATCTCACTCTCTCGGCTGCTTTCTTCTCTCTCTGCTGCTGCTCCTTCGTCCTGTCGGTCCTGTTGGTTGGTCGGACGGTCGGTCGGTTGGTTCTCGCAGTTCTGGCGTCTTCATGATGCTGCCCATTTATGCCCGTGTCCCAACTCAGGTGCGCCCACTTGCGCATGCCCACCCTGGAATGCTCGCAGCACTGCAGGTGTCCATCATCAGTGGTGGGAGGGTGGAAAGACCTATTTGTTCTCTGACCCTACAGACACCTACACGTGAGGGAGGGTGAACTGGACAGAGGGGGCATTTATTCACTGACCATTCGTGTTCTCGTGCTAATCAATTCCATATTTGTCTATTTTTTTAAAAAAAGATTTATTTATTTATGCATACAAGAACTGAGGAAAAGGACAGGGGTGTGGGGGGTGAGAGGGTTCACTGGAGACAGAATGGGGAGCAGAACAGGCAGATCAACAGAAGTACACTGCTGAGGGGAGCAGCGGGCTCAGCAGGAGAGGTCTGCTGCGCCATGTGGGTCCCCTCCCCGGCCAGCGGCAGGGATCGAGCTCATGCTGCAGTGGCTGAGGTTTGCCACATAGTGTGTTGTTTAACCCATTGCCCTACCAGGGAGGCTGCTTGCCTATATTTTAGACTAATTTTTCTGTCCCTGAAATCAGAAGGACTCCCCCCGCCAACTGATCATTACCCTGTTTGTTATGAATAAAAAATTACGCCTATCACTGTACGTTTTGGAAACTAGACTTTGGGGGAGATGAACTGCTTTGGGTGACAGCTAAGAGGAAACCCAATCTAAAGTGGCTAACGCAATAAAGAGAGCCACTGGCATCTTCTTGAAAATGTCCAGCATATGTGGGCTCAGGCCTGGGCTCAGCTCTGCTTCTCTGTGGCTCCTGGCCAGCTGTCTCGGGCTGGCTTGGCCTCTGGGTTGGCATCCTCGGTCATGACGATGGGGCGGTGGCCCCAGGGCCCAGCATTTGTGCCACCAGGAAGGGCAGTCTTCTCAGCTCAAACCCAGCACACTGACGCCTCAGCCTCACTGTGGCAAGACCAGCTCACGCCAGGTGCTCGGCCTCACACCGAGGCGTGGCCACATCGCCCTGCTCTGTGGCCAGGGCCTGACGCTGGGCCTGCAGTGGTCGGTGCCATGCAGAGCTGGGCTTGCCTGCTTCTCACTTCAAAACAAGAAAATGTTCAATGTCAACTAGGATGTCGCTTTTCAGCAACATCCATTGGCTCCTGCCCTTGGATATCAGCATTCCATCCAAGCTGCTTCAGGATTTGCTATTACCGCACGGCTGTTAGAGTCTGTTTTCCTTACTGGACAGTTTGGACAGAGACCAGCTCCAACAGTTTCTCTTTACCTCAGTGGACGCCCAGTCTCAATCTCTGTGTCTCTGTCTCTTTCTTTCTCCCTCCCTCCATCTCTTACTGTCCCCTCAACCTCTCATCTTCTCTCCCTCCCTCACACTCTCTCCTCCATTTTACTAGAGTTCCATGAAGACAATGTCAGCAGTCTGAGATCTCCTCAGTCTGAGGCAGGGCTGAGAGCTGAGCAGTGATGGAAGATGCTGCTGAGACAAGCAATTGTTTGTTGACACACCATGGACTGCAGCATCTGCTTCTGTGCTTCATCCAGATATTGAAAGACTATACCTGAACCGAGCCAGCCCCGTATTAACTAAGTCCACTGATTGCTTTCATTCAGCAGGAGGTGTGTTGTTTTGTTGTTGTTTCTCGCTCTCTTTTTTTAATTCCACTAAATTTGTTCCCTCACAAAGCCAGGACAAAGAGTTTCCAGCCCAGCCTGCCAAAAACATCTAGAGTTTCTGAACTGCAGTTCCATGACTGAAGTTCAAATCCCTTCTCCAAACTTACCAGCTGTGTGAACCTTGGTCAAGTTATGTAACCTGTTGAAACCTCTGTTGCCTCACCTGCAGACAGGGATTAGAATAGGTTTTCCCACCTTCTAGAGTTTTTGGAAAAATTAATAGAGTAACTTCCATATGGGTGCTTAGCACTTAAGAAGCACTCAGCAACGTCAACTATTCACATGATGCTCTTTCCAGCACTGGTGGGTGTGTCTGGGTGATTTGGAGAAATCTGGCTTGTGAAACCCGGACAAGCACCCACCTTTACAAGGTGGCTGGAGAGGCAGGTTGATTAAATGTTACACCAACGTGTGTCCACCACGCCATCCCAGAGAGCACCCCTAGGGAGGTGCTCTTCATCCCCCCAGCCCTTCCCACCAGGGGAAGAGGCACTAGAGGACCTGTCTTGCAAATATTTAGGAATCTAGGGCAAAGAAACCATGCGTGGGCTCAGCACAACCTTATGGTTGAGATCTGATCATCGCTCCCCAAGCAATCCAGCCCCTGTGTCTCCCCTTTCAGCCGCTGCTAACCACCCTGGCTTTCAAACAAGCCTGAAGACAAAGACTGAAACTCCAGCTGGAACAGGACATGGAAATGCATGTGGGCAGCATTTCTGCCCGTGTCAGGCTGTTCTGACATGTCTGTGAAACATGACGCTGGTCAAGACAGGGAAATCCCGCTGCATTTTTTTTAAGATTTATTTTATTTATGCATACAAAAACTGGGGTATAGGCCAGAGGTGCAGGAGGTGAGAGGGTTCACCAGAGGTAGAGTAGGGAGCAGAACTGGCAGACTGACTGAAGTGCACTGCTGAGGGGAGCAGCAGGCAAGGCAGGAGAGGTCTGCTGCGCCATGTGGGTCCCCTCCCTGGCCAGGGATTGAACTCGCGCTGCTGTGCAGTGGATGCTTCACAGTGCGGCGCTCAACCCACTGCACCACCAAGGAGGTTCCCCCCCACCGCCCCCACCACCACCCGCCGCTGCATTTTTAAGACTGATCGAGATCTTTCCCTCTAGGTGTCTCGAGCCTCCTTCCTGGACTTCTCTCTCCTGGGTCTCAGGTCACTGTTGACAATGGCAGTTGGCACATTTGAAGGCACTGGCCTGAAAAAAATTCCCGGCCTGAAATGCCCCTTGGCCTCTAGACAGTGATTTATGTGTTAGTATGTGGGTTTGGGTGACAGAAGGGAGGGCCTCCACCCTAACCCCATTATTCATTTCTATGTTCCAAGCCTTTACATGGTACTGGACATGGAGTCTCTGTCGTAGATGTTTGCACAGGCGGCGTCACTAACTAAGTAGGTCAACACACAAACACGTGGACTGCGGTGTTTCGAGCCCACTGATGACTGAGATTTCCCAGGCTGGTGGACGGAGGCTTAGTTTTCTGCTTACAGAGTTGAACTCACAGCAAGACCAAGACAGGCAGCCACTTAGGGCCAGGTGGTCTTAATTTTCAGCTAGGATAATGGGTGTCGTCAACCCAGACTGACTCCGTATTGGTGAGCTTGCGTGTGTAGCTGGAGAGTGTGGAACACAGGCTCAGAGAAGGTTGGGCTGGAAGGGCCAGAGCTAATCCACTGAGCCTGCTGACCACGAGCCTGCTGACCATGAACATCAGAACTACCTGGGATACTGGCTTAAAATACTTGGACCCCAAGTGTAGGGTTTGCCAAGTACAGGAGCCAGGACTGGGGTGGGGGACACACAAGTGATTCACACTAAGCTTTGATATCCTTTGCCCTTGTCCATTGCAATCAGTTTACCCAATAAGAAATTGAAGCTCAGAGACACAAAGTGACACCCCCAAGGTCACACAGCTGGCTGGCAGCAGCAGAGTGTACCGTGGTCCGTGAGAGCAGCAGCCTCTCTTGGCTATCCTTACGAAGTATTTTTATCTCCAGTCTCCCTTTTGACTTTCTAAACTTCTCTCCGCATGAGAAAACAGAATTACTTGCTTTTATGTTAGGAGAAAATACAGTTTGCATTTATATCTCTGATTCACTAACCAGATATGACCTTCAGGAAAAAAAAACCACTGGCCTACATCGCACTTTTGTGCAAATTAGTAGAAAGCACCTTTTTGTTCCAGGAGGAGGTAGGCCTATTCCATAGACCCAGAGTGCAGGCTGGACTTCAAAGTCCACTTTTTCTCTTAGATGATCAACTGCAATTTGGGCAGTTTCCAACCTGTGCAACTGTGCATGGCAGCCCTACTTTCAAAGCTAGGGAACATTTGTTTGTCCTCCCCAGTGTCCGGTACAGAACTGGACTTGTGTTCCAAAGATGGCAGAATTGCTCAAGGCAGCCCACTTGTTCTGTAGGCGTGGTCCCAGGCTGCCTTATGCAGGAGACAGCAAACTCGGACGAGGCATACTGGCCACACCCCACTTCTGGAGCTAAGGGCCAGTAATATTTAGTTTCCCTGAAATAAAGCTTGTGGGGTGAACCCCTAAGTGCCAATCTTCAAAGCAATGGCAGGCTCTGCAGGGGCGCCCATGCCAAAGTGAACACCAGGAGTGTCATCCGAAGTAGCCTGATGTCTTCGACCCACTTCAACAATGCAAACCCTGGCTCCGTTCATGTTTGCGAAAAAGTCAGATAAGAGTGTATAGCGTAGAGCAAACCTTCCACCCTCCTGCCACTCCTGCAGGCCTTCACCCCTGTGGGAGGTGCCAGCCCCTGAACAAAGTTCCTGGGCAGCGCGGCCGGGCCAGTAATCACGGCAGGACACTTTGGCCTGGTGATGATAACCAGGCAGTTCCTAGCCTTTGGATTAGGCTGCTCCGTGTTAGCCAGAGAGGTGACCTGCCTCTGAGGGCGACCTTTCCATTGCCCGGGGATGGAATGTTCTCAGCTTCAGTGATCAATCGCAGCAGTTGCCAACTTTTATTGATCTCTTCTCGGTAGCCGGACCACGGACTCAAGGCTTTTCTGGGACATCTCATTTCACCTCCACAGTTGGCCTCTGAAGTGGCCACTATTATGTCCAATTACTGATGAGGAAACCAAGACTCAGAGGAGTAAAGTACGCTGCTCAAAGTCACACAGCCAGTGAGTGGCAAAACAGGCCTCAAATAGCCCATTCCCCCGCCCCACAGTCACGCCCCTCGCTGGTTCCTCTGGGCTGGTGTTGCTAATGCTCCCCCAGTCTTGTTTGATAAGACCCCTCTAGATGCTGGCACAATGCCCAGGGATACCCCTATCTTTCTCGTGCAGGCTGCTGCATTTACTGGGTGCTTGCTGTGTGCACCCCACCACACTCAGCTGCTGACTCGGGTTTACACGCACTTTCTTGTTTGATCCTCAAGGTCTAAGGGTAAGAACTATTCCTCCACCTTCCTTGTATGAAGTGGAATCCCAGCTCCAGGCCTACATGCCTCTAAAGCTCTGCATCCAAAGAGCCAGCACTTCTCAAAGGGGCTTCCATGGACCACCCTCGTCTGAAGTAGCCTGATGTCTTCGGCCCAATTCAGCAATGCAAACCTTGGCTCTGTTCATGTTTGCAAAAAAGTCAGATAAGAGTGTATAGCATAGAGCAATCCACCCTCATGCCACTCCTGCAGGCCTCCACCCCCGTGGGAGATGCCGTGTAGGGGCGCTTGTAGAAGTGCAGAGTCCGGCCACACGCTAGCTCTGTGGCACCGGGGTCTCTGACAGTGGAACCAGAATATCTGCTCTGCTGAGTACCCCACGTGGAACGTCTGGACGTTTTGAAACTCTCGTCTGTACACTGGGCACGTTCAGCTTTGAAATGTGTGGCGTTTCATGCTTCCGCTTTACCGCCTTCCTCTGTGGTTTTCTCCTCCTATTTTTAAGTGACGCTTTCTTGAGTGAGCATTGCTCTGCGACATGTGAGTTTCAGGCCCATCCTCCAGGACGGACTTGCGTAGCTACTACATCATCTTCTCTGCGGCTTGTTCTATCGAAGTGCGAGATTCACTTCAACGCTCCCCTCCCACTTAGGGCCCAGCCCCTCTTCTGGGCATTTGCCGTCTCTGCTGGCCTGTGTCACAGCCCTGGCTGTCGCTGCACTCAGTTTCCAACACTGACGTGCATGGGACCCCCCAAGGAGCAGCGGGCCTGAGAATCCAGGCTACAGGAATGTCCCAGATCACCTCTTCCCTGCCTGCCGCTCTCACGCAAAGGTTGGCAGTTCTCATTTCCTTTTCTCCAGATAATTCCTCCAAAATAGATCACCCAAGTGCCTGCCTCTGAAAACTTCCATCACGTTCTTTCAGCCCTGAAACCCAAATCAGCACAAAACAGCTCCTGGGGTGTTTTGAGGGCTAGCTGACAAAGCTTACACCATCAGATTACAGGGGTCCCCAAGACCTCTCTTTTGGGGCTTTTTCTGTCTGGAGTCTCTCTTCCACCAATGCAGTCGGCTGCGCTGTCCCTCTCACACTTGGTGAGGTTTTTTTCCACCCCTTCTGCCTTTCTTTTTGTCTCCTGGAGCCTCAGCTGACCTTCAACTCAGAAATACCCTCAACCTTCTCTCATGCAGCTTTTTTTTTTCTCTTTCATTCACTCACTTCTTCGCAGATATTTGTTAAGTGCCCGTGGGCACCCTGGAACCGTTGAGACAATAAATAGGAAGTGGCCCCTTTCCTTGTGGGGTGCAAAGTGTTTCCAGTCTGGCAAATATTTTTGGTGCTGCTTCTCTTAGTAATAGCAGCGTTAATTCAAAAAGATCTATGTGCCCCCATGCTCATAGCAGCATTAATCACAAGCCGACACAGGGACACCCCAGAAGCCCATCGGCAGAGGATGAAGGAGATGAGTCTTCTGCATATGGAGACTACTCGGCTCTCTAGCAAGATGGAACCTGGGCTCCTGCAGCGTCAGGATGGAACCGGAGGGATCGTGCCAAGCAGAGAAGTCAGAAAGTGGAAGACACTCACCAGACGGTCTCTTCCACATGAGGAATATAAATCATCAAAGTGCACGACCTGACAGATCACAATAAAAAAACTTCTTAGACTCGGAAATACCCCAGAGCAGGAAGGGAACACAGCAGGAGGGAAGGGTGTTCATTCCACCGTGGGACAAGCACTGACCTTTGGTGATGGGTGAGATGAGGCTTCCACACACATGGAGGTGGAGATGTACCCCCAAACTTACATAGTTTGGTAGATCAATAAATGTATATTTTAAAAATTGTGTTGTTGGGGCAGTGGGTTTACGTAGCGCACTATGAAGCAAACCGCAGTCACTGCAGCACGAGTTCGATCCCTGCCGCCGGCCAGGGAGGGGACCCACATGGCGCAGCAGACCTCTCCTGCCTCGCCCTGCTCCCCTCAGCAGTGTGTGTCAGTCAAATCTGCCTGTTCTGTTCCCCACGCTGTCTCTGGTGGATCCTCCCACCCCCCGCACTTCTGGCCTGTACCCCGGCTCTTGTATGAATAAAAAAATAAATCTTTTTTAAAAATTGTGGTGTTGACGATGCTGTTGCTGCAAAGAAGGAGGAGAAGAGGGAAAGGCGAGCAGGACGGGGAGAGGCACATTTCAGTCCTTTCTCCATGGCTCACTGTCTAGCTATCATTTTGGATGTATTACTTAATTTCCTCAGTAAGGTAGGTACCATGACTGTTTTCATTTTATAGAGGAGGACACATAGGCTTGGAGAAGTTAAGCATTTTCTCAAGCTCACACAGTTTGTAATTCTGTATCCTAAAACTGACCTGAAGTCTGGCCCCAGAGACGCATCTTTCATAGTTTCTTTGCGTTCCTCACAACCAACAAATGAGAAGTATCAGAAGCATAAGGAAAATGAACCACAAGAGAGGACAAAAGAGATGGCAAACAGCCGGTGACCATATAGCTGTTCTCTGGCTGACTCTCTACTGGGGGAATCTGAAACACAGGCTGGCTGCAGAAGCTCCTAGCATCTCTCCAAGATCACAAAACCACACAATCTCAGAGTTGGAAGGGATGTTGGTGGTGTAACATCATAATCCAAACCCATGAGATGCTGAATCTCTTTATAACATGGCATCAAGTGCTCATCCAGTCCACTTAGAATACCTCCAGGGACGGGGACCTCACTACCTGGCAATTGAAATTATTTTGTTTATTGTAAACCAATGTCATGGAGATCTTGGTCTTGCCTACCCATCACTCCTTCTTCCTTGTTTTGGTATTAGCGTGCCCAACTTCCTTTGGGCAACTGCTAACCCCCCATTAAAGTGGTCTTACTAGGGGCTGTCAGTCATTGTGGGAATGGGTGTCTGATGCTGATGCTAAGTGAGTCGTGCACAGAATTCAGATAGACCCAAACCCACGAGGACCTCAAGCAGCTCACGAATCCAGGCCTTCCTCAGCCTTCCCTTCATTCTCTCAGCAAGTGTATCCTTCCATGACATTATTTTCTTTTTCTGCTTGTCAACCGGAGTTGGATTTTGATGTTTGCAACCAAAATACCTTCGCCGATAACAACCCATATTTGTTTCCCTTCTATTGTGTTGCATTATTGAATTTATTTCTTCACCATAAATGTAATTCACGCACAGGGTTTAAAGAGATTATCAAATAGTGCACAATGCTCATTTCAAAGGGCACACCCCAGGAGGTAACTACTTGTTAGCCGGTTTCTTGTGTTCCCTCCAGAAGACTCTACCCATATATCAACAGCTCTGACTGTTAGGTGGCTCTTCCTTAGCAGAACCTGACTCTGCCAACCTGCGGCTTCTATTCATTTGCTCAAGTTCTGACTTTGGGGGACCACCAAACGCTGACCGTGGTTCAGGCAGCTGAGCAGCCTTGCCTCATGGGTAAACAGAGCCCAAGGCTCCTGTGCTGGAACCAGACACACTTGTTCTGTTGGTCATCCCCTCCGGGGTACAGTCAGGAACCCCTTACTGTCCTGACCCCTTTCTTCTGAGTACATTCAAGTATCTGTATATTCCCGGATTTAGGGTACCCAGCATCGAACATGCTGTTCCCTATGACAGGATTGAGAACAGACATCCTATTGCTCTTTTGCCTTGCTTGTTCTTCTGTTAAATGTACCCAGAGATCCCCCAAATTACTTCTGCTGGTAGGCTTATCACCCCATTGAGCTTACTCTCCACCAACACAGACATACACATCTCTTTGATTTTTAATTTCCACTATGTATTTTTTGTACCCAAGTACCAATATACATGCATATTAAGTGCTCTCAAGTGTATAGATGCATTTTGATGAAATATTACTGATAAGGCTCCTGTCCCCAAGAGCGTCCATCCAGAAAGCACCACCTCATTTTGTATAAACTGAACCTGAAATATGACACCAATATCAATGTGGTAGCAAAAGCCTTAGCGTTTTGCAAATCTTGTGACTCACCTATTTTATTTCTAGGACGTTCTTTGAAACATTGTTCAAAAAACAACCTCAAACAGCAGAATCTAAACAGAATGGGACTTGGTTAGATAAATTGAAGTATAAGCATTTGATAGACTATCATGTGTTTATTAGAAATGATACTAGAGAGGAATATTTAAGAATGATGCTGTTACATTAGTACATTTTTAAAAGATGATAAGACACTTGGGATGATACAAGCCCATTTTTCTGTGTATCTAAATGCATAGAACAAAGATTAGAAAGATGTTCCCCAAACTGTTAGCAGACTTTACCTCTCGGTAGAGGGGTTCTGCCTGACTTTAAAATTATGTTTTATTGAGGTCACCTTGGTTCACAACTCTATATACAATTAGGGGTACAGTTTCACACCTCTGCGGAGCTAATTACTGCACCACACCCACCACCAATGCACCAGAGACATCCCCTCACCCCGCCTTTACTCCCCACCTACTTCTACTCTGACTCATTTTCAGTTTCTGCCTTTGTTTTTACCTGTGTTATCATGTTTGTGTCTATTATAAGCTCTGCTTTTATGACAAGTTATTTTATTTTAACAGACTGTTCGGGGACCATCCCGGAGAGGGGAGCCAGGAGTCTAGGGGGTTCCTCTGTGCTATGTTCCAGTTCCCTGGGCAAGGAGACCACCACCAGGAAGGTTTAGATCCTCCCTTTTGTCACCTCTGACAACACAGCTCATTTGTTGAATGTGCATATCCCAGCATGTAATCAGCAAGGACATTTGAGCACTGTGACAGCACTTGCAAGGGAAAGGCTCTGGTGCAGCAATTATTTCTTTACCTGCCCGTCGGTGATTTCCATCTAAGCTCTGTCCTTGCTGGACGTAGGTGGCCGATGCACTTTGCCCATGTCCTGGAGAGGCGGGGCCTGTTGGAGGACACACAGGTTGTCTACTCAGCTTTCAAGCTGTGTGCCCTTGAGAAAGTACTTAACCTTTGTGGGACGCGCTTTGCACCTCTCCGTTGTAAAATGAGAGCATGCTGAAGATTCTAGGAGGAGCGAGGAGTGAAAGGCCCTGCGAGCCCTGCGAGCCCCGGTCTTTACAGCTGTCGGAAGGCAGGTAATGCAGACCGTACTCCCTGCAGGGCTGCTTGACCTTGTCCCAGTCTCACTGGGACGCCTGCTCCAACAGCGCCATGCACGGGCGCTCTGCATTCCCTCCGTCCCATCTCCTCTAATCTCTACAAGAACTTGTGCGGTAGCAATCATCCTCCTTACATAAGTGCAGAGAACATGGTTCAAAGAGTTAAGGAAGCAGCTCAAGATCATACAGTGACCTGCAGCTAGTGAAGTCGAGAGTCAAGTATACTTTTGTTTGAGTCCAAAGTCCTTATTCCAAAGCAGTGTATGACATAGTTCGGGAGGTTTCTGCGAGGGCGGATCCTCGGCTCTCAGCAGGAAATGAACAGCTCTCTAAAGGATTGTTGGGGTGGGTTAATAGGCATCAGTTCGAAAGGGCGGGCTGGGTTAAGGGAGACAGGGGCTAGTGATAGCAGCGAGCTGCTGCCACCCTTAGGTCTCCAGGTGTCAGGGGAGGACTCTTTCCTGGTGGAGAGGAGTCACCTGGTAGGGACTGTGCCCTTGGTAGAGGAATTTGGATGATGCCAGCCTCAGACCTGGAAGGATAAGATCAGGGGTCTCTCTGCCTGCCCTTCCACCTGCTGAAGCTGCCCACTATCCAAACTCAACCTTGCCCCAAGGGCACAGGAACTTTCTAAAGCAGTCCGTAAAGGTCCGCCTCCCTGGACAAGGAGCAGAGTGGTGGGGACAAGCCTTTTCTGTAATGGACCAGGCAGGAACTGTTAAGGCTCTATGTGTTACAGGGCAGGGAGAGGGGCACTTTAGAACCCCCATGCCTGCCTTTTTTGAATGGGTTTTGCTATTTGCTGTATTAAGACAAAAATATAAGTTTTTTAATGGAAAGGAACTTTAATATGATTAGGGTATACTATAGAAAGGATAAAGAATATAGTTACTAAGTTAAGCATTTAAAGTTACCTATTTTTTTTTTTTTTGAGGGTAAAAGTTTAGCCAAATAGGATTGGCCCAAAGCAAGGCTTAAAAGCCTGCCACAAGTTTAAAGGACCTTTTAGTAGAGACTTATAGAAAAGGGTCAGAAAGAGTCAGACAAATTTGGGAGGAAAAGAGTAAAATTAAAATTAAGATGAAAGCTGCCATTGTTAACTTTTTTACCCACATCTGTTTTAACCAGTCCAAGACCAAAAAGCAAGCGCAGTTTTTGTTACATGTTTTTTTGCTCCACGTGCCTCTTTTACGTTCTTTTGCTGCTCTCCATCCTGGTCCTTTTTTTTTTTTTCTTCCTTCTGTCCTTTTATTTTCTCTCTCCAGCATCTTCTTATCCCTGCTCAGCTCCACCCACTTAGGGTAGAACCAGGATTCTGGAACTTCCCCCTTTCCTGGGACCAACCTGATACATACAGCCCACATAGTTTCCTCTGTCACAGCAGCAAAGCAGCCGCACAGAGCCCATAAAATGAATGTGCACAGGTTAAACTTTCCAAAATCAGACAGCAGCCTCGTCTGACCTGTGGCCACAGTTACCATCTCCTGTTGTAAGTGAAACTCCCTTTTTATGCCAACAGGAGCTAGAGCACTCGCCCGTCCACCTTCTCTGTTGTTATGTCAAGACTGTAAGAGGAGACGTGAATATGCTGAACCCTCAGTAGGTAGTAGGCGCCATCCTAAGTGTGTCACAGAGACCATCACAATTAACCCTGTGGAGAAAGCACTAGTTTTACCTCCTTGAAATCTGAGAAAATGTAAATAATTCAATCGAGGTATGGTGTGGCTCCTTTCCAGCCGCTCACTGTCCACCTTATACTCAGGCTTCTTCCACTATCTGTGAAGACAAGAAAGGTTTCACAAGCTGAAAGGATGAAAAAGTGAACAAGCAACTACCATTTAGATGGAAAAAATTTCGAGCATTCTCAGGTCCAAAAGTATCTTACCGAATCCTACCAAATAGCATGTAAAACCAAAAATATCACATAGTGAAAACAGAAATGATGTGATACATATCATCTGCAGAAAGCAGCCCCTTCCTTGGGAAGGAGCTTGGAAGGGCTTCTCTTGCTGTGTGGGGTCCTGGGGTGCATGGGTGCTCAGTGTGACCCTCCCACAGCAGACTGAAGGTTGTTTCTCTCGAATACCAAAAACAGGTACCATTTCTAGTTATTGTCTTCTCGTTAACCAGCCTTTAGACAGGGTTACGTTTTCCTATTTCTTTATATCAATTAGTTTGGGATAGTGTACTAGACACCATGATCGATAAGCATAGAACCACTGGATTCTGTTGTGTTACTCTGAACAATATTTATTTTTTCCCTATCACCTTCCCTTATATCTCATGAAACCCCCTCTCTCCTTCCTAATCTCAGAAACCTCACTTTGTTTATTAGTGTCTTCTAAGTTTTTATAAATATTTCTCACTGTTGAATTGTGCACACTGTGAGTGTCCACAGTTTGTCATCCTGACTTGCTTTATTACACATCATTCCCTTAAACTCCTTCCATTTAGCTGCAGCATTTTGTCTTTTTAAGGGCTAAATAATATTCCACAGTGTGGACAGACCACATCTTGATCCAATCCTCTATCAGTGGGGGCTTAGATTACTTCCATGTCCTAGCTATTAAACAATGTTAATTTTTTAAAGCAGGCAATTAGGCTGAACTTGAGTTGCAAGCTGTCTTCCCTGTGGCTGGCGGTAGCTCAGTCTTCAGTTTTCTTAGTCTCTGCTGGGCAGCTCAGATCCTCTTTACCAGCTGTGATTACCTGAACTTTATCCTCTGGTTATTCAACATGAGTGCAGTGGGTGATCCACTGAAGATTTAGTCACAAGTATGGCATCGATTGGGGTTTCCTTCAGGAAGAAAGTCATAAAAATATGAAATTCACTATGTGCTGTTTCTTTCCATACCAATTGGTATAGCCCTTCCAGTAACTACTTGTTTTTGTTCACTCTGCAGTGTCCTCAGGGTGTGTGTGTATTTAAATTTTGCCCAAATAAGGGAACCAAATAAGGATCAAGGAAAGGAATAAGAACAATAAAGACACAAAAACCAAAAATGAAAAGACAAGGACAAATTGGGGACACTTGGTGGGGAGGGGAGAGGAGGAGGGTTGAGTGCAGATGGGAGCATGGGGGACTGAGGTGATGGTGCACTGGTGATATGGTGATGGGGAAAACATGGGGATTACAATTGATGTCAAATATATATAAATTAAAAAAGAAATAAAGTCTATAAATAAATAAACAAACAAACAAAAAATAAATTTGCCCAGAGATTTTCATTGTTATTTGAGGAAGGTGTTTCAATTAGCACTTCCTTCACTGCATTGGATGCAGAATCTCCTCCTCTTTTATCACTGAGAAATATTAACCTTATTATCTATTTTACAAATTCAACTATAATGGTATCATAATTGTTGCTTTGAAAATCTTAGGATGTTTAAAGAAATTGTGTTTGTGTGTATATATATATATATAAAATGACATGTATTAATCACACCAATTTCTTAATCTATCTCTTAATTTCTTAACATATAAATTGTATCTTTTTTAGATGTACCTATTTTTTGGTGCTCCTTATTTCTTTTAGGAGATGAGTTGGGTCTGTGTCATTTCCTTTTAGCTGGAAGGATGGCCTTCAGAACATCTCGAATGGAAGGTCTGCTAGTGATGATTCCATATGATTTGTTAGTCTTGGACTGTATTTTGCTTTCATTATTTTAAAAAAGATTTTATTTATTTTTTTGTGTAGAATAACTGGAGTTTAGGCCAGAAGTGCAGAGAGAGGGGTGGTGGTGAGAGGATTCACTAGAGACAGAGTGGGGAGCAGAACAGGAGAATCTGCTGAAATACACTGCTGAGGGGAGCAGCGGACAAGACAGGAGAGATCTGCTATGCCACGAGGGTCAGCTCCCTGGCCAGGGATCGAACTCAGGCCTTCACGGGGTAGTGCTGAAACTTAACCCTTCCACAGCCAGGGAGGCCCCCTTTTTCATTTTTGAAGGAGAGTTACTAAATATGGAATGCTAGGTAGACAGTCTCTTTCATCACTTTAAATGTATCATTCCTTTGTTTCTGGTAAGAACCTCTATTCTTCTGATTGATAAAAACGCTATTGATGGCCCGTTCAAGATCTTCTTCCCTTTCAAATCTTTTCTTAAGACCATCTGGTGAATTTTTATTTTTGCTATTGTGTTTTACAACTTTTAGAATTTTTATTTGCTTCTTTTTGTTTATTGTTTTTGGTTTTCTTTGGAGATTTCCTATTTGTTGACCAAGTACTGGCCTTTTTTTTCCTTTAAATTCTTGAACGGTTGCTTTAGTTCTCTGAAAAATTATTTCTACTTTATCTGATATTTTTGTCTGATAATTCCAGCTTCTGGTCTCAGAGTTAATTTTTATTGACTTTTTTTCGCCCTTTATTATATCTTTAAATCTTCAGTTCAGTTTGCTTGGAAATTGGCTGTTTTAGTATGCTATAACACATACATGTATTCTTTAACTTCCCTGAATGTAAGCTGCAAAATCTGTCTTTTTATTGTGTGTCTCTAGTTGATTAGTTTTGCCTTTCAATTCTTTCGATTACTTTTTAGCCTTTTTGTCCAGGCGCCACCCCATGAACGCATCGCCAGCGGTCATCAATAATTTGGGTAGAGGTTGTACTCATACTACTCGCTGCTGCCTGCACTTGCGTGGGATGCACTGGGAAGCAGCCAGTTCTCATCTCCCTTTGCCTCGGGTTCTTCTTGCTCATTGTCTGTTGTCTGTTTCAGGTAAGGAGCAACTTCCCACCCAGTCAGGGAGGTGTGGAGAGAGAGTTCACCTCCTCCTTCTCCAGCTCTGTCATTTCCGAGGTCTCCCCACTAAATCTCCCCACTAAATGCTCTGAACCAAGACAATAGAACGGGGCATTTCGTGGTCTATTCCCAGCCAATCCCACCACACACATTCGAGAAAGCTTGAGCGTTTGCCCCTGCATTCTCTTCAAAGACGTCTCGCCAAGGGCCCCTCTGGTGGCACAGTGGGTTGAGCGCCCCTTCCGCAGCCACTGCAGTGCGAGTTCGATCCCGGGTCAGGGAGCTGACCCACATGGCACAGCAGACCTCTCCTGCCTCACCCGCTGCTCTCCTCAGCAATGTATTTCGGTTGATCTGTCTGTTCTGCTGAATCTTATCACCGCCCCCACCTCTGGCCTGTGTCCCGGCTCTTGTATGCATAAATACATAAAATATTAAAAAAGAAAGAAATCTACCCTCGTCCTCCCTCCACGTTGCTGGTTCCTGGCCATCATCCAGGGTGATGAAGCCGTGTCTCCCCTGCCGAGCTAGAGGTGTGCTGGACCACGCTCCAGAGGCTGGGCGGCCAGAGACTGCTCAGTTCTCACCGGAAGCTGCAGCACTGCCCCACGAATGAATAGTTCTGAATTTTCCTGCTTTTGGTCATCTTCCTATGCCCTGAAATGAGTGTTTTTGATAATTTTTAAAAATTGCTTATTTTTTTGTGGAGGGGATTGCTGCGCTCTGTGCGCTACTGTTATGGGGAGTTCTTGTCTCTGTCTTTAGCAGCACGAGGGGTCTGATTCTCCTTTTCACAGCTGGCTGCTTTCGTCCGGTGTTCTCAGGGCCGATCGCCTCTCGTCCTTCCCTTCCAACCTCTTGATGACTTCGTGTAGCGCCACAGGCAGCGGGAAGTTGACTGTTGTTTTGTTGACTGACACTTTTCCTTGGAATACATAATCTCTCCTCACTTAATATGTGTACTGATGGGCTCAGTTTGAAACCACTGAGTCCGTCCTCTTCATTGTTTTCTATTTGTCACATCTGTTTTCAGTTTTTTTCTCTTCTTTTTTCTTTAAAAAAAAATTGCCTCCTTTCCCTCTCGAATGGTTTGCCAGTGATACATGATTTTACCGTTCTTACACTGGTTCCCCTAGACATTTCAGTGTCTTCTCAACTAATGAATGTTAATATCAAGTGCACTTTCATCCGAAATATCTTTATCATCTCCCAGAAAATGGAACGACCTTAGAGCACTTAAAATCCATTTTCTTCTCCTGCCTTCGTGCTCATGGCACATTGTTCATTAAATTATATACATGTATGTTAGTACATGCTTACTGTATGTGCATATTCTTACCTATTTATGTCTCCATTGTGGAGGCATGTAGCATGTTAAGGCTATTACCTCTAGAGAGCGTGGACGAGAGAGAATATTTTCATTTTCTATGCTGCTGTTTCAACAATAAGCATGTGTTTTATCGAACTGGAAGGGATTATGCTCAGTGAAATAAGTCAGAAGGCAAAAGAAAAATACCAGATGGTTCCTCCCCTAGGAGGAATATAAGGGAACCAAATAAGGATCAAGGGAAGGAATAAGAACAACAACAACAATAATAATAACAATAAAGACACAAAAACCAAAAATGAAAAGACAAGGACAAATTGGAGACACTTGGAGGGGAGGGGGGAGAAGGAGGGTTGAGGGTAGATGGGAGCACGGGGGACTGAGGTGATGGTGCACTGGTGATATGGAGATGGGGAATACGTGGGGATTACAATTGATGTCAAATATATATAAATTAAAGGGAAAAAATAGAATAAAAAAAAGTTTTAAGAAGAGAAATGGAAAAAGAACCTTCGGCATCAGACCATGAAGCTGGGCCGCGTCCCTCCTCAGCAGCCCTGCGCAGACAGACTGCTGTCTCTGCCCTGCCAACAGGTGAGTCAGAACTAGGGCCGGGCTGAAGCGTGTGGGAAGCCCCTGGGGCCTGTGCGGGTTGCCCAGGATTGCCAGCTCCGGCAGGGCGAGGAGACGGCGCAGCCCCGGGCTTGCTCATTCACTGGCCTGTTCCAGGCACTCATTGCTACGGGCCACTCTGCTCAGGAGGAGCTGCAGCGTCTGCTTGTAGACGTGACAGGATGTTGTGCAATGACTGGGCAAATCCAGAACCTTCCTTTCTCGGAGCCAGTGGATCCTGCCAGCAAAGCTAAGCCCGTGTGAATGAGGGAACTAGGCGCAAATCTGCAGTAACCTCTTCTCCACGTGGCCTCCTCTTTCCTGGTTTTGGTCCAGTCATGAGGCAGGTCAAGCTCAAGGCTCCAGACCGTCCCGGCCTGCTTCTGACGTTCAGCCCCATCTAAACCCAGCTCTCATTTACGCAAAACCCCTCTCTGTGGCAGATGAGAAGGAACAGAATTAGTGCAAACATGGCTTTGTGTTTTTCCAATTCTTTTGAGGTGTTAGCACCCATATTTTTTTGATTCCCACGACAGAAGAATATAGAAACCACCAGAAAGAAATGTCCTGCACTGGGCCTCCCGGATGGCGCAGCAGGTTGAGTGCTGCACTGTGAGGCAGCCACTACATGGCAGTGCAAGTTCGATTCCCGGCCAGGGAGGCGACCCACATGGCGCAGCAGACCTCTCCTGCACTGTCCACTGCTCCCCTCAGCAGTGTATTTCAGTCGATCTGCCTGTTCTGCTCCCCACTCTGTCTCTGGTGGCTCCTCTCACCTCCTGTGACTCTGGCCTGTACCCCAGCTCTTGTATGCATAAATAAATAAATCTTAAAAAAAAAAAAGAAATGCCCTGAGATTCCTAGCATCAAACTTGTAATTGGATCAATTCTCCCCTACTTCTCTTCTGTTATCATAGAGGAAGGAGCCTTTCTCCTTAAGAGACAACTTCCTTCCCACGAGCTATGGAGTCTCTTTGGTTACCTGTTGTTCTCGCCTTTGTCAGTTGCTTCTCCTTTTGCTGGTTTCTTTTTCTCACCATGCAGATCTACTACATTATCTCTGATGTCAAAAACCGAAAACAACCTGAATAAGCCAGTCTCAGGCTGGAGATGGTTGGATTGGACTAAAAACAAAGCAAAATAGATGGCTCTGTATGCCGTCCTCGTCCTCGGGGGACCAACTGCTTTCAGTGGGTGGTGGAAGGAAACTACCTTCCTGATGTACTTGCTTGTAGGGACAGTGTCTCTCTCTTCTCTCTCTGTCCCTTTCTCCCCTTTCTCCCTCCTTGGGTTTCTCCCTGTCTCCTTTCTTCCTTCTTTTTCTCTAAGTAGATGACTATATTGTATGCCCTGTCCTTAGAAGTTATCCCCTTTTCTTAAAAATCCAGAGTCATATTTTCCTTTAAACTTATTCAGTGCCTGGGAACTGATTCCATTTCTTTCAAGTTTGGAAGCACTGTGAACCTGAAACTCTCGTTGCTATTGTTTTATGCCTTCAGTACAAAGGGGAGGCTGCCCGTGTGCTCTCAGGATGCCTTCCTGAACCCCGAGACAGGCTGGATGTGCCATAAGTGAATGACGACGCTGAGGTGGTGCCAGAAGGTTGTCATGCTAGCTGGGAAACAAATTCTCAATGGTTTGCCTTTAATCTCTTGTGAATTCAACACGTATGTATTGGCTGTCTGCAGAATACAAAGCATCATGGTAGATGGAAAGGGCATAAAAAGCCGAAGAACTGGGTTCTTTCCTTCCTATGAGGACTATATACTATTCAAGGGGCGTAGGGATGGTATAAAAATTATGTATATGTCTATAGATCTCACACCAGTGCAAGACAAAATTAACTAAGGTAGAAACTAATGTTTGTTGTGCATTCTACCATGTGCCAGGAATTGTGAGTGGTTAATTTTTGCAATCTCATTCTTTCCACCCCTCCAAATATTTATTAAAGTTGTTTAATATACAACTTCTTATTTGCCATTTTGGAAGTCCTTTGTTGTAGACTATTCTTGTGTCTGATCGCAAACCATAGCCATTCTGTGAGTTATTCTGAACCTCCACATTGAATACATTTGATTTCTTCTTGAGACACGTGTTTCCTTCTGTGCTTCTGAGGTAATATTTTTATTATTTCTGTGGTGTCTGGTCGACCCTGCTCCATCAACCATCCTGGTGATTTACTTCCCCTTAGGGTGCTGTGAAATTAAAGAAGAGTGAGAGGGTTGCCCTGCGGATCTCAGAGCTCCTGGTACCTTGGATTTAGGGTTGTCTCTTCTGTCAGGGAAACTGATTAATGGAGTATGTGACTTGACATCTTGAACAACCTGCTGGCGGTTGCCATTTTGATACCCATTAGGACCTCCGAGTAGGGGCAGCTTCTCATTCAATTTTATGATGTTGTGAAGAAGGACTCAGAGATTCAGTTTCTTTAATAATTTGTCCGAGACACACACATAGGAAATGGGAGAACTCAACAGACCAACTTGGTTTCAACTCTTGCCTCAGGAACAAATAGAAGCTCAAAGGTGCGTAACGTCACTTTGAAGATGAGCAAAAGCACGACTGAAGAAGATGTGGCCTTTGGAATTATTATTGAAAGAAGGGAAGATTGACAAGGTGGCAAGCACAGAAGGCATTTCAGTTGGGGGGACACCAATGTGAGCAAAGGAAAGAGGCAGGACTCCTCGGCTGTGGTCTGAAGAATAGCTCACAGCCCGCTGAGTGGAGGACATGGCATGTGCAGAAATCATAGAAACATGGCTGAGAAGATGGGTTGGGTTCCACCGAGGAGGACTTTCTCTTGACAGATGATGGGGAGAGGCAGGTGTGGGCAGGTCGGTGATGTAACCAGAGCCAGAGTTTAGGAAGATTAACTTTATGAGCTTTAGGTTGACTCATGGCTGATGTCACTCCTTCTCTTCTGGCCCCCAAGCTGCTTTTTCTCAGATTCTTCTTCTCCCAAGCAGTGAAACGAAGAAGGCACCATGGATGAAGAAAAAGTCTGTTCAATGTGCATACTGTAGCATCCTCCTTTAAGAATTTCTGCCTTTCTTTTTCTCATAAAGTCCACAGAGACATCCTTCCCCAGGTAAATACATGATTTTAAAAAAAATGCTTAGAGCCATTAGTAATAGAGAAATCCTAATTAAAATTAAACGAGTCAGCACCAAATTAATAATGATTTCAAAAACTGATAATACTGAGTGTTGGTGAGGATGTGGTGAGGCAGAGACCAGGGAATAGAGCTCCAGGAAGTAGAAACTGATGATCACTGAAATGATGACCAAGAATTCCACTTGTGCATTCATTCAAAGGGATGCGACTAAGATTAAAACAAAGATCTATACCCAGAAAAGTTTACCACAAGATTACTGAGAATACTTAAAAATTTGAAACAAGTTTGATTTTAGAAGAAAGGTAAAATAAAATAAGGGACAGCCTTAATTTTTGTTTAATTTAATATTCAACAATATGATGATGACTAATAAAATTTAACTCAAAAATAATTTCAACTATAAACATAATACTTGATAATTCGAGTCTCCCTCTTTTCTAACTGAATATTGCAGGGAAAGTTAATAAGCTCTGTTTACCTTTTTCTTCTCTCTTACCTTCTAAGAGATAGATTCTATCTTGAGTTTGAAAAGTGTCCATTCAAAATGTTACAAAAATTCTTCTCGCCCTTCCTAGAACATACACATCATCATTCTAGATTGTGTTTTTCCTGATTTCTGACAATAAGTATTATTTTGCAACTTGCTCTTCCTTATGTTATTTAAAAAATGTTCATGCATATAAGAATGGGGTGTAGACCACAGGTGTGGGGAATGAGAGGATTCACCAGAGACAGAATGGAGAGCAGAACAGACAGTGGGCGAGGCAGGAGAGGTCTGCTGAGCCATGTGGGTCAGCTCCCTGGCTGGGGATTGAACTCGTGCCACAGTGGCTGGCTTTAGCTTGATAGCGCCGAGACTTAACCCCTTGCACTTCCAGGGAGGCCTGAGACCCTTGATTCTTCCACGATGCCAGCCAAGGATAGAACTAAGTCATCACTCAGGGACAACATTGGGTCTTAGACTGACTTTTGCTATGGTCAAGTATAGAAAAGGTCCCAGCCAGTTGCTCAGGCGAATAGGTAAGGGTGGGCATGTTGGCAGCATATCAAAAATTAATTTAAATAGTTAGACAAGAACATTCATGACATCTTCTTCCAGCTCTATTTGGTTCAGAGCTGGGATGGGCGTGTGTGTGAATGGGTGGGGAGGTGGGGGTGGTGGAGGATGTCCTGGCCTGATGGCCCAGTTTCTTTAGAAATTAAAGATTTGGGCGGAGGATCTTTCTTCTCTCTGCAGCTGGTTTGGATGGATTCTTGTTCAGCTCACCCCCAGCTGCCACTCCCAGTCTCTAGGTGGGTCCTTCAGCCTTTCCCAAGGAGCACTCAGCGACGGGCCTCCTTGCCCTTGGTCGATGGAAGACAACCCCAAGTAGGGACTTCCGGGCCAGGTGCTGTTCTAGAACCCCTTTCTTTTGCATTTGATAAAGTTAGTGGACAAAAGTTGTCCTCATAGTTCCAAGGGTTTTGGGCTCCCAGGGGAATCTACACCAGCCTTCAATCTTTTGGTTGCTTTCTTTTCTTTAAAAATAATGTAAAAATAACTTTCTTTTTTTTTAATTCTAAAGAATTATCTGTGTTTTAAAATAGAAGACACAGATAACTGAAAATAAGAAAACTGAAACACTGACACGTACTCAGATCTTGGCTTCCAAATGTTATTACGCACTAAAAGCAAACACATCCTTTGGAGAAATGGCTGATTCCAAGGCTGGGGAATAGAAGATACAAGATAAGCCTGGAACATCTTGCTACGCCAAAAAGAAAGACAGGAAATGCTTAAAAATAAATGAAGCATGTCTAAAAGGCATGAAAGTCAACTTGAATGGGCTTTTAGTGGCTAAAACTATGACAATTTTGTTCACCAAGCTAAAATATGGACAGTAATGGATTGTCATCCATTTCCGTAAAAATGGAATTATTGAATAAAATGAGACTACAGTCTATTTCAATAACAAACAAATAAATAAGGGAGAAGCTCTTTCTTACAATTAATTAACAGAAGAAATGATTACTATAGAAAATTCATTTTGAGTCTATGTAGTAAATATTGATTCAAGTAAGATTCACTAATCAATTCTAAGCAGGAGGTGAGGAAGAAGTAGGATAAGGAATAGATACCATGTTTTAGTTACAAAAGGAGTAACAACTAAATGGCAAAAAACCCCACAATTTTACCACCAAAGGACAAACAAAAGTCATGTATTTCTAGATGTGATATCTTGAAAATGAGGCAACATCATTTAAGTATTATTTCAGCCCCAAATTCACAGCCTGAATCAAATCAAACTTAAATTGAGGGGCCATCTCTAAAGTAGCAGACCTGTATCATGAAAACCTGAAGTGACATAAAAAACAGAGGAAGGCTACTAACTGTCCTAGATGAAGAAGAGAAAAAATTGTGACAACTGAAAACAGTGCAGTTGTTTTGAACTGGATGCTGGACAAGGAGAAAATAAATTCCTATAATGGACATCACGGGGACACTTGATTAAGTTAGACTGTGGATGGCAGCTTAGATAAAGCTTTCATAGGAATCATATTTCTGAAATTTACTTTCATTTTGTGAACAAGAGAATATTCTTGTTCTGAAGAAATGCTTGTTGAAATATTAAAGGCTAAAGGGGACATAATATTTGAAATTTACTCTCACATATTTCATAAAAAATAATTATATGAGAGACCCTAAAGTTCAGAGTTTCTTAGCGCTACAGCAGCTGCTCCTGGTGGCCTAGCAGCCAGCAAGCACCTGGCCACAAAACGAATATATTGAGTTTCATGGATTCCATGAAACAAGACAAAGAAGGAACATGGAGAGACTCATGACTAATCAGAGAAGGCAAAAAATAAACAAACATAAAACCAAGTTTGGTTTTGGAGCTCTATCATAAACAGTGCCAAGCTGAGAATCCAAACAAAAGACTACAAGGATGCATGAACAGAAGGACCTCCCTGGTGGCGCAAGGGGTAAAACGCTCCACTATGAAGCTATCTGCAGCACGAGTTTGACCCCCGGCCAGGGAGGGAGGTGACCCACATGCTGCCGCAGACCTCCCCTGTCTCACCCACTGGTCCCCTCAGCAGTGTGCCTCAGTCAGTCTGCATGTTCTACTCCCCACTCTGGTGAATCCTTTCACCCCCTGCACCTCTGGCCTGTACGCCAGTTCTTGTATGCATAAATAAATATTTTTTTAAAAGGATGCATGAGAAAGAGAAACTACACTACTCCACAAGGAGCACTGCCTACGTGTCTGCTGGACAGAGCAGGACAGTTTCGAGGTGAAGTGTGTTCCAGTCTGATTAAACAAAAATGAAAAGAGAAAGTGGGAAAATGGGAAGTCCCCGTCCATAGTTCATGTCAGGATAAAACAAAATTATTAACAGTTATATGAACAGTGAAAGAAGAAGAAAACACTGAAGACAGTGTGGAAGTTTGCGATGTTACAGATGGGTTTACATGAACACCACTCAGACATGTAAACGTCAGTAGGCCAATGGACTTATGTTTCAAGAAGGCCTCGGTAACACAGCCTGAACTGAAAACCACCAACTGCTGCCAATACTTGGTGTCACAAAGAATCCCTCATCTCCCCTATATATAACTTAGGCTGTTTTACCAAAGGTACTGTCATTGAGTTGAATATGAGTGACTTGAGCCTTGAGACACAAAGAGAAAAAGTTATTGGGGCAAAATATGCCCAGATTACCAACAATCCTGAAAGGAAGGAAGCGTAAGTACATTCTTACTGGTTTTCTTTGCTTGTAATTACTGAAGGCTCCACATCAATCAGGAACATACCATTGCTGTGATATTTCTGAACACCACCCAACAGTCTTCCATGTCTGTCATCATCCAGAGAACTACTTATTCTATTGTTAAAATAGAAACATTGAAATGGTCCAGTTAGGGTCTCCCTGGTTGTGCAAGGGGTTAAGCCGCAGCACTATCAAGGTATTGGCAGCCACTGCAGTACGAGTTCGATTCCTAGTCAGGGAGCTGACCCACAATGGCACAGCAGACCTTTCCTGTCTCACCTGCTGCTCCCCTCAGCAGTGTATTTCAGTAGATCCACCTGTTCTGCTCCCCACTCTGTCTCTGGTGAATCCTCTCACTCCCCACACCTCTGACCTACACTCCAGCTCTTGTATATATAAATAAGTAAAACAAGTCTTTTTTTAAAAATGGCCCATTTAAAAAGTAGTCTTCTTTCTTTTTGAATCTCAGTTGTTCAGAGAATTGATTTAAAAAATTATAAAAAGTATTATGTGAGCCCAAATATAGATAAATAGTGAGAGCAAAAAAGAGAAATATACAACAAGGCTATCCAAGAGTTCATTGTAATATTCATGCAACTTTGTGGTAAGTAAGAATTATTGTAAATAATATGCTTGAAAAAGAACAAAAAATACATTGGAATTAGCTATTTTTAATGGTAATTAAAGTTCAACTGTGAACAAAAAACACCCGTACCTTTAACCTTCAATGAGTGTGGTCTCAATCCAGAACTCACATAAAAATGGAATCAGATTGAAGCCCAGTTTGTTCGTAAAGAAGTGTCACAATGGCTTTCCTCCATACATGGACATGCCCACAATTTATAATTAATCTTGATTATGAACAGTATCTATCATGATTTTGTGTTATTCAGTGGCGCAAAAGGTGCCTGCATTTATTTACTCAAGAGCTGCCAAATTGGAGATGGCCTCCAGCTTTTTCAATTATGACTAATAATGGATTTCTTCAAATCGTGTAACTCCATGACCATTATTTTAGATAATATGAAAGAAAGGAAAAGACATCGCGGTTTCTGAGCTGTCGGACAACGTGCATTTAGAGTAAGTGCTTTTTCTTACATGCCTAGGAGCTGTGTGGTCTGCACTGAATTCAGGTCAGAAAATGAGGCTGCCTGGGGCCCTTGGTGACGGGCAAGTTGCTCAAACTTCCGGAATGATTTGCAAAGTTGTATGGGATCATTCAGAACCCACGAGTCATTATTAAAATGAAGATAATAATACCTTTCCTGACCAACTTGTTTTTCACTTTTACTAATGTTTGCTAAACACTAATGTCCTGTGTCATTCACGGTTTCTGCATATGGGGTGCTTGCTGTGTAATGGGGGAGACGAACAAACACTTGGTCTACCTGGGGAAATTGGGTATGGTTAATGCAGGGGAGGGGAGGAAGGGAAATGGGGGAGAAATTTGATGACCTTACATTAATGATGAGCAAATACATATTCATCATCTTCTATGCCCGAGACTGCACTGGGTGCCCGGGTTGAGTAGGTATTTTTGAGACATGCTGGGGAAGGGACTTCCCAGGCAGAGAATGATGTATAGGTGTCTGATGTATTTAGGAAGCAGGGAGTGGTTCAAAGAATGTGGGGAGCTGCAGAAGATAAGACAAAGATCGACTAGTACTAACTCCATTTGGCTGCTGAGGCTCAGAGGGTGCAGTGTTTTAGCAGTGACCCACAGCGAGAGTGCTGCATGGTTTGGGATTTATCCATTGTCTTTTCAGCCTCTTCACTCTCCCCCATGATGAACTTCATAAGAGAAGGAACCCTCTTTCATCCCAGGTGTCTAGTGTAAAAAGGTTCCATCACAGATATTCACTATGTTTGTTGAGTGAATGAATGAGTGAAGTACGTGGAAGTAATGGATAACAGACCTCTTCCCACAGCACATACGGCTCTCAGCACCATTTACATCATTTCTGTCCAGGACTACGTATTTTCTAAAGGCCTATGTGGCCTAGTCCCCAGCCCTCCCTTGCCTGGATTGTGCAAGGAGGTAGCCATGCTCGTCTAACCACTCTCAGTGAGGACTCCTGCCAGGCGCCTGAGAAGGCAGCCTGAGTTGGAAGGACAGAGTGTCTCCTGGGACCTCAGAGTGAGCACAGGCAGGCCTATCTTGGAACCCCCCCCCCCCTCCCGTGGAGGTCCCTGGAGCTGCAACTTGAGGGAACTGGTTTGGCCAAGTAGGAAATATGTTTCCAAGGTGATCTGTTAATGAGAAGGATGAGTGAGGGTTTTATGAGCTGCAAAAGGCTGCATAACAGGAGAGGAGATATTGCCTTTTGCCATTGCTACTCCTCTGGTGGAAAGAGCTCTAACTGAGACCTTAGTAATCACACCGTCTCCCTCCATTTCACAGATGAGGACAGTGAAGCCCAGAGAGAGGAGGTATTTGGTCAAGGAGATAAAGGAGAGGAAGCACTCAGGTGAAAAGGGGGGTGCTGGGATAGCCAAGCTGGGCTAACCTCAACTTCACCAATTACTAGCTGGGGGGTTGCGTAGGCAAATGAACAACTTCTGAAACATGAGATTCTTTATCTGTAATATGAGATAATCATTATTATAAGAGTTATCATAAGGATTGAAAAAAGTAACAAATGTTTGCAAAGAGGTTTGCAGATGCCCAGAAGGTAGAAGGTGATAAAATAAATGTTAACTACTATGACATCACCATCATCATCTTCATCATCATCATCATCATCTACTGGCAGAGCTGGGGCTAGGATGCAAGTCTTCCTAACTTCCGTTCTGTCTTCTGCAGTCACTGGATTCCCTGAGTTCATCAAAATACAGATTGAGCTGATCCTGGTTTCATTCACTCATTGCATATTGAGGGAATCCCTTTTACTCGTTCATCAAAATGCTGTTTGTAGAGAGTGGGCAGGTGACAAGTAGGAGGTATATGGAGAGCAATGGAAGCCTAGAAAGAGAATTAGACTGGAGAATTACTTATAAAATCTGCCGAATTTGGTGGTAGACTAGAGCAGAGATGACCTAATGTTTGCTGTGAATAGTAGCTTTCTGCCGCATAGTAGAAGTAAAACACCAAATACTTGATTGACGAGTCAGCCTTTTTTGCAGTTAGGTTCTTGGTTGGTGATCCTGGCCAGTGAATCTGAGTGAAGTCTCCTCCCTCCTTCTGTGACTGCAGCAAATCCACAATGTGATGCCCTGGACGGAGGCAGCCATCTTGTAAACATGAAGGGAGGGGAGGGTGGAACCTTAGGGAGAAGTCAATATTCTGCGGATAACAGAATGCAGAAGTGATAATGACTTGCTTGTGTCCTTGGGTCTCTGAATAGATATATGAGTTTATCCCTCCAGTTAAACGCCTTTTAGGCAGATATTCTTTTCTTGATGTCCACAGATGAAGTGGCTACACAAGGAGATTGTTTGATGTCAGCTGTGGACATAAGTGTGAGTTATGCACCAGACATTTAAATGGGTGCAGTTGGGTGTCTTAGTGTGATAGTCAGGGCCTACTTGGATAAGTGTCGAAAAATAGCCCTTGGATTTGATATTTATGTAGTAGCTTTTGACAGGACAGTTCCAGGAGAGCAACTGAGGCAGAGAAGCCAGATTCAAGTAGGTCTATGAGTGAACCGAGAGTAGACAATGACTATGTACTAACATTCAAGACAGTTGGTGATTCGGAAGGAGAAAAATGCATAACAGAGAAAGTTCAAGAGTTTTTCCCTCTCTTAAAAATTCTAGATGAAACTTAACATAAAAATATTATCCATTTTCGAGTGTACAGTTCCGTAGTCTTACTAACTTTTCCAATTTTGCAGTCATACAGCCTTTATTCCTCTTTCTCTTAGGTCCTGGCAACCACTGGTTTTCTTCCTGTTTCTGCAGATTTACTTAATGTAGGTATTTCCTGTAAATGGAATTATTCAATATGTGGCCTTTTATGACTACCTTTTGTCACCTCGCGTGTTTTCAAGATTCATGCACATGTGGCATTTATGAGTACTTTGTTCCTTTTTATGGCCAATAGTCCATTATGTGGATATGCCCCATTTTCTTTGTCCATTTTCTTATGCCCCATTTTCATTGGTTGGTGGACATTTGGGTTTTTCCTCCTTTGTTTGAATGGATGGTGGTGTTCACATTAGACATGTTAATCAAGAGCTATCCGTCAGACTTGTAAGTGGAAATACCCAAAGTGTTTTCTCAATACTGTTAATGAATAGTGCTGCTGTGTGAACATTGGTGTCCAGATGTATGATGAGCTTTTTTCAATGTTTGCTGTGAATAGTAGCTTTCTGCCGCATATGGGGGGCATATGGGGGGCATATTGGGGGGTTATAGATCTAGAAGCAGAACCACTGAGTCATATGGTAGTTCTATTTTTAATCAGAGAAGAGACTTGAACATGCTGATGGGGGAAATTGACCTGAGAGGAGGAGGCTGAAGATGAAAGAATTAAAAATTCTATTTTTAATTAGAGAAGAGACTTGAACATGCTGATGGGGGAAACTGACCTGAGAGGAGGAGGCTGAAGATGTATAGAGCAGAATCTTGGGGTAAGTGGGATGGAATCAAGTGTGAGCACAGGCGGAGAAGATGGACTCCGGGCACTGTGACCACATCCTCTGAGACAGGGAGGTAGAAGGAATATGGAGAGAGATGTCTTTAGAAGTAGGAGGAAGTTAAGATAGTTTATACCTGCGGTTTTCATTTTCTTGTTATTGTAGCTGGTAAATAGGAGGCTAAGCCGATGGGGAGATAGCAGGGGCTCTGGGAGGCTCTGGGGAGGGAGACTTGGACTTAAATCTGATATATTGCTTCCTTCCTGCTGGCCACCACTGTGTGGCCAGCCCTGAGCCCCTGGTCCCTCATCTGCCTTGCGGAGATAATGCCCCTCTTGCCGTGGACCCCATGGGGAACTGGCTAGTTCCTGGTGTGCTGGAGTCTCCATGGAGGGCATCCCCTGGCTGTTAGTCTCAGGATGAAATGAATAGAGATTTGGAGCAGGCAATGAATGAGGAAGTAGGTGAAGAAGTTGACAGCGGATAAATAAAATCCCCCAAAAAGAAAGCTGAGAGCAGAGCTCTACTTGAGCTTACAAGCCAGGGGTGAAACAGGATACAAAGCTCGGAGTGTCCACCCCAGCGCAGGCAGCCCTGGAGCCCAGACAGGAAGTGCAGCCATGGTGGACAGAGAAGAGGAGGAGGGGTGTGGAGTCTATTTTGTAAAGTGATGTGGAGTGCTGCAGCTTCTCACCACACTGGCTCAACCTCTAATCTTTTGAGAACAGTGAAGGACGTAAAGGCTGGAATTCCAGATTGAGCCAGAGGCAGTTCCATGGCCCAGGCTGGGCCAAGCTGATCTCGTGTCCTGGGAATGTGCTATTTTCTGGAAGAGTCATTCTGGTCAGCCCGGGCAGGTTATTAAACCAAAGCCTTGGGCAGCTCAGGTTGGGGAACCTGTGCGTCTCTCGGCCTGGGTCCTTTCTGCATCCTTGCTTTCCTGCTGCTGACTCCCTGGCGGCAGCCACAGGCAGGGGATACTTCCTAGAAGAACACTTTTCGGGGATTGTTGATGGGTCTGCACAGCCTGGTTCTGAGCAGGTTTGGACCTATTTCCTCATGTGTACATTGGGGAGCTCCTTTCAGCTCACAGTGATTCTGTAACCCATGGTTGAAGCCAAAGACTGTTACAGGTGATAGGGGGTGGGGTGGGGGTGTTGCTGATGAGGACAGATATAGCCCCAGGGGAAATGCGAACAAAGTATTGCATTTGGGGTGGAAACTCTGATAAGAAACATAAGCCCCTGGGATTCAGGGTTTAAGGATTCAATTCAGGATT
This sequence comes from Galemys pyrenaicus, assembly GCA_019455555.1. NCBI lineage: Eukaryota > Metazoa > Chordata > Mammalia > Eulipotyphla > Talpidae > Galemys > Galemys pyrenaicus. The sequence goes on along the minus strand of JAGFMF010011709.1, from coordinate 10,847,237 downwards.
CAGCTTTCAGGGTTTCAGTGTTTTTGGATCTTCAGGGATTCCAGGGTCAGCGATTTCTGCCTCCACCATGCCCATCTTCCAGAAGGCTCTTGAGGGATCTGAAGGACGTGGAGAGGCCTCCAGCAGCCAACGTCAGTGAGGAAAACTTTGGTGGCTTTCCAGGTAGCAGAGAGACTGACACTGCTCCTGCTTTTGCTGCTGCTGCAGCCTGGCAGGGGAGGCGAAGGCCCAGAGCCCTGGCTGAGCGGCCTCAGTGTGGCCGTGCGGGCGGGTCAGCCGCTGCAGCTGCTGCTCTGAGCGTCGCTGGTCTGGGCTGCGCTGGGGCGTCTCGGCCGCTCGGGGAGCATCTCCTGGTGCGTCTCCTGCTGTCTTCGTGAGTTGGATCCCGGTTCAGCGGCAGGAAGGAGGCACCGAGCACATTCTAGATGGTTGTAGCAGACGGGGTAAAGGAAGGAGTCTTGGAAAAACCCCTCGGTGGGTTTTATGATTTTTATTGTCAGAGGTGGCATCAGGTACATGGCAGGCAGGGGTGCTGGGGAGCCAGGAGGCTGGCAGGCCTCCCAGCCCCCAGCGCACCTCGCCCTCTCGGCTGCTTTGCTGCTCTCGCTGCTGCTCCTCTGCTGCTACTGCTCTATGTTCCACTCACTCGCTGCTGTCGCTGCTTGCTGCTCTCGCTGCTGATGCCGCCTCTATATGCCGGTGTCCAAACCCAGGTGCGCCCACTTGCGCATGCCCACCTAGGCATGAGCGCAGCACCGCATGTGTCCATCATTACACCAGTGGCGGAAGGGTGGAAAAGCCTGATTAACTTTTCTCAGACCCTACACTGGCCTATAGTGGCTGCCACGTCCTTCATCCTTCGTGTCCCCAGTGGCGGGGAGACGCCATCCTGGGATCTCTTTAGGACTTTCGAACACTGGCCACTGCTTCGGGTGAGGTAAAGGCCATTTTTGGCCTCAGTAACTCTGTTTTCCCAGGTTTGTTAAATAAATCCCATTTTGTTGTCCTCTCCACCTGAGTGTTCTTGCAATTGTGCGTGTGGGTAAAGAACTCAGACGGTGCCTGATAAGCTATTTGGGCAGTGTCCTTGGCCAGGTTGAGTGGCTCTCACTGCCCTGTATCAACTCTGAGGACCAAGATGCTGAAAATACACTGCACGTCCCCTTTAGTGCCCTCCCCACTCTGCCCTGGTGCCCTCCCTGCCTCTCCCATCGCACCAGGCTCCTTCCTGCGTCCCGCTTCCCCCACCTGTTCCTAATGGACAGCCCGAGCTTTCCCCACCGTCTACCCATGCCCCAGAGGCTGCTGGACAAAATGGCGCCACTATCGGTCTAAATATAGCTTTCTCGCCCCTATAGATGTCACGTGTACAAGGGTGATTGGCGCCCTGCAGACGGAACGCTGGAGAGGAGCTGGGCCTCAGGCGGGCCTATGGCGTGCCCACCGCCTCTTCCCTGGCCCTGCCTTGACCCCAGCGTAAAGGACGGCGGAAGCAGAGGACGGACCCCCTGTACCAGTGCAGAAGGCTGCCGAGCTGCCCTAGTTCTGCGCCCCTGCGGCCTTGGCAGGTAGGCTGGCGGAGGTGTGCGGGAGGGAGGCAGGCAGCAGGCAGATAAGCGTGGAGCTGCAGACACACCCTGGCCTGGAATCCTGGCCTCGCCCCTCGCTGCAGTACTGCTGGTCTTTGGCCAGTTTCTCAACCGCTCGGTGCCTCAGCTATCGCATCTGTAAGATGAGAGCGATTAGAGCACATACAGCACACCTCAGGGGGTTACTGACTAAATGAGCTGATGTATGTGCGGCCGCTCCAGGCACCGGAAGTGTGATTCACGTTCTCCCTATATTCCACCCCTGTGAGGGTCCCTGCGGCCTGCCTGCTGGGCCCGGGCCCCGCCCAGTGCAGCTTTGTGCCCCACGGGTCTGGGGGTCAGGTTGGGGAGCGTCCCCTCAGCCCTGCTGGATTCACGGGCTAGGCCATTCAGAGCTGGACTCTCGGGAACTTGGTACTTTCTGGAAGGCTTTCTAGTCAGCTTTCTAGAAGGCTTTCTGGGCAGGCTTTTAAATCAGGGCTTGGGAAGTGGGAGGCAGGTGTGGGTTTGCTAGAACAAGGAGGGGTAAATGAAGTAAGCACAGGGAGAAACATCAAGAAGACAGCAGGAAGTCAGAGGGAGGGAGGGACTGTCCAGCCCTTTCTGGTGTCTAAAGGGGTGCGCTCTGAGGCCGTGGTCTTTGGCTTGAGCCCACCTACTTTCTCTCTGTTAGCTGTGTAATCCTGGACAAATAACCCCTGTGTCTTTGGATTCCTTGTCTGTACAAAGGCACTAACAGACCCCACCTGTAGGTTACCACGTGTGCTCCCCTGGTGGGTGCGGCCTGGAGATAGGCCTTGTCTTAATCCAGCTCTGGTTTTGCTGGCTTTAGGATTTGGGGTGGTTATTTATGTCTTTTTTATCTGTAAAATGGAAAAAATGCCCATCACGGGGCTGTTCTGAGGACTAAGAGCAGTAGTATGTGGCAAATGTTCACCAGCCAGCCCTGGGATGGGGTGTTTCTGATTTGGAGCGTTTGCCAGTTTCCATGGGCCAAATACTCGCACCACAGCTCATTTCAAGTTACTGTGTCATATCTTCGAATGGGGAATTAGAAAGATAGAGGTGCCATATATCACATTCCCACCGTACAGATGTGATGGGCGCAATCTGAGCCTGGATCATAGTTACGGGTCCTGAAATAATTAGAAACTGATGAGCGTTGCGTTTTTATTACATTTGTTTTTAATGGGATTTATTTAATTGCAAGCCTACATAATTGAATTTTTAATGATTGCTGAGTTTAGTAGCCAGCTTGCAAAATCTTGGAAATTTAACTCTGTCACCTGACTCCACATAAGCTTAGTAGGAACTCAGGCTTAGAGAGACCCCAGCGCATGCAGAGCATGCAATGAATGATAGCCTGTGTGATTCTGGTCATTTATTTTATTACATAATTTATGATGGTAGTGGAAAAATCAGGAGAAAACACATTTTAAAAGTCCTCTTTATGAATTTAGAGTCACATTGTTTGGAGAGCATTGCCTTGAGGTTTACTCATAAAGTTACTGTGCTTATCATAAATTCAAAATTGAGACCAAGGAAAGCATTATAAAATGTTGGGCTAAAAGCATAGGAAAATTTGGATTGATGGTGTGTCGTGTGTGATGGCCGAACGCTGGAGAAGCCAGAGCAGGAATGCGTGGGAGCACTGCGGTGTGGTGCAGCAGTGGAGAAACAGTGGGGTCCTCACAGTCATGCAGACCATCCACCAGCCCTGCACTGAATACAAAAGAAACACACGTCCTGAAGGACAGAATATCTGTTCATGAAACATGTACACAGACAGGCACCCAAAGGAGCATTCCATATCTGCAGTATATCCCTATTTGTAACCGACGTGCTGTAGCAGGGAAAAGATGGGCGCTCACACATTGCATAATAGGAGAATAAATAAAAGGACTGTTTACAGAGGTGTAGGGAGGGTTGGAAAAGCAACCAGTGATGGTGAAGTGTCCTGGAGCTATGAGCAGCCATGTGCCCTAAATGTGCCCTACTCTGGAAGGATACATTTGAGGAGCCTTCCCGGTAAGGACCACCTGCAGGAGCTGTGGGAGCTGGGAGCAGCCAGCACCCGTCCCCAGCAGAAGCTCTTAGTCCCTTTTGCAAGAGAGCAAAGGGCATAAATACTTCCCTTTCCTCCACCTTCTGGATCTCCTGAAGGTGCTTCCCATTGTCCAAACCCAACTAGAAGCCAGAGCACAAGGAAGTCATTGATGCTCACCTACTATGAGCTCTCAGAGCCAGGCTGAGGAAGTGGAGAGTGGCTCCAGAGGTGCCAGTGGAAGTTGTCCAGCCCAGAATTCCAGGACACAAGCCAAGCGTGTTAAGATGGATGTTATAGGGGGAGGGGAGAAAAGTGGGGGCTTGAGGTAGAAGCATACGACATAAGAAGTTCTTTCTCCCGATATTGAGGCTAAGCATTTCTTGAACAGAGGAATGTAATTAACCCAACACTCAGTACTCAGGCTCTCAAAGAAAAAGAAAATCTGTTATTTGCTGGGAAAACAGCAACCACCCTAAGAACTTCTTGGAAAACACCCTCTTCCCCTGCACTGGCTTCCCATGAGATCTTAACACTGGAGAAGGAGTTGACTCCGTGTGGGAAAGAATGGGCTGGTCACCGGAAGGGGTGCAGGATAAGGACTGTGTGATGAAAAGCAAAAGTGAAATATGTGTGTGGGCAGCAGATCAGGTCCCAGAAGTATTTTCAAAATTCTGTGTTTATCAAGAAAGAGGAAGAGAAGGCATGTAGGCAATTGAGAAGGGTTGCTATTTTTCTTGTAAGGAAGAAAATATGTATGTAAAGGTAGAGGAAAATGGCGGGCAATGCACCAAAATGGAAATGTGGATTATGAGTAGCTTTTATTTATTTTATTTGTTTTCTTAGATTTTCTAATTTTTATAAGGTAAACCTGAATTGTTATGAAATGAGGAAAGATTTAAGGACAAAAGGTGAGCGTACCAGCATGACACTGGTCACTGAGCAGGACTGGGATGGATGAAACCTGAAGCTGTACCACATTTCTCTCCTTAGTGCATCTCCACCTTTGCCTACATGTCCTGCTCATGATTTACTTGCTCAGGGGAACCGATTGATTCAGTCGTTTGTGGTGGAAGTTCAGGGAAATGGCCTGGGCTTGGCTGAAAACAAGAGGGTTATTAAAATGAGGAAATTCTAACCCCCACTTGGGAACATTCTCTACTTTCCAAGAGTCTGAGTAGGTATAAAGAAATAATCCTCCTTGGAATTTGGTACTTCTATTAGTTTTGTAGGGCATCTATAACAAACTACCATATGCTAGTAGGCTTGTAACAACAAAAAATGACTGCCTCACAGTTTAGCAGGCCAAGCAGTCCAACAGCAAGGTGTTAGCGGGCTTGGTACACTCTGGAAGAATCTGGAAGAATCTGCTCCGTTCTTTTCTGTTTCCATGGTTACCGCCATCTTTGGCATCCCTTGGCTTGTGGCTGCATCACTGTAATCTCGCCCTGTCACATGGACTCCCTGTAAGTCTCCAGACTTCCCTCTCCATACAAGGACACCAGTCCTTGGAGTTAAGGTCCATCTTCAAGCTGTATCTCTTGGTTCCATCTGCAAAGTCTGTGTTTCCCTCTACTCTACGGATCCTCTGTGTTTGGACATCATCATATCATGTGGGGGTCACCATTCAGCCCACTCCAGCAATAGTGCCGTTGACAAAAACTTATAACTTGCCCAAACAGAGAGGATTCACATTAGGATACGAAATAGTCCTGAATTTTAAAAAACTTGTTATTGAAATATAATCTAGGACAGGAAAATACAAACACCACGTGTTCAGCTCCATGAATCACCGAAGTGACGCACCCATATAATCAGCACCTAGACCAGGAAGCAGAACTTGACCTTTTCTGCAGAATCTCCCTCCACCACCCCCCTTGATCCTCACTTCCAATTCCATCTATGCATTGCCTACATTTGAACTTAGAGGAAATAATGCAGAAAACACTTTTCATGTCCTTTTTTTCCACTTAACATTTTTTTCAGTTTCATACACATTGTGTGTAGCAACAGTTTGTTGATTTCTAACTGCTCTATAAATTCCATTATGTGACAAGCTCACAGTTTAGTGTTGGTGGATATTTGGGTTGTTTTGTTTTCTTTCATTTTTTGCTGCTTTAAAGAGCACTGCTGTTAACTTTCTTATACATGTCTTTTGGGAGACAGAGGTACAGATCTCTGTTGGGCACACATAGGAGGAAAGATACTGAATCACACAGCAAATGCATCATCTGGAGCAGATATTGCCAGGCTTTTCTATCACTAGTGCCTGAGTGTTCTGGTCACTCTGTATCATCACCAAAACTCAGCACAGTCTTTTATGTTTTGAACGTTTTAGTGGATGTTGATCTCTTTTATAATATGGTATTTAAAGCAGCATTGTTCATAAAAGTAAATAACAAAAAGTCTGAAAATTATTGAATGATATGAGAAGATGCTTTGGTTTATGAAGTTATAAAAATATATGGACTCACTTAAAGAAAAGAGACAAAGAAATTTATACATCTCTCTTTTTCTTACATCTACCCTTAGCATATACTGTTTCCTGAAGCCTGAAATGCTTCTCTCCCAGTGATTCCCCAAATCACTCATTTCCATTCTTCAGGTCTCATTCTAACCACCGTCTCTGACCTGGATGATCCCATTATAAAATCAGTGCCCTCTAATTTCTGATCTTCTTCCTCCAAGAACCCAGTTCTCTTCCTTGGTGGCAATGAACAAATATCTACAGGTTGTGCTGTGTCACTTGTTTTCTCCATAAATGTAGGCACTCCAGTGCCAGGTCCGGTATGTGGGACTCCACTTACGGCTCTTGTTCTGGCCAGACGTGCAAAGGACTCATTTTCTGTCTGGTAATAACAGACATAAGTAGCATGCTTGCAACTGATAATAAATCCTCAAAGGAAGTAAAATAAATGGTGACTGAGTGAAGGCCACACTAGGGTGGATATTCGAGTTGAGACTTGAAAGAATGGTAAGAATCCTGTCCTGCAAAAATGTGGGGGAGATGATTTTGCCAGAGGAGGAGCAAGTGCAAAGGCCCTAACTCCCTCACTGCCCCAGTGAGGCAGTAAGAGAGCCAGAGAGAGGGTGTAGATGATGATATCAAGAGGAAGGGGTGCGTGAGATCATAAAGCACCCAGAAGACCATGCTATGAGGGTTGGATTTCTTTGTAACAGCAGAAGAGTGACAAGATTGTATTTATATCTTTTAAAAGATCCATTGGGCTTCTCCAAGTTATGAGAGGGTAAGAATAGAAGCATGAGCTAGGAGGCCCTTTTGTTGGATTTAGAGATGAATCAGGATGATAACAGGATGGTACTGGAGGTGGAGAAATGTGGGTGGACTCGAGGTATAATTTGAAGGCTGTCCTACCAGGATTTCATGATAGAGTGGGTGTGGCTTATAAAAAAGACAGGAATCAAGCATGACTACTTATGACCTGATGTCCTCGGTGAATGACGTTGCCACCGAGAGGGAGGAGAATGTAGGAACAGGTTTAGGAGAAAAACATCAAGACCTTAACATTTTTAGCATGTTAACTTCACGAGAACTTAAAGATGTCTATTGGACATCCAACTGCTGTTATCAACAAGTTAACTGGAGGCAGGGGCCTGAAGCAGAAGGAGCGAGGAAGGCTCGGGGCAAGAGTCGGGAGCTATCAGCAATGAACAGCCCAGACAGCGCTGGCACCAGAGGCAACACAGGATGAGAACATGAATGGGCAGGAAAAAGGAGCCCAATTCTGGGTCCAGTGTGCTTTCAACATTTGCAAACTGATTAAAGAATAAGCAAAGTCTTAGCAAAGGAGACTGAGAAAAAAATAGATTTCTAGGAGGGAAAAACTCAGTGTTTAGTATAATAAAATCCCAAGAAGAAGGTGATAGATGAAGAGGATAGTCCACTGTGTCAGTTGCTTTTGAGAACTTGAGTGCGGTGAGAATGAAGAATTGACCCTAGAGTTTGGCTGCAGGAGAGTGTTGGTACCGTGATAAAAACGGTTGTTGCTGGCTTTGGTTTGCTGGGTTGGGGTTGGGTGGAAAGATGCCTTGGCAACTCTGCTGAGCTCTGTGTTGAGAGCTCTGTTAAGAATGTGTCTGAGGGAGACTTGAAGAAAGGAGAGTGATTAACTTCTGTGTGTGTACATTATAATGTGTGTTGCACGGTGGTTTCCAGGCCTGCCTCCCTCCCCGCTGCTCTCTCCCTGCCCCCAGAAAGAGAGCTCACTGTGCCTTATCCAGCTCTATAGTCCCAGCGCTTGGTATGGTTTACCTGATACATGGTAGAGCCCCATTAAATTGCTGAAATAACGTTTTTAAAATAGAATCCTGGGTCCAATTGCCAGACCAGTCAAGTGCTACCTATATAGCCTAATCCATCACTCAAGCTCTTACTGTTTGATCTATTAAATGGGAAAACTGCAAAACGGGAAGAACAATTTCAACCTCGTAGCATTATTGTGAAGATGGAATAAAATGCCAATGTGAAAATCTAGTGCTTTGCAAACTGGCTCACCATACACACATGAGTTAGGGTTATTGTGAGCAGAGGGCTGAGAAGCCTCTAAACTCCCGCTCGCTCTTGGAGGCACCTGGCACATTGTCCCCTGAAATTTTACTTGCAAAATCAATTCAGATTGGCTTCAATACAGACACTTTCTCATGAACTGAAAGTCAGCCAAAAGACACAGAACAAAGAGCCGCAGTAATTGTTAGCAACTCACAACAGGGCCCTATTTTCTGGAGCTGCTGGTTTTAGGATCAACCTTCTCGAAGGAGGTCTTGATGTGTCGGCTGGAAATCCTACCAGGCAGAATTGTAATAGCATTAGCCAGAGAAACAAAATTAAATTTGCCAACATTCACTGGAACCAGGCATTTACAAATGGATTCAATGGGCCCTAGTCTGTTCAGCTCATGGTCTCGTCCAGGCCCAGCTGTGGGAAGGCCGCCTGGGCCAGGTTGCCCAGATGTCGGTGGGTATGAGGAAGGGAAAGGCCCCTCTTACCTCCCTTGTTGAGTGGGCATCACCTCTGTGCTCCTCATCGCGTCATCAGAGCAACCTCAGTGTATTGTACCAGCTGCTTCCTTCTGGCAGGAGGCCTCAGCAGATCATCGTATTTGCCCTTCTCCTGGCCCCACACATCAGGCGGGCAAGCACTCCACTTTACAAACAAAGGAAATGGAAATGGAGGCTCAGGAAAGTTAAGTCGTTCCCAAGTCAGGAGGCAGCGCAGAGTAGGGACTTGACTGAGTCTTTGTGTGCCGAAGCCTGAGCTCATAACACTCACCTGTCCCAGCTCTTGGGGGAGATTGTTCAGGCCATTTGAGGATGCCAGGGTGGGCAAGTAGGTGAGCCTCAGACAGGACAGCTACTGCAAAGATGATGGTGAGCCTGTGCTCTCAGCTGACTCGACTAAGGGATGAGTCCTTTTGCTTCTCTGTCTCTGTCTCTCTGTCTCTGTCTCTCTTTCTCTCACACACACACACTCACACTCCTCATTGTCTAAAACCCTTGTCTGGGTGTAGCGGTAAATCTGCAGGCAGGCAAAGTGGGGAGCCGGTAGGTTAAGGAAGCAAGAGAGATTCCCAGGCCCATGTGAATCTCTATGCTCTTTCTCTGGGCTGTCTCTGATGTGTTCTCTCCCCCTCCCCCTCCCCCTCTCCTCTTTCTCCCCATTAATGGAAAACCAGTCTTTTCACATCCATTGATGACCAAGGAGCTGATAACGACTTAACCCTGGTTCCCAGGCTTTGCATCTCTGCACTGCATTCTTTGGAAAGGAAAAGATTGATTATTGCACTGCCTTGCTCTAGCATCAGCAAATCTATAGGTTGGGACAACTTAGAAGTAGAAGCCCCTCCCATTAAAAATAATCAGGTTCTTAATGTCAGTGACTCACTGTCCCTACCTGTACAAATGAAATTCAGACTTTCTGTTTACTGGAAGAGCTCTCTCAGAGTAAAATCTGTCCATTTGCTTCCCAAGTTCAAACCCTCATTTTGATTATCTAATTAACTCTGTCTATTGCTGGATTTTATTTCCAGGTAACTGTTTTGAACCCGAATTCTACAGGACCAGACAAAAGCATTGAGGGGCTTCAAGTGTGTTAGTTCCAACCTTCACACCTGTGAGCATGAATGCAAAAAAGACTGGCAAGAAATACACCAAGATGACACAATTACTAACATGATTTCAACCCCTTTAATTCTGTTTTCTTTACTCCTTTTCTATTTTCCAAGTTCTTCCTACATATTTCTTTTTGTAATCAGAAGACCATGACCTCCTCTCCCATTATTTTTATCTGTTTGGTAATTCTTTTATCTCCCCATTTGTGTCATGAAAACTGAAGGCCAGAGAATGGCGGAGGGTTGTCTTGGAGCAAACAGCAGAGCCAGGAATTCACACTTGGCCGCTTTGATTCCCAGCCTGGTCAGAGTCTGGGCTGGCTGTGAAGGTTTGTGTGGGGCTCAAAGCTTTGCCTTTGTTTGGCATTTGGCTCCTCCCCTCCCCTTTGCACACACGTGTCTCAGGCCTCCCGGCCTCTGTCTAGGGGCCTCAGCATGTCGCATCTTCCTCCCCTCCTCTGCATGAGGACAGCCAGATTTGTCCCAGAGCCAAGGACAGGCGCTCAAGCAGGGAAGTGACCTTGCTCTGTGAAAACGATCAAGAGGGATGAAATTAGCTGCCTTCCCCAGTTGGCAGCAGGGAGGTGGGCAGGGTCCAGTCGGCCAGGAGATGCAGGCCTGACTCCACAGGGCTTTTGTCTGCAGCTGGGCCACAGGCCAGAGTGACATTCTTCAGTGGAGGCGCCAGGCTACCGCCAAGTGGGCTACCTGCGGGCAAGGAGGGAGAGAGTGAGAAACTCATCTTTCTGCTAGAGTGAAGAAGACTTTGGGGTGGGGAGCCCCATATGCTGTTTGGGGGCCCATGGAATGCTGACCCCTGAAAGGTCAAGGCCACACCTCCCAGAGACGTGTTCCAGCTTTTGTTAGGTTTGATTAAAATTCCAACAAGAGAAAAAAATCCACTCCTTCTTTGGGTATTTCGTCTGAAATTCCTCAGGTCACAGATCTCTCTAGTGGTGAGAGGTTCTACTTCAGAAATCTACCGCTGTCACTTGCCATAATGACACGTCACCATTTGTACAGACGATTTGGGTGTCCCACCTCACCCTGAGCCACCTCCTCTGTGAGCATCGCCTGCTGAAGTCCACAGCTGTCCCTTTCTCTGCAGAGCTGGCCTCAGCCCTCAGGAAGCATCTTTCTGGGCAGTTACCGCCCTCCACGCGCCAACCCCCGGCACTTGTAGCCAAGTGCAGACCCCAGGGCCCCCAAGAGGTGCCATGTCTGTGAGCATTCATGCCCCAGAGCCCCCTGGAATCAGGCCAGAGCTAGATCGAGGAGACCACTTCCTTCCTTAGCGCTCTCCCTTGTCATTACCACTTCTCCCACCCCCATTCTCCCAGAAGTCCTTCCTGTCTCTTGCACAAAAATCACTGTATTGGCATCTACATCAAGAAAACACCCTTCTTTCATTAATTTAATTTCGTAATTACTAAACTTTTCAGGTTCCAGACTTGGTTGGATGTGCAGGGAATACAGTACAGGAGCAAACAAATGTGACTTTTCCCTCAGTGATCTTCTAGTCTAGTGGGAGGAGACGAAACAATCACACACACACAAAATACAATTATGATTATAATCAAGAGAATCAAAACTATGGCTCGTAAATGTAACTGGAATGTTCTGGTAACTTACCTATATCTTCTTTCAGCTCTGCTCTACTTTTTTCTATGATGTTGGGCTGGACCCCCACAAGAGACAATCCCCAGATGCCCTCGCCAACTGGGTTTCTGCTAGGTTTTCCAACCAGAAGGCTGTAGTCAGACCCAATTCCAATGACATCTCTCCGTTCCATCTTGAACACGCGCCTAACTTCTCCCAGTCCTGTTGGCTCATCTGAAAATTGGAAATAACATGTGTTTTACAGGCTTTTGTAAAGGTTAAATTAAGTCATCCCTACTTCCAAGCTTTCGGCTCTTTGCCTGGTGCCCAAGACCTTTAAAAATGGTGATGATTTTAATTGTTAGCAAGTCTTGCTTTTTGGGTCCAAATCGACTTCCTTGTAACTTTTACTCCTGTACACTGTCCCCAAACTTGCACCTGAAAATAATTTCTGCCAGTTGAAGTTAGCTCTCATGACTTTTGGGGGCTGTTTTATTCTAGGTGCTTTTTTTGACTGTCTGGGTCAGTTGCTGAACCAGCCTCTCGATCTTGACCCCATACCACAGCCTCGGTTTTTCTCCCAGCTCAGGTCCTCCTTCAGCCCTACCAGCAGTGGAGCCCACCGATTCCCTGGGGCTGTCATGCTGGCTTCACTGGCTTCACGTTGGACCTTGCTATTATGTCATCCCCTCGGTGGTCTTCCTGCCATGGCACCTCAGATGGAAGCTCAGCGTGGTTGTCAGGCTTGGAAGAATATGTGTTCCCAAGAGTTGGCTTGAACAAGGATGCAGGAAGCAAATTTCCATGTTGTGTCATTATCTGTCATCCTGTGATTACTCACCTGAACCACACAACATGCAAGAGAGGGATGGGTGGTGACTGAGATAGCAAACGGCATCCGCCAGCCCCCCACTGGACTGGGCAATGGGACTTAGGTACCGAACATCCTCTGAACCTGGATGTCTGTGAAGTGCTGCCCCTTATGTCCCTGGCCATTACCCATTCAGGTCACCCTCTTGCTTGATGATTCATGTATTCACTCAGTATTTACTTAGCCTGTGCCAACCCAGGGCTGAGTCCTGTCCACGCATGATCTCTTGCTTTCCCAGTCGCTCCTGGCATGGGTGCTACCGATCTCCATCGTCACATCAGAGTACTAGGGGTGTATCTTGCTGCTGTCACATGAGCAGAGTTTGGGTTTAAAACCATGTTTTTGACTTTCAAATCAGCGTTTTCCACCCCAGTACTATACTGCTCCTATTATCCTTCAACAGACCGTCTATGAGTAGTTTTGAACAGATTGTGTCTTCTCATGTGTGCTTCGGGGAGGGGAGGACCAGGGATAAGATGCAGATAAGTGTGTAGTAGATAACTTGCCCTGGAACACGCAGTTTGGAAGAGCCAAATCTCAGCCTAAGATCTGGCTAATGGCAAAGACCCCAAAGCCCACGTTTTCCTCCACTGCGCCGTGCTGCTCCGCCTACCCACCCGAGAGCTCATCTCAGTGACTGATCTTTTGCAAACAATCACTACATACCAGAGGCGTACATGCACTCATCACCTTTGCCTCCAGGTGGAGTAGTCTGGGGTGTAATTTTACATTCTAGAACTCCCTGGGAGACATGGGACTTTTGAGAGAGGAGAAGTTCCAGATTCTTATGAGAGAAAGAGCCTCTGGCCAGGGTTTCCACGCACAGTCGAGCATGTTGTCTACAGCAGAACTCCAGCAGAGACCGTCGACTCTCAGCACTCGCAAACAGCATCCTGTGACTGTGAATGGCAGGCCTCTGAGGGCTGAGGAAACGTGGACGTAGGACAAGCACTGCAATGTGGGTCATCCACCCACTCCCCCCAACGTCTGTTTTGAGAGCCTGCCCTTGGCACTGAGGGGACTTACTTGGTTGTCTCTGTTCTTGAAGAGTCAGACCTGAAGTTCAAGTGTCAGGGGAAACCCAGGAAAGGGAAGATAACACAAGGCTGCAGAGAAGAGCAGGCGGGTGGGCGTAAACATGAGCCCTGAACCTGGAGCTGGAAGAGTGGAGGTGTAGGTCAGCTCGGCACTCTTGGCCAGCATCTGACCCCTCTGGACCCTTCATTCTCACACATGTGCATATTTGGTCTTGCCGGTGTGGGAAGCCTGGTTTTCCCTCTGGGGCTCTCCCCTTGGGTGGCACCTCTGCTGTGCTGTGCTGCCTCAGGGAACCTCCCATTGCGGTGAGAGGTAGGTCTGTCATGCTCAGGCCTTAACTCGGGGCTCTGTACCTTTCTCTTCCCTATCTGGTCTTTGGGTCCTGCCAACTCCTCTGGAACTTAACTTCCAAGTCCACTGTGATCTGAGCAAGGTCATGGTCACAGAGAGACTCAGTCTCACAGCCCCATCTCCGGAACACCCTCCGAGCCACCTCGCTCCTACGCATGCGGGCCCCAGGGAGGAGTGGCGGAGGAGGCCACGCTGTCTGGGGTGGACTCGGCCCCTTCCCCATACTTCCCTTTGCTGTCTCCGGCCCAACCTGACCACACCCTGTGGTGGGGAACATGTAATGCTCTAGGTTTCTGGCTTAGAGATTTTAGGAACTGTGTGGAAACCGCGTGTCTCATATATGAGTCATTCATAGTAAATGTTAGGGCTGGAATGCCTTTTTTTTTTCTTTTTTAGCAAGTTACAGAAACCAACAGTTAAAGGTTGGCTGTTCCTATTTCTGTGACTAAATGTGTCATGTGGTAGCACCCACGAAGCCTCAGAGTTGAGCTGCTCTTCAGGGGAAATGATTTAATTATAATGCTACCAAGATGTCATGGCAATAAGAAGCATGGCATTTTATAGGTTACAAATATTATATTTCATTTGATCCTCATAGACTACTAATGGCTAATATGATTCTGTGCCAAGCATTGGTCTATGACTTCTATGTGTGTTAATTCCTTGCCAACACAGAGAGGTTAAGTAACTTGCCCAAATTTATACAGCTCAACAAGAAAACTATCCAATCAAAATATGACTAGATGATTTGAACAGGCACTTCTCCAAAGAAGGGATACAGATGGCCAACAGGCAAATGAAAAATGCTCATCATCACTGCTAATCAGGAAAATGCAAATCAGAACCACAATAAGGTATCACCTCATGCCCAAGAGAATAGCCTACATAAAAAAAGATCAGAAACAAGAAGTGTATGTGAGGGGGTGGGGAATAAAAGGAAGCTGTAGACTGGTCCAGCCTTTCTGAACACCAGCATAAAGGGGACTCGGAATATTAAAAATGCATCTGCAGTATTATTCAGCCATCCATCCTAACCTGAAGGATACAAAAACACTAATTTGAAGGGCTATGTGCACTCTTACGTTCATTGAAGCTCTAGTTACAATGACCAAGTCATGGAATTGAATTCCCAATGACAGTTAAGAGGATAAAGATGTGGCTCACGCAATGGAATACTACCCAGCTGTAAAAAAAATAGTTAAAAAGAAAACCCAAAACCTTGCCATTTGCAAAAACACAAATGAAACTGAAGGGATTATGTTGAATAAAATGTTAGGAGGAGAAAAATAAATACAGGATGATTTCACTCATTGTGGAATATAAAAAAAGGAACAAAGCTAACCCAAAACAAACCCTAGAAATCTGACCGCAGAACTGAGTCTAATGGAAGAGGAGAATGGGGTGAGACACTGGAGAAAGGGATTTTTAGACCCACTGGACTAAGGGATTTTTGGTAATTGGGTGGTGGGTGTGGTGTGTGACCATGCAGCTGAAGAGTTGTGAACCTGTACTACTAAATTATAGGTAGCATTTGTAACCAACATTAGCTGGATAAGAACCCATTAAAAAAAATGACTGTGCTCATATTTTCGAGAAGAGATGAAGAAGTGAAGAATTTCACCAAAGAATTGGTTTTAGAGGGAAAAAATCAAATAGAAAATCTAGAACTGAAAAATCCAATAATTAAAATTAAAAGAATTAACAGCAGAGCTGATAGGGCAGAGTTGAGAGGATAGCAGGAATATCCAGACTTAAGCACAGAGGAAGAACTATGTAAAATGCAAGCAAATTAAAGTCCCCAAAGATGAAGGGACAGAACAGAGCAAAGAAATACTTGAAGGTAAACAGATCGCACTATTTTCCAGGTATTAAACTACTAGAAGTTGTCTCCTATCCCATTGGAGCTTCATGGCAATTTTGTGAAAGCTGATGAAAAGTGCTATCGTGTCTATTGACAAATGAAGAAAGAGAGTCTTGAGGAAGCTGGGACTCATCAGCCCTCAAGTTAAAACAGCCCTTCCTCAAGCGTTCATTCAGTGGCGAGAGACCTGTTTATGCCCTTTTGGCTTCATTTGTAAACTTGTTAGACAAAGTGAAAAAGGGTCCTAGAAGTGGTAAATATACGTGAAAATACAAATATTTTCTTACATTTGATTTAAAAAGATAATTGTTTAAGTCCAAAACAAATAGATTTTGTAATGTATGTGGAAGCATCACATGACAGCAATAAAAGCACAAAGGCCAGAAGGAAGGGAAATGAAAACCTATATATATATTTTGAAATAAATCTTCAGTGAGGTAACACTGGTTTACAACATTATATAAGTTTTGAGTATGTGGCATTATAATTCCACATTTGTCAACAGCACATCATGATCAGCCATCTAGTTTTACCCATCACCTTACCCGTTTCACCCACCTCCCAACCTCCCTTCTCTGGTGATCCCCAATCTGTTTTCTATCCTAGGAGCTTACTTTGTTTTGTTTTGTTGTTCACTTGTTGTTTTTCCTTCAACATCTGATTTTGAGTGAAATCATATGGCATTTGTGCTCTCTCTGTCTTATTTCACTTAGTATAATATCCGAAGGTAATAGCCATGTTGTGACAAAATGTCATCTTTCTTCTAGTGGAGTATTATGTGATTGCATTCCTATATATATATATGTACATGCTCAGCACAACTTCTTTATCCATTTATCCACCAATGGACACTAAAGTTGTTTCGGCATCTTGGCTATTGTAAGTAATGCTGTAACGAACAAAGGAATGCATGTGTGCTTTCTCGTTCTTTAAATAAATATCCAGAAATAGGATCGCTAGATCATATGGTAGTTCTACCCTTTAATACAGCTTTCTATAGTGGTTGTGCTAATTTCATCAGCATTGACGAGGGTTACAATCTCATCAGCATTGACTAGTGTTCTCTTTTTTCCACATCCTCACCAACACCATTGTTTTAAGTCCTTTTGATATTAGCTATTCCCTCAAGTGTGACATGATATCTCAATGTTGCTTTGACTTGCATTTATGTACAAATAAATGATGAGGAACATCTTTTCATGTGTCTGTTGGCTGTGGGTGTGTCTTCTTTAGGAAAGTATACTCTTACAATCTCTTTACATAGTTCACGAAGTTTATGACACTATTTAAAGTATGCATTAACTCAAATATGCACACTATAAACCTGAGAACAACCACTAAAATATAGTCAATAATCTAAAAGAAGATAAGAAAAGAGGGAAAAAGGAAGAAAAACTAGTTGGGGTAAATAGGATACAAATAACAAGATGGTTAGCTTCAACCCAACCACATCAATTACATTGCCATAACTGTAAACTGTAAATGGTCTGAACATTCCAATCAAAAGGCAGATATTGTCAGACATACTATTAAAAATGTATCAGCTTGGCTAAAAATGAAAAAACCTGAGAACCCCAAGTATAGGCAAAAAGTATGGAACAGCTAGGACTCTCATAGATTGCTAGTGAGAGTCTAAAGTGGTATGACTTCTTTAAAAGAGTGAAATATATATGTCTATACATACATATATACTTTTAATATTAATAGACACAGTTGTATGCTGTTATATAATGTTACATTGCTAATGTATAATAATATATACCTGTAAATATATAAATTCTAATATAACAATTTTACTCAGCAGAAATGTGTACATATGACAACAACAACAACAAAAAAATGAGCATGGCATGAGTGTGGCAGCACTTGTAATAGTTACAGTCAGGAAACCACTCATTCCATCAGCACGAGGCTAGATATAAAATATGAGGAAGTCATACAATGCAAGATCATAAGACAATACAAAAGAACAAACTACGACCCATATGCAACAACAGGGGTGAATCTCGTAATAGGATATTAAAGAAAGAAGCCAGATTAAAAGCATGTACTGTATGATCCCATTTACACAAAGTTCAAAATTGGGCAAACCAAATCAATTTGGAATGAAGTCAGAATACTGGCTGTCTTTTAGGGAGTGGTGTCGGGGAGAGGGAAGCTGCTGGGTGGTTGACCATATTCTAATCCTTGACTTACAGAGTTGTTACATGAGTTTGCTGGTTCTGTAAAAATGCATAAAAACTTAGGTCTACTTTGCTACATACATTCATGTCATGTGCAATAAAATGTTTCCTTTTAAAAATTAGGGGAGAGTGACCTAGACAGGGGCGACAGAAAACATGGAGGAATGAAAAATATGGTAAATGAAATAATATGGTATATGGTAGGTGGAAAATTACAGGCAGCTCCCTGTTACTGAACCATAAAGCATAAGGTGGGTTCTAGAAGGGCCGAGAGCTGAGTTCACCGGGACAGGTCACAGGAGGGCCTGTGTGCTCTGCAGGTGTGGATTGTCAGGGCAGGTAAACACTCAAAGAGCTAGAGATGGCACAGGGATAGTTGAAATTTAAAAAAAAAAAAATCATTCCCTCCAAATCCTACGGTCAGTTGGTGACGAACAGAAATAGATGCACAAAGACTAGTTAGGATGCTCTTTCCAAAATCCAGATGAGTGATGATGAAGGATTGAATCAGGCCAGCGGTGGTAGGGCTATAAAGAGAATAGGACTTGACAACTATTTAGGAGACAATATTAGTACGACTTTATTGGGTGTGGGAGGTGAAGAAAGAGTTGAGCATGAGTCCTAAATTTGTAACACAATGACTACAAGGCTGGTGGGTCTACCGAGTGAGGCCGCAGAAATTCAGGAGGAGTTCAGAGAAGGGGCAGGAGACTAGGTTAGTTTTAGAGAGAGGTTGGACAGGTTTACCAGATAAGGCAGCGCTCAAGTAGAGGGGGCTTCTTCGGGAGTTATTTTGGGGTTCTCTGTTTGCTGGAATCCATGCCTGATTTAAATGCCAGGTCTCTGCGGCTCTATAATTACTATTGGGCTCTGTTGCCTTTTCTGGTCATAAAGCGCATTCAGCCCACAAAGCCGTGGTTGTCGGCTGCCCGCTGCCAGCAGCCCCGACAGCCCGCTGCCCTGGGGTCTCAAAGACTTCATCTCTCTTCCCTCCGCTGCTCCAGACAAAGGCTGTCTATGCACCATCTATTTCAGTCATTTTTATGAGTGCCGTGGAATATTTTCAAGCAATCCCTTTTAAGCATTATCTCTTGGCAGTTAAGAAAATAGATCCATTTCAAGCACTGGAGTTTCTGAAAAGGGGTTTAAAAATAGCTCAGGGTTTAGACAGCTGCAGCTATTGGGAAATGGAGCCCTTCGCTTGCACTTTTGCCGGTTTCCCTTTCAACCTTGCAGTTGGAAATTGGTAGGTCTTCCTCTACTGGAAACAGATGCAGAAGGAGGAAGGAGCGGGCCGGGACTGTTTCTTAACTTGGGGGTCACACTTGATTACAGAGAGGCTCTGGGGTAATGGAGAGTGGGTACATCAATCTCGGGTTTGAAAAAGCCTATTCAATACTATGCTATATCTTTATAATTGGAAATGGGGAAAAAATAAGGTTGTAGATTTTGTGGTGCAAATTACAGGAGCAAACTGGAGGAAACCCTCTTGGTTGGTACTGACAGGGAGAAAAGATACTGACTGACAACAATGTTTCACGGGTACAGAATGCTAGAGGTCACTGCTACTGCCCTTCCCAGCTTGCAGGTGTGTAAACTGAGGAAGGGAACGGGGCAGGCCAGTGGCCAGGGTCACAGAGCCAGGCAGTGGAGGAGGCAGGGGGCGGTGCAGACCCAAAGCCTGCTCTTAGCCATTCCACTAACTGCCTTTTAACTGGAGATACACGAGAGTTTAGCATTTCCCAAAAGGAAGCAAGACATGGGCTTAAAAGCAGAAACCCAAGAATGTGCATAGACACAGACACATCTCAGCGCTAAGCACCACCCTGCCACGCCGCCACTCACAGAGGGCTAGTTAATGAAGGGCTCTTTTAAAATAAATAAAGAGCCTCAGTTCCTTTGAGTCCCATTTCGTCTACATGGCGGATATAATAACATCTTTTGGCAGCCTTCACAAAATTGCTGTGAAGATCACAAAGGACCAGAGACTATTGAAAGTAGTTTAATTCTCTGGAAGATCATTCAGCAGTGAGCTCAACTAGGGTTGACTGAGCACCTACTATGTGTCAGGCATTGCTGTCAGGGTCAGTACTTTAGGGAACCGCAAGTCCTTGCTTACATGCTGTCAGGGACAAGAGATCAAGTAAGTAGGTGGGCATCCTAAGGTGTGTCATAAAGGTATGTGCTTGTAAGTGGTTTGGGCCACGGACGAAAGGAAAAGTAGAGTAGGGTTTAAGCGACCTCGCTGAGAGGTGATATCGTAATGTCACCATTTCAAGGTGCAGGAGGTGTGGGTGAAAGCGTGTGACAGGTCGTGAGGCAGAAGCACACCTGCTGGGCCCCAGGTCAGTGGGGCTGGTGCCCATGGGTGAGGGAGCTGGGGGAGCTGTGAGGGCGGAGGTGGGAGGGGTACTTGGGGTGGTGGAGGGTATAGGGTCTTTTGTGGTCTTGAACTTACTTTTTTTAAAAAGATTTTATTTATGCACACAATGGCTGAGGCACAGGCCAGAGATGCAGGGAGAGAGAGGAGTCACCAGAGACAGAGCAGGAAGCAGAACAGGCAGAGGGACTGAAATACACTGCTGAGTGCAGCAGCGAGCGAGGCAGGAGAGGTCTGCAGCGCCATGTGGGTCCCCTCCCTGACCAGGGATTGAACTCGCACTGCAGTGGCTGTGGATGCTTGATAGTGCATCACTCAACCCCTTGTGCCACCAGGGAGGCCCTGGTCTTGAACTTTCACTCTCAATAACATAGGGCCACTGGAGAGTATGACACAGAGAAGCTGCATGACCTGGCATGTTTCAAAGGGGTGACACTGGCCAGTGTTGGGACTGAGTGTAGCTGATAATGGTAGGAATAGGGCTATGAGACTGGCTGGTGGCTCTTTCGTAATTCAGAAGTGGGGTCAAAAGTGTTGCCTTCTGAGGCTTCCCTGGTGGCACAGGGATTGAGCACCACACTGCAGCGTGAGCTTGGGAGGGGACCCACGTGGCGCAGCAGACCTCTCCTGCCTCGCCGCTGCTGCCCTCAGCAGTGCATTTCAGTCCATCTGCCTGTTCTGCTCCCCACTGTCTCTGGTGAATCCTCTCACCACCCCCCTCTGACCTGTACCCCAGTTCTTGTGTGCATAAATAAATAAAATCTTTCAAAAAAAGAAAAAAAGTGTTGCCTTCTGTCTGTGTTTACAAGGAAAAGCCAACAAGTTGTGGAGAATTAGAAGAAAAAGCTATTCCAGAATCTAGGTGAAGAATGTGGATGAGGGCGGGGCAGTGACCAAGTGTGTCTAATTCTGTGACTGTCCAAAGATCTGGCAACGTGGGTGTCACTGGTGACCTAACTGTCACGGAGTGGGTTGAAGGAGGAATGGGAGGAGAGAAACTGGAAACAGAGAAAAGTTTCTGTTTTAACTTTAAGCAAGTTGGAGATATAATTGCCATCAACCATTATCCTGATTTAGGGGGACTCTAAAAGGATTTGCATGCTCTATGAAATGATCAGCTCAGAAAGTCTAGTGAACATCATCACCAGGCATAGTTGCCATTTTTTCCCTGTTATGAGAACTTTTAGATCTAGTCTCTCAGCCGTTTTCAAATATGCAATACAGTAGTCACCATGCTGTGATTTACCTCCAGGATTTGCCTTGTCTATAACTGGAATTTGTTTCTTCTGATCCCCGTCGTTCATCTTGCCCACCTCCCCCCGACACCTGGTAATCATCATGCTACTATTTTCTATGAGTCTGACCACGCTAGATACCTTATACGGTATATGTCGTTGGAACCATATAATATTTGTCTTTTAAAATTGGTTTCTCTTTTCATTTCATTTTTTTCATCATCATATAAGGTTTTCAAAGTTCATCGTGGAATAACAGATATCAGAATTCCCTCCCTTTTCAAGGTTGAATAATATTCTATTGTAGGAACCTACTGTGTTTTGCTTATCTATGCATTTGTCCGTGGAACTATTAGCCATTATAAATAATGATCCCTTCGACATAGGTGTACAAAGATCCCTTCAAGAACCACTTTCAATTCTTTGGGGTATATACTGGAAGTGAAAATGCTGAATGAGGCAGAAAAAAGTTTTGCCTTGAAGGGAAGCATAAAAAAAGGAGGGGGTGTCATTAGCGGCAAAAATGGGATTTTGAGAAGGTGACATTGGCACAATCCACACAAAGCTAGTGCAGATTTCAGCATTTTTACGTACGTGTATCACGTCTCTGTGTGTCGCCTGTGCAGCTGTACCACATAACATTGTGTCAGTTCATGTTCCCTCGACCGCAATCAAGAGAGAGGACTGTTCTGTCACAACAGGGTAGATAAAAATTGGGTAAGACCCTGTTGCTGGCCAAAAGTAGAAAAATTTTTTTCTGGGGAAAAACAAACAAAAAACCCATTCAGTTAATTTACCAGGTGCTAAGCTCCTTGTTCTCTCCTTTAATCCTTACAGTAAGACTATCCAGCATATTCTGAGGAATCATTGTATGCTGGGGACTCTTCTGAGTTCTTGACACAAGTTAACTCCTCTTTACAACACTTTAAGGTAAATACTCTTGTCTCCATCTTACTGGTGAGAGACTTGACACCTTGATTGTAAGAAAACACCTTTGGGAACTCACAGAAGTACATTTTCAGTCCAAATCACTCCAACTTTGGAGTTGGAAAAAACAAAGCCCCAGGGGAACTTCTTCCTCCAGGGCCCCCTGTCAGTGGCTTTCCTCCTGTGTGCCCCCAGGGAACTTCCCTCAGGTTTGAGGGTCTGCCAGAGAGGAGTAATCCCAATGAGAGGGTGTCCCCCAACAGAGGTAGTTTGACAGCTGCCAAGAGCACTGCTCTGGATTCAGTTCATACATCCTGGTGGTAACCCTACCTTGTCAGAGAGGCTCTAAACATTTTCATAGGAGCCATGTGATGATTCTAGGTGAAAATTTATGCCTGATACTCTGGTCCTCGCTTCCAAGATGACCAAGAAGAGAATGAGGGTCCAGGGGCCTCCCTGGTGGTGCAGGGGTTAAGTCTCAGCACTATCAAGCTTTAGCCAGCTTTGTAGCATGAGTTCAATCCCCGGCCAGGTTGCTGTCCCACATGGCACAGCAGACCTCTCCTGTCTCCTCCCTCAGCAGTGTATTTTGGCTGATCTGCCTGTTCTGCTCCCCACTCTGACTCTGGTGAATCCTCTCACCCCCTGCACCTCTGGCCTATACCCCAGTTCTTGTATAAATAAATAAAAATAAATCTTAAAAAAAAGAGAGAGAAAAGAATGAGGGTCCATCTCCAAATTGTCGCACTCACGTGCAGCCTATTTGTTGCACCAGCTCGAGCGGATGAGTGCCCAAGGACAAGGTTATGAAGAAATTCGTCATTCCAAACGTGGTGGGCCGCAGCTTTGGGCACACGTCTGGAGCAAGCCTTGTCCGCGCCTGTGTGTGTCCCACGCTGTGTGTGATTACCCGGCTGTGTGAGTTGGGCCCTTCGTAGCCAGGTCAGGAATCATTCTCGTGACCCAGCACCACAAACTCCCAGTTAGACCCGCAGGAGCTGGCCCACGCCCCCTCCACCGTCCACCTCAAGCAGGGGGTCCTTAAGGACTGAAGGAAAACTGTCCTCTGGAAAACAATGAAATGGAAATTTTACTTTTGAAAAAAGAAAGAAAAAGAAAATGTGTGTCTGTTGAAGGCCCTCAAGGAAAGTTCAGAAGGAAAATATTTGGGCAGTGAAAAGGCGACTTTACCACTTAACATGAGAACTTTCCTAGACAAGGGATCGCACATTTTTCACGTCTAGATCTCTCTTCTCCGGAAACATTGACTCATGTCCCAGAAATGTATATACAAGGAAGTTCACTGCAGCTGTGGCTCCAATAGAAAATGATGGGAGCCAACCTGAGCATGCAAAGGTAGACATGACCAAATACACACAGGTGGTGGTGGCTCCATACCACGGTATGCAGCTGTTGATAGGATGTCAAGGTTCTAGACTTCCAAGATGTAAGATTTTGTGAACCAGAGACGTTTCAAAACAGTATGATTTAATATTCTATTTATAAGTGAGGTAAGACATATATATAAAACCATACCTGCAATACATATTTTAATATGTAAGAATGTGTTTGAACATTTTGACCACATATTTTAAATGTATTCCTAATTGCTTTGAGAAAGTTCTAGAAGGATTTGACACCCACTTGTTAACATTGGCACCCCTGAGAAAGAGTCTTAGCTTCCATACTGGCAACATGAAGGTGAACGCTGTATTTACTCCATAATGCTGTTGTGAGGCACGCAAAAGGTCATCTGTGTGAAGGTGAGGACCAGGAACATCGAGCAGTCATCCTTAGTGTTTTTTGTGTTTCCCTAGTCTGTTGTAACAATGGCTCTAAAGTAGGTAAGAGCTTTGACAAGCTTCCACTTACTTAGTAAGAGGAATCATAGCAAGCACTGACTAAAGTTGTTTCTTGGTAAAATAGTATACACACCTTGCCAAAGAGTCAATTTTACTACCAGCCAAGCCATGTGCCCTAGAAGGTACATTCATTCATTTCCAACCAATCAATATACACGCTAGGTGTGGCATCCAGCGCTGTAGATTCAAAGACATCTAACACGGTCCACTCTAATACGGTCTTGACACAAAACACACCCTATTGGTAAGAAGTGTTTGTTGAGCTTTATGGTCAGAGTTCTGTGCTGGTGTCACTGGGGATTCATTTCCTGTCCTCAAGTAATTCATAATGTCAAAGAGGAGGAAAACCACATATGGGTGAAGCCACTTAAACTGAATTTCAGGGTCCCCTCATGTGGTCCCCAGTGGAATTAATTTGTGACCCATGAAGAACATTTAAGTGTCAGGGACTGGGTCCAGAGTATTCCATGCAGCATCTCACTTGACTTCATGAGGTGCTCGCTGGTAATTCATCATCTCACAGGGAAGGAACTGGTTTCAGTGCGAGCAGCTGTCCAGGCAGAAGCAGAGATCTGTCCTCTCTCACTGTAGCCCACGGTATCTGTTTGCAGGGCCACCATAACAGAGAACCACAAACAGGTAACTTTAACTACAGAGATGTATTGTCTTACAGTTCTGTTTTTGTTTTTTTTTAATACTTATTTATGCATACAAGAACTGGGGTACAGGCCAGAGGTGTGGGGGGGGTGAGAGGACTCACCAGAGACAGAGTGGGGAGCAGAACAGACGGGTCGACTGAAGTGCACTGCTGAGGGGAGCAGCGGGTGAGGCAGGAGAAATCTGCTGCGTCATGTGGGTCCCATCCCCGGCCTAACTCATGCTGCAGTGGCTGCGGGTGCTTCATAGTCCTGCACCTTAAACCCTTGTGCCACCAGGGAGGGCCTGTCTTACAGTTCTGGAGGCTGGAAATCCAAGGTGATGAGGACTGGTTCCTTCTGAAACTGATGCTCCTCTCCTAATTTGGTGCTTGCCGGCAGTGTTTGGTTTGCCCTGGTTTGTAGATGCATCATCCCATCTCTGCGGTCATCTTCCCCTGATTGTCTCCTGTGTGTGTCTGTGTTTGCATTTCCCCTTTTGTAAGGACAGAGTCACATTGAAGTGATGGACATGTGGGCCTTCATCAGAAGTCCTGACTCCTTGGGTAAGAGCTTACCAAGAAGGCCAAAAGACATTTACACAAAGTCTTATTAAACTTACGCACAATGGAAACAGCACTGGAAGAGGAAATTTTGGTCTGGCCCTCTGAGGAGAACTGGGACAAGGGTTTTAAGGGATTAGTCTACCAGAGCAGGGTAGAGGGAAGCAACATCTGAGAATGTATTTCGGGGCTGGGCCACACTGGGGCACACACAGAAGAGTAACGTGCTTCTCTGTGGTCTGATGTCCTCCTGGTATGTTCTCTCTGCACCCAGGGCTGTGCGTTTCAGCATGCTAATGAGACCAGGGTATTTTACCAGTTGTGTATGTGGGACCCTTGGCCAACCCCCTTCCAGAAAGTTGTGAAAGAATCATTAGTCAGGAAATAGCACCTGTGCACTATATATGGCACTATATATGCACTATATATAGTCTGGTGGGTCACGTTGCTTAAACAAGATGCAAGGCAGCATGTTTGTGGCATAGGCCACCTTTTCAGACAGGTGCTAGCCTACCAGCTTGAAACTTCACTTCATCTTTTTTTTTTTAAGATTTATTTATTCATACAGATCAGCTGGGGTACAGATCAGAGGTGTGGGAGGTGAGAAGATTCAGCAGAGACAGAGTGGGGAACAGAACAGGCAGGTTTTCTGGAGTACACTGCTGAGGGGAGCAGTGGGCAAGACAGGAGAGGTCTTTTGCACCATGTGGGTCCCCTCCCTGGCTGGGGATTGAACTAGTGCTGCTGTGCCACGGATGTTTCACAATGCGGCACTCAACCCACTGCACCACTAGGGAGGCCCCTAATGATTTCAGCTTAACTTGACTATCTACATAGACCTTATTTTCAATTAAGGTCACTGTTACAGGTACTAGAGGTTAGGATTTCAACATCTTTTTTTTTTTTTTTTTGGAAAGGTAGGGGACACAAAGATCACCCCATTCCATTAACCTTCAAAGCTTTGACGTCTTTCACTTGAAGCTCTTCTTCAACTTCCTTTCTGAGACAACCTCATCAGGCTAGAGTTTGATCTTATCCTTGGCATCCTAATTAGCTCCCACCCAGCTGGACTTGTCAGGGGTCCTCTGCTTGTTGAGTTCGGGCCCAGTGGTGCCAGCTGCTCTCCCCGTTGCTAAGAACCCGCTGGCATAATGAGAGGGCAGGTAAAGAAGGCAGATAACCTACACATCCAGGTGAAACAGCTACAGGAATGTGATAACAACGACCAATCGTTGATTGCTTGTTATCATCCAGGCACTGAGTATTTCATGTGTGTGATCTATTCTGCACAGCCCTAAAGACAGGCATTACTATATCATTTTCTAGATTAAAAAAAATGAAGGTTATAGAAACTGCATTCTTGTCCAAAGCCACTGACCCCAAGGTTTAAGCCAACACCACGTCTGGCATACAACAATTTAGACAAACCAGCAAATACTGTTTTATGGTGTTGCCTCCTTTCCCATGGAGCTTTCGGGTTAAAATAATGCCCTTTCCCATTCCCTTCATGCAGGTTGGTTTGGAGCCCTGCCTAGGCCTTATTAGTCCATACCCTGGGGCTGTGGATGAAGGCAGGGTTACAAGGGCAGTAGCCACCCCAGTGCGACCTTGGAACAAAGCTGGGCCAGGCTCGGAAAAGGAAGCCAGTCCCCAGGGGCCCACCCGGTATGGTTTTCCCCACTCTGGGACCTTCACACTCTCCACTCCCTTGTTCAGGAATTGAAGTGAGCCCAAGGTTTATTCCGAGGTTGTGCTTGACGTTACTGTTGAAAACACCATTGTTTTAATTGTTGTATGGAGTGGGCTGGGCAGCCTTTCCCAGGGACTGAGTCCTTGGGCCGAGAGAGCTGCTAAAGCAGGGCCAGGCTGGAGAGGCCCAAGCCAGGCTGCCTCCCATGGTCTCTTGGGAGCTCCAAATAGTTTTCTGCTTTCATAATGATAACATTGTGATTATGTCTCAAAAACTACAAAAATGTGTATGATGAGAAGCAACAGTTCTCACAATCTTAGCCCTTGGTGCATAGGTTTCCGTAATTCTTCCAATTGGAAATAAACTTTGCATACATAGAATAATTAAAAAAGGATCATAACTTTCTTTATCTGCTTTGCCACTTTACGACATGGAAGCATGTTCTGCCCATACAAAATGATATTCTATTTAATGACTCCACAGGGGCTGCTAATTTCATTGTGTGGTTGAAGCATAACATATTTAATTAGGTTGTTATAGATAGACATTTATGTTTTTCCTATTTTTTCATCACTACAAAGAATATTGAAATAACAATTCATGTACGTAAGTCTTTGTCCTCTTGCTCCATTATTTCTTTGGGATTAATTTATAAGAGGAGTTGATGGACTAAAGGGCGAACAATTTTGAAAGTTAAACGTTCTGAGCTGTAGAGCCTCCCTGGTGGTGCAGTGGGTTAAGCAACACACTATGAAGCAAACCGCAGCCACTGCAGCACGAGTTCGATCCCCTCCGGAAGGGGACCCACATGACACAGCAGACCTCTCCTGCCTCGCCCGCTGCTTCCCTCCGGCAGTGTTTTTCAGTTGATCTGCCTGTTCTGCTCCCCACTCTGTCTCTGGTGGATCATCTCACCACCCGCACCTCTGGCCTGTACCCCAGTGCTTGTATGCATAAGCAAATAAATCTTTTAAAAACAAGTTCTGAGCTGTATTTCCAGATTGACTCTTAGATACGGTGACATCCTCACCACTCGCTTTCTCACCCTTGGAAGTCACTTGTTTTCCCCATGAAGCATTACACATTTAACTCAACAGCAAAAACAAATCCCCCCACCCCACCTCTGTGCCGCTGAAATCCAACCACATCTCCAGTCATGCTATGAACTGAACTTCCTGAACAGGGGATACTGGGAAGGAGGGAGGAGCAGAGCAGGAGAGGGAGTGGAAAACAAGCGGGTAGACTCCCCTCCATCTCTTTTCTGTGTTGCTTTAAGCTTTGGGTCGACTCCTGAGAATGTGATGGCCTCTGGCCCTCTGGTGGATTGAACTTGTATGGTGCACCTGACTCTCCAGCCCTCTGGGCTCCCCCTAACCTTCCTGCCAGGAGGTGCCCTGGACTCCTGGCAGCTTTGCTTCTGGGCCTCAGCTACGCCCTTATGGGCCTGAGTCCTTTGGATGGGCGGTTGCCCATGAGAGGTTGGGTGATTTCAGAGTTTGGATGAGAGTGCGTTTCTCAACCCTACTGCTTTTCTCCCTCTGAGCCTCTTGCTGATTCTGTGTCTTTTGAAATTCTCGCCATTCAAAGTAAAGCTCTTGGGCACACTGGCATCTTACTACTCTGCCTCGATGCATGCAGCTGGCATGAACCCCTAGAATGGGCAAGGTGGGTCTTTCCCCTTAACACATTGGGGTCCCTGAGCATCCAGTTTCATTCGAGACCAGTTTGGGTTGTCTGTGATTTTTGTCCTGTGTCAAAGGCAGTTGCGCGTGTAACTGATAGAGGAATGGACGACTGCATCGTCCCCTTTCTTCTACTCCAGTCTTTTTGACAGCTGCTGAGAAATTCCATTTTATGCATGCTCCCTGATTTTTTTTAACCTACTTTCCAGTGAATGAAAATGTGCAAATGTTTGCAACAAAGAATGCTGGTATGAAACTCTGCATGGTGTCTTGTGTATGTGTGACTGTTTCTTGGTAGCGGAAGATTGTGTATTTTAGACTTTGATAGCTTTTGCTGAACTGCCCTTCCCCATGAGTGCTCTTTCTTTGTAAAATGACTAAACTAGAGTACTGGGAAGCTGTGTCACTTGTCCTAGGTCATAGCAACGATAAGATTTTTATCATAACCTGACCTTTGGTGGACTTATCTTTAAATCTCTATCTTCTCCATTACCCTATGGTATAAATTCCTGAAACTCTTGTCACCATAACTATGTGGTGTTTATTTTTTACCCCCTCACCCCTTAACAAGTAGCAAGAACAAGCTTACCATGAAAGGGCCTTAGGTACTTGTATAAGAGATATCAAAGAATGGGGGGAGGTTTGAGTTTGTTGGGGTACAAAGGAAATCATCCTATACTTCTGGGTTTTTCTAGGTTGACAAGTAATCAAACATCAGACAGATTGATGAGATTATTTAATAATATGTGTACTCTCTGTATACAGATTCTGTATACACAGAATGATGGAGTAATCTACCCACAGAATTTAGACACCATTTTAAATATCTTGGCTAAGATAAGGGAGGTTGAGGGAAGAAAGGGGATTTCAATTAGGGAACTATAGTTAGGGAAAACAAAAAACTTCATATTTAAGTTCTGTCTCCACCAAAAAGAGCTAAGAAGATTATGTCTTCCCTGGAGAATTCCTTGCAGAGATAAGTTTATAAATAAATTTCAAAAGCAACTTCCACACTTGACATAAACCTCTTGCCAAAAAGACCTATTTTGGCAAATTTTTAATCTTCTACAAGTTCCACTCCAGAGTTGGCATTAGGAGAGGAAAAGGGCCATGACTGAGTTAGGAATTACAGCTTAAATGTGGCCAAGGAAACAGATTGAGTCTCTTAGATATGAGCAAGAAAGGCAACCTATCCTAAGAGGGAGGCCTGGGGGCTCTCTGGAAGTTTCCAGACAGCTTGCACCTTAGTCCAGAAAAGTCTTTGATAAGAAGTTATTAGTTACCAATTCTTCCTATCAGCTGAATGACCTTGGGTCCTTGTGATATTTCTACACAAACAGTGTTGGTGAAGAAGCATGAACCTGGTGTCAGAAGCATTTTTCTTGGGTTGAGTTACAACTCCTGACTTTTTACCCTTTCTGCTTCTGCTAATTCCCCAGCTTCCACATGTCATCCTATGGGAAACCTGAAGGTTGGGGCACCCCACAGTGAATTTCAGCATTTCCTGCACCTCACATATACTGTGAGAACTGACAGTGGCTTGCAGACAGGTCGCCAGGGCTCAAATCCTGGACCTTTGTCCTCAGAACCTGAGGCAAGTGATTCAACCTCTCATCATCCATAAAATGAAGACACTGCTGAGTGGAGTTGCTGTGAGGGTTAAATGAAGTCTGCCTTGATTTTTGTTTTCCAATCTCCCCAAGTTGCTTAGGGGGAGGTTTTGAGCATTTGACATAAAGGTGAATAAGGATAAAAATAATGACAACATTGAAGGGATGTTGAGCACATGTTCATGTTCTAATCTTCTCATGTCTTAGTTATCTATTGCTCCATAACAACCCCCCCCCCCATGCAAGCAAGCAAAAAGAATTAAACACCATTTCATGTTGTACCGCCTACAGTTTTTGTGGATTGGGTGACTAAGAGCAGCTTAGCTGGGTGGCATCAGGTTGCAGCCAAGATGTCAGCTGGGGCTGTGTTATCTGATGGCTTGACAGGGGATGGAGAAGCTGTGTCTTGTTGGCTGCCTATGTGCCTGGCTCCTGTGCACATGTCGGTTGTTAACAGGAGGCCTCAGTTCCTTGGCAGGTAAAGCCCTCCAGAGTGCAGCTTTTGTCCTTCCGTCCTTGAGCAAGCACTCCGGGAGAGCAAGCCAAAGTAGTTACGACCCAGTTTCAAAGTTACATTCTGTCATTTTTGCAAAATCCTAATTGTTACAGCAGTCATTCCTATCCAGTATGGGAGGGGACACAAAGACCAGAAGACCAGGGTCACGGAGGCCCTCTTAGAGGCCGATTACAAGGGTAACTCATTTAATCCCACAAATGCACCTGGGGCGGCATGGTTGAGAAAGATGGAGGTGAAAAACCAGGGGCTCAGAGTGAGAGATACAAATTACAGAGGCCTGGGCCAGTGCTTCCTGCCAGCATGGTGATGTGAATGGTGCCTCCTTATGCAATGGCAGCAACGTCTCCGGTGAAGAAGCCAGGTCAGAGGTGGTTTGTGAGTTATTTCTGGCTGTGTCACTTCCAACCCAGAGTCTTCGACACTGCTGGGCGGTCTATGAACTACCAAATATAATATGCTGACAGCTTCCGCTAGTTGGGCAGGGTTCTGTAATCTACAGCAAAGTGCTGCAATGCCTGTTACAAATACTTTAGGACACAGGGAACATATTATTCCCCTAATCTGACAATAGCAAGTTGGAGAGAGCCGCTAGCATGCTGTGATGACCCAGGGCCACACCAACCTAGTTTTAAGCACCTTAAAATAGAGGTGAGAGTGTACTCCTATTCTGTACCAGTCAGAAGACAAAGGAACTGTTGTGTCTGGACACTCTTTCTTAAGGGGGGACGAAGACAAACTGGAATCTCTCTAGAAGAGAGAGACCAAGATGGCGGAGGAGCACAGAACCACATGCCCTGGGGAAGAGAAGACCCTGAGGGCCAGGGCAGCTATTTCCTCATTCCTGGAGAGTTCTCCTGTGGCATCATGGAATGGAGGGTTGGGCAGACTCACCTTTAAATCCTGATCACTTCCAATGCAGCCATGGAAAGGCTCCCAGTTTCTCTAAGGTATTTGTGATAACACCTGGAACACAGTAAGTGCTCACTAAATAAGGATTCCGTTCCTTTTTTTTTTTTTTCAAGGAGTTTATTTATTTATGCATACAAGAGCCAGGGTACAGGCCAGAGGTGTGAGGAGTGAGAGGATTCACCAGAGACAGAGTGGGGAGCAAAACAGGCAGATCCACTGAAACATACTGCTGAGGGGAACAGCAGGCGAGGCAGGAGAGGCCTGCTGCGCCATGTGGGTCCCCTCCTCAGCCAGGGATCGAACTCATACTGCAGTGGCTGTGGAAGCCCCACAGTGTGGCACTCGACCCGCTGCGCCACCAGGGTGTCCCTTCCCTTCCTTTTTCACTCTCCACCAATGAGGGTGTGAGGGCTAGATTTGCCCTCGGTCTGAATGTGGAAAGCGGGCCATGTACGCCTCGTCGCTGGAGGAGTCACAGCACAGCCTGATGACCCACTGGCCTTTCTGCCCTCATTGAGCACTCCAGGAGGCAGTCACCGTGCTAAGCCTGTTACACGCATTTCTCATTTGTTCCTATCAGCAATAGTGTGAAGGAGGTGTAATTATGTCCATTTTACAGACAGGAAAATTGAGGTTCACAGAGGTGTCGGCATTTGAAGCCCAGCTTCCTCTGACTCCAGAGTCTGTGTTTGTACCCATCAGATCTGCTCAAAGGTGGGGAGCCTGTGGGGTGGGGGGAGGTAGAGTGGGAGGACATGCATTAGGGGAGCCAGCCCGGCTGCTCTCCAGGACTCTCTGATTCAGAGCTACAGGGTCTTTGCTTTCCTGTACTTTGCTGGGAAACAAAGTTCCTGGCTCAGGCGCCCCACACCTAGCACCCCCTCCCCGCCAATGTCTAGCACACCACTCCAATCTTTTGCACGCTTGGAAGGAACAAGACAGTGGAGGGGCCTCAGTGCTCCCCAGATGCCACACAGGCCCTCGCGGAGGGGCCCTGAGCAGCCAGCATTGTGCAGGGCCCTGGAATCCTTTCTTTTCCGGAGAAATTATGTGCGGGACAAAAGGAGCCATTATCCCCAGGGTGGCCTCGGCTGCTGCCCAGGCCTGCACCAGGTGTCACATGCCGTCCCCAGCTCTCGCCTGCTTTCTCCCTTTGTCTGTGGAGCAGAAGCTTGGCCCTGCTCCCCTCGCTCACACCACCTGGCTCTCCTCAGGCTCTGGGCCCTGCCACTGCCTTTCTGAAATGAACGCAAGTCCTCCGTGGACCCGGAGAGCCCAGGGTCAGCCGTGAGTGACTGGGCGTCTTTCAGCCCCGGGGTGCTGCAGCCTCTGCTTCCACACTCTTGCACGGTGCCCAAATCTGGACCCCAGCCCTGCCAGAGGAGAGGGTGAGAGGCCTGGCACTCTGCATAGTTTTCATCAGGTTCCCTCGGGATTACCTTTGCTTGCAAAATTCAGTCTGAGCTGCCTGGCCTGGCCTGCCAGGCTTTCATGCACGGGTCCTGCCTCGTTCACCGTCATCACCTTCCTGCCCCCGTCATGCCCCGTCCTGTGTACCAGTGTGCATTTCCTGCTTCGGTGTGTTTGCTCCAGCCTTCCTCCTCTCTTAAAAACTCCTTCCACCTTTTTCTCTGGAGTCTTCCTCATCCTTCAAAGCCAAGCTCAAGTGTCACTTCCAAACAGGCCTCTGCCCTCCCCTGTGCTGTGCTGTGCGGGTTACAAGGTGCTGTGGGTTTGGCAACCTGCGTTCATGTCCCAACCTTGCCTTTTCCTGGCCAGGTGACAAAGGGCATGTGGTTTGCACTCCCCGGCCCCAGCCTACTTGCTAATGAATGGGGGTGACTGAGGCGGGGGGTGGGGTGTCAGGAAACCATGAGCCCACAGTCGTGTTCTCTGAGCCCCTGACACATGGTGAGCGCAGAGTGGCTGTTGCTGTTATTCGAGAAAACATTCATGAAACGCCCTGTGTGTTGGTACCTGGCTGGGAACAGGTGGGGAGCCTGTGGGGTGGGGCAGGTAGAGTGGGAGGACATGTATTAGGGGAGCCAGCCCGGCTGCTCTCCAGGACTCTGATTCAGAGCTTCAGGGTCCTTTCCTTTCCTGCACTTTACCGGGAAACAAAGTTCCTGGCTTTGGGGAACAGCGTGGATGTGGTCTCAATTCTGGGGGAGCCCTGCAGGCAGACACACAAGGGACCTCACAGAGGTTCTGGAGACACAGGTTCCGAGAGGTAGGTAGAGAGGTCGGTGGAGCGTTGGGCCGAGGCTGGAGGTGAAACGCTGTGTCCGTGTTGTTGGGAGACCCCTGAATTCCATGAGAGTTGGGTCGAGGTACTGGTCTCACTGTCCTTCCCCCCACTCCAGGCTGCAGGAGCTCTGGGGTGCAGGGCCACAGCGCCCCCAGTTGGAATAGAGGCTCTCCTGCTTCATCATGTTTCACTTCTCTTCTATCTGCCAGAAAGCACGCAGGAATCTGTCCCATCTTCAAAAACAAGAACAAAAACTCTCCTTGAAACTACACCCAACTCCACCTCATTCCTCAGCTTCCTTTTCCAGAAAATTTCCTCCAAAGATGGGCCTGTCATCAGACTTCGCCTCCTCTCCTCCCACCTCCGTCCTCTCCAAGCTCCTTTCATTCCGAATGAGCTGATAGGATCACGGTCCCCAAGAGCTCCACTTTGCCAAGACCATAGGAAGCTTTTTGTCCTGTTTTATTACAGCTTGGATTGGAAGCTGGTCACTCCCTCAGTTTTCTCTGACTACTGTGGAAACCACACAGTTTGAGTGACTTAAAACAGCTGTGCTACTTTACAGCTCTGGATGTTAGAAGTTGGGTAGAGGTGAGGAGAGGACCTTAGCCAGCTAAAATATACCTGCCATCTAAGGGGGAATCCACTTCCCCTTTTCTTGTTCTAGTGGCTTCTAAAGGCTTCTCACATTCTTTGGTTTGTGGCTTCCTTTCTCCATCTCTAAAACCAGCGCCCTGAATTTCCCTGCCCATTCTCCCATAGTCAGGACTTCCCTACACACTTCTCTTCTTTAAGGTTCACCCCAATAATACAGGATAGTCTCCCATCTCAAGATCCATAATCTTAAGCACACCTGTGATGACTCTTGTCAGGCTAGGTGACAGAGTCATACCATGAGGCTCTCTTTAGGGCATTGTCCCGCTCACTACCCTAATTCCTTAAAATTTCTCTTCACTTAGCTCTAGAACTTCACTCTTTCCTTAGTGTTCTCCTCTTGAAATGGTTTCAGCCTTCTTCACTGGATGTTCCTCCTTAGCTTTTTCATGCAAGGAGAGCCTTGGTCTTGAGATCCATGCCTGTTCCACTCCTCAATCCTCTATCTCTAGTCTCAGTCTCTCATGAGCTCCAGATCCAAGATTCAAAATATTTGCTCTGTCTTCTCGTTGTCAGCTAATAGACACCTCAAATTGTTAGGGGGAAGGGTAGTAGTGTTCCCAAGCCACAAATCCAATAATATAATTATCAAAGAGTAAATCACTAGAACCTAAAGGTAAAGTCAAGCAACCAGGCTGCTATAAAACCAGAGAGGGGAGCCTTGGGCGCTCTTCCTTTGGAGCCATCTCACTTGATTCAGAGCCAGCTCTCAACGCGCCGTTGGGTTCCAACTCAAAAAATCTGGTAGGATATTTACGAATTTGTCTCCCCCTCTTCTTTTTATGTTATTTCTACTTTATTCCCCTTCTTTTGTGAAATAAAACCCTTTAATAACTTTTGTCACATGTGTCTAAAATTAAAGCTGATTATAAAAGTCTTCTAAACGCGCGGCTGAGGACCCAATGGAAAAAACCCATTTTATATTAGGGTTGCCCTGTAACAAAACTTACCATGTCCAAAACTGAACTCTAAATCTTACCCAGGTATCTTCACTGTCCTTCTCTTCCTTGTCGCAGGAAGACACACCTCCATTCACCTCAGGTCTTAAAGCCTAGGAGTTGTTCTTAGGCCACTGCCTTCTTACGTTTTGCTTCCTATCAGGAAGCAAGTCTCCTTAAATATTCCTTCAATGTAAGTCTTTGGTCTCCCAGTGTGTACCCCTTGACCATAAGAACACCGGTGCAGGCCACCTCAGCTCACCTGAATGACTGCAACAACCAAGAGACTGTTCCTACCTGTGTCCCTTCCCCACCCACCCCACCTCTACCATTCCTCACACAGCATGAATAAAATTTCAAATGTGACACCAGAATTCTATTGCTGTGCTATTTGTAATAAACAAGTAATGAAAACAAGCTAAATGCCCATTAATAGACGAGTGGGTAATGAAGATGTGGTCTATATATACCAAGGAGTAGTATTCAGCTCTGAAAAAAAGAGGAGAACTTGCCATTTGCAACAACATGGATGAAACTTAAGGGGATTATGTTAAGTGAGACAGAAAGAGAAAAACAACTACCAGATGACTTTACTCATGTGTGGGATATAAAGGAACACAGCAAATGAACAGATATTTCTTGGTATTGTTGATATGTTTGCTTATTAGCTCTCATTCCCAATGGAGTGTAATCTCCATGAGGGCAGGGACTCCAACTGTCCCGTTCAATTCTGCATCTACGGCACCTAAAACAGCACCTGACTTATAGTGGAAACCTGGCTTATGTTTGTCTTTTGAATGAAGGAATGAAAAAGAGTTCCCTTGGGGAGAGGTGAGCCAGCTTGGCCAGGGAGTGGGACGTGTCTATCAAGAGAACAGGAGAAGTGAGAAGGTGGGAGGCAAGGCTCTGAAGGAGTTCCTCTCCATGACAACAGAGACCTGTGGCCCAGCGGCTGATCTTGGGGGTAGGTGAGAGGATGCTGATGAGGGCTGACGGCGCCTGAGGGGATGCTAGGGGACACAGAAAGTCAGTGTCTGCGCTGACATCCAGCTGGGATTGCCCTCGGCAGGCCAGCAGATGGCTCCTGCCAGGACATGGGTCACAATAGTTACAGGCTCCGTCTGTGCAGGACCACCTCCATCTTCCACATTCCAGCTCAACAGAAGCTCCCAGAACTAAGAAATTCCAGTTCACAGAGTTGAAAGGAGCCTCCCAGGGGGAGAGCAGCTCTGCCCTGGGCCGTAGGTGAGGGCTGGCCAACTCTGCTGTCTAGAGTGGTGATGAGAACAATAAAACCACAATGGGCAGCCTGCTTCCCCGCATGCCAGGAACATTACTTAGCTCTCCTGCTTAATCCTCACAGCAACTCAGAGAAGGGAGCTATTCATCCTCATTTTAAAAACGTGCACTGAAGGCCAGAGAGGTGAACTTGTCCAAAGTCAAGCTGGCACTGGGACTCAGACGCTGGAACTGGAACTGAGTAGCACCACCTCCTTCTGTTCCTCTTTGTGCCCAGCACCCAAATCCCTTCTGGATAACGAGGCCTGGTCCCCACCTGCGCCTTATCCCGAGGCTGCTAATCATGGAAAGCCTTTCCCATGCACATGTCCCGCCGCCTGCCTTGCGCTTTGTGTGTGGCTGGTTCTGGGCCATCTTGGACTCATATCTGAGCCTGCTATTTCGGTAATGAATACTCATCATTTATTCTTTTGACAAATGTCCCCTGAGCCCTACTCTGTGCCAGGTGGGCAGCGATGAGTAAGAACAACCCCAGTGCTTGCTGCAGGGTGCTGAGGCCAGGCTCCGTTCTGCCTGCTGGGCCTCGCAGCTCTCCCCAGTGAGGGGTGTTATTCCCACTTTCACCCGAGGACACTAGGAGTGTGTGTGTGAGCATGTGTGTGTATTTGTATGTGTGTGTATATATAAATTAGGTAAGTGAATGACAGAGCTAGGATGGAAACCAGACCCATCTGACTCCAAAACTCTTTTTTTTCAAATTAATTAATTCGTTCATTTTAAATGTTTGCTTTCTTTTTTAGACGCAGTCCCCATAGTTCTACCACCAATTCACCTGCGCACCATTACCAAAGTCCTTTGGCTCTCCCTATCCTGGCCTTGGTCCCAGTCCCTCCCTCTTTCCTGAGGATGACTCTGATTTGAAGTTGTCTGTTTATTTTTGTTTTGTTATTTTTTTTCCCTTTGATTCCCTATAATCCTATAAGTGAGACCATCCAGTAGTTTTCTTTTTCCTTCTATTTCACTTAGCATATTCCCTTCAAGTTCTATCCATGTTTCTGCAAAGGACTCTAGTTAATCTTTTTGACTGCTGAATAATGTTCCATTGTGTATATGAACCACATTTTCTTGATCCAGTCATCTGTTTTTGGGCATTTGGGTTGATTACATGTCTTACCTATTATAAATAATGCTGCGATAAACATGCAGGTGCATGTATTCTTTTGAGTTGATGTTTTTGTGTCCTCTGGGTAAATCCCTAGGAGCGGGATTACTGGGTCATATGGTAGCTCCATTTTCAGTAGACTGAGTAGACATACATAGAGGTTGGACCAATTTACATTCCCACCAGCAGTATAGGAGAATTCCTTTTCCAACACATTCTCGCCAACATTTGTAGTTACTAGTTTGTTTGTTTTTTTTTTTTTTTTTGATATGGGCCATTCTCACTGGCATCAGGTGGTATCTCATGTTGGTTTTAATTTGCATTTCCCTTATTATGAGGGATGTTGAACATTTTTTCATACGCCTGTTGGCCATTTGCATTTCCTCTTTGGAGAAGTGTCTTAAGTTCTTCTGCCATTTTTGGACTGGATTGTTTACTTTGTGTTTGTTGAGTTGTGTGTGACTCCAAAACTCTTATGGCTAGTCCATGTTGACCTACAGATGAGAGAGAGGGAAAGTAGAGATGGGGGAAGGGAGGGAGGAGCAGACATAGCGCTCTGGGGGTACAGAGAAGAGAGGAACATTTGGTTGGGTTTTCCGCTGAGTGGACACAAAATTTCATCAGGTAGAGGAGACAGTACTTTCAAGACAGATCTTTAAAGTACTGACTGGGCTTTTAATGGTTTCACAATTGTCTTCTGAGTTCCTTGAAGGCAGGCATGTCTTGTTTACTTTGTGTTTATCCATTCCTCAATACATATTTGTTGAATTTTTACAAATGAAGATTTCATCCAGCTCACCTCTCAACTTTTGGGCAAGAAAGGAAGAAACATGGTATTTCTCGGGCATCAACTGAGCACGAGGCCCGCCCTTGTTGGCGTGTCCACCACCCTCAGTCCAGCTCTATGGTGACCCCTTTTCAGAGGATACTGAAGTGCCAGCAGGAAGAGCATCCTTACTTCTGGCCAACTTCCAAGTCCATTTCCTCTCCCTTCACCACAGTAAGGCCTCTGGGGCTGCTTCCACCTCTTGAGGTAACGACTGTGACATCCTCTCCTTTCACCATGCACGTCCTCCGGCCCCTCCCCCATGACCCATGACACACCTCAGCCCTGTCGTCCTAGCACCTAAGAGCCCCCCTTTCAGGGCCTCCCTGGTGGCGCAGTGGGTTAAGCAACACACTATGAAGCAAACCGCAGCCACTGCAGCACGAGTTCGATCCCTGCTGCCGGCCAGGGTGGGGACCCACATGACACAGCAGACCTCTCCTGCCTCGCCCGCTGCTCCCCTCAGCAGTGTGCTTCCATTGATCTGCCTGTTCTGCTCCCCGCAATCTGTGGTGAATCCTCTCACCGCCCCCCACCTCTGGCCTGTACCCCAGTGCTTGTATGCATAAATAAATAAATCTGGGCCTCCCTGGTGGCGCAGTGGGTTAAGCAACGTACTATGAAGCAAACTACAGCCACTGCAGCACAAGTTCGACCCCTGCCTCCGGCCAGGGAGCTGACCCACATGGTGTAGCAGACCTCTCCTGCTTCACCCACTGCTCCCCTCAGCAGTGTGTTTCAGTCAGTCTGCCTGTTCTGCTCCCCACTCTGTCTCTGGTGAATCGTCTCACCGCCCTGGACTCTGGCCTGTACCCCAGCTCTTATATGCATAAATAAATAAATCTTTAAAAAATAAATAAATAAATCTTTTTTAAAAAAAAAAAGAACCCCCCTTTCAGAGCTGTGTGGGTGTTAAGACTTTCAAAGGAATGAGCATTGTCTCCCCTGATAAAAGAAATCTAATACTTTATGTTCCCTTTTCTAATGCAGAGCACTCCATGTTCATGGCTAAAAAAAATTGGAAGATTCAGAAAAGCCACATCACAGGCATGTATGTGACTGGGGAGAGCCTCCTGAGCAGGGAGTCTCAGTTGCTAAGAAAATGTCAAAAGGGAATCAAAACTATGTGCCCTGATTTCACAGTATAGATGAATTTGGTAGCTTTGTTGGTGCTCTCGTGAAATTAGCAACTAATCGCAAGTGGGCTAAATACATGTGGTACCACCCCAAAAGTCCACTCAATGTATGATGCCAAGCTATATTCATTGAGTTAGAAACTACATTTGGTTTTTTAAGATTTATTTATTTATGCATACAAGAACTGAGGTACAGTCCAGAGGTGTAAGGGGTGAGAGGACTCACCAGAGAGGGCGGGGAACAGAACAGGCAGATTGACTGAAATACACTGCTGAGGAGAGCAGCGGGCGAGGCAGGAGAGGTCTGCTGTGCCATGTGGGTCCCCTCCCTGTCTAGGGATTGAACTCATGCTGCAGTGGCTTTGGATGCTTCATAGTGCGGTGCTTAACCCCTTGCGCCACCCGGGAGGCCCCAGAAGCTATGTTAGTTGAGTTAGTTTACCATGGAGTGGTGAGAGAAGTGTCAGTGTGGGTGTGATGGTCTCTTCTGTTTGCCTTTCCTAACTACTGTCCACCCTTCTCTACCCTCTCTGTATCGGGGTGTGGGACTCTATGCACTGCTGGCCACTGGGAGGCATTGGCCACCACTGGAAGGTGGAGGGCCAGGTATTTACCCTGCTGGTTGGCTGGGCCTGGTGGTGTCTCTACTGAGGTCTTAAATCTTGACAGTAACTCTTTCCAGACAGCTCTGGTTTGCAGTAACCATCTCCTCCTCTTGCCCTTCAGGCCAAGGACTGAGAACAGCTTCCCCATTGCAAGCCTTTGCCCTGTTCCTTGCTGGTTTTCCTAAGTTCAGCTCAGAGCTATGTCTCTTCATTAAACTCTCTTCAATTATTCACTTGAATGTTCCATCTATTTCTATCAAAAGCCCAAGTAATAATATAATGCCATTTGGGTAAGATTATATCCATCTATAATCCAATAAGGGAGGCCTGGAAGGATGTCCATGAAAACACTCCTGTTTTGGTGTGGTGGGATTTGGGTGGGATATCCCTTGTGCTTTTCTGAAGTGTTTAAGCTCTTCCGCAACAACCAGGCATTATCGTCAATTCCAGGAAAACAAACAAGCAAAATAAAACAGTTGCAAAGGTCAGAGAGCAACATAAAACATGCTTTGTGCAACGGCAGCTGCTGTTCCCACTCAGGTCCTCTGAGTGAGCTGCTGCTCCAGGAACATCTAGGATATTTGCATTGAGACCCCATTTCGCAAGAGCCCGATTTGCTGGAGAGAAGGACTGCAATTTCCAGGGTCCAGCCAGGCATCCCCACGCATCTGAGCAAACCAGTTCAGAGCTGCTCTTGAGTGTCTCCTCCTGCCCTCCTGCCTGTGACCTGTCAGCTCCCCCAACCCCCTCTGCAGTCAAGGGCAGAGAGAGCCAGATGAAACCCAGGGCAGTGAACTCAAGTGGAACTGCCTCTCTGGTCTCATGGGTTAGCTGTGTCTGCCAGAACGAGAGAGAGGACTTCCAAAGGAATGCCTCCTCTGTTCATAGCACTTGGCTATGAATTAATCATTGTTTATCAGGGCCATGTGAGCCTCGGTCCCTGTGACAGCACTAAGACATAAATCACAGCTCGTTGCGGGTGGGGCTGAGGAGCAGGCCCAGGCTAGCTGCGAAGAGCTGGTCTTCTAACACAGGGAACAAATATCCTTTTTTTTTTTTAAGCGGCTGGGAGTGCATTCTGGGCTATTTATAATCTGCTGCCGAGCTAAGGCGTTTCTGCAGCTGTGCCCAGGAGATAATCAGACACTTTTCTTCTTAAGCCAGGTCTGCAGAACAGACCCTCTCCAATGACAGCCCACCCATCCCTCCTGCCCCTGGGCCTCCGCAGTCCTGCCTCCCTCGCTCAGCTTCGGCTCCCAAGAAAGCAAGAGGGGCTTGTAAGAGCACCCTGGCTCAGAGATGAAGGCAAGGATTGTGACCTGCTGGCCGATGGGTTTGTCTAGAATGGGCCTGTGGAATGTCCATGGAACTTGGCACAAAGGGCTTTTCAGAGCTTTGGGAAAGGGGCGCATGCCGTGGGCTCCCTGTCCTTCTCCCAGACAGAAAAACAGGGTCCCAGGGAGGGCGAATTCCAAAACACTCCCATTGTGTGCCTTGGCAGGAGAGTTGTGCAGAGCAAAGCTTCTGGAATAGAGCTCCAGAGACCTAGTCCTGGCTCTGCCATGACCACCTGCTGACTGTGGCCCACCTCTCAACCTCTGATCCCCTCATTATGAAACTGGGGGTGGGGGGGCAGGAGGGGAGGAGACTCCGTAGTTTTAACACTTTTAAAACTCATTAAAACATTTTTATGAAAACAATACTGCATAGAAGTGACATATAGAAAACATACAAGCAGAACAACTGGCTGATGTGGAGTGGGGAGGGGACTTGAGGCTGGAAGTTCCCCCATTCCTGCTTGGCCTCTTAGCCTAACATGAGGGAGGAAGGAGTCCAGGACCTTTGGGTTCCATGAGGATTTGATCCTTGATGGCTCATATTAACCTTTGAAAGTCTTTCTTTTCTTCCTCCCTCTTCTCTCCCTTCCTACCTTCCTTCCTCCCCCTTGTTCCTCCCTCCTCCCTCCTTTCCTTCCTCCCTCCCTCCCCCCCATGCACCCTCCACAAATATGTACTGAGTCCCTACCCTCTGCCACTCTGAACTTAGTATCAGGGATAAAAAAAATTAAGAACAAAACTATTGTTTTTGCCTCAATGAGTTTGCGATTTAATTGCTGACAAGTGTAGAATTTAATATACTGATTATGTAGGTTTAACTTGTGACTAGTACATATAATGTATACATATAATGTATATAAATATATTTAGTATCTGTAATAAATATATCTATAGCTATAAGATGAGGTCATACTGAGTAGGATAAGCTCTAAACTCAATGTGATTGGTGTCCTCACAAGAGGAGAAGAGCTGTGGAGACAGAGACCCGCGAGAGAACGCCATGTGGGAACAGAGAGGCAGCTGCCAACCAAGGAATGCCAAGAAAATGGTCAGGGACCACCAGAAACTGAGACAAGGCCAGGAAGGATTCTTCTCTAGACCCCTTGGAGGAAGGGCCTCTTGCTTCCAGAACTGTCAGGAAAGCAAACTGTTGTTTTAAGTCACCCAATTTGTGGTATCTGTTACCGCAACCCTAAGTAATGAATGCAAGCACAGTTGACTCTCACCGTTCGTGGTAGTTGTGCTTTGCAAAGGCACCACGTGTGCAGAATGAGCAAGTGTTGAACCACTGCTCCCAGGGGGTGCGCAGGGTCAGGCGCCAGGAGATTTGGTCACAGTGCTGTCCTCCAGTGATCCACATATCCTTTGTATTATGTGTGCTTCTACCTAAAGATATTTTATTGGCTCATCAACCATGAACTCATGGCCAATAGCAACGCAACTCCAGTCTGAATGAATGGCAGCCACATGGTTTTTCCCCTTAAGGCGCACCACAGCCCACCTTCCTAATTTTATTTTTTATTATTATTATTTTTTTAAAAGTTTTATTTATGCTTACAAGAGCTGGGGTACAGGCCAGAGTACAAGGCAATGAGAGGATTCACCAGACAGCATGGGGAGCAGAACAGGCAGAGTGACTGAAACACACTGCCTAGGGCAGCAGTGGGCGAGACAGGAGAGGTCTGCTGTGCCATGTGGGTCCCCTCCCTGGCCGGAGGCAGGGATCGAACTCGTGCTGCACTGGCTGCAGTTTGCTTCATAGTGTGTTGCTTAACCCACTGCGCCACAGGGAGGCCCACCTTCCTAATTTTAGGAACACTGTATCTTGGGACTTGACATCAGCATTACAGTTGGGGTCATTTTAAACAGGGAAGTGATCAAACAGAAGCTCAAAAATGCAACTTGAAAAAAAGGAGGAAAGGAAG
Organism: Galemys pyrenaicus; assembly: GCA_019455555.1. Lineage (NCBI taxonomy): Eukaryota > Metazoa > Chordata > Mammalia > Eulipotyphla > Talpidae > Galemys > Galemys pyrenaicus. The sequence goes on along the minus strand of JAGFMF010011709.1, from coordinate 10,803,493 downwards.
GAAGGAAAACAAAAAACATGGCATAAAGCTTTAAAAAAAGACACTTGTTTCAAGTCTGAGCAGTGAAACAGGCAGAGGATCGCTTCTGGACCTCAGCTGGGAACATGTAACTTGAGTGATTCAAATTTTTTGCTGCTCTATCAGCAGCCACAGATAACCGCGAAGTTCTAAAGCATTGACTTTGGGTTGCAAATACATTTCAAGACATAGATAAATTCATAAAACAGAACCTGCAAATAATGAAGACCCACCCCGCTCAGTCCCCCAGGACACACATACATTCACTTTCCTTCCTGAGAAGGAAAAGAACAGTATTTGAAAGACAAGAGGGAACACTTACTTCAGTGGGCAGAATCACATAAGGGCTGCTGTTCTCTTGGCGGTCTGGTGGAGGCAGCTTGTGTGGTACACTTTGATGCTCCTTCTGGCCTGTTCTCTGAGCCTGGATTTTGGTTCCTGTGAGTATGTGCCTTGGACTCATTCTCCAAGTGCCTTTGCAGGTTTGGCTTCTCTGCCCGATGGACTTCGTGTTGCCTGTGAGGGGATGGGTGATGTTGGAGTTAGAGCAGAAGACAGTTATTTGAAATTCTTTCTCTTCTCTCTATGCCCTTTGACCTTCTTACCATTTAAAAATCTTTGCACATGCTAAGAGTCTGATTGCTTTGCCTTTGGATGGCAAGGACTCTGGGATGGGCAACATGGGCTTTTCCCTTTAATAATGTGGGTCCCTGGGCACCCTTCAGTTTCACCCAGTATCGCGTTTTGATTCCCTGAGTGGGAAAGAGCCTCCAAGAACAATGGTAAAATCATGAAGTAAAACTCAAGCACTTTGCATGGAGCTGAGACTCTTCCTGTTTCTAGAAGATTTCGCCACGAGGTCAGTGACCCAGCAGTTCTCCAGGACGCACCCAAGAGCAGTTCTGGTCAGGCATTCTTGGCAGCATGGGGTACAGCAGCAGCCTGCCCATGCTCTGCCCATGACAGAAGCCGACAGGCCAGGCCCCATGAGTGCTGGGGCAGGGCAGCCCCTCCCAAGTAGTTTGGGGGCACAGAAAGGGCTCCCTTTTGAGAAACTCTCCTTCTTCTTTATTGCTGTGGAAGCTGAAATGCTCAATGGATCCCTTACTCCTTTGACTGAGGTGTTATACGCCCAGCATGTCGGATATAAAAATGAAATCCATTATGTGCAGAAGAGTGGAAGCACTGCCACGCCATGCCGCCTTGCCGACCCTGACCGTGTCCTGCCCACAGCCAGAGAAGTACTTGAGAGTATCACAAATGTAGTTCTCGGATTAGCCAGCTGGCAGAACTAGATCTTATTCCTACAGATCTGTGAGCAACTGGAGACCTTTAGCTCTTGGACATGTCATTCTTCTAAAAGCTTCCCATTGCCATGTAAACAGAGTCCTCACCCACACCACTCCCATTTTGCTCACTGTACTCCTACCTCACACAAATGCACCAGCGTCTTCCTACAAACTGGCCCCTTCAGCTGGTAGACCTCCCCTGTCTCCTCCTCCCCTTGCCCCTTATTTATCATCCTTGGTCCTGAAGTGCCACCACTTTGACCTCCCTGCCAAAGCTCTGAAGACGATAAAACCAAGGACCAGCAGTAGCCTCCCCACCAACACATCTGCCTTGTTGCTTATTTCCCAGCAGCCCCACCCCCATTCAGGAAGTCTGGTTTCTGGCATGCTGGGAGTTGTAGTCCAACACATCTGAGATGTCAGTAGTTAGGAAAATGGGGCCCTTCCTCTGGCCATGGTGACATCCCTGTAACACCATGTACAGTAGAACAAACTGCCTAAGCATTCTGTGCCTTCCTCAGTATGTCCATCTAGCTTATCATTCCCCTTGACCATTATCAAATGTCCCCAGAAGAAACCCTACCGGTATGAAGTTATGGTAACTCATTAGCAAATTGTGCACTGGGAACAGGAAAGCTCATGGTGGCCATTTTCTTTCTTTATCTGAGGAAAAAGTCCCTTGCTAATCATTCACACAGCCTGAGTAAGCTTGTTCCTTAGCATTTGATGAGTAAGGAAGCCCCTCATTATATTCTGATGCTACCTCATCATATTTTCTTCCTCTTCTCCATAGTTTTACTAACACTCCCTCTTGTAAGACATGCTGAGGAATTACTATGAGTCAAGAGGAAGAGTGATGAATAAGTGATTTTTCTGGTCTGGCATTTGGAGAGCAACTTCAGTTCAAAGGTGAACTATTTCAACCCTTGGGAAAGGTGTCGGGGCTCTTGTTTGAACACACTTGGTATTTTAACATGAAAACTGCCTGCCTGCCCCAGCTGTCTTTGTTCTTCAGTTTGCCTCAACACTCAGCCTTTTTCTGACAGCAGGAGGGTCGTGGGTCGGTGCAGGCCAGGAACTGTGAGCGGCCATTCCAGGACTGACCCTTTCCTGTGAGGCCTTGGGCAAGTCACTGGCCCTCTTAGAGTCTTCCTGCCCACAAAGGGCGTGTACAGACAGAGAAGCAGCCTTCTAAACAGGCCTCTTCACTTCCACAGAGCAGGTGATTTATTGCACTTTTTTTGTACTTAAGGACTCCAAAATTAGATTCCCCAAATATGCCTGAGAAACATTTACTCCACGGGAGATCAAACCAACTAATGAGAAGCACTGAAAACGAGCCGGCAGCCCGTGTCCTGAAGTCACCCTTTCCTGGGAGGTTCAGGAGCATATTCCCTCTTCTGTCTGAGTTCTGCTTCCCCCCTCTCCCCACAGGACAAGGCCCCTGGTGCACTGAGCCCATGTTTGTATGGGGATGGGCCCTTAGACTTAGCCAGGGTAGAGTTAGTGGGAGGAGAGGGAGAGGAGTAAACTTCCCTGAAGGTGAAACTGCTCCCAGAGAGGACCCAACCCCATTCCGTAAAGCAGGATGACCCTCTTGTCTCTCTCTTCAGGAGGAGGCACCTGGTTGACATTACCTGAAGGGCAGCTTCAGGTCTCCCAAACTTAGTTGAAAACGAGCAAAAATTGGTGAAGCCACCTCTCTGGGCTGGGTGTTTTCCTGTGGAAAACAGAAACAAGGCAGAAGGAGCTCCTGTCAGGGGAAGGGGGTGGTAGACTGAAGACCTTGCCCCACAGTTGAGAAAGGTGATAAGAGCCTGAAGGGAGAGATACCCAGTGCTAGGAGAAGACAGACAAAAAGTTCAGCTCTCTAAGAAGTGTGCTGGGAACGCGTGGGTCAATCGTGTGTGTGTGTGTGTGTGTGTGTGTGAGAGAGAGAGAGAGAGAGAGAGAGAGAGAGAGAGTGACAATTTATGAGACGTTTCATACATGAGCTCATTTGCTCCTCGCCAGCTCTCAGGGAAGCAGACAAGGCGGTGGTGGTTTTCTCTCCTTGGGACGTGGCGGGACTGGAGTCCTGAGAGGGTGGGTCCCACCGCAGACACACACACTGTGCACAGGCACAGCTCCGTGGGGCATATCCTAGCCCAGGCCGGTGCTGATCCCTGGGCAAACACAATCACAGCTTTTCAAACCAGGTATTGTTCTTTTTGGAAAAAAATTACGGTAAAATAAATATAACACAAATGTCACCATTTTGAGGTGCACAGTTTAGTGCTTTGAGTATGTTCATCCTGTTGCGCTACCACCACCATTTCTATACTCAGTCTCTTTAATCTTGTAAAACTGAAATTCTATCCATTAAAGGAGCGCTCCGTTCCTCCCCCACCCTTGGCAGCTACCACCTTCCTGTCTCTGTGTGTTTGACTGTTACAGGTGGATGCTTTGTATAAGTGGAATAACATGGTATTTATCTTTTTGTGAGTGACTTGTTTGACTTTGCAGCAGTCCTCAAGTTCCATGCATGTTGGAGCACAGGTCAGCATTTTCTTCCTTTTAAAAGGGCTGAGTAGTATTCCATTGCGTCTGGACACATTTTGTTCTTCGCTTGATCCATCTGCAGACACTGGGGTTAATGCCACTTTGGGGCTATCGTGAATGACGCCACCATAAATACGGGTGTAAAAGTGTCTCTTCAGGGAAACAAATACCATGACTCGTATTTTATAGAGAAGGAAACTGAGGCCAAGAGACACTAAATCATTTCTCCTGGTTCATCAAATAAGTGGAATAAGCAGTCTGTGTAACTCCAGAGAGAGGATTTCTGTCATCTGGCTTCTAAAAACATAGATTCTAGCTCAGAAACTGTCTGTGTTCAACTCTCAGCTCTGCCCTGAGCTGACTGTGACCTGAACAAGTCACTTCAGCCCTCTGAGCTGTGGGGTTGTTGTGAGGATGAAGTGAAAGGAGGTGCTTAATTATATTGCCTGATGCTTCTTAGGTGCTAAATAAATATTGACTCTTGTTATCATAAAACCTGGCAGCAAGTTGTAGCAAACCCACCTGGGAACCACACCCTCTGATTCCCAAGCTGGCTCCCACCAGGCAGGCTGTGGGGCTCCTGGCTAGCTGCAGTTTCTTACCCCTGGGATGGGACCACTTTGGCTACCTCACTGCCCAGGATGGGCCCGGCCTGTGGTCTTGACTTATCATCCACACTCTGGACCAGCCCGGGACTGAGGACCCCACACATCTGTGTGCCAGTGAGCTGTGAAAAAGGGAGCCCTGGGTAGCGGTCATAAGATGGGGGTTCTGACCCAGCGTGGCCACTAAACAGACCCCTTCACCTCTTCTCTGGACCTCAGTATCCTTACCTGTGGGTCAAAGGTTTTGAAGGTGACTACCATCATGGGCTGATGAGTCTGGAAAATTCTAAACTGTGAACTCAGAGTAATGTTGTGAGGGGTTTGGGTTGTGCTGTCAGGCTGGGCGCAGCCCTTGGGGCTGCTGCCTACTTGCTGGGGACACTGAGGCAGGGACTTATTACCACTCCAGTCTTCGGTTTTCTCATCGCTAGGAGTGGACGGTCACCACAGTCTGTGATAACAGCAAGTGTGAAGGCAAATGAGTCAGGGGCTGCTGTGTTGAGTGAGACAGCCTAGCTGGTGTAATTGTGTCATTCCTACCAAGTAGAAATAACTGCTTAAGGTAGCAGATTTGTGGTTTTGGGATATTGTTGGTCGGAGCGGGAGTTGGGGTCCATAAACCTATTTGTGTCATCCCTTCAGGACTACTTTCCCCCCTAATAGGTAGTTATATCCAGAAGAGCGGGTTTACTGTAAAAGGAGAAAAGACTAAAGGACACGTGCGTAGCCACAGACAGGCAGGAAGGGCGCCCCCAAAGGGGCCGGTCTGCTAGGAGAGAGGCTGCGTGGCCGCAGGCCCTGAGGAGAGCTGCCTCTGCTGAGGGAGGTCAGTGCGGAGAAGCCGCGGCCGGGCACAGGTGCGGGCAGGAGGAGGCAGCTGCCGCAGAGGGGCAGAGAGTGGGCGAGAAGGAGCACCTGCGTGGCACAGGCCGCGGAACCTGCACAGGTGCCCCCGCTGGGTCGGAGACTGCCCTGGTAGAGCCTTCTTCTCTTCGGGAGGGGCTCACTCCTTCCTGGGGAGGTTTGTTGTACTTTGAATAAATTGTGTAGAATGTGGAAGGGGCCAGGTTTCTGCAGCGGCCCTCAGTGTCCACATCTTCACCTTCAGGTCTGCTCCTGACACCCCCTACAGCTCCTGAAGCCCGATTGGCTCCCGCGCTTTGTGATCTGAGCTTTGATGCCTCAGAATCTTAGTCCCTGTAGCTGGGTTAACAGCTGTGAACCCCTTTATCCCACCTCCGGCTCTTGCACTGCGTGAGCTGGGTTTCTGGCCTTGTGACTCCTCCTTTCCGTTTTTCTATCCTTATCCTCCATCAGCAGCACTGATTGCAAATGGTAGCTGTTTAAAATAAACCATGGTTTGGAAAACTATGCAGCGATTACGAAAACAATGGTAGAGGAAGTTCTTTATGTTCTGATATGGGAAGATCTCCAAGGTATATTGAGAAACTTAAAGAACAGAATCACTATATCTCACCACACAGTGTTACCACTTGTTTGAAAAAGACCGAGGAGCGGGGAGAGGGAGGTTGGCTGGCATATAATCATTTGTCAAGGAAATGCTTATATCTGTGTGGTATTGAGATTTACAGGGCGTGTGTGCATGCATTCAAATCGCCAAAATATATTTCCTGTTCCTATCTGGTCTCATCCACAGTTCCAGTCGCAAAGCAATGCGCCCTGAAGAATTTTAAGTGTTGAGAATGATAAGGAGTCTTTTGTCATGTTAATGAAGATAACTTTGGGAAACCACCTGGGGGTGGGGTTGGTTGCCAGAAAACCAACCTGAACAGAGGGTGGGATTTTTAATCCCACTGTCTGACTTCCTGGGAGAGGAGGGGGCCAGACCGGAGTCAGTTGCCCGGGGCCAAAGGTTTAATCGCTTTGAAGCCTCGCTGAAAGCCCAGGAGGAAGGGGCTTCGAGAACATTATGTTGGCGAACCACTGTAAGTCTGAGGAAAAGTGGCGTTTCTGGGGAGGGCACTGGAGCCTGCCATCTTTTTTCCATAGGCCCCCTAAACATCTTCCATGTGGCTGTTGATCTGTATTTGTCAATATCCTTTGTAATAAGTCAGTGATCTAGTGAATAAATCTGGGGCTTGCACCAGAAATCTGAGGATTGGGTCATGGGCATCCGGATCTATAGCTGACACTCAGGCTTACCCTGGGGTTTCGACTGGTGCCTGAGGTCGGGGGGTGATCTGGGGTGACCGAGCCTTAACCTGTGGCATCTGACACTGTCTCTGGGTAGATTCTGTCAGCACTGAGCTGGGTTCTGGGACACTAGAACTAGTGTTCCACAATTACTTGTTGTTACGGGAAAGACCCAGCCCCACACACCCATGTAACTGGCCTGCAAAACACCACAACTGCGCAATGCACAATTTTTAAGACCCCTGAAAGAACACACGGCGGTTGCTGAAATCTTGAGGAATTGTCAAAAGAGGGAGAATCTTTTTATCATTACCTTCTGTAGACTCGAGAACGTATTGCTTGTTCAAACAATTGAACAGAGTAAAATTGGCGTTAAGGAGAGAAGGAAGAAAGGCTGGACTGCAAGGAAGAAAGGAGTAAGGAGGGAAGGAGGACAAGGAAGAAGAAAAACAAACATGGGGGAGAGAGAACTGAGTTGAGGAGGGAGAGGGAGGAGGAGGAAGTGGAGAAGAGGAATCTTGCTAGCCGTCTGGGCAGAGCTAGATTAATGGGAATGAGAGATTGGACTGTGGGAGAGAGGGCCTCTCCCAGCTGCAGGCGGGCGGGAGGCAAGGATGGGCTCAGGGTCACTGGCGCTGGCTCCGCTGAGCCTGCCTGTCGGCTGTGACAAGGGACACTGACCTGGCTGGCAGAACCTGCATGGGAAGGCCCACGGCCCTACAGGCAGGCTGTGGGCAGGCTGTCGGTGGGTGCCACGGGGACTGGCTTCTGCTCGGCCCTAGTTTCTGGCAGCTGCTCTCAATGCGTGCGGCCCCCTCCTGGAGTACCCCCACCCCCAGAAAGGAAAACATGGTTTATTCTGTTGGGACTCCCTGTCTTCTGAGAAAAGAGCAGAGATACAGAAGGAAGGGCCGACCGCATGTCTTCCCTTCCTTTGTCTGATTTCTGAAATTAATTTACACGGCAGCTGTGAGCGCCCGTGGTACAAAATCTTCTGGAAACCAGAGCGTCTCAAAACACATGAAAGACGGAGAGATGTGCTATTCATTCCCCAGGACAAATAATTCAGATATTCAAGTGTTGTCTAGGAAGGAGCTAGAATAATTTCTTGTTATTAGTGGTATGGATTTGAAAATGAATGCAAAGTTGTTTACGTAGATGCTCATTTTCTCAACAAGTAATTTCACACAAAAACTCTTTGCCTCCATGTTGGCAGATGTTGCTATCATATGCATACATATGATATGTTGGTTTGTGTAAAGTTCACAAATAGGTCCTTGCAGAAGACGATTAAGTGTAATAGCCATTTGTTTGTTTTCACATCTCTTGTTTCATTTGATCTTCAAGCACATCTGTGAGGTGGGTATTTATTCAGCAGACCTTGAGTATCCATCACGTCCAAGATACTCTACTGGGCTTGGCATTTAAGAGATAAAGTGACACGACCACAGGACATACAATGTCTAGCCTCGTCACAGAGACCAACATACAAAGGCATGTGCCGTCATGGAGACAGATGCAGGGAGATGCGGGCGATCCCAGAAGGGGCACCAAGCAGTGGGGAAAAGACCAGAAAATATCCCCAGGGAATATGTGGTCTGAAGTGAGCCTTAAAAAGTGAGTAGGATGCAAATTGGCAAAATCAGGGAGTGGGTTGTTGCTGGACAGTAAAGAGAACTCCTTTAAGTCTGGGGAGGGGCTAGGGAAAGAGTAAAGAAGTGACCAGGACCAGATGGGTGAAAACAGAGTTGTGTTTGAGGGAGAACCCTGAGCGAGAGAGTGAAAGAGAGAGAGACCCATTTTACAGATGAGGAAAACGAAGCATCCCCCACAGTGGGGGATCCTGACCCCTCTTCAATGCCCAGGTCTCCTTTCCTTCCCCACCCTCCCCTTTGTGTGGGGAGGAGACCCGGCAGCGAGCCAGATGTGGCGCGGGCACTCGATGATCTGCTGATACGTAACTTGAATCCTGATCCCACATGGACAAGACCCAGGAAGCCTAGAGCCCGTCAGCTAAAACTGGCCACAGGGTCCCCTAGCTGTAGAGAACGATGGAGAAATTCAACTCAAGCCTTCTGAGGTGGCACTAGCTCCACATTACACATTCCTCAGGGAACTTGTCAGTCAGAGACTATTCTTTCGTGCAGGGCCTTTATTTATTGGTTTGGCCCACTTCCCTGGGGAGTGGTCTGTCTGGTTCTCTTGCCCCAGACGCACCAGAGCTGCTCCCTGGCACATCTGGCTCAACACCACCCACAAGTCTAAACAGGGCCCCCGCAAACACCTCTGACTTTACAGCCCATTGTCCCACGCCCTGGGAGGTGGGCTGTGTCTGGGCTTGCTCAACTATGGGAACTGCCAAATCTGGCTGGAGCCTGCCCAGCCCAAACCCTACTGGGAGGTTGGCACAAGCCTCAGACACTGGGCTCTCGTTGGGCGGCAACTCCAGGAATTTGTAGAGGGGAAGCCCTCATGCAGCTGTGCAGTCAGCACGGGACAGGTGGGAAGGAGAGTTTGTCTTTCTCCCTGGGGGACTGTGAGCAGTTCTAGAAGGTGGGATTAAAAGATGCTTCAATGGATGGTGGTTAAGAGGGTCCCAGGGGGATTCCCTGAAGCAGACCCTGAAAAGAGGGTTCAAGAGCAGATGACTTATAAAGCAAGTGCTTCCAGAGGACCCCCAAGACATGGGAGAAATGGGACTGGGAAGAAGCAAAAGCTAAACAAGGAGAGTTGACCTCGAACCTCACAAAGAGAATGATCAAGAGCAGATTTCCTTGGGAGGGCTGGAGTGGCTTCCTGGGTAGCCCAGTTTCCTCCTGATCCCCTGAAGCACTCTGGTGTGTAAGATTCCAAAGTCTGGAGTCTGCAGACTTTGTTCCACTAGGAGAAGGGCGTTCATGCTCCCCACCACTTAGGCATGGGCTGTGAGTGGCCTTGGGACATGAACTCCCAAGCACTTTCCATTCTCGGTAGGCAAAGCAGCTCCAACAGCCCAAGGTAGGTAGACTTTGGAGGAGAGTCTTGGGTGCTGGGTGAGAACATGGGCAACAAAAGAAACTAGGAGCTAGGCCATGTATGCCCAGAAATAGCAAAAGGGAGGCAAAGGGATCTGGGACAGGGAGCAGTGGACAGAACTATTCATGTCCCTGCTCATTTTCTGCGGTGGGACTAAGGTGAATGATTTGACTTTTGTTGATAGTTTTGTTGGCTCTAAGCTAGAGACCGAGATATCTCTTTCACAGGGTTTTGGGGAGGGTAAGCAAAATAATATGAGCACATGTTAAGAATGCTTTCTGGCATGTGAACCCACTGGTGCTCTTCTGGGGGTTTTTGACCTAGGAATTCTGGCACAGGAGAATCTGATTTCTGTTCTGGGTGATTCCCTCCCCTTGCGGGGCGTTTCATCCATTCTCAGACACCCAACCCCATTGGCTCCTCTGTCTCAAATGGTGAAGTCTCAGGACCTCAAACTGCATTAAACCCTCTGCAAAAATGTCCTAAAGGAATCTGTGAATGAATGAACTATGTCCTAAAAATTTTTGCTGTCCTTATCTCACCCCCATAGGATCAAGGTCTGGCTAAATGTAGGGCTCCTGGATAGTATGCCAGTGATATTAATGAGTGAGTCTGGTACTTTGCTAACTGACTCAAAGAATTCAATATGGCGTCTCATGCATGCAGTGACAGTCCTGACTTCTGCCATCACATGAAGATGCTGCTGAAAACGTCACAGTGCTCCTCAAGGCATAATCTTGTCGGGAGAGGAGTCACTAGGCAATAGTGACTCATTCATTCCTTCAGAGTCAGAAGTCAAACCCACTCCATGCTTCTCTACAGAAGCCAAACCACACAAGTCAAACCTCTGAGCTCTGGGCCCCAGATTTTAAGAAAAAATTTGTGGTGGACATTGTGCTTATTTCCTGCTAAAGGATGAATTGTATCTCCACACAAAAAGACACATCGGAGTTCTGCCAATACCTCAGAATGTGACCTCATTCGGATGTTGGGTTATTGAAGGTGTTAAAATAAAGTCATACCCGAGTAGGGTGGCCCCAACCTAATATGATCAGTGTCCTTCTAAAAAGAAAGTCAAATAAGGAAAAGAGACAAACACAGAGGGCAGGTGATAAGATGCGACACAGGGAGAACATGGTTATCTGCAACCTAACCAAGGAGACAGTCATGGAAGAGACCCAGCCCCACAGGCCTCAGAAGGAACCGATCCTGTGACACCTTACTCTTGGATTTCCAGCTTTGGGGATTGTGCGACAATGAATTTCAGCTGTTTGTGTCACCCGGCCTGTGGGATTTTGTCACAGTAGTCTCAGAAACGCCGCCTCCATCCCATCTACGGCCTCGCCCGTGGGCAACCGTCATGCACTGGGGAGGGTGCACAGTTTGGGCAGCCATCAGAGAAGCCCAGGAGTTTTTGCTCTTTGGCTGAAGAAGAAAGATGCTCTCCCCTTGGAGGAGGATGAAGAGCAGGGAGACCTAGAAGTCTGTCAGTCCTCTGGCTCCACAAAATGATGTCATGCTGAATATGAAGCCCAGAGAGAGGCTTAGAAAGTTACAGAAAATGGGAACACATACCTCATGTGGCCACGAACTACTGGATGAAAACTTGCCTGAAGCCAGCTGGCCCCAGTAAATTCCCTTTCCTGCTTAAGCCATTTTGGGTTGACTTACTGTTAGAGGAAGCAGAAAGCATTGGAAGGGATATAGATGATGTCAATTGGAGTGTTTGTTGAAGGAAGGCTAGTAGGGCTGGCGAGGAGGTGTCAGGAAGAACTAGGCAAGAAGGAGACTTAAGGGGCCACACAGACTCCCTTCAGCATGCAGAGAGCTGTTATGAAGAACTGGGAGCATGCTTACTGGTGAGCCCAGCAGGTGGGACGAGGACCTGAGAGCCCTCACAGGAGACTTCCTCCCGGCACAGGCAACGAGGCAGTGCATCGTCGGTGGGGAGTTTTAAAAACCAACAACAAAACTCATGAGAAGTTGATGTGCTCTTATTAGCATCATGCAATTAAAGTTTCTAAACAACTTCAGTGAAAAAATATCCTCTCCTGCTGGGACAGACAGCTCCCGCTGGCCCTCTGCTGCTCGCCGCGCAACTGGCAGTGAAGAGAAATGACAAGGAGTTCGGTCTCAGCTTCAGTGAAGAAAGATCTTTGCAACAGGCAGTAATGGAGTGTAGCGTCTTGGGGTTGACAAATCACCCACTGCTGGCAGGATACGGAGAGAGGCCGGCAAAGCACTCTGGGAGACTGGTCAGCCGAGGCCACCTTGAACGACCCTGACACAGCGGTCAGCTCCATGCGTCTTTACAGGTAATGACAAGTGACTGGTGGGGACAACTCTGTTCCAGCTAGAAAAGGGACTGAATGAAAGGATGATATTTGGGGTCTGCCCCATGAGGCGAATTGGAACAAGATAGAAATATTCCGGGTTCAACTGAGCACACGAACACTGGCGCTCAAAACACCCGGGGGGGTCTGGCAAGTGGGGGTGGTGTCTGTGCTACCAAGAATCAGAAACATGGCACAGTCGGGGAGACAGAGCAGGAGCTAAGGGTGTCGAAGACCCCAAGCCTGGAAGGTCACAGAGAAGACCCCCCACGTCCTGGCAGCAAGACCCCAAAGGGAGTGGTGTCCCAGCGCACCAATGGAGGGCGGATTACCCAACCTGTCTCCTGAGGTCCCTCCTCATTGGATTTTAAAGATCAAGCCAGTGAATATTGTAAAGCACAGTGCCTGCAGCACAGGGTTACAAGGACGTTCTATTATTAGCACCTTTTCTTAAAGGGCCAGCTCTAGTGAGCTGGAAGCCTGTTTGTGCTTTACACTCTGCCAGCAACTCCCCCAGAAGGTCAGGAGGAAAGCTGTCTACCCCATTCAGACCCCTTCCAGGTCCCTGATAACTATTTTCCCGGAGGCTAAACACTGTTATTATTTTTCCAGTATCACAGGGGCATGAGAGTATCTGTATTATTACCTTTTACTTATTTGTTAATCCATATATATTGCTTAATTTATACAGATACTCATTGGGTACCTCCTGGTTCTTAGAAACCAAGGTTTAAGAGAGAACAGTGAGTGAAAGAAATGGCCTGATGCTTGCGGGCGATTGTGGGGGATGGGGCAGGGGACAGATGTGGGGCAGATGGAAAGTGCAGGTGACGCAGTGAGAGGATATGGGGCAACGCACTGGGGTGGGGGGTCCCTGAACAAGCGATGCTTGGGTTCCTATCTAAAATGCAGGTGTTTTACGTAAGAAGTCAGGAAAGTTCAGCAAAGGCTCTGGTGGCCTCAGAGAGCCTCATACCAATGGACTATCCTTTACGCGTGTCAACCTTGCGTCAGGCACTGGGACGATGACTTGGTGTTCGTTTGTTCCCTGAGAAATAGAAACTGTGGTTCAGTCCATTTTGATGAAGAAGAGGTAGGACTTAGAGGGTTCCTGAAGCTGATATGAGGTCGCACATCTCATAAGCAGGATTCAGCCAACTCTGACTCCAGGACCTGGGTTCTTAACCCTGAGGGCGGAACTGTTGTATTAGTCTTCATACCTAAAGTCCAGAACAGCTTCTGGCAGGTAGCAGATTAGTTAAATCTGTGGTATCAACTCTGAACTGAATGCGATGGGCTTGAGGAAGAGTGGTCCCGTGTGTAGGGGAGAAGGGTGACGAGACTGTGTTGGCAGAGGGTAGAGAAGGGAGGGTTTTAGGAAGAAGATACTTCAAAGGCGAACCCTGCAGGTGGGGGCACGCCTGGCCTGAGCGGGGTTACTACTTGAAAGAATACTCTTCTTCAACAGGTAGTGACCCCTATGGTCATTGCAAGTATTCAGGTGCAGAGGGGGTAAATACTTTGGCCACCCCTGAAAATGTGGTACATCATCTGTCATCCATTCTGGGTTTGACCTAGTAGAAAGGCTCCTGCAAACAGCATCAAATATGTACCAATTCCCAACCTCTTACCTAAGCGGGCTGTGGGTGGAAGGAAGGAGCTGGCAATCGCTGAAGGAAACCAATAGCCTGGAATTAGGGAGGATGGGGCCACTGCCTGCACATCAGCTGGCTTTCAAGCCCCAGCCTTACAGGAGAGGCCGGCGTGAGCCCCACGGCAGCCGTAGACGCAGCCTCCAGTCGATGGCACTGTTCGTTATTTGGTGCTCAGTTTTGTTAAAGTTGTTTTTTGCCAGGTCACTGCTTCTACAAAATAGGACTTTTACTCAACCAAGAAGGTGAGGAATTAAAGATTTTTTCTTTCCCTGCTGATGAATTATCCTCTGATGCTTGCTTACGGGGTGGGTGTTGGGAGGCACTGTGATTCCATTCCAGCTCCTTCGGGCATACTTAGGGAGCATCGCCAGAGGCCCAGGTCCAAGGTTTTCTGTAGACTTGAACCCCTGGGGTTAAAAGGTGAAAATATGAATCTTAAAGTCTCTTTGGCGAATCCCAGATTTTCAACACACAGAAGCGTAAATCCTTGCACATTTTGGAAATAATCATAAACACACAATATTGCGTCAGGGAGATTATTATAATCCCCATTTTCAGGTGTGTGAACTGTGGCTTAACTGTGCCCCAGGTCACGCAGCTGGAAAGTGGTAGAGCCTGTAATTCCTTCTGCTGAGGAAAAAACCATAATATAGCAATTAAGAACACAGTGCTCCCCGTCATTAAGATCACTGCCCACCTTCTAGGTCTACCACTTTATGTTATTGTATGACCATAAACAGCGTATAATCCAAGGTTCTCCCTTTGGAAAAAGCCATTCTCTTCGTTTTTGGGATACTGGGCATGGCACCGTTCTTTCTCTTCTTTTTTGTTAGCTTCATTTCTTGTCTCATCAATTAGATGTTGCCAAACAGTCCAGCTTCCTTTCTCTTTGCTCCTTCTTCTCTGTATCCTCTCCTCCTTGGAGAGGGAAAGAATGAATGGAAAGTGGCACACTGTCTCTAGTCCTCCTCCTGGAAATAGGACACAGCAACTCATAGACAGAGCAAATCACAACTCCGTATCTAACTTCAAGATGGGCATGTCCTTGAACTAGAGGAAACCAGCTGTCTTAGACACATCAGAGTTCTTGTCTCCCCCTCTATCCAGAAGAGTTAGAAATACAAATTTCTTAGCCATTAGATATTGGACAGACTTAACTCTACTTCTCACTTTGCTTTAGTTGCTAGGAAGTTTGAGGCCAGATGTGTTACCCATATCCATTTTACAGGACCGTGAAGATGATGTATTAACCTTATGACTTAAATTTCTACTGATGGGCTTGCTTTTTTGTCTAGTTTCTTTATTTTTAAAAATTCTGTTGTGCAACTCTGTGTGTGCCACTCCATTTTTTGAATGAGTGGGGTGGAAGCAAGTGTGTGCGTAGGCACAGACCACACATCCACAAAATATTTCAGTCCTCATCTTTCATAAGAAATACAAGTGGTAGTTGATCACCACCCACTGTGTATCTCCACTGGAATGTCCTAGAGCCATCTCAGATGCTTTGTCTTCCCAAAAAACTTAGTCTTCCTTCAGAAGGTCTCCTTTACTTAAACCTTTACTAGATCTTTTCTAGATGGTTCTTTCTATTAATAGCATCAGTATGTGTAGAAGATTGCGAAAAAATTTAGCAGTTCTTTGCTCCTCCCTGTATCCTCATCGTATTGGTTTATATTTTACAGTTGCAACATCCAGTCTCCAGGGTCTCCAACCACGCCATGTCTTTTCCCTTTGCCGTGTCTCTGCCCACTCTATTCCCTCTTTTGGACGCACTGCCTACCGACTCTCCTCCTGTAGGGAAACTTCCCATTCTTTAAACCTCATCACAGCTTTCTTTTCTTTTTTTTTTAACATCTGGCCTCATCGGTCAAACAAGTGAGAGTATCCTACCTCCCAGCCTCACTAATTATGTTTGACCTACTAGATCTACCATCATACATTTCTCATAGACTCATGTAACTTCCTAATAGTTAGCGAGCACGTCCTGCTTTGCTGTTTCTTTGCAGCACCCAGTGCTTTCAACTCTGTCATTGAATCGAACTGATCCTGAAGCTCATCAGAGATGGATTTGACAACCCATCAAATGTGGGGGTGTGTGTGCCCGACTCCTCCCCTCCACCCGCACTTCTGCAAGCTTCAAGCATCTCCCTAACCTGCCTGAAATCTACTCTCTCTTTGAAATGTCTACAACCGTGCCCCACACTCCATTTCTTCTCATGTGGACAAGTGGCCCTCTTACAGCTGTTTCTGTCTTCCAGGATGGTAACTCTGAAGTGCACGTCTGTTCCCCCCACTTAAAACATCAGCGGCTTCCCAAGGACAATGAGAGAAATTCGCGATGAACATTTCCTTTCATGGAGTGAAAGTCTATACAGACCTACCCCTGCCCACTTCCCTCTCCAGATCCCTCTCAGAATCTATGCTTTTTCTGGTTCTGCATTCCTTCCCACTGCCATCTAGAAAAACAGGACCAGCCCTGTGGCGGGCATTTAGCATCCTGGTCTCTTCCTTCTCTACTTTGGGTACCATATCCTACCTTTCCAATAACAGAAGTGGCATGTGACCTTCACCCTCTTTCCCAGGACATGACTGAATATGAGACTTTCTTGAGATTTTCAAAGTGGAGCTGAGATATGGAGAACTCAGAGCTGCTCATGTCATTCCCTGTGAAAATAAATCAATTCAAAGAGACAAGCAGAAGCAAGACACTTGGAGCAAGCCTTCCACACAGCCCTGGACACCGGCTCGTTTCCAGGCTGATGCCAAGCTCGGTTGTTCAATTCTCCTGTCTATTCCATCAGCCACTCAGGATCCTTCATTACAGGCAAGCCTCTGCTTTACCTCTCTCTTCTCAACTAGCCTGTAAGCTCTGAGTGAAGGAATGGTATTTAGTTTGTTCTCCACTATGTGTCTAGTACCTACATTAAAATGTATTTGTTCGGGCCTCCCTGGTGGCACAACCGGTTGGTTGAGCGCTGCTCTGGGGAGCTTCCTCACGCATTGCAGCCCCAGGTCGATCTCCAGCCAGGGAGGGGACCTACAGGGCACAGCAGTGTATTTCAGTAGGTCTGCTTGTTCTGCTCCCTGCTCTGTCTCTGGTGAATTCTCTCATCCCTGAAACTCTGTCCTGTACCTCAGCTCTTGTATGCATAAATAAATAAAATCTTTAAATAAATAAATAAAATGTATTTGTTTATTGAGGGGAAGTTCTGTGAGTGGGGAGCTGGAGGCATTAAGACTTGCCAGAGGCCCATCCAAAGCCAACCTTACATGGATAGACAGACAGTCATCAGTAAACAACTGCTTTCTCCACCCTTTGGACTCTGTGTTGACAAGTGACTGGCTCGAGGCAAGATTTTCTTTCTGGTAATAGACTGGAATTTTATACCTTTATTTGTAATGGGCACACATTATCTTGAAAATATAATCTTTTAGGGAAAGCATCTTACATTATTTTTGAGAATTGAGCTTAGTTCTTCAGACTCTTTCTCCAACCAGAGACCAGGTTGTTGAGAGTAGGTAAATAACCAAGAAAATTGAAAACATACGACCAGTCAAGGGGAAACAACCCACATGTCTATCAACTGACAAATGCATAAATAAAATGATCGATCTATAGAATGGAATATTACGCAATCGTGAAAGGAATGAGGGACTGCCACTTGCTATAACATGGATGGAACTTGAAAATGTTGTGCTCAAAGAAGCCCATCGCAAAGGACTGTGCACAGCCGGGGCTCAGACCACTCCGGCGACACCAGGTGAGCCGTCTTCTCGCCCAGGCATGACTAGTTGTTTTCTCAAGGCTTCTGTGGCGGGCTTGCTACAGCATGAGGTCTCAGCTTTTAATAGTGGCATTTATAAGCGCTCTGATTTGGGTTCCACCTACTTACCCTTCGTCTGTCAATATAATGCGTGTGTTCCACCCAGTCTGACAGCACTGAATTGTCCCTCACTCCCTCTACAACCCAGAACTTTTCTCGTCTTACTTTTCGAGGTTGTTCTGTCCCTGGCATGCCTATCCTTCCTGCCATCTACTATTAGAATCCTACTACCATAGAAGATCCTTTGTCTTTTGTTGATGTCCTACACCCAACATCACTTCCTTCCTATTCAATTTCAGTCTATTTTAGCCCACATGGATTTCCTATCTCAAGAGTTTAAAATACCAGGAAGGAACCTGGAAGAGAGAATATCACAGATACAAAGATGAATGCAACAAATTCCAGCTTTTGCGAAGCTCCCTGCTGGGAGGGGACAGGGCCTAATAAAAACCATGCCCCCAAACAAAGGAATCCTAGAGGGCCTGCAAAGGTTCTGAAAGCACAGAGACAGTTCCCCAAAATATACATCAGCAGCCAGTTCACAGGATCGGAGAGTAAGAATAAGAAGATGCATAAGGGGAGGTTCAAGGCAGGGAGTTTAAGAAGATGGACCCTGGAGCCAGCTGCCTGGACTCAAATCTTGCCTCCAATGCCTGGTAGTATAAAATGGAAACATTAAGTGTTTCAAGTCTTACAGCCTTGAATCAATGGCAGACGCAAGACCTAAATCATAACTGTCCTTGCTGGATCCCCAGCTTCTCCCCTCTTGCAGTGCGGGTAAAACCACCTTTCTCTGCTCAGCCAGTGGGGGTGTGAAGCACTTAACAGCAAAGGTGGCTGTGTGCAGGCAGCAGAGCACGGCGGGTACCTGCAAACACCCGCGGGGCCTCCACCACGCACGGCACACTGTCGCCAAAGCCGGGCGACTCCCTCGTGCACGCTCTGCACACGTAGCCCTCAGTTTGCCCTGCTCCCCAGGGCATAGCTCATTAATTCTGAATTTCTCAACTGTCTTAAGACGGTTTAAGCCTGTAAATGACTATTCTGGAATTCTGATTGATTCAAGACATAGGCCTGTCACACCCAGGGGCCCCAACCCCACAGAATGGGTTCCCTCAGTCCCCAGGCCCCCCAGGCCCCAAGAGAGGCAGTGTCATGCTCTGACTGTGGTTAGGGTAAGGCAGGGTTGCGCTTTTTTTTTTTTATTAAGATAACTTCTTATAAATAAGTTGAACACGTAATCTACGTACCCTCTTAAAAATTAGATAACACAGCCAAAACGGATTCAGTAGATGTTAGTATATTTGCAAGTCTGTACAAACCATCACAACCATCTAATTCCAGAACATTTCCATCACCCCCAACAGAAATCCCATACTCAATAGTTGTCATTCCTTATTCCCCTCCTCTTAACCCCTGGCAGCCACTAATCTACTTTCTCTGGCTATGGATTTGTCTATTCTGAGCACTTTATAAACATGGAACCATGCAATGCACAGTCCTTTATGATGGGCTTCTTTGAGCACAACATTTTCAAGTTCCATCCATGTTGTAGCAAGTGGCAGTCCCTCATTCCTTTCATGACTGCATAATATTCCATTCTATAGATTGATCGTTTCATTTATGCATTTGTCAGTTGATGGACATGTGGGTTGTTTCCCCTTTCTAGGCTGTGACCGACAATTTGTCCACTTGCCTTCATAGGTGGGCAAACTTCATAGGTGTGGCAGTCCCTGGAATCTTCACAGGGCCTCTTTCCCACCCTCTGGCACATGTGGCTGACCAAGACCTTCCACATACCGGCCAGTTCTTGTTCTTCTGGTCTGGTCATCACGATGTCATCAACACGCTGGGCTCCACTTCGAAATGTCTGGACAGTCCAGATGCCTGTGGCATCTGTTAACTAGGTCCTGATGCTCACTGATATGTAGCCTCACTCTGCCCTATGGGAAAACGCTGGAAACATGTGACTTGTTCTTTCACGTGACTGCAAACGGCTTCTCACTCATTGATCTGTAGTGGCCAGATCAAGGACCGCACTCTGTCTGCCCGAGACCACGTCCGTCTAAGCTAACTGAGATCCTACTGTGCCACAGCAGTTACAACTGAGGCTACTACTTTGCAGCCATCTCCACCCTCCAGCATCTGCTCTTTTTTGGAGGAGCCCTGGCAGAGAATCCCTGCCTCTCAGCTCCTAGGTCTTACAGGAAGCTAAGGATACAACATTATTATTATTCTGGATTAAGCATGTTGGCTGTGGGAAGGAGGCAATCTCAAGAAGTTCTCCCAGATCTCCTCTACTATGCTAGTTCTTACCCCACAAACCCAGGAGCCCATGGCGGCGGGGGGGAGGGGTGTCAGTGAACCACCAAGTATATTCATTAAAATGACACATTTGGGAATTGAAGAAACAACCACTAGGTTTGTCCGTGGACTCAGGGGACCCACAGAGAGCCAGACTCAACTAACTACCTGACCCCCATAAGTCCCTAGCCTGCTGAGAGACCATGCTGACCCTACATCAGTCCTATTTTCTGAAGCTGTGATTGCCCATAGCACCCGATTCTCACACCCCTACTGTTCAATGATCTTGCCTCTCCAAAATGGCAGACAAAATGTCCAACCAAGTGACCAATACTCCTTCAAATGTTTGGATGTCTGTCTTCTCCCAGGGTTGGATTCCCTGGGTCAGTGACCATAGGTCTCTTGGCGAAAGGGCTGGGGACATCGTTGCCACTGATGTCAGCCAAAGCACTGCAGAACCTTCCTCCTGGGGACGTCTCCTCTGCTTCAGTCAGTGTGTCCTGACTGAAGTGGATTTGGAAATGGGCTCAGGTTTGCAAGGGAACATGAATTTTTATTGGACCAGCGGTTCCTAGCTTCCTAGTTTCTCCTGGTTGTAGATTTGAGCAATATCCTCGTTGGCTGTCCATCTCTCTTGCCCAAGGTACGCGTTGTATTAACCATCTCCACAGCTCTGTATGGGTCACCTGTAGAGCAGTCACCCTTCCAGTTTCCCCAGGACTGTCCCTGTGTAAAACTGAATGCTCTGCACTCCTGGAAATCCCCTGTCCAGATGAACCAGAGTAGCTGGTCACTACACCCTCCCTCCTTCCTCCCACCCCTCAGACGCACTTTTCCCTCGCCACGCTTCCAATAACTGCATCTGCCTTGCTTCTGAGCAGTGAACGCTCCCCGGCCTTCATCAGTTTAGTCCTTTCGTCCCCAGGGAGCCCAACTCAGGACTACACACCCCACAGTCCGCTTGGCTCTCCAGATGAGTTCCACCACTGTGCATCTCAGAATGGGCCAGTGAGCCTTACACTAGTGCACTTCTCACTGTGTTGCTAGTTTCCTCTCAGCAGGAATTCTGCAGGCCTTGAAAGTACATCCATTCTAGCACACCCGCCTCTCTGAGATTTTGATTCCTGTTTCCACATCTGCCATGGGGATCGGCATTTCTGTGTCTCTTGGTGCTGGCTGTTACTTTCTCCAAGTTTCCAATGGTCATTTGAGCAGATGTTGGTGCCATCTTTTGCAGACTTTGTTAGAATATTAAATCCTGTGTTATGATAGCGTGGCCCCACATCATTAAGCTCTACCTTATCTGACGTGATATTCTGACCCCCTCGATCCGGTCTCATTCGCCCTTTCTTTTACAGCTGGGTGTTGACTGTGTCCTGCAGTCGGCTCAGTGATGGATCATTCCACTCCTACCTTAAGACACTGAGGAGCACTGTCTGGGATATGTTGACTTAGGCCTAGCAGCTGTTGGTCTGGTGGCAGGAGGAGGTGGAGGTAGATCCTGAGGATGGTGAGCTGCAAAGCATGGGCCGCTCAGGTATCTTCTGGTGTGCGGGTGGGCTAGCCTTTAACAGGAAGAGTGGGCTACTCCTGCAGGTCAGAAAGTTCCAGGATATATAGAAATTCCAGGTTTCCAAGCGTAGATATCCCCCCACCTCAGGATTCCATTCTTTCTCATGAGAGCTTGATTCTGCCATAGGAGATCTGTCTTGTTTGGATTTAACCTAGTTGGGTGTGTGGTTCTTATCCTCAATTCTATCTTTCTTCCTACCTAGAGATGAGATTCTCTTATTATCTTGGCAAGAGCCCTACTACCTGTTGCACTTAACTGTTGCTAATAAATAACTCAGGCTTTTATCATAGCAATTGCATTAGCACACACGCGCGAGGCACTATCTTTGTTCTACCTATGCCTAATAAGGGATTTCTCAGGGTCTGTCTCCTAAAAACATTTTTCAGACCATCCTGGCATCAATGTCACCAGTGGAATTCCTTGGGAAGCTGACTCCAGAATGGAAATTCATGGTAAAGGGCTGTGCTGCTCAACAGCTCCAAGAGGGGAGAGAGGGAAGTGGCATTGGGCAAGGGAGTTGTGGTCACTGCAAAGGCCTCAGTGGGTTCACAGGGGTCTCTGGAGCTGAGAGGTCCAGCCCTGGGACAAGGGCATTTACACCCTGCATTGACCAGCTTCTGGGTGCACGCTGCCACCAGGAAGGTGCCCCCTTCCTAGGCTCCCGTCTCTGGGAATGAGGGCCTCAGCCCCCAGGGAGACCTGGATCGTTGGTGCCTCATGGTGTAGTGTTTGCCGAATGTGCTGGGTGTGAAGGGCTGTCAAACTGAGGAAATCTCCGAAGTTTCAAACAGCATAGAACCTAGAGTCTCATCACACAAACTAATGCTTATTTGGTGGATATGAAAAAAGTGAGGAGGTCCCCCTCCCAAAAACAGCGAGGAAGCCATATCTCAGCTCTAGAGGTCTTTATCTAGTGGAGGTACTGGTCATAACATGCGGCTCGCTCATTCAACGTTCCTGTTCTATTTATTTATTTATTTTAAAAAATTTATTTATTTATGCATACAAGATCTGGAGTACAGGCCAGAGTCACGGGAGGCGAGACGATTCACCAGAGACAGAGTGGGGAGCAGAACAGGTAGAGCGACTGAAACACACTGCTGAGGGGAGCAGTGGGCGAGGCAGGAGAGGTCTGCTGCGCCGTGTGGGTCCCCTTCCTGGCCGGGGATCGAACTCGCGCTGCTGTGCCGTGGATGCTCAATGAGCTGTGCCAGCAGGGAGGCCCCAACTCTCCTGTTCTATAGCAAAGGATACCGTGTCTCAAGGCAGGAACAGAATTAGATCGGGGTTGCAAGACGAAGCGTATCGCAGTTGTGAATGAACAGAACGCCAAGCCACCAGTTGGTCTTGGGCCTTCCTCTTGCCGTACATGGTCCCCACTCATTTGCTTTGAAGGTGTTTGACTTCACATTGGCACATGCACAGAGGGGAAGAACTAAAGGATACTTCACGGCAACTGAGGACACCCCACTGCTGGCTGAGATTTTTCTATTTGGGTTCTCACCATTGATTCGGTTTGGAGTCTCTAGATCCATTCAAGTTTTATTTTACTCAAATTGAAAGATTCTAGTGGACTAGTCGATGTGGGATGTTCCAACTGTTGTGAGATTCAAAACTGACTTCATTCTGACTCTTCAGGTGGGGGAGTTCAGGGAGGGGCCCTGGATATCCCCCCTTGGTTAAAAGACTTGGCCAGAAGCTTCCAGGCTTTTCCTTTCTACCTCTCTGTGAACAGAGCAGGTTCTCCTGCTAATCTTGGCTCCCACCTTGGGGAGGTGAGGTCATTAAACAGTGGGGGTGTGAGAGAGTGAGGTGCTGTGGGCAGTAACAGCTTTGGGGAATATTCTGGATTGAGGTAGCAGGGTGAGAAAAAAACCTGCAGGCAAAAGCTCTTTCAAGAGCTAGTAGCATCTCCCACCTTCCAGGTGGTCTGTGGAGGCTCCAGAAGCCTCCTCTGCCCAAACTGGAGCCAGCGCAATAGAAGGATACGCTGGTCTCAGCAGCCTGCGGCCGAGGCTTGGCTTGGAGTGAATCACCTCAGCTGGCTGGGACAAGCAAGAGGCGCCAAACCCACCGACCACTTGATCCAACACCGTCTGCCTTTTCGGGAAGAACTTTCACTTCTCACCCGAGAGACTGGAGCTGGTGACCAACAGTCACCAGATGTGACCTCCTACAGGTGCTGTTCCTCCTCCAGGCACTGGCTTCTCCAGGCCACACCCTCACCCCTAGCCTTTCTCCACAGGTCTCAGACTCAGCATTTAATGGGGTGATCAGACTCTGAGAGGAAATGCTTCCTCACGCTAGCCTTTATTTTCTACTTACAATCTTTTAAAGCACCAAATTTATATAGAATGCACATGACATGTTTACTATGTACCTACATACTGCGTTACCTATATCATTTAATATTATATTCCTATAATTAAATATGCAAATTACATTTTATAAACTATAGTACCAATATGTCTTATGTGTAAGTAGTATGTTATAAATATATTACATATTCATTAAATAATTATTTAAGACCTAGTACCAGCATTCAACCAAATTCACCCATTAAGTCTCATCTAAAACGCCCCTAGCTGCCCCAAATCAAGATATTCTTTCCTCTGTGCACTTTGTATGCACCTTCGAGGTCATTTACCATGGTGCTTGAATGACTTCGTTTTCTCTTTTCACTGGCCCGTGCTCCTTCCAGTTGCAACAGGTCAGTTTAACCAGAGCATCCTTAGCCTCAGTCGGCGGCCAGTCCTCGGCACCCAGTAAAGGTTTGTTGAATGAATAAAATTAGTATATGCTCAGTTCATAGACATTGTTAAGAGAATGTGTGTTGAATAACTGAACAAACAAGGAGGGAGGAAAAGAAAGAGGAAAAGATAAAAAACAGGCAGGAATGAACTCTGACACTCGGCAGGTGGGCCCTAAGGGAGGCGCCCGGATCTGGGAGAGAGGCAGACTGCGGGCCACTCACCAGGGCCCAAATAGTTACAAAACAAGCTAACTAACAGGCTGCTAAAGAAAGTGCTCTTTCCTCCTACCTTGACAACCACACCTTTCTAACAAAAAGTCAATAGATACATGAAAAGTTATATATTTTGTGTGATTTCCAGAGTAGGAAAGTATCAAAACTGTCCAAGTCAAGCAAATATCAGTTTAAAGATCCTATTGAGGGCCTCCCTGGTGGCACAAGAGGTTAAGTCTCAGCACTTTGAAGCTATCCGCAGCCACCACAGCACGAGTTCGATCACCAACCAGGGAGGGGACCCGCACGGTGCAGCAGACCTCTCCCGCCTCAGCCCGCTGCTCCCCTCAGCAGTGTATTTCAGTCAATCTGCCTGTTCTGCTCCCCACTCTGTCCCTCTCACCCTCCGCACCGCTGGCCTGTACCCCCCTTCTTGTATGCATAAATAAATCTTTCTAAAAAATTTTAAAAACAGGCCTCCCTGGTGGCGCAGTGGGTTGAGCAACACACTATGAAGCAAACCGCAGTCACTGCAGCACCAGTTCGATCCCTGCTGCCAGCCAGGGAGGGGACCCACATGGTGCGGCAGACCTCTCCTGCTGTGCCCGCTGCTCCCCTCAGCAGTGTACTTCTGTTGATCTGCCTGTTCTGCTCCCCGCTCTCTGTGGTGAATCCTTTCACCCCCCCCACCACACCTCTGACCTGTACCCCAGTGCTTGTATGCATAAATAAATAAATCTTCAAAAAAAAATTTTAAAAACAAGGATTCTGTTGAGAGGCTGATGGTGTTGGGATAAATAATAAAGACATGAACCTAACTTATACGTTATCTGTAGTCATACCATTTATATTTTTCTTGCCTTTCAGCAAAGGCACTAAAAGCTACTTTTTTGTTGTCTAAGAGTTTTTTGCAATAGGCAATCTTTCACATCATTTCTGTTCTGTGGGCAGTACTGCCAGATTGCATAACCTTTCTTAGATCACTGAAGTTTTTTTTACAGAAAAGAGTGTCCATTTGGAGAAACCCAAATATATATGCTCACACATACAAGAGTATTAAGTGTAGCAGTTTATTGCAGTTACTGTGGTTTATGAGACAAAATTAGAATCAAACGTGCCCGTCAGTACAGGACTGGCTGGGTCAGTGTGGACAAAGCTGTGCAGTCACATGCAGCCATGTATGTAAAGGGACGAACAGAAGCCGCGTCTGTTGACTTGGAAGAACTTGCGCCGATAGTCCTGAAAAAAGCTATATATGTAAAAAAAATGTGTTTCACCTCATTTCTATGACTAGACGATGACAAAGACCTATGCCTGGGTGTGTATTTTTTATATGTTTATATGTTATTTTTTGAAAATGGAGAAAAGGACTCACATTGATGTTAACCTAGGACGTATATGTAGGTGGGGATAGCAAGGCAGGTGTAAAAGGGATGCAGATGTTTTTTTTTTTGTTTTTTGTTTTTTTGTTTTAGAAAGTAGAATGTGGCTCTCAAGAATATTCCACTCTTGATTAGATTCCAGTTGTTCAGTAGTCTGTGCTCATATGGAAGACAGGAAAATAGGAGCAACGTTTACACTCATTCTTACTAGCGTGTGGGTGTGATAGTAGGTATAGAATTGTCCAGAAAATTACTGTGCCCCCCCCCCCCCTCTATTTCATCCACAGCGAATAAACCAACCAAAAACTGCCCAGGTGTGTCTGTGCTACCAGAAGGACGAACAGGGAGCGAAATAAAGAACTTGCATCAAGATTCCTAAAAAAAGGAACACTCGTTCCCTCAGGGGACTGGAGGAAAAAGATGGAGCCAGAAGAAGACCGTTTTTCCTTTGTACAGCTCTATTTTGATTTACCACTTCTAAAAGCCACGTAAACTTTCCTATATTGCTTTTCTATTTTGAGAAATAACAAATAAGAACTTTCCTAAAAGAAAGGAAGTCCTTGGAGGCCTGAGTGTCTCCCCGATATTGCCACTGACTAGCTCTATTTCCTCGGGCAACTTGCTTAACCTTCCGATTACTCCTCGGTGTTTTCTCTTGTAAAAGAGGGGTAATAGCAGCTGGCCCATAAAGTAAATAGGAAGATGAAATAGATTAATTCGAGGAAAAACTTAGCAGAGTGGGCTGCAAATAGGAAACACCTCGTTTTAAGAGTTTGCTCCTACAGCCATGTGTTGCTGAATGACATTTTGGTCAGTGGTGCACCTATGGCAGTAGTCCCAGGAGGTTACACTATACAGCTGAGGTGTGGAGGTGATGCCATCTAGGTGTGAGTAATTACCCTGTGACGTCCATGCACTAACAAAATTACCGAACAAGGCATTTCTCAGGACATAGCCCCGCTGGTAAGTGATGTATGGCTCTCTTACTATCATTATCACTGAACCTTCTCCTCCTGCTACTGTTCTAGAAAGAATGTTTGCAACAAATGTAGGGAGATAGCAGCTGGAGGGCACAGCAGAAGCAGTGAAGGATGAGGAACTAAAGGGGTCTTTTAAAAGATATCTGGCCACATTGATGAGAGGATAGAAGCACCAAGGCAGCTAAATAAAACTGAGCCAAAAATAAGTAAAAAATACGTTTTGTACCCTTGACACTGGAACCATGTATTTTGTTTTTAAAAATTTTATGCAAACTAACTTAAAAATAATTTGCAAACATCAAGAGTGAAAATAAATGAAACTACTGGTGTATGTAGTTGGCAGCATAATCACACAGAGGAGAAGTATTTCTTTAAAACTCACCGAGGTTGTAACCTAGTTACACGAAGTTACACGAGTCATTTCAAGGATTTCTACAGACCTAAAGAAAGAGAAAAAAAGATCTGTTGTATAAAACCCACATATTGCAGCATGAAATTGTGATGCTAAAATAGACACAATAAAACATCAGAACCAGGAAAAGGGAAAAAAATATTTTGAGTACATTAAAATTGTTAACAAAGAATGCTGCTCTTCAAAAGACAATAAAATGTAATAAGGAAACTAACAAAAACAAAATTCTAATATAGTAGAAAGCTTGGAATACCATGCTAAACTCTAAACTGGAGAATAAAATACACACACAAAAAAAAGACGGGAAACAGAAGTCGAATCATGCCCAAGCCAATCTAGACTCTCTCCCCCTAGATCCTATTGACAAGTCAGTCATCCAAAAGAGATGTAGAAATTACTTTCTAGAAAGCAAGCAATGAATGCTTTTGTCATAGCTCTTGCATGCTTTTATTGCTATGATGAAGGAATTTAGAGAGAGACCAAACCAAAGATCCAAACAAGGACCATCTATTGTGGATCACACAACAGGAGAGGGAGAGAAACGACACTGTGTTACTCTCTGAGAGCAGTGGGATAAGGTAACGAGAACCAGGATCCACTGCCTGCAGGCACCCTCTCTTCTACTACCCCTCCAACCTCTTGCCACCCAGCCTCAGTGCATCTAGTGGCTCCAAAAGCAGCGGAAGTGGAGACTGGAGGGAGGGATGTGTGGGTTTTCACCACTCCCTGCCCCCAACACAAGCACATGGGCTGCCTCTTCCCGATCCAGGCACCGAGGTCATTCTAATGGTGTGTGCTTGTCCCTAGACTCCCAACACTGGAGGCAACCATAAGCCCATCAGTATCTGGTTCTGGGCCACCGGGAAGAACACTGGGCCCTGCTGGGAAACTCTTGCTTTGTAGCTCTCTGAAGCTTCAGGGAGAAAGACCTTGCAGTGCAGCAGGCCAACATGGTGTGTTCCCAGCAGCAGCCTACCTTGCAGCCACTGGGATCTGTGTCTCAGACCTGCTGCAGGACACACCCCTGCACTGTTACTGCTAGGGGCCACCAGGTGCAGTGTGCCTCAGGCCCTACTGGGGTGGCTTGGGTTGTGGATTCCCAGAGCCCACCAGCCCCGGAGCCTGCCCTGACCTGAGTGCAGTAGGTCAGGGCTGTGCAGGCACTGAGGTTTTCCTTTTTATATTTGGCACCAGGATCATAAATGGACCAACTGAGTTTGAGCTCTCCAGCTGTCATTCGATCTTGAGTTCATTATGTGGATTGAAAATGGAACGAACTGATTGGTGTACTGGTTGATTTAAGTGGTACCAATCAATTAGGATGGAAAAATGGTCTCATCAGGCTTGTAGGGTGAGGACCTTAAAGCAGAGCAAGCAGACAGTTTGAGACATTAAACAGACGGCCTCTGAAGAGAGAAGAATGCAACAGGTAGCTTCCGAAGAGAAGCACTGGGCAGACGAACACTGTGGGATTCGGCAGACCTTGCAGACTCTGAGACCTTCATAGACTTTCACAGAGACCCAGCTGCTGGGCCTGCCTCCAGTCCTGCCTCTCACATCACCTGCAAAGATCACCATTAGCTTCAGCCTGCTGTCTCAATGAACTGTTGCTATTGGCTTATGCCAACAGTTCACGAAGAGCTGTAACACTGGTGTCTCTGACATGGCCTCCTGATGACAGGTGCTGACTGACACTACTGTCTAGTTGTCCACTGTTTCTGGTCATCTGGCACTGTTTCCTGGAGTTATTGAGACAACACTATCTAGTCCAGTGTCCAGTGCTTCCCGGCCCTGCCTTCAAACTGTTACTGTGGATTACTGTGGTGTCACCTCAACAGGCCCACCTATGAGCGCTTCTAGCTGCCACTATGAGTTGGATCTTCATCCAGTACTCACGGGTGTGCTACCAGCTTCAGACCCTTGTCAAAGGGACAGCATCATCTTGCATGAGTGGCCCTTGTCTAACTACTGGACACTGTCTCATTCACTGGTGTAAGACATCTTGCCACCTGTAGTCTTAGAAACTCTTTCCTTCTTCCCCAATCTCCCATTTGTTAGTAAACCCCATTGTTATTGCACCCTGAGCTTGAGTGGCCTTGCAATTGCCAGCATGTGGGTGAGGAACCCACAGACAGTGACTTGGCACTGTTTTAAGCACAGTTTTAAGTTCTGTTTTAGTAGCCTATGTCTCGAGATGTGAACCTGCTTCCCTAAATTATGTATCATTTACAGTGTTGTAAACCAGTGTCACCTCTATAAAGGAAGAACAACAACAGCACATTGTTTCAACAGCAACTGGATGATGCATCAGGAAAGTTGCCAAAAAAAAAAAAAAATGGTAGCAGACATCCAAGATCAGCCAGGATATCATAAGAGGACTTTAAGCTGAAAACGAAAAACAAAGTCTTATGTTTGGAGAGAGTTAATGAAGGCAAGCATTTAATAGAAAGAACGCATCATTATGAAAATGAAAAAAACAGCAGCAGAAGTTGTGAACTGTTTAATACCCTGAAAAAACTATCCACGTCAAAGGCTTCGCTGGAGGTTGTGTTACCCTGTCGATTTAATTCAGACAATGTGATAGGGGGTTTAAAGAAGAAATCAAGTCAAATCAGAAGTAAATCTGAGGACAAAAAGGAACAATTTAAGAAAAACAATGAAGCTATCAGACACCACTCAGTCAAGTCAAAACACAAGAGTCAGCCTGAACACGCTTCCCCTGACCAAGGACAGGACAGGGACATGTCAGGGACTAAGAGCCTCCTTGTATTTGAACATATCAAGAACAATTTAAATCTACAAGTTCCTAACAATACAGACCAAAGCCCCCAGCTAACCTGCAGAAGATGCAGGGGATGTGCCTTGGTGGTTTGCAAACTTGTAAATGAATGATTCCTAGATGTGTGTGGGTGTGGGTATGTGTGTAAGAGGAAGAATTAGGAGCAACCACTGAGACAGCGGTAAAAGGAGGAATTTTCTGGACTCCACACCCTGACTCTGAACGTGGGCTTCTGGGCACTAGGGGTAGAGCAGAGTCACAATTTGAACTTTAAGAGACTGAACACAGGTGGGCTGAGCTCTTCTTATTTTGGCTTCTGCTTGCACCCTGGTTTCTGTCAGCTGATGCTATCTACTGGTGGGACAGCACACACCCGCCACGTTTTGATAACTATTTTCTCCTCCTTTCTCTTAGCTTTTCCTTTTTTCATTCCTGATGCAATTCAGCTTTTGGGTCTTGGCCTGTATTTTCAAGCACACAGGTGAGGATTTACAAGCTGTGCTATCTTCTCTTCCCCCAGGTTTGCCCCGTAGCATATATGTATATGTATATATGTGTGTATACATACACACACGTGCATATCAGCAATATCTATCAGCATTATTTCTAATGACCCCAAAGTGAAAATAACCCAAATATCTATTAGCAGTAGAATAGGTAAATAAGTGAAGGCATCTTCATATTAAGGGAACACAATACAGCAATGAAAATGAACAAACTGTAGCTACATGGGGTCTTATTCATCAATTCCAAGAACAATGAACTTTCCTTTTGTAGCACCTCCTGTGACCTTTGCAACTGAGAAGTTTCAAGAGACAATAGCCGGTATCCCGACAGGAGGGTGTGGTGGCCACAATCAGAGCTGTGCAAGAGTAGGAGTTGAGGGTGGGGCTTGGAAGCAGGAACCAAGTCAACAGCCGGAAATATCTGTCCAAAGTTGTAGGACAGCCCAAGGTCAGAAGTTGGCCAGAAGGAAAGACAGGTGACCTAAAAATTGTGTAGCCCATTCGGCCTGGACAGTATGGAGGAGGTATGTTGGGGTGCAGGGCAATGAGCAACCCTGGAGTTAATTGCCCAGACCAGAGCTACACCAGGGGTTTCCTCCCAGTAAGCGTGTGCCAAGTAAGTGATCACCCAGGGTTGAGCCCGGGAAATAGATCAACGGTCACATTCTAAAATCGGGTTAACAATCAAAGAGTAGGAGACCTGGCCTGGATTGGGTGGGGGTCAAAGGAGAACTGAAGATTTTCAAGGAATTTGGAGACCTCCATCTCATAACCAGCAGGTGAGAAGTGGGTATTCAGCCTTTTTAAGATAAGAGGTCAAGTGGTGGAGCCACAGGACTTTAACAAGGAAAGGATTCTCTGCAGCGAGGGCTTTACCCAGCAGTCAAATGGTAAAGACAGAGGACCCTGAACCCAACCACCAACACTTTGAAGAGACCTGGGTTCAATTCCTTGCTCTATGACTTAATAGCTAGGTGAGTTGGTACAAGTCATTTAGATTGCCCAGGACCGAAATCTGTAAAATGAGCACAATAGTACCTCCTCCTTCACAGGGTGACGGTGAAGAAGAGATGAAATGGAGCACCAAGGGGGACACCGGCCAGGACCACACCTATGCCAGCTGGGGCCCAGAGCGCCCATTTCTGCAAGCAGAAAGGGGTAGATGCTGTGAAATGGAGCTTGGCAGCCACAGGGATTTGGAAGCTTCCTGCTTCTTGGCACAGAAGAGAATGCCGGACACTTAGTGAGCTGTGACTGTTCTGTCAGTTGGCGTTCTGGTGAGGAGTTTGCCGCTCTGGGGGCACTGTTCCCACAATGCCCTTTCTTGAGGAAAAGTCTCTTTGTCGAGGGACAGTCCCCCCCCCTCGGCCGGGGAGGGAGTTGCTAGACTGGGGTGGTCCAGACTCTAGGGGTGTCATCTCTGCAGCTTGCTTGGCTCTAGACCTTTTGAGGATTTTCTGGGGCTCCTTCCCTCCTCTGACCTGCCTGCAGAATCCCACAGTCAGCGCTGCAGTGGAGGCAGGGTTGGGCCTCCGCCAGTCAATGATCCTTCAGTCTGCGGGGGCATCCTGCTCTCCCCAAGCCCTGCTCTCTGCCTCCTCGCTTGCTTCTCTGGACCCCTCTTGCCCTGTCAACACATGGCGTTTGGCTGAACCTCCCAAGACCAGGCAGGAACCCACATTCAGCCTCACCTCTTCTTCCCCACCCCCACCCCACCCCAACCCACTGCATATTCACGGACTTTTTAGTTGGATGACCCATCCGTCCACCTAACTGATTTCACCAGATCGTGTGATAGTGTCACCCTCAGAAAATTCAGAATAAGTCTCAGTGCAGCACACAACGCAGCTCTGTATAATCGCCGCGTTGGCTCACAGGGACCGTGATGTCCAGCCTGAATTATCTTTAGTTATGTCCCCCCCACCTTGGTTGGGTGGTGCCAGGGTGAAGAGCAGTGGAAGTACGGGTGTGCCCGTAGGCTTCCCACCCGCTGCTCAGCACAGAGGCTGCTGACTTGGCTGCGACTCAGGCTCTTAACTCCTCCACCTGCCAGGGTGGACCTTGTGTTCCAAGAATCGTCCTTAGGGTTTTGTGATTGCTACTTACAAGACAATGCAGAAGGGGAAACCACCAGGTGCACCTGGCGGGGGCACTTTGTGAGGGTGGGTGCAGCTGCCCTCTGTGGGGATGGTGAGGGTTGGGAGAACAATGTTCATGCTGTTGATAAATACAAATTATTTTGATTTGACTTTTTTTTTTTTTTTGGCTCAAACTGTGTGTCTTTAACCTTAATTCTACTCTGGAGCTAGATCGCTGAGATCATGACTTGGTAAATGATACTCCTGCAAAGAACAGAGACACAAGTTTCTCAGAAATGTTGGGAAGAAATGCTGGGCCCAACATTTCTGGGCCCAGAAGGGCTGGAATCGGCATTGGGGTGTGTCTGAAACAGAAACAGGTCAGGGCTTCTCAAGGGCCCCTGCATGCCCCTGCCTGCCCCCCATGTACCTCCGTGTGCCCCCCGCGAGCCTCCCACGAGTCGCTGCTCCTTTCCCTCATGCCCCTGGATGACCTCCTTTCATTGCAGGGGTCTGCTCCCCACAGCCTCTGTTCACCCCCAGGTCCCATGACCTTCCTGCTCTGCTCCTGACCGAACCTCAGAACACCCAGAGAGGGCCCTGGCTGCCCCAGCGCCCCCTTTTCAGTGCGCCACATCAGCCGTCATTGCTCAGACCTTGAACGGGCTTGCCCTGGGTCTGGCGCCTACTTTCCAACCACGCGGGCTTGCTCAAAAGTGGCAGACTCCTTTGAAAGAGAATAGGACTTCTGGGGCGCCCCTGACGGGGTTGTTGGAGGCACAGCTTCTTCTTGAGGAGCAAAACAAGACCCAATGGGCTGGTCCCAGCCGAGTGGCGAGGGCACAGGCCTGGCCTGGGCCCCGCCCTTGTCTCTCGGTTTGACCTTGAGTCAGTCACTTAACGTCTCTGTACCTCGGCCCTTTTGTCTCCATGTCTCCCCTCTCAGCTATCCCAGCATAGTCCCTAAGACAATGTAAAACCATATGTGGGAAGTTTGGAAAACTTCTAGGGGCTTCACAGATGTAATAATACCGGCACATTTCTTTATCGCCCAGATACGCGTTTATCATCTTACTTTTTAAAGGCAGAGCGTCATACAAATCATGCCTTATAACGGATGTGAAGATAAATCCATGCTCTGTCTTATGCTCCAGGGCCTGGTTGAGATGAAATCTGTGCTGCGGCTGCATAGCACAGGGCAGCAGCTGAGACAAGCCCACTTTGGGCCTCTCCGTCCCTGGGGTGGGCTCGCCTGAGTTTCTCAGCTGAGGGTCTCACAAAACTGAAATCTAAGTGTCAGCAGTTAGGGCTGTGACCTCACCTGAAGCTCAGGGTCTCCTCCAAGCTCACCAGTTGTTGGCAGAAGTCAGTTCCTTACAGCTCTCGGTCTGAGGCCCTCAGAACCTATAGGGACCCACAGGTCCCTGTGACCTTCTCACATGACCTTGCTTCTTCAAGGTCAGTAAGAGTGAGTGTGTCTGCTGCCTCAGACCTTTCTGACTTCTCTCTCTGACCTCTAACCCCTCACTTAACAAGCTTGACCTGATTAGGTCAGACCCACCGGGACCAATCTCTTTTGGTTAACTCGGCGTCAACTAATTAGGGGTGGGGGCAAAAGTCCCTTCACCCTTTTCCACTTGACCTAAACCTAACCAGAGAGGTGAAAGCCCCCCACACTGCCAGCTCCTGCCCACCCTTGAGGTGAGGGAATCATCTGTAGGGTAGACAACCGGAGCCAGGAATCTTTGTGTCCGTCTCAGAATTCGACCAACCACAGAACCTAAAAATCTGAGCAGTCTGGCAGCACCACGAGGACAGTTACTGATTCCAGTTTCCTTTTGAGTCTTCCTGCTCTAGCTGAGGGCCGTACCCAAGTGATCCTCCAGATTCCTCTAGCAAAAATAAATAAATAAATAAATAGATAGATAGATAGATAGATAGATAGATAGATAGATAGATAGATAGATAATAGCTAGATAAATAGATAAATAAAATGTTTTTAAAATCTTTTTGTAGCTCTTCCTCCAATTCCCTCAGATTGTCAAGTGGTCTGGGGTTGGCCATGAAGTGCTCCGCAGCGGCAAGGGAAATTCAGCTCACCAGCCTGCTGGAATCCATGTCTGTCGTCCAGTTACCTTTACCTCTTGGGTTCAAATAATGAACCCCAGGGCCTTCAGGCACTGGCCATGAAAAATGGCCTTCCCTTGTGCATCGGTGGCGGTGCTGGTTCTGTGACGTCCTTAGGAGAATGGAGAAAATGCTCATTTCTGTCTCCGGTTCGGGTGCGAGTGCTGGCTGAGATCAGGAGGTCTGCTCAGTGGCTGGGGTCAGCCGGGGTGCTGGCAGGGGCGTAGTGGTGTGGGTGCTGCCTTCGGTACCCGGAGTCCTGCCTTCAGTGCGTGGTGCAGCTCCACGGCAGGCTGGCCCCGGCCTGGGTATTCCCCAAGCAGGCTCTCCCACGACCACCCCCGCAGCACACAAAAACACAGAAGAGGGTCTTTCTAATAGCCGGTATAATCAGAAGCTTCTCTTCTGGACTCACTGCCTCACTGTGCTTTTCCTTCTTCCTCCCCCTTCCTCTGGTTTTAGTAAAATGAGTCAAACCACGATCACATCCCTAGAGCTAAAATTGAAGGCACTGGTGATCTTTGGGCAAGACCTGGCTGTCCATCGAAGCCTTTAACACACCAGTGTCGGCATTGAGAATGTCTTCGATCAAATCAACAGAAACCATCCCTCCCCCTTTTTACCTAAACCCTGGCAATGCTCTTTTCAGCAATCAGTCACGCACAGTCACAGCGATGCCTGTTATAAAAACTGGGGTGTTTGTTTCGGCTCTTTTCCAGTGGACCATGAGCTTCCTGCAGGAAAGGAACGGGTCTTGTTCTCCATTCATACCTGCTGCCTGCATATGTCCTCTTAGTAAATTCTGGATGGACTGAACAGATTAGTGAATGAACTTGCTAAACTCTGTCCACGTTCTCAGGACCAAATAACCTTGGTTTTTGCTGTTGTTTCGAAATGGCTCCTCTTTTCTTTCATCTTTGCAAGACAGCCTAATCTGATGACGGGGTAAAAAAAAGGTTGTGGAAAGAAGGTAGGTGAATTCCACTGGGTCTGGAAGGAGAAGGTACAGCGATTGTTCCTGTTGACTTGTAACGGGAGAGAGAGAGAGACTTTAAAGAAGAGGCAGTGCAGCAGAGACACAGGGAAGCGGGCTTGAGGTTTTGAAGAACAGCACGTTGAGAAGCTGCGTGCTCAGGAGCCGGCAGACTCCGCCCCCTGCGAGGCCTGCTTCCCCTTGCTGGTGTTGTTCGAGTGAGATGAAACGTCACAGGCCCAGGAGCCCCCCATCTTCTTGCCTGTTTCGTTGGGGCATAAATTATTTTTCAAGGGGTGAGGTTTGGGTTGAGGATGAGCCTGTCCCCCTTCAATGGAAACCCAAGTTAACGAAGGCGAGTGCTGTCTTTTTCCTCGGTGACCCTGCTCCCCCAAACCCATCTTTTAATTTTTTGCCAAATTGTAATCTTTAAGGCATCTATGGAATAAAATAAAGCCCTCAATTATAGCTTTTCACTAAACATGACATGGACAACTTATATTTATCTTGGTTTTAAAAAATAATGTATGTAGCTGCTTTCATCTTGAAAAAAAAAAAAAAAGTAGCTAACAACCAGACATCTATTTTGAGTTCAGGAGAGTGACTCCCTCTCCCATGGCAACTTGCAAGCACAGCAACTCCAAGTCTTTGAACTTGAACTTGGACGTGAACTAGCCGCTGCTCCTGCTCTAGATGGCAAGATGGGTGTTCACATTATGCTCAGCCACTCTAGGGGTCAGGGGCCAGTGCGGAGAGCAGGAATTACTGGAGTAGCTGGTGTGGGCTGGTTGAACCCCAAGCCATGGGAAACCAAGGGGTCAGAACCAAGGGCCTGGCCACCGTGGAGGTAGACGTCTGGCAGTGAGAGGGAAGACAATGGAGCGCCGTGCCAGGTAGGCACCCCTGGACTCTTCCACCTCAGCTGTCCAGGTTGCCTGCTGGTGGGATCCAGCCCAGGAAAACGCACACCCTCTCCTTCCCAAAGAGTCCCAGGAAAGGACCCAGCACTCCGGTTTTCCTGGCCTGCTGCAGCGTGCACACCCTGATCTGTTCACAGAGCAGAGACCTTCGCTACGTGTTGCCCTCTGACAGCAGAAGGGTTTGTGCTGTAGACTCATGCGAAAGCAGGTAGATTAAAGGGGTTGTCACACCCCAAGGCCCTGATATATTCCCCAAGTGACAGGAAAAATAGGCCCAGAAAAAGCTTCCTCAACTGGTTTCTGGTGCTAAAGAAAGATTTTTCTAGAAAGGAGGCCATGCTAATGCTCAAATGCTTTCGGGACCAGGCAGGACACACTTAATAAGCGGGAAAGAGACATTGAGCGAGGCCAGAGTTCATTCCCTGCCCGACTGGAATTCACAGTTCAGGTGCTTGTCTTTTTAGATCCTCGGCCACCCAAAGCAAACGCAGCTGTGGCCCAGCGTCCGCTACTGGGTCGAGAGTTTGCAGTGCCCTCCCAGGCGGTCTTCTGGATGGGTTGCATATGCTGAACGTCCTCCACGTGGCCTTGGGGGTGAGTCAGACGAGCCCTGCGTCTGCTCCCTGCCCCAGGTCAGCACCACCCTCGTGGTGACTTGGGACAATTATCTTCCCCACCCCCACCACCACCCCACCACCCCCGGGTCTCCATCGCTTTACTAATAAGCTGGAGATAATGACTTACCACCTGCTAAACTCTGTGCATGAGAATGAGGTGAGATTATAAATTGAGAACATTCACCACCGAGCCCGCTACACACGCACAACGGCCGTGAACCCACAAGCCCGGCTTGCACGCGGAGGCCCCAGCACAAAGCAGCTCGGACACTCGGCCTGTCCACCTGGAACCCCAGGGACTCGGAGCACACACCTGTCTGGCTCCTCACCGCCTGGCCTGTTCCTGGGTCTCTCCCTCCACCACTCCTCTTTCCTCTCCCGTCCAAGTTACATTGCTCTGGGGCCCCAACTGCACCGTCAGCTTCCCAGCTGGACTTCTGGGGAGTCCCTCCCAGAAGAAGTTCTGCACCCACCCCCCACATCTCTCTAGTCTCCTGACCCATCATTTCAAGTGCTGCCTGGACTGGAACTGGTTGTGCTGGCCCCAGTGCAGGCTGTGAGGTGCCCAGGGCCCCCCGCCCGTCGGTGGGGAGAGGACTGTGAGATAGAGAACCGATGGAAACGTCTGCACAGAGGGGTCCACGCACAGGGCCCTTCCTGGGGTCCCGGCAGTGGCCAAATCCTCCATGGCTCAGAATCTTCACAGATTTTCTTCCCTGCACCTGTTTCCCTGACCAAATCCTCCCCAGACGATTTGGATTCTCTTTCTCAGAGAATCTCTAAGACTGAATGTTTGTGCTCCTCTCAAAATTTGTGTCTTGAAGCCCTCACTCCCAATGTGAAGCTATTTGGAGGCGGGGCTTTGGGAAGCAATAGCTTTAGCTGAGGGCGTGAGGGTGGGGCGCTAGGGATGGGACAAGTGCCCTTCCATATAAAAGGAGGAGGAGACCAGCACTCCCTCTCCTGCCACGTGAGGATACAACCAGAAGCCATCCATCCACACGCCAAAAGAAATCTCCCACCAGACTCTGAATCTGCCAGCACCTTGATCTTGGACTTCCAGCCTCCAGACCCTTGAGAAATGGATGTTTGTTTTGATGTTTGTTTTGCCAGCCAGCCAGCCAGCCTATGGTATGTCGTCCCAGGAGCCTGAACTAAGGCAGATGCTTCCTTGACTTAGCTATGTGAGCCCCTCCTCCTAATTATCTTCTCTCAGGAAGCGGTCTATACACATGTATTGCTCTGACTGTATTTGTAATAATTTGTACTTACACGAATTATAGTTTGGACTGATGATTTGTTCAATGTTTCCTCCCCCCCCCCAACTATGTTTATTAGGCGATACAGAAATGAAACCCCCTAGGACGTAACCGAAGTTTCTTTCTTGCATAAAACTCTGCTCCGTGGAGGCATCTGCTTTGCCATCCCTGGGGGGCGGCGGCCTCACCGATAAGGCCGGCAGTAGCTCAGAGCCACTGCCTTATCCCGCCAGTGCACAGGCCGGCACAGGAAGAGGGCAGCGGCCCGGGAGGGCTGAAGCCAAAAGTTGCACGTGTCACTTCCACTCCAACCTCCTGGGTCAGAATGTGGGTCACGTGAGCACGTGTGGCTCGAAAGTACACTGGGTGTCTACTTCCCCAGTGAAGAGTCAGGGATCCTCTGGTTATAACAGAAGGGTTGGTGGGCTGGGGGACAACTGGCGGACTCCGCCTGCCTCCCTCTCACTGTAGGAAACGTGTCCCGTGTCCCGTGTCCCGTCCTTGGTCCGGGGGGGAGGTGGGCTTGATGGCCGATGGCGCTTTAGAGAAGTGGACGGACTTGGGAAAAGCGCTCGAGGCCCCGCCTCCCAGCAGAGCTGCCGAGGGCCAGCCTCGGTGTTCGTGGGGTCGCGGTGGGAGGCACCGCGCGGAAGGCACGCCTGCAGAGGTGCGTTTTCCTCGTGTGTTAGTCTCAGCTTCACAAGCACAACTGCCCGACTAGATTCTTAGCTCCCCAGGGCGGGGGGTCCAACTACAATCTCCGCACAGGAGATTTCAAATCTTGTTTTTGCCACTGAACTAGCAGCAGAAACGGGAACCTCAGTATCTGATCTGTAAACTGAGGATGAAAAGACACCACGGGGGGGGGGGGGGGGGAATGGGCTAATACGTGTCACTGCTGAGTCACGCCCGATGGCTACTGAGCATCCAGTAGCTCAGTCCTGGCCCCGGCGCTGCCCTCTGCCCTCACCCCGCTGGGGCCGACCGAGAGGAGCCTGAACAGGGTAATGGTTCTGAAAAAACCACAAGATTTTCTAAGGACGTGTCTGCTGTTCCAGGACCCAGCTTCTGGCGCCCAGTGGTGCCTTCTCCGCAGCGCCTCTCTCCCTGGAAACAAGCTTTTCTTTCTGGTCTGGGCAGGGCTGAGCTCTGCAGAGATGACCAGCAGCTGATGGCCAGAGGCCAGCACCCAGATCCAGTTCAAATGTCACCTCTTTCGCGAAGCCCTCCTTAACCCTTCTCACTCGCTTCCTGCCCAGGAAGGTCTGGAAGGATGGGCCACTCCCTCTGTGCTCTTGTTGCCCCCCCTTCTGTTCCAGCCTTTATCCCGCTGCCGCAGGTAAAGGGAGCTTGGGTGGGTTCCAGGTGGAGTCACCAGAGCGAGCGACTGCTCTCCTGTGAGGCTTGTCCTTCCACCTCCGAAGGGCCCGAGCCCTTGGCCTCCCCCAGGTCGGTCAGGATGCGATGATGCAGGCCACAGGGCGCACACAGGGCTGCCTCTGCCCACGAACACGGCAGCGTGCTGGCTGCCGAGGAGAAGGCGGGGCCGGGGGCCGCCCTCCACAGGCGGTCAGTGTGGCTCGGAGCCACAGAGGGAACACAGGCCAGGGCTTCTCCTCCAGCGCCGGGACAGGCCCCCTTCCGACCGTGGGCCTCGTCGGCCGGCACAGAGACCAGCTGGTCGTGAGTGCTGATCCCGCGTGGTTCTTGCTGCGTGGTTCTTTGGCCTTGGCCCCCAGGGGCTCCCTGTACCCGTCCTCGGGGCGCCCCAGCTTCATGCCTCAAGGTCTTGAAGGAGGATGGGGAGTGTTAGCCTGCCTCACTTTGTCACGTCGAAGCCCCGAGTCTTGTCAAGGACACGCTTTTGACAAAACACAACATTTAACCTCGAATTCTTCTGTATCCGCTCTCTGCTGAAGTGCAGATACAGCGCCATCCAGTTATCCAAGGGAGAAGGGGCTCAAAAGGCAGCAAGAGACAGGAGTGGGTGGTTGGGGGTAATCTTGGTTAAGATTTCAAAAATCTTGTACCACATCGCCTTCTCGAGCGTGTTTACGTTCGTCTCGCTGTTGGAGAGCTCCTCACGGACGGCGCTTGCATTTTTGGATTTTGCATGCAAGGCCTGCATTAGCTAGGCCACATTTTTTGGTAAATATTTGTTAACGGAGAGGCTGTAAATGTGCAGCAGAGTCCTCTGTGGGGCGGTTGTAATTTACGCTTGTCGGTGCTTTCCAGATTTGCCTCCCTTCTTTGTTGAATCCGCAACACGGTCTCAGTAAGGAGGAACAGGTCTGATTAGTCCTTGCCCGGAGAGACCGGGAGAATTAAGAGATTTGCCTGGGGGGCCTTGTTGGCTAAGGGTAGAACTGAGAAGGAGGTCAGAGCCTGCTCTTTCAAGGCCCGGTAGAAGGAAGGGGGGTGCCGTTATGGGGATGGGGACCCTGGCTCCCCCACTAGCATGCTCAGCTGTCCTTTGAAGTAAAGCCCCTCGTTCTGAGATCATGCTGAAGCCCAAGGTCAGAGAACAACATGGAAAAGGAGGCTATGTGGGTGGGGTGAGGCACCCCGTGGCTGTGGCCGGAGGGTCCCTTACCTTGAGCATAAAGCAGTCGTTCTCTGAGTCTCTCTTCTCCCCTACCCTCTTAGAAAGTTTGGAGGAACTAAAAGAGCTTTTGTTTATATGGATTGTGTCTATCGATAGGTGCAGTGTAGAAGGTATAAGAGTCCTTTTCTGAGGTCTAGTACTTTAACAGTATTTAGTGCGAAGATTGATGTGTTTACATCTTTAACACAAAAGAAACCTTTTGTTAACCGCTGTTTTTGTTTTGTTTTCTTTTTTACTTTTAACTTGTTTTCAATAAGCAATGTCAACTTCCCACCCCTGCATGGGAAGGAGGTTCCAAGTGAAGGAGGCCCAGCAGCCACTTTGAGAGGCAGAGGCAGACACCCCAGAGTCCTTCAGGCACGATGCCGCCCCACCCCACTGGCTGTGAGTTTTACTTGGCAGCTCACACCCCTACTTGGCCACAGGCTCCTGGGACCATAGAGAGCATGAGGGCCCAGGAAACACTGTCCTGAGACAATCAGAAGTGTAGAGGCCTCCTGACACCCTTGGGAGCAGCTAAAGATGGGGGGAGTTTTTCCTTCACCCAGGAGATACTAGAGATTTGCCAGGGTTAGGGGAGTTGGGACTCCATTTGGGAAGAGAGTAAAGAAATGAAGGAAATATTTTTAACTTCTCAGACTAAATGAGCCAAATTAGAGGGGGCCTGGGCTGGTTGGGCCTCAGCTGTCCATTAAGTTGTCTGACTTAATGGGAGACAGCTGGAGTCTCCAATCGGCCTCTATATTCAGTCTCCTCCAACGTGGTTTTTAGTGGAAGTCCCTATAAGCTGTCTAGTCCCTGGCAGCCAGGTCATGGGAGTATTCTAACAGCCCCTTCAGACTAGTCCACAAAACATCACCAGTAGAATGACATAGTAAGATCATGCTGTCATGTGGAGCCTCAAATCAGACCGGTGAAATGTTCACGCTCCATCATGCTAAGACCCATCGGTTGACCTGACATTTTGAAAGGATCTTTGATTCCTGCTGATTTGTACCCTCGTGCACTGGCCCCCTGGGAACCACCTAGTTTGCTGAGTTCTGCAGCAATGCTACGTGTGGGCATCTTTCTTTATGCAACATCAGTGAAATCACATCTGTGACTATCACCACTGAGATCATTGAGAAAGTCTCCCAGGATTTGAAAGCTGTCTGGAATTTTTTCCCAGACTTGTGACTCTTCACTCAAAGTCTCACATTTTATTATTAGCCACAAATATTGTCAGCAGCTTTCCTTTATGCGGCAAGCTCACTTGTACATTTAAGACAATGTCTGCAAATGCCCAACCCGGAGTAATTACGGTTTGTCAGTCATTCAAGTCAAAATTGTGTTCCACGGGGGATAGCATAGCGGACAGTTCAGCTGGCAACTCAAATAACTGCAGAAGCACTTTCCCCAAGACCACGGCCTGCTTTCGTATGCCCCAGAGACTCCTTTTGTGGCGTTCCTGTTAATCACACCCTAGCGTGACCCTGGCCAAGTGGTTCCCGAGCCAGCACGGGGTGTGGAGTGCAATGACAAGCAGTATAGACCAGTGCCACAGCCTTGAATCGTGCTAAGGTAGCAGTGGTTCTACCCACCTTTGTTTCTGCACCATCGCTTAAAATGTCAACACAGCCAAAAAGGCAAACAACCTCTTAGTTATTATTAGGGAAATAGCTTTTGCCTTCAAGGCCCCCATGAAAAGGTTTTGGGGCATCCCTGGGCCGCGGACCTGCCTGGAATATCCTTTGAAAAACACTGACCTCAAGCAATAATGACAGGTGGAAATTCAGAGTCAGCTGGTGGAGGACAAGAGTCTGTGCTTAGTCAGCACTTCTCCGGGCCTCAGCTGTATCTTCTGTAAAAGGGGATAATAATATCTTCCTTACAGATTTGCTGCAAGTCCATCCTTAGGATGCAGTGAAAGTGCAAGTGCGCTGGGCGGCTATGGATAATTAGACAATTCTCTCAGGGTCTTTGGAAGGGAGACACCTAGGGCTCTGGTCACGTTGCCGTGGTAGCCATTTGCCTTGCCCACATAAGCCAAGCTAGACGAGGGGAGCGTCTACCCACAGGGCCACTCTGGTGAGCAGAGAGTGCCTGCAAGTCTCTTCCTGTGCCCACGCTCTTGCCAACTTCGACTCTCAAGTCAAGCCCTCAGTTCTAACCAGCAAGACTACATTTCTTTAGTCAATTTACTCTTCCATGTTCCAAGACAACCACAGGAGGAAAACTATGTACAGCAGGGCTAATTTGGGTTCCCAGACTTGACACTAAAAGTGGGGTCCCTTCGAGGAGAGAGCGATAGGCCAAATCTCACCAGGATTAGACGCTCTCGCTCTGTGAAAGACCCAGTGAAGCTGAAGGGAGAAAATATTTGCAAGTCACTTCTTGCAAAAATTTGCAAGGACTTGTGTTTTGTCTAGAATATAGAGTCTCTCCAAAGTGAACAATAAAAAGCTGACGGACCATAGAAAACGAGCACAAGACAGACATTTTGCTGAAGAGAATGTTGAGATGGTATATGAGAGCGTGAGAAGGGGCCCAACATCTCCACCACGAGGGTGACGTGCAGTGGATGCCACAATGTGATGCCCTGGTCATGACGTCAGAGCACATTTTGGCACAATGCTACAGAGGGAGGAGAGGGGTGCAGGGCTTGTATTATTTCTTCCAGCTGCATGTGAACCTCCCAGGATCCTCCCGGCTCCAAACCTCCATCGTCTTCTCATGCTCCAGATAAATCCAAGCCCCTGATCAGATCTGCTGGGTCCTGCGGGGTCTGGCCCCTGCTGCCAGTTCCACCTGCTACCAGCAGTTTCTTCCTCGTGCACTCTTTCCCGGGAACCCTGGCTTTCCTGTGAGTCTTTGAATTTCCAGGCCTGTCCCTGCTCACAGGGCCATTATATTTGAAATTTCCTCTGCCGGGAAGGCTCTTTCCCGATTTCAGAATGATTTCCTTTCGCCACTGCAGTCTTGACCAAATATCACATTTCGGGTCTTTCTTGACCAGTCTGTCCATGACAGTATCCGCGCTCTTAGCCCGCCCGCCCACCCTCTCACTTTACTCGACAGTGCATTGCATAA
Organism: Galemys pyrenaicus; assembly: GCA_019455555.1. Taxonomy (NCBI): domain Eukaryota; kingdom Metazoa; phylum Chordata; class Mammalia; order Eulipotyphla; family Talpidae; genus Galemys; species Galemys pyrenaicus. The sequence goes on along the minus strand of JAGFMF010011709.1, from coordinate 10,759,510 downwards.
ATACTATTCGCTTGCTTGTACAGCACCTGTCTCCCTAACTGGGCGCAGGCTCGATGTGGGTGGGCCCCTGCTGTCAGGGCCACCACTGCATCCCCACACACGTGCCGCCCAGTCTGCGCTCAGTAGCTCTTGCTGAATGACTACGAGAACAGCAAGTTGACCGGAACATACTACTCTGTACTAAGCTCTCCTTACATTTCTTGCAAAGCAAATCTGCTTAGGCAGAAGTCTGCTCCTGGCACTCTGGGGTTGGAGCTGGCGAGGCAAATTTGCTTAGGCATGTGGAAAATAGTTCCACAAATGCCATAAAGACCTAGGTGTGAGTGTCCGCCCCCCCCTCCCACACCCCCATGACACCAGACTGGCCACATTCACCTGAGTAGATCACATCAGGCTTTTCCGTCTGAATCCGTGTCTGAAAGACTGTCCAAAAAGCCCAGGGATGATAAGACATCGGCGTGTCTCCCCACAGCCCACTGTGCTTTCTGGCTCCCATCTCGGCTCACCATCCACCCCCCCCCCCGCCCAATTAGGAACCTGGGTGACTCAGCCTCTGTGCTTCCTTCTTCGCAGCCCCCCACCCAAGCAGCTGCCGGGTGCCCACTGGTCTACTCGTATAAATCTCTCCCACGTATCTCCTCCACCTCCGTCTTCTTCTCTCGCCATCGTCGCTTGCCTAAACCACTGCAGCCTCTTGTCTAAGTGATCTTCTCCGCTCATCATCCACGACACCGACAAAATAATTTTCCTAATATGTAAATCTGTCTGTATCAGGATGTAGACTCTTAAAATTGTTCCTCTGAGACTTTCCAGGTACAGAACCAAGTTCCTTACCGTGGCACTGACCTGGCCCTTGCTCGTTTCTTAGTCCTGCTGCTCGTCCCCTCCCGCCCCCCCAACACCGCCCATAGGTGCCAGCCTCAGGCTGAGATGCCCATTCCCAGTCTCCTCTGTCTGGATGGAGGTGACTGACATCCCCTCGGCCTGGACGGCCCAATACACTCTGACGCAAGGTCGTCATGGTTCAGCTGGGCATCACCAAGGGGCACCCCTGGCTCGCCCTTTGCCCCCGATTGGTGCTTGGTGCTCCTCCCTACCTTCCTGTGCTAATCCATGCCTGACTGCCAGTGCACGGGGATTAGCATACAGCATCAAGGCGGTGCTCTGTGTAGACATTAGTAAGAATGTCACAGCTACAGATCGTTGCACAGGCTATAATGGGCCATGAAAAGGGGTCGTTTTTCTTTTCTCTAGTGTTGATAAAATGTTCTAGAGATACTCTGGCACCAGCCCTGCCTGGGGACAAGGAATAGACCACTCCCCAAATCGCCCATCTTCAGAGCCTTCCCCGCTCCATGTGTGATCTCGGCTAGAGAATGAAGCCTGGATTCCCAGAGATTGCAGGGTTCAATTCCAGCTCTGCCCGGATAGTAGCTGAGTGACCTTGAACCTTAACCTCAATGAGGAAGACAGCGGGACTCTGCAGAGGGCGGTCTTAAGGAGTCAGTGCCACCAAGCAGAAGCACAGAGAACGCATTTGGCTCACAGCGAGTACTAGAGTACCCCCACCTAGGGGTCTTGGCACAAGGAAGGAGGGAAAAACCATCTCCCCCTCCTCAACCATCACCACCGCCGGGGGAGTGCAGGTGGGTGAGCAGCAGCTTGCTGCTCCTTCAGTGCCAGTAAGTGACGTAAACATGGAAAGGCAGAAAGGGAAGTGGGCAGGAAAGAATTTGTGGGCGCGAATGCCACTGCTTACAAACAACTGCAGCCCCAGGGCTCAGGGGCCGGGGGTATTCCCAGCCCGAGCATGGAGCGCGGGGTGCCAAGGTGTTTTCCAGAGTTAAGAGAACGGCGGGCCTGGCCCCTGCCAGTCTGTGGCAGTTCTGTCCTCTCCCTGTGCTCATGCCCCCGGCTCATTGCCCGCCACAGGGGGTGCTGAGTCCTGGCTGCGGGCTGCAGGGGGAGCCGGCGAATGGCTGAGGCGGGCTTAGGCTCAGGGCGCTGGCTGACATTCTGGGCCAGTTACCAAGCACGTGGCCGCATCGGTGAACGCTTCTGGCCTTCAATTTTCTCATCTGTAAAATGGGGATAAACTACCGACTTTAAAGACTTGGGGGGTACTGAGATAAAGACGAGAAGTGTTTAGCGTAAAATAAGCCGCCTGACTTTCAAGTCCCTCCTTTTTGTCCGGCCTTTGCTCCGGCACATCTACAGAGCCGCCTCGTTCATTCTGTTTTCTGGCATGCCCGCCGGGGCCTGCGCCTGGGGACAACGGCTCAGCGGGCGGTTCTGGCCCCTCTGATGCTGGCCGATCGGGGCCCCAGTCATCGCGAGGCCCGAGGCGCCCGGAGGACCCGCTTCTGGGGTGGCTCGCTCACGCGGCCAGTAGTCGGCCACACGGGCCGCTCCCCGGGCGTGGCGTGGCTGCACTGCCGCGCGAGCAACCCAGGAGACCGCCACGGGGGTCGGGAATGCCTCCTTCTCTTGGCCGCGTGCCGCGGTCACACATCACCCCCGCGCCAGAGTCTGTCTTACAGGCCGCCGGGCTCAGGCGGGAGGCCACGCGCGGGCGTGAACGCCAGCAGGCGGGGTCCCGGGAACCGCAGGATGTTTGCGTACCAGCCCGCACCGTGAGCGCAGGTCAAGCCGCCTGCCCTGAATCTGAGTGGAGCGCAGGCTGCCCCTGAGGCGGGGGAGGAGTCAGCCTGGCCTTCAGGGAGCCGGCACCCGCACCCCGTGGAAGAGGCCTGCGTGATGCCCGCCCCGACCAGCAGCGCCAGGTGGAAAGTGATCTACAGCTTCCTGCAGGCTCCTCAGCGCGCGTGGAGGGAGAGACGCAGGCTGAGCTCCCCAGGGCGAGCTGCGGTCGGCCCCGGGGGAGGAGTGAAAAGGGAAGAGCACATGCAAAGGTCCAAAGAAAGGGGGCACGCGGGTGGGTGGGAAGGAGGGAGCCGTGCGTCATCGGAGTCCCGTTTGTGCGTTTGCTCGATGTCAGACTTCCTTCAGTGCCTTTGCTTATGGTAACGGGATGCAGTACGAGCAACACTTTTTAGTAGCGATGTGTCCTCCGTGTAGTCATCAGAACACGCGAATACAGAGAATAGGAATGATGCAAGAGGGGAGAATGAAATGTGCTCAGACGGTAGACTAGCCGGTCGCCTTGGTCTCACAGTTGTTTCTTCTCTCCAGACCCGGCTGGGTGCTCAGTGCCAGGGCACAGATTTTAGGGCTGCTGCAGGCCTTCGTTTGCAAGCAGTTAAGATATGAGGGGGTGGGGCAAAGGCTCATACCCAGATTACTATGCCTCAAAGCAGAGCCTAGGAGACCAGCCAGGTGCACTGTCGACAGAGACACGGTGCTTCCGCAGCCCCGTCCACCCTTCCACCACGCGCCGCCTGGCCCTGCCGGCCTGGAAGCTCAGGGCTTGCTGGGGGCTGGCTTGAGGCAGGGAGGGGGGGGGGGTCTGGATGCCCCTCCAGCTGGCTGGCCTCGGTCAACAGGGTCAGGTGTCAGCCTGCTGGAGGGAAAACCGGGTGAGGGGGCAGCTTTGCCCACCCCCCCACCACCCCCGCTCCCAACAGCTCAAGTGAATATTACTACTCAGTATTAGTTCTCTGTGGGCCTTCCTCTGCGTGCTTAGCACTAAGGAAATGAGACCACGTCTTGTGGGTCCTCTCCTGACACCCACCGCCAAGTGTTTGCTGCATTTTAAATCGAAGGGTGTTGGAACCCGCAGGCAGTAGCTGGGGGTAGGCGGGGCCCTGGCTGAGGAAAGGCCAGTGGAGGCGCCTGGGCCAGAGTCCCGAAAGGAGACAGCAGGAGTGACATACCGGTCTGGTATGTTCTCTGCATCCCGACAGCTCTGGCCTCAGCACCATGCCCTGGGGAATTTGAGGAATATGGACCCTAAAGGGCTGCTGCCAGCTGGCGCCCCCCATCTTTCTGAGATTGCTATTGCCTCGGGGAAGCCACCCCCACCCACCAGCCACCCCCACCCCCCAAATCTGAGAGCCCCCCCATTCCTGCTCCCCCTGCCCCGCCATGCCCAGGGGCCTGAGACAGTGAGAAACACCCTCTCCAAGCGCATGAATTAACTAGCCCAGCACCCTGCGTTGTGACACCCCACAGGCAAGGGGGGCGGCGGTGTGGGGGAGGCAGGGGTGGGGAGCGGGCGGAGCCCGGGGCCCCCCTCACCGATGGTGACAAACAGGAGACAGTGTGTAGCTCTGGCAATAGCAAAGCCCAAGGGAGGAAGAGGTCAGTTCTCCAAGGGGCGGGGGTGGGAAGCAGTCCGGAAAGGCTTCCTGAAAGAAGCGTCCTTTAAGTTGACCCTTCAGTTAGGAGATGTGTCTGTCAGATGGACTGGGCTGGGAAGCCTTCTTGGGGAAAGAAACAACTTGAACAAAGACAGAGTAGCATGACCCATGGGCACCTCCGGGGGAGCTGCGGGCGCCTCCACAGGGCTCGAGTGTCGGGTCGGGGGGCATGGGCTGCGTGATAAATCTGGACAGAGACGCAGAAGCCTGGACCACAAAGGAGCCTGTGACCAAGCTGAAGGTGTGCGTATTGCCCTGGCGGTCAAGGTTTGCAGAGTCGTTGAAGGGTTCTAAGCCAGAGTAACACCGGGGCAGGCTTTCCCTTTAAATGGCTGTGTGACCCCAGGCAAGATACTTAACCTCTCTGTGCCTCAGTTCCCATATCTGTGAAATGGGAATAATGAGAGTATCTTTCCCACAGTCTGTTAAAAGGTTGTCCATGTCGTTCATAAGTCTGTGCTGTAAAGAGTTCAGCACAGTGACTCACATACAGTAATCACAAGTCAAAACCCTTTCTCCTTGGTACATTCAGAAAGATCCTTCTAAGTTTCTAGGTGGAGAATAAAATAGAATGGAGCAGGGGGGTGCCTAGTAGGGGTAGCTAGCAGCAGGAGGGAAATAGGTGACACTGACACTAAGAACTGAGACCCTTCTGGAAGGGGAGGCGCTCAGGAAGTGGGGGTGGCGAGGGGCAGGGAGGAAGGAATCTGCCTGCCCACTGAGATAGGAACTACAGCTTGGAGACCCAACGGGGCTGACAGGGTGGCTGTCGACATGTTGGGTTTGTGGGAGGAAGCCAGGGACACCAGGTCCCCCTAGGCCAGAGAAGGGCACCCAGAGAACTGAACTGGGAGTCTGCAGCGGAGTCTTGCGCAGAGCGAGAGGGCTGGGGGCTGTGCCTAGCCTGGGAGAGAACCTTGCGGCAGTATTTGAGGAGGCAACCTGAGGCCTCCCCTCACCCACAAGCGGAGCAGTAAGCGGAGACCCGAAGTTCTTGGCTGCGTTCACCATTAAGGAAACTGCGATTTCGCTAAACTTGCTTTCCTAGTCTCTTCCAAAAATTGAATATAAAAGTGACTAACCAATGCCTCCTGTCATGCTGCCTCTTTTCTAAACACAGCACTTCCTATCTGGGGTAAGGACAGGACCCCTTGAAATCTGAAAGGGCATCACCTCCCAAGGTTTTAACCCCACGCCCTCTGGGGTCACGGTCATCAGAGAGGCGCTTCCTTCCTTGCTGGGCCGGGGACCACCTGTCTTTTCTAAACCTGTCACACAAATGCCCCCTCTTCGCCAGCTCTTCCTCTCCCACCCATGACAACAGAAAAGGCAATGGCTACGAATCACCCCAGCTGCCCAGCCCGCGCCCCCAGAAGCCCTGGGGAAGCCCCTTCTCTGGCCAGGACGGCCACGTGGCAGCAGCTCTGGCCCGTCTGCCAGGCCAGCGGGAAGCACTCCGTCTCTTTTCTGGACCGCTGATTCAGTCTGATGCCCTGTGGGAAGGGCTGCCGCTAAAGCCTCGGCATCTTCTTATCCCAGATCATCCCTCAGTGATAAAAAGAAAATTCCCCAGGAATGTTCCTGTCTGCTGGAGCTCCCGCACCATCGCCTCGTCGCGTTCTTCTACCTTGCACGACGGTTTCCACGTCCCGTCCTGTGGCTGCTGACATCCCGGCTGATGCCCTGGCCGCGGGGGCCGTCTCGTGCATTGTGACCGTCTCACAGCACCTGTGGCCCCCACCCCTAGGTGCCGGTGTATCACCTCCTCCAGTTGTGACAACCAAAAATGTCTCCAGACTTTACCCAGTGCGCCCTGGGGAGGGGCAAAGCGTCCCGGGGGAGAGTGATCCCGGAGGGGAAGCCCTCTGGGAAGGTGGGTGGGGTTCACATCAGATCGGCTCTTTCTCCCCCAGGCTTGGGGTCTCCCCCAGCACCAGGACCGCCTTGGTGAGATGCTGTCTGTGTCCCGGCTCCGGCGCCCAGATGCAGGGGACAGGGGGTTCTGAGCGACAGCCGTGCGTGTGCCTCAGTTGTCTGTTTTTCCACCTTAGCGCACCGCGGGCCCTGCGCGGTCTCTGGACTGGCTTGTGCCGGATGCTGCTTCAGGCGCCACTCTGCCAAAGCAACGTGGAGCCGCGGAGTGGGCCTTTGGGGCGGATGCTGCCGAGAAGGCAAAACCCAGCCCTCTTTGCTGGCGGGATGACTTTACAGAGTCCACCACTTGGGCAGGAGGACAGAGAGGAGAACAGCTGGGACCCCCTGTGAGCTTATGTCATCTAGGCTCTCGAGGCCCTTGGGGGAGACGAGTCTTCCAATCTGGATTAGTTTTACCGCCTGTGTTTGAAGATCAAAAGCAAGCTGCAGACCTACACCCCCGCCCCCCCCCCAATCCCCCAATTGTATTAGCCGGGCACCCACCCAGCAGTCCCTGGGGCACAAAGCTGCTTCTCAGGAACACAAAGTTACTCTCAGTCAGACTCCCCAGGAGCTCCTGGTCAGCCTCCTGCGGACACTCACGGTCCCAGGGGTCACGCATCTGCTCTTGTTTAGCTTGAGAGGACCAGTGGCAGGGGCCGTAGTTCACATTCTTTCAGTTGAGGCCATTGACTGGGCTAAATGGACCTTGTACTGGGAAAGGCCGAACTGCACAGGCAGAATGGCGGCTTCAGCAGCCGTTTAAGCCTAGTAGACCCACACCCAGGCTCGTTTCCTAGAATCCATTACTGTGATGAGGGTTTGAGAACAAAAGGATTTTAATCTGGAAGAGCCTTCTGGAGACTTGGGCAAAAGGTCAGAGACAGGTGGGTGGGTGCACGAGTCTTGGGGTCAAAGTCGGAAGGGAAGCTCCAGCCCACTGGGCCCTAGGCCGCGGGCCCCAGACTGGCACAAGAGGGAGAGACCCCTGGAGCGGAGTGGATGGAGGCCTGCTGGCCAGCGGGACTCTCCAGCAGCCTGAGCATGGTGCAATCTCAAGCCATAGGTACAAGCTCTGGAGCGCAAAGCCCCGGAACTGAGGCAGCATGAAGTTGGAGACGCAATCACGTTGATTGATCGGCAAGAAAGTGACACAGCTTTTTTTTGTGACATTTCTGACACAGCTGGCTTTCTGACCTGGGGCTCGTGCCGTAGTCAGTATGGCGGCACGCCCCTTTAATAATAGCTAATATTCATTGAGTGCTTATGATGTGCAGACACTGTTCTTTTAGCTCTGGGGGAACTGCCGCTTTCAAGCCTCACAATAATCCCATCAGTAGTTTCTACCGAAATGCACGCCAGGTTAGAGAGGAGGAGATGGAAACAACTTGCTCAATGCCTGGCTCGTCTCCGTGGGATAAGAGGAGCGAACACATAGCATTGGCCGGCCTCATGTCAGACTTTACAGGTGTTCACTTAATCCTCGCAACGACCTGGTGATGTAGGTGTGGCCACTGATCCCATTTTACAGAGAACCGAATGGAGAAACAGAGCACAGAATCTGTCCACGTCTCTCAGCTCAGAGTTGGCAGCCTTGGGATGGGGACTTTCACGGAAGCCTGGCTACAAGTCCGTGCATCTAACCACCCACAGGTGCTTCCAAGCCGCGGCACCCACGCTCCTAGCCGCCCTTGGCTGGACGGACACCCAGACATTCCCCAGTGACTGAGTGCTAAGGCAGCATCTTAATAGGAACCAGAGAGCGGTTAGCAGAATCGGGCGAAGCTGAGAGCTGCTGGCTTAGGTCTGGAATTCATAACTGAGCTGAAGACCCACCACCCGCCTGTGACCTTATCAGGAGCTTTCTTTACCACTAAAGCAAGGACGCCGATGTTGACCTAAGGGCTGATCATCGAGGACAGCAGATCCTTGTAAGCTGGCTGCAAGAGACATTAACCCAGTGGAGCATGCTAAGAGGAGAAGGGTGGCAGGAAGGGAAAACCACGTCACAGAGAAAGAGGGAAGGGACTGAGTGTTCAGCTTTGGAAATCGGAGCAGGGAACACAGGTCTTTTCAACAAGGACCTCGAGTCAAACCAACCAGGAGTTAGGAATTGCTGCCATGTGACCAGTATTTTCAGCCACCCAAAGTGCTGGGGCCCACGCTGTGTCAGCACATGGCCGTTATGGGCTCTGCAGACACTGATGGTCTTTGTTTAGACCCTGATCTGAACTAGCAAGAAAAACAAGGGAGGGTTTTTTGGGTCTGTTGTTGTTTTAGGTAACCAGAGACACAACGCTGGACATTGTATTTAATAGCACCAAGTTAATGTTCCTGTTAATAGGTGTAATAGTGACATTGTCTTCTGTCAGAAAATTGCTGCCTCCCCCAGCCAGCTACTTAGTACGAAGATGGTGTGAAGAGTGAAATGACTTATATGTGGGGTTTGCTTTAAAATTCTTCAGAGAAAAAAAATCGGCGGGGACAAGATGGTGGTCGTCAACATTGGCCTCGGCTCTACAGCGCGCTTATTCTCTGTAGTTTACATTTTGATAGATTCACAATGAAAAAGGACCACATTTCTTCATATGTAACTTTTATCCATAGATATTTTGACCAAGGACACGGGTTATTTGGATGACTAAACTTCACTCGCGGTGTCTCCTCCTTATGTAGAATCCAACGGTGAATGCAGAGCGAGAGGCGGGAGCCAGGTGTGCTCGCTCCTGTGCTCATTTCTGCCCTTGCGCCCGGCCTCATTGGAGCGGTCGCCTTCATCACCAGTTACGTCGTCGTGCCCTCCCTCCCCTCTTCTCCCCTCCCCTCCCCTCCTCTCCTCTCCCCTCCCCTCCTCTCCTCTCTCCTCCCCTCCCTGCCACAAGTCAAGCACCGTTTTCTAAAGGAACTTTCTTCGTCCCGAGCAAACTGGCTTGCGTCATTTCCTTCATCCAGAAAATCCTCATTCATGGTTCCATGAAGCCTTCTTGTTTTTTTTCTCCCACTTGTATTCACTGAGGCAAAGTTGATTTGCTTCGTTACGTTTTAGGGCTGATAGGTTCAAACCTCTGCAGTTGTATGTTTTCACACCCTGCCCTCCGCCGGAGCCCCAGCGACCCGCCGCCATGTTCTCCTGGAGGTTTCCTGCCAGGCACTTCTACCCTGAGGCGAGGGAGGCCTGGTCATTCCGTGTAAGAAAAGGGAGGGACAAAGACATAAAAATATGCACATAAACACATATATATTTTCTTGTGCTTTCAAGAAGAAATAATGGTCAACTCCAAAACTAATGAAAATGGTTATCATACAGGATGTGGAGGGCGCAGAGATGGGCCTGATGCTCCTTTGAGACTGGGCTGCTTTGACACACACACAATGTTGTGTTCAACGTGGTAGGAAAAAAAAAAACCCAAAAAACTGAAATAACCCCAATGACCTGGCTACCTGTTTTGACCCTGGAACCACATAAATGTTTTACATGTGTTTAAGAAAAATGGTGAGCAAGTAAAAAGCCATTTCTAAAACCTAAAAGCCACTGAAATAACCCCACGTGGCATCAAGGTGGTGGCCTGGTTGTTCAGGGAAAAAGGTTGACTGAAAGACTTCCACCCCAGTCACTTGGCCGGCTTGCTCCTCCCCTCCCCCACCGCGGCCATCTGGCAGTGTCTGAGGACATTTTTGGTTGTCACAGCTAGAGGGGTGTGCTGAGGAGAGCAGCACTGCACACCGAAGAATTATGTCTCAAAATCGAGGCTGAGAAATGGGAACTCAAATCATTCATTAGAAAGACCAAACAACTCCCAAAAGTGTCTTTTGAAGCTCACAGCCTCAGTGCTGTTGTGTTACTGGTTATAGGAATAGCACAAGCGAACAAGTTGTCGTTAGGATTCAGGATGCCGAGCTTGAAAGAGAGAGATACAGATAGAAAGTCACAGTCAGACATGAAGTCAAAATTCTGGAATCCTAAACGTTGCTATGGCGGGTGTCTCTGTGTGCCTTGGTCTTTCTCTCCGGGGGGGATTTCCACCCCCAGGGCCTCCCCCAGGGGGCCTTTGGCTGCTCATACATAGCGTAGTGCTCAGGTCCAGATGAACTTCCTGCATGGTAGCTGGTGTCCAAGAGGCAGAAAGCAAAGCCCCCAGACCTGTGATGAGCTCAGCGGGCAGGGGCAGGCCGCCCCCTCCCTGGGATTCTGTCAGTCAGAGCAGCTCTGGCTCAGCGGGAAGCACACAGGAGGAGTGTCAGAAGAGAATGCGGGATGAGGGATGCGTGCAGCCAACTTTGGGAGCAAGACCAAACCATAGCGGGGTGGGGAGGTGGCTGATGCCAGAGCCTCCAAGACGGTGGCTATAATAAGCAGGGCTTCTGAGGCCAGGAACTTCAAAGGATGGCAAATTCCCAGCCCATTTTCTAGCCAACATTGGCTAACCCACCCCTTCACATTCATCAGGAATCTTCCAGAACTCTCTCGAGTCGCACCTGATTTTTATACACCTCTCCGTTCCCCCCAGAGCAGTGTGACCCAGGGGGTAGCGCTGGGTCCCTGAGAGAAGAAGCCACAGCAACCTCAAATGTTGCAGGAGACTGAGCTTAGAAGCTCCTGTGCAGAGCAGTTCCTGAATGCTAATAGTGGGCGCTGCCTGCAGGCTACTAATGCGGGAAGGAGCAGGAGCAAAAACCCTCCCTCAGAACCCCTCAGCTGCCTTCTGGCCCACATCTGCCTCTCAACCTCCTACGAAGCGTGGGAAGATTAGGAAAACACTGGAAAGCTGGAGCAAGAATGGCACTCGAGGAACTCGGGGGAGGTGGAACACAATTTCAAAAGAACAAATGGTGTTCAAGTGCTTTATCATCCTGACAGTTTGAGGCACAGAGAGCAGCAGCAGTTTTTCTGATGCCATTTCTGTGTTGGAAATTTCTAAAGATAAATATGCGAGTAAAAGCAAGAGCTAGTAGGAAAAACTGGGGGGGGATGGAGGGACTGTGGAGGGAAACGGGATACAGGCCAGAACATTCTCTAGTGGGACAGATGGGGAAGATGGCACGCCTCTGGCCTCCCCCTCTGCCTCCTTCCAGGGCTCAGGGACCTAACTTTGGCCCTGCTTGCTTTCTGCTGAGTCCAGAACCCATACGCTAGTGTCTAGATTCACACTCAGCGGCTCTTTGCTGCTGCCGATCAGGGTAAGCGCAAGCAAGATTCTTTTGGAAGGGGAGGCAATGAGAGAGAGTAGAGGAAGGAGACATGAGCTAGGCTCTGAGCTTCCTCCAACTGGGGTCGGGACCAGGGACAGGACGTTGGGGAGGAACACCCCCCCTCTCAGTAGGAAAAGAAATGACCAAGCTTCTTGGTCTCCAAGTGGTTTCCATTCTGGTTCTCTGAGGTGAACTCTTGGTACGGGGCAGTGAAGGAAATAGAGCCGTGTTTTTCACAAATCTTGCTAAATACAACTAGGAGTTACTTGGTGGCTCTATCCCACCTTACTACGCCTGCCAGGTCCCGAGTAACGCTACTGCCCCTGATGGTGGCCAGATGCCCCTCGTATCTGCCGCTGGCACTCGCCCACCACGTCCCCCCCTTTGGTCAGAAAGCACCCCCTAAATCTCTTTGAGGAAGCTTTCTCTGGCCTTTGTGATGCTCCACACAATGGGGAACAGATGGCTCAGGCTAACCAGACAACTCCACTTCCCTGAGCATCACGGCTGGTTCAAGGTGGGTATGTGCTGTAACTTGGACCAAACTGGAACCTTCCCAAGATACTACGTGTGGATGCTGGAGGAGAGTCTAAAGTCGGGACTCTGTGAGACGTCGGTGGATCTTGCCTGAGAGCAAACCCAGGGGGCTAGACAGTCAGAGTGAGAAAGGAGAGTGGGAGGAAATCTGATGACACCCTTCAAGTCCCAGCAAGAAAGGGGGGTGTCTAAGGAGCCTTGGGGCAAACTAAGACTGCGTCCCCAAGTCTCTTAAACACCGCTAACCAGATTTCTGTCTATCCAGAAGACGGCAGCAATGACAGAAAGAAGGATGTTGCTGCCTGCTCAAGCCGGTTAACCCGAATGGACCCAGGACACCTGCATTTCCGTGGGGCAGTGGGGCAGGCAGAGCAGGGAGTCCATTACAGTGTTTCATCTAAATCTGTGCCAAGTCAAATCCTGGCCCATTGTTGGCACATGAAGTGGATTCCTAGCATATAAGTCTTAACGTTTCGGGGTCCTTGGGGGATTTATTGCCAGAGAAACTACAGCTCTGACCTGACAAAGCCCTTGACCCAGAGTGGGGCGAGGCTCCAGCCGGCACCTGCAGGCAGTGGCATGGAAGCGACGCAGCTCCATGGTCTTGAAATGCTCTCTCATCAGAACCATGCAGACACGCCCAAAGGGAAAAGCCAAGGGCCACAGAGCATGTTCACCAAGAAAGGCTCCCTGGGGGGGCAGAGCTGGGCGGCCAGAGGGGTCCACCAGGGGCCTCACTAGCTGGCAAGGAAGAAAGTCTTCGGTTTCTGCCTGGTGGGATTTGATACTACCATAGACCAGTAAGTGTGTTCCTTTTTATCCCTCTTCCAAAGGGGACTTGTTTTCTGTCGGGGTTCTCCAGTGCCTACATGACCATTGTATTTGGGGTATGATAGAGTTGGGGGGAGAGCACCTCCTCATTTCAAGTTGTTTTAGTGACAGGAACTACACCCGGCCCTGACTGCTTAGCACTCGGGAGCTCCTAGTCTTTGAACTGAATGAAAACACTGGTGAGTTGGGGTGTATCTCCCTTGGACAAGGGGTAGATGTGTCTGTGTGAGGAGTACCCACAAATACTTGATGGTCAAAAGCATGGGCCATGAAAGACATGGTTAGACACAGCTGGAGCTAGTTCTTCCTTTCTTCTAGGCTAAGAGGGCACCTGATTTTCATCTGGGCATCTGGCCCGCGTACTTCCAGCCCCCTCACTGCAAGGTGTGGCCAGTGAGAATAAGCAGATGCGATAAGAAACTGTTGGGCCAAGCCCAAAGAAGGGGGAAACCCATCTCCCTTCCCCTTCGTCCCACCCTGGATGCAGAATCCAGAAATGCTCAGGACCCGTTTGGGACCATGCAGTCAAGGCTGAGCCTGGGGAGGGCAGATGCTGTGTCAAAATGCCCACCTTGCCCAGCTGACCGGCCATGTTCTTGTCCACTCAAGGCTTTTGTCAATTCAGCAACTCTGCCAGGAGAAGTATGGAAATCCTAGCATATACAAACTACCCTAATACAAGAAAGGTATAAAGGCACTCATCTTGAGGAGCTGTACAATGAAGAGTAACATTAGAAAGGAAAAGGATAAAGGGCACATTTAAAAGTGTGGCATTCACACCTCTATCACTGGCTTTGGTAGCAGCAGATGCCCACTTTGCAGGTGGGCTACAACTGAATGAGGAGACTTTCTCCTTGCTCTTTATAAAATTCTTGCTAGAATTAGCCAGTGGTGCAGAGCATTATCAGCTGTCTGGTACCATGATGAGCTAAAAGAGCTACACATATTCGTTGGGCAGCCCCGGCCTCCAGAACTTGGCCAAGCAGTGACACTTCCGGAAGCACTGTCCTTGGGAGGAGCACCAACAGAGCTGAGCCGTTTCTCAGGCGCCAAAGCCCTGATGGGATTGTCTCGTCATTTCAGGAAGAATGGGTGCCAGCCACTCATGCATTAACTGAAATTTGCTTATAGATCACTTCTGAGTTTTTGAGCTGCAGGGGATCCATGAGCCCCCACTTCATTCAGGGGGAAAAAGGCTCCCCGCCAGCCACCACCTCCCCTCAGGCTTTCCCTGGTCTCAAACCCATTGCCCTGCAGTTTAATCATTTCTGTAATCAAAGTAACTTTCTGTGCATGAGTTACCTGATTCTAAAGATGTTTAGCGCATCTAAAAAACAAATCTGACTTATTAGATCCCTAGGTTTTAATTATTTGTTTATATAAGAGCTTGATTACAAGCTTGTAATCAGTGTTGCAGTGTCCAGGGAAATCTGATGTTAAATTTTTATGCTTTGGTTGATGATGTGTAATAGCGAATAAATATTTAGAACTGTGGTAAATATGAAAAGAAGTGTTTTAGAGATTAACGAGTGAGTTCGTTCATTAAAGGACAGGTAGAGATTTCTCCATCTTAATAGCCACTCACGCCTGCCTGGCCGAGAGTAAGTGATGTGAAAGTTCATTTATCAGCTTCTACGTGCCTCAGTTTCCTTATTTGTAAAGACACAGCTGGGGACACAAGGTCTGTAGCGCTAGAACTGGGCGAAGTGAACACACAGCCAGCAGCTGCCCCCCACAGGTATTCCACCGACCCTGGGCTGTGTCACTTCAGTTGTTTGTACAACGCACCCTGCAAGGCTTCAGCAACTTGGTGATTTTATACCAGGATTATCCGAAAACAGTATGGCCAGAGAAGTGTCTTCTGGAGGCTGGTGGGAAAAGAGCCCCTTGGGGAGCCCCAGGATTAACTCTTACTGATGACTTCCGGACCAGAATTATCAAATGTGCACTGGGCTCCTTTACCCCTTGATAAAGAAAACCCAGCAGGACCCTTTGGAGCACATCAAAGACAGGTTCAAGGCCGTGTTTGCAAAGATCCGCCCATGCGCGACTCCTCCAATCATGAATCCAGACACCTCCCTCAACTCGAGAAATGAAAAGGATAAAGGACACATTTAAATGTGCTGCAGGGCTTGACGCACTTATCCCGAGACAACTGCGTGAGTTAGCAGAGCAACACTGGGACCTCCAGGGGATGCTTCTGCTCTCAAGTAGGATCAATAGAAACATTTGCAAAATTACTCCATGTAATTTCATGACTATGAAGGCATTTTTAGAAGGACTAGCTCGCGCTAGCTTCCTGCACATAGTGGGCCATGAGATAAAACACTTTGTAGACGCTGAGCAGCAATTTATGGAACAGCATAGCCCTGGCCTGCATATCCCCCTTTCTTAAAGCCCTTTGGCTACAAGGTCATCAACTTGTGCCCATCAACTATGCGAATTTGTGTAAACTGGCAAATACACAGAAACGGAGAGCAGTGCCGAACTTTCCAGATTACAGACTCACCAAGGAACAGCTGTCAAGAGCCCCTGACTATGACACTGATGCAGCACTAGCAAAACCACCCATCAAGGCGACTGCTGGGTACTAGAGACCTTGACGGGCTCAGACTTGTCTTCAGGACAACTGAACAAGGTGCCGCAGCATTGCCACGGCTCCTCAAGAGCCCCTGACATCAGATATGAAAAAGACACGAGACTGGATTTGATCATGGCTAAGGTTGCATCAGCTCTGAGAACCTGGATTATTATTAAAATTCAGAGACTCCTATTCTGCTCATCTTTATACCAGATCGTTCACCACCCTGGAACCATCCATCACACAGACAAATGGAAGTCACATCCTGCATCACACTGTAGACTCCAGCATGCCTTTCATTCCTGTATCAGATCACAGCTGCCTCTGTGCGACCACCGTCAGCACCTCGCCCAGACACACATCTCAACGATGCGTTTGCCAAACGCAGAGACCGCGAGGTTACTGCCAGCTTCAGCGTATCTCAGCCGCTGCCAGCACACTTTCTTATTCTGGGTACCAGCATTCCCCACTCCCAGCCATGGAAAGAACCAGAACTGCCCCTTATGTGTTGCATTTTCCTTCCACGTTTACAAAGGCCAAGCATCTGAACAGGGCTGCGTGGTTTAAAGCAACCGCCCCCTTCTCACAACCGCTCTTATTTTACAGAGGAAGAACTTAAAACTCAAACCCCAAATGATTTCTCAAAATCACACAGCTGGTAAGTGGCAGGGCAGGCTCCCGGCCAGGTGTGTCTGACTGCAGGTCCAGTGATTTTTCCAGAAAAATACCCCCACTTCATAACAGTATCATGGATCTGAAAGCTGCCTTTTAGTGCCCTACACTTTTTAGGCAAGTTGCCGGTGTTACAGAAACGCTAAGTAATACTAATTCTAAGGCCTTTTCTCCACTGCTCTCTTAGCGCCTATCTCTAAAGCCTGAATGTGAAAAGATCCCCAAACTAACAGTGATGCATTCAATGAAAAGATGTTCAAAAAAGAAAACTAAGAGGAGCTGCTGGAGCTAGATGCCTTCCTGCCTGCTGTCCTTGCCTGAGCTTGTGCTGAGCAGAACTTGGAGAGGTGCTGTCTCTCTCCCAACTGTTAACTGCCAACTGTCCGCTGTTAACTGCCCGGGCCCCCTGCTGATGTCACGCCTATCACGTGATTGGCTTTGGCCAATGAAATGTGAGCAGAAGTGCCTGACTGGGCAGGTGCTTTCAAGGCTTCAGATCTGTTGCTCATTTGCCCTCTCCCTCTCTTCCCTCTGTCATGAGGTCAGCGTTTTTTCAGACAGAGGCCGCTCCCACGAGCCCGGCCCAGTCCTGAAGAATGTGAAGCAGAACCCAGCCAGCCTAGAGAGATCAAGGAATCGGGGAGAGAAATAAACCTCATTGTTGTAAGCCTCTGAGATTTGAAGGATCATTTGTTTTTTGTTTTGTTTTCTTTTTTTTATTATTATTAGTTATATTTGACATCATTTGTAGTCCCCAGGGAGTACCCACCACCATTTCACCCGTGCACCATCACCTCAGTCCCTTGTGCACCCTCTGGCCTCTTCCCTGTCTTTGCCCTCCCCCCTTCCCCTCCCCACCCCATGGTCCCTTTGGTTTATCCCGGCTTTTTGGTCTTATTAAGTTTTTGTTGTTGTTGTTGTTTACTTTTGGTTATAATT
>JAGFMF010011709.1:10708416-10742129 GCA_019455555.1 Galemys pyrenaicus | reverse complement strand
CAGCAGTGTACCAGGGTTCCTTTTTCTCTACATCCTCGCCAGCATTTGACATTGTTGGTTTTTTCAATGTGTGCCATTCTTACCGGTGTGAGGTGGTACTGGAGGATCATTTGTTATTGCAGCCTCGTTTATCCTAAGCCAACCGAGTCATGCAACTTGGCCATTGTCTTGGAAATATTGTCAGTTCCCCGGGACAGCAGTAGGATCTTAGAATGATGTGATGAGTTCAAAATGGAGCCCAGTTCCTGGGGACAGAACCAGCATTGAGTGATGCTCACTGGGCTCTCTCAGTGCTCTGATTTAATTTTCTCCACTGGCAGTCAAAATTATCATGGAGAGCGTGGCTGATGAACTCACAGCTTAATATTCTATCTCTACCATCACAGTCTGCACTTCCTAAAATCTATAGATCTTGCTGTGTGTGACTCAGCAACTTTGGACTCACAGGTTAAAAACAAAAACAAAAACAAAAACAAAAGGAAACAGAGCCATCTGCCCCATCCCTTATACAGGGCAGGCCCTCCCACTCGCCAGACCCCCAGAGGAAGAAGAAAGGCAGTTTCTGACAATAGTTCTTGACCCAAGGGTCTGCCATGAAGAGACTCTGATGTTGCCTCTTTCTTTCATTCCCTGCCCTTTTCTGCAGGGTTCTCTGCTAGCAGACAGCATAGCAGCTAAGAGCACCGTCTCCATAGTGAGACAAAGACCTTGATCAATTCCTGACTGCACCGCTCCCCTGGCATTGATGCCAGGAGGACTTCTGGAAGTAGACGACCCTTCAAGATTGCCCAAGTGGAATGGAGCAGCCTCCATCTCCCTAAGCAAGCCGTTAAGGGTTGAGGGCTAGGGCAGAGACATCTGTTTCTTGAATGAACCCCTTTCTCCCTCCATGTCCCTGAGCAGCCCCTTTGCCGTGACCCTAGCTCAGGAAACTCCCACGGCTTGGGAGCCAGAGTTCCCATGTTGAGAGGACCTATTATGAGATTTCTTTTCTTGCTGCTTCAGCTTTGACAAGAGACAGACCCTGACCCTTGGCTCCAGAATCTGCCATCAACCTGACCTGAAGTTGTGAGGGCGTGTCAGCTAGCACCTGCTCGATCACAAACACTCTTCAGAATCAGCAGGAACTTTTCATCCCTGGCACTTACCTCCTACACCACAGCTCTGTCAGCTGCCCCCGAGTAGAAGTGTCCATTTTTCCCACTCCTCTCCTCCCTACCCCAAAGGATCATCTTCCAGCACCTTTTTCTTCCCAATCTTTGTTCTGAATCATAGTCATGAGCTGGGGGCTGAACCACCACAGTCCCCGGAGGAATGTCACTGACAGTAAATATAGAAAACAAGATAGCCAAGCAGCACAAAAATGCTCTTCATGGTTTAACATCATGACCTAAAGTTTGCGTCACAATCCTCAGCCACACTAGTCTAGCCCTTTTCTGAGGTGGCAAGTTCCACCAATGGATGAGGAAGCTCTACCTGCAAGATGCCTCATAGGCTGCTCCTATAGGAATTTCTCTGTCTCTGTCTCTCGCTGTCTCTCTCTCACACATTCTCCTTCCCTCTCTCCCCGCCCCTTCTTTTCCCTCTCTCCCTCCCTTTCTGTCCCCTGACCCACCCACAGGCATGTCCACTGTGGACATTCTCCACTGACCAGAAGCTGGGCAAGGGGCTTGGTGCCTCCTTACCAGTGGGCATCCCCCCCTCTACCCCCACCCCTGTCTTCACAGCTGGGAGAAGCCAGCACCAACTGGGACTAGCAAGGAGGGTTGGGCTGGTAAAGCATGAGAGAGCACAAGAGGTAAGGCCTTCAGCCTAACAAAAGGTCTGTTCTTATAAAGCTTATTCAACTTAAATTTCCAGTGACATCACTGGAAATTTTGACTTGTGACAGTTTTTTTTTCCTCTCTGAGGAAACAAACACAAATGCAAAGGTGATTCTAAGAAAGATAATTCCACAATGTGTTTCTACCTGAACATTTTCAAGTGATGTAGTTCTTAGAAACATGGAGAGGTTCCAACATGTCTGCTAAGTGTGCGGGGCATTCTGGAGACGAATGAGGAAGAACACCCAATGCATTTCTGTGAGCCAGACCCTGTTCTCAGCACTTCCTGGATCCTCCTAACAACCTATGAGATGGACTCTAGTAAGGTTATTCCCATGTCACTAAGGGGGAAACTGAGGCACTTGCCTAAGCAGCAAGTTTGCCAGGCAGAATGACAAATTGGGTCACTGCATGATCTCACCAGTTGCTATAGAGAAAGTAGCACTAATTGAGACTCTAGGTACTCGGTTTTCCAGTTCAACTCTCAGAAATCCTAGATAAGTATTAGCAGCTTCTTTCTATTTCATAGACAAGAAAACTGTAACTTGGGGCCTCTCTGGTGGTGCAGCGAGTTGGGCACCACACTGTGAAGCATCTGCAGCAAGCATCCACGGCATAGCAGCGCGAGTTAAATCCCCGGCCAAGGAGCGGACCCACATGGCGCAGCAGACCTCTCCTGCCTCACTCGCTGCTCCCCTCAGCAGTGTGTTTCAGTCCATCTGCCTGTTCTGCTCCCCACTCTGCCTCTGGTGAATCCTCTCACCCCCAGTACCTCTGGGCTGTACCCCAACTCTTGTATGCATAAATAGAACTTAAAAAAAACAAACAATGGCAACTATGGCTTTAAAAAAACAAAACAAAACCAAAACTGTAACTCCAAAAGCAGAGGAAGAGATTTGCCATCATCAACACGAGCTAGGATTTGAATGCTGAGAATGATTTCTGTGCCCCCCCTTTTTTTTAATTTTAATAAGTATGGCTTTAAAGAAATGATCTAAAAGTCACTGGTTTTCTTGTATTGAATATCTAACTGATAACAGAGCTTTTGTATCCAGATTGAGTAGATATTTAATGTTGACAACTTGACAGAATGTTCCTTTTTCTGATCTGCTTGACATCAACCCCCAACTCTATTTCCTGTTTCCTCCTCCTCCATCTCCTACCCCATTAGTCACAAATAAAATGTCCACAGGATTTCATTTTTCTCCCCACCACCATCCCTTATATATTTATACCCTTCTCCCTCCCTCTTAACCTGGGAAACCTCACTTTATTAGCTTCCAATCAGTTTTGGCAAGTATTTAGCTTTGTCAGTGTCCACAGTCTTTTGCTGTGTAAATGTCCAGTATTTGTCTTTGTCATTCTGATTTGCTTTATTACATAGAAGTCCCTCAAACGCCTTCCATTTTACTGTACTTGGCAGCCTTGAGCCTTTCCTTATGGTTGAAGAACACGGAATTCCCTCTTGAAGGTGGTTAAACAACAGAAAGATTAGTTTCCCAAGGAGATAAGCTGTTTCCAGCACAACTGTTCGCGTACAGGCTCAAGACAGGGCGTGCAAATGAACCTGTGCCGTGACCTTGGGTATGCCGTGTCCAGCAGGTGGCCACCTCCTGACCCCAGAGCCTTAGCCACAGACCCTCTAGCCACGTGCCATGACCTACTTTTGCTCACCCAGTTAGTTTGCTGGCCTATTTCTTTCCTAACCTTTGCTGAGCAACTATCCCAGGCTGAGCGTGTCATTCATGAACTTGGAGATGGAAAAAATAAATGCCCCTGCAAATTGTGCACAGCAATATTTGTCATGCAGTTAGAAAGACCAGAAGGAGAAGTAAAAAGAGCATCTGGACGTACCCTTTCCCTGGCATTCGGGTTGGTTTCCTCTTTACAATTGCCCTAAAACACAGACATTTGGGGTAGCTAGAGCAGCTTTTCAGTTGGTGCATCCAGAAATTTCTGCAACCTATTAGGATAAAATCTTTCTCAATCCTGCTTTCATCACTGCCTTGTATGCGCCTCAAGCTGGTTCCCTGTTGCCAATAAAATCTGCTGTCCATGTAGGGTCCTGCTGCCAGACAAGGAAAGAGTGAGTTAAATGTTGGTAAGTGATGTGGAGGTATTAATTAAGCCATGTAATTAGATGCCGTTGAAAGAGCTGAGCTAGAAAGTGCTGGGTGATGAAGGGGCTGCCTGTATAACTACATGGATAGAATTAGATGTAAACACTCCCTTTCTCTCTCCCTTTCTGCTTCCCAAGCCCAAACCTGCTGGTGCCGGAGCTTCCTCCAATTTTTTGCTGCAGGGCATGGCCAGCAGCCCCCGCCACTCTACAGCTAGGTGTCCCTTCCTTCAGCTCCGCCTCGTTGCCCATTCTCCAAAGATATATCTATGAGGTTTAAGCGTTTCACATAAGATGGGGTTACAAAAACAGCAAACATGGGGAACTGAAAATCTTACACATTTCTGAGATACGGCCCCTGTCCTTAGCCCTGGTTCCCCCTCCGTGTTGATGGGAGGCCGGTTTCTTAGCCCCATGACCTACAAGAGTGCGGTGTGGTCCCCTTTTGTTGTGCTGATCTACGCAGGCAGTGGGTTCTGTGGAACGCCCAGTACTGGGCAGGAACTTTGGGGTGCTGGTTTCTGCCCATCTTGTCTCCAACAAGATGTGTGATCTTTAGTAGGCCGCCTCCCCTAAGTCTCAGATTCTCTGGGTGGCATTTAATGAAACCTGAACTTGTCTTAATAGTGCAGACTCTGTTTATTCCACTGGTACTCAGCCTGCACACACATAGCCCCCTAGAAACAACTTGCTGGGTGCCCATTTTATGCTTACTTGATGCCCAGCACTAAGATTCTACAATGTGATCTTTGCTCTGGATGCAGTTATGATTTGGAGAGGGAGAAAATAATGCATAATAACGTTAGGAAAACAAAGCCGTTTAACACAACATCTGATGTCATTGCTTAATTGTTTCCCAAGTGTTGTCATTCTAATTACATGCCAGGCTTAAGGTCAGAGACCACGAGGGCTACTACGTTTTTGCTCACTTTCCCACTTTCTAGCTGTAAAGCAGTAGTCTAGTTGCTTTGCTGTTGTGACCTTCTAGTTTATAATGAGAAAACTATAATTATAATGAGAAGACCTATAAATGAGAAAACTATCTAGCTAACAGTACTGTTGTGAGGAGTAGATGAGCACGGGCCCAGGAACCACCGAGCATAGGACCCACCGTCAGCAAGTCCCCATAATGACCGATTGTCCATGCTGTTAGATGCAGAGGCCTTGGGGCCTAACCACACAAGTGGAACATTTCCAGTCAGGCTGAAGAGTGGAAAACCCAGATTGAGAGGACACACCTGCTGGAAGGCCCCTGATCAAATTTCATAAGACCGTGGAATAATTGTTGATAAAGAAGCCAGTACAAAAGTAAGAGGTTGTTTTAATGATCCAAGTCGAGGTGGGACCAAAATTAGGAGGGGTAGGGTCAGAGAAAAGTTATCAGACTTTTCCGCCCTCCTGCCATTGGTGTGATGATGGACACCTGTGGTTCTGCACCGTGCCTCGGTGGGCACGCACAAGTGGGAGCATCTGGGCTGAGACACGGGCCTATAAGGGCGGCGTCATGAGGACGCCAGCAGAAGAATAGAACAAAAGAAGTACCAAAGCATCTTAGAGAGTGAAATGCACTCTCTCCCGGCACCCCTGCCTGCCGTGTACCTGGTCGGCTCTGATAATAACAGCCTAAAAAACCACCGAGGGCTCCAGGAATCCTTCCTTTACCCATCTGCCGGAATCATCAAGAACTTGCTCGGTGCCCTTCCTGGCACTACAACTGGTGTAGTCAGCAGCATGATTCGATGCAGACAGGCGCGGAGCCCTCTGAAGTCTGCAGGAGGGGCTGAGAGGTGGCAGGCCACAAGCATGTGACTGCTGGAGGCGCCATGGCAGCACAGGAGGTGGCCGAAGCCCAGGAGCCCTGGGAAGAGCTAACGATGCTGCAGGAGCGCAGGAGGTGGACAAGGTCCAGGAGATGCGGGACAAGACCTCAAGTGGAGGAGGAGACACCTGCGAGGACCAGCCCATGATGGCGGAGGCAGCAGAATCAGAGAAGAAAGAGGACCACGAGTCAGAGCTCGCCCGCGGCTCATGCAAGGAAAGGACTGATGGACTGACCATCCCCCAGAAGGCTGGGAACTTTGGCAGGTTGATGTTTTGTTTATGGGACCCTGGGTGTGGATGGTATTGTTTGTACATCCCAGGAGATGGGAATAGAGGCATGGCCGGTGGGGTTTGGTGGCCAAAAGCAGCCTGTGTTCTGCCCAACATTCCCGGGCCACAGCCCAGAGAGGCGATGGCCAGAGTAGAGGAAGGGCCAGACATGAAAAGAGCCCAAGGTTGGCTGAGGGAGAAAGCCCTTGCCAAGTTCTCTTCAGCCAGGCAGGAGAGATATGAGAAAGCCAACTAGAGAAGGCAAAGC
Source organism: Galemys pyrenaicus (assembly GCA_019455555.1). Taxonomy (NCBI): domain Eukaryota; kingdom Metazoa; phylum Chordata; class Mammalia; order Eulipotyphla; family Talpidae; genus Galemys; species Galemys pyrenaicus. Next base: position 10,735,828 of record JAGFMF010011709.1, on the reverse strand, counting down.
TTGTGCTGAGATTGGGAAACCCTGAGTGGCTGGTGAGCAGCCTAAGTCTGGTAAAGAAGGCCAGTGAGTCTCTTAAAATCACCTGTGGTGATGTCCTGCTTGTTGAGGGTGAGGAGCTGAGGAACCGTCCTTGGGGGAGGGAAGGGGACGTGGCTTGTGGTGGAGCCCACAGCCGAAGAGGGGACCCAGAGAGGCCGCAAGTGGAGCTTGTATCCACGGATCCCCGACTCGCGTGCGCGTGCACAGGGCTGGTCTGAGTGCAGGGGCTGCATGTCACATTGGTGGCTATGGAAGCCAAGTGTGGCAGTGACAGCAGAGAGTGCCCCTGAGGAGTGGGCGATTACCCCGAAGAATGTAGTATCACAATCCCAAGAGTGAGCGCATCCTGGGGGTGGGTGCAGTATGTGGCTTGTGGCTGAGACCACAGCCAGAGGAGGCAGGAAGCCTGACGGCGCCTGGCGTGAGACAGCAGATGCTGTGAGTGGTTCCGCCTCCTGTGATCAGTGCCTTTGGCAGCAGACATGGTGGATCATCTGCTGGTGCCAATAATCTTGTCTTTTGCCCCTAGGTTGGTGCCCTGCCTGAGTGTATTTGTATTCTGTTGCATTGCTAAATTGTGTTTACTTTGTGGGTCATGGCTGCCATGTGCATATTCACCCAGGGAAACGTGTATTTTGTATGGTGGAAAACCCTGAGTGGGTGGATTATAGGGTCAGAGAAAAGTTATCAGTCTTTTCTGCCCTCCCACCATTGATGTGATGATGGACACCTGCGGTACTGCACACGTGCCTAAGGGGGCATGCGCAAGTGGGTGCATCTGGGCCTAGACATGGGCGTATAAGGGCGGCGTCACAAGGATGCCAGCAGAAGAATAGAACAAGAGAAGTACCAAAGCATCTCAGAGAGTGAGATTCATGGGGGCTAAGAGCCTGCCAGCCTCCTGGCCCCCCAGCACCCCTGCCTGTTGTGTACCTGGTCACCTCTGATAATAAAAAGCATAAAAGCCACCGAGGGCTCCAGGACTCCTTCCTTTACCCATCTGCTGGAATCATCGAGAACGTGCTCTGTGCCCTTGTTGGCACCACAGGGGGGAAGGTAAGAAAGAGACAGAGTAGAGAGGTGATAGGAGCTTGATGATGCTCCTAGTTAAGAGTTTTGAGTATCTGCTCTAAAGGTATAAGCAGCCAACATTTTTTAATCTCTCCTGTTATCTCTAGGAAGGTGTAGGGTAAATGGAAGCTATCAGGTTTTTCTGCCCTCCTGCCATTAGCACCATGATAGACCCCTGTGGTCCTGCACGCGTGCCTGAGGTGGCAGCTGGAGTAGGGTGTGGGTGTACATAGGTGGGCACGCCTGAGCCAGGAGACTGAGCCTATGAGGATGGCATCATGGGGACGCCAGGAGGAGTGGTGGCTCCGGGAGTAGGAAAAGTAGAAGCAGAAGCAGCAGAAGAGAAGTTGAGCAGAAGCAGCAGTGGCGGTAGCGGCAGCAGTAGAGAGCCCAGAGAGAGTGAAGATTTGCCAGGGACTAGGGGGCCCACCAGCCTCCTGGCCCCCGGGTTCCCCCTGCCTGCCATGTACCTGACCACCTCACTACAAATGGTGTAGAAAGAGCAATAAAAGCCTGAAAAGCCACCAGGGGCCCAGGACTCCTTTACCCATCTGCCTGGACCATAGCGAACCTGCCCCGTGTTCTCCTGGCACTACAGAAGGCTATATCCCAGGTGAGTACAACAGAGTTTGGGGCTCCCTGCTTCCTCCTGGCTCCACACGGAAGACAGAAGCTTTGCGTGAGTGCAGCATGCAGAGAACACTGGGGTCGTATTGTCCTCACCGTTGTTTGTGCAGAGCAGAGACTCTGCACCAGGAAAGGCAAGCCAGTAAGAGCAGAGACCCCACCCAGACCTGCTCAAAAGCAGAGGTGTCACTCAGAAGGTCACCCTTGTCCCAACTCCCAACTCTGAGGCCAAGGCTCAGATTCTCTTAGAGGGGACTAGCAAATGGAGAGTTTTGACACACTTCTGAGGGGCTGACTGACACAACGTGTGAGGCAGCTCAAACCTGACACACTCTCAAAATCATTGTAGGTTTTTGTGGAAAGCAATTAGCTTTCAGATAGCTTCCAGAAAGACACGGGTGAAACCATAAACCAGCTAATTTAGCAGACAGTACTTGGGAAGGAAACAATGAAGGATCTGCCTAGGGTCTGAATAAACCTCAACCACTGGCCTCAAAAACCACCTCTGCAAAGGAGCCCAATTTAAGGGGATTGATTGGATGATGGTGGAGCAATTTACACCCCAGGATAATGTCAAGAAAAAAATAAAGCAATCCACCCGCAAACGTGGAATCTTAAATTTGGGAGTGTTTAGGGAAAGACACAGAGCCCTAAAATCGAAAACAAAAGTGGTCATCGCAGGATGGCAGTGCACCTGCCCAGGGTGGGGCCCTCCGACGAGTCTGACCCTCCCAGGGGCAAACAGTCCAACCAGTCACTGAACAAATGAGCAAAAAACAATAGCAAGCCCAGGAGAGGGGCTGCAGAGTCACAATAATCTGTTATCTGAAGTGTCCAGTCTTCAACAAAGAATTGGGAGAGATGTAAAGAAATAGGCAAGTCTTTGGGGCCTCCCTGGTGGTGCAGTGGGCTGAGCACTGCACTGTGAAGCATCCGCAGCACAGCAGCTCAAGTTCGATCCCCGGTCAGGGAGGGGACCCACATGGTGCAGCAGACCTCTCCTGCTGTGCCCGCTGCTCCCCTCAGCAGTGTGTTTCAATCCATCTGCCTGTTCTGCTCCCCTCTCTGCCTCTGGTGAATCTGCTCACCTCCCGCGACTCTGGCTTGTACCCCAGCTCGTGTGTGCATTAAAATAAAAATCTTTTAAAAAAATTAAATAGGCAAGTCTGACCATAAGCAGGGAAAAGCAGGTCGTAGAAAGGTGAGAGGGACCAGATGTGGAATTAGACAAAGACCTCGGAGTAGTCATCATAAACATTCAAATACCTAAAGGAAACTATGACCAAAGAAGTAAAGAAATGTGTGATGTTAGTGTCACATGGAGGCACAATCAAGAGAGACTACAAGCAACCAAATGGAAATTCTGGAGTTGGAAAACACAACAATTGAAATGTAAAGTTTATTTTTTAAAACATTTATGCATACAAGGACTGGGGTACAGGCCAGGGGCATTGGGGGTAGTGAGAGGATTCACCAGAGACAGAGTGGGGAGCAGAACAGGTGGATCTACTGACATACACTGCTGAGGGGAGCAGTGGGCGAGGCAGGAGAGGTCTGCAGCGCCATGTGGCAGCTCCCTGGCCGGGGATCAAACTTGTGCTGCAGTGGCTGTGGATGCTTCATAGTGCTGAGACTGAACCCCTTGAGCCACCAGGGAGGCCCCGAAACATAAAGTTTATTAAAGGAGTTCAGTAGTAGATTTTAATTCACAGAAGAAAGCACAAGTAATCATGAAGATTGCTCAATAGAGAATACAGTTGAAGCATGAGAGGAAATAAGAGTGAGGAAAAGTGAACAGTCTCAGATTACAAAGGTTTCAGGTCAAGCTTGAAGCTCCCCCTACTTCTCCACTAGGAAATAGGAGATATACCCTAATAGAGGATCAAAGGAACACCAACAGTCTGAGGTGGAGAGAAACTGTGCCTCAGTTGATAGCAGCAATAAGAACACAGCAATAGTTGTGTGGTATTTCCACCCAAAGCGCAAAACCCGAATTGATATGTGAAGCAACATAAAACCCAAGTTGTGGGGCATTCTATAGACTAATTTGTCTGCAGTCTTCAAGGGTATCAAGTTCATGAGCATCACAGGAAGAACTGTTCCAAACTGAAGGAACATCTAAATGCAATCTAAATACAGATGTGTATAGGGAAAAACAACTAGGTTAGTCATTGGAGAGGTAGATGCAAGATTCAGTTCTGAACTGAATGATTTTGCTGGGATCACTAACATCACTTGAATGAGGGTGAGTTAATAGTAACTATCAGTGTCAATTCCCTGATCTTTGTAGTTTAATTCGGGTATGTAGAAAAATATTGGAAAGTTGGACTGACAAAGATCAGCAGTGTGTCATCTTGTCTCCAAGATGGCTGGCCACACAGATTCCTCCAGCCCCCTGCACACAAGCTCGGGCTGCCGTCTCGGCCTCTAGCCCCTTGGATGTGGTCCAGCTTAGGGTTGTTTTGAGCAACAGAATATGACTGAAGTCGCCCTGTGCAGCTTCTGAGGCTAGGTCCTAAGAAGCCTTGCAGTTTCTGCTTGTGTCTCCCAGAATGCCTGATCTTAAGGTAAGCCAAGTGCTATGTGAGAAGTCCGAGTACCCTGCAGCCGCCATACTGTGAGGAAGCCCAAGCTAGCCACATGGAGAGAGTGGGCAGAAACAGGTGCCTTCTGACTGCTGCTATCTGAGGCCTCCTGCAAGCAACTCCTCAGTGTGCCAGCAGGCCCCAGAACCATGAAACAGTAGGAAATTGTTGTTTTAACCACTGTGCTTGGGAGTGTTTGTTACACATTTATGTGCAAGAAGAACAGCAGTTATACTGGCTGGTAATGGAACTACAGATATGTGACAGCATCCTACTCTTTGTTTAATTTTTGCATTCAATATCTATTAAATTTATAGTTAAAGAAATCACTTATTTTTCACCCCAGGACTGTGGGTTAAGAGTAGCATTGCTCAGAGTATACTTCCCAAGCTATGGTTATATCCCCTAGACAGAATAAATTGTTTACCATGATACTCAAGGGATCCAACACAATGGCTGGGTGTAGTAGTTGATTAATAAATATTTGCTGAATAATTGATGTAGGAGAGCTTAAACTTTCATGGGATGAAAAGTTGTTTATTCATTCATTTATTTACCTAGAGAGATTTAAGTTATTCTGCTATTATGCTTTTCCCCAGCCTGTTTTGTGCTCTCTTTAAAGGATCCTCTTAAACCACCTTAAGGATTTCAAAAAGGGAGACCCTATGTGGAAGCTGTTATTTGTTGCTTTCTCTCCCTACATTTATCTCTCCACGGTTTTTTCTCCTCTACTTCCTCTGTGACTGCTTCACTAAATATGTGAATATTTTGCCATTTTTTCCCTCCCTTTGTACATGTGCAGGCAAAGTTAGCACAGAAAGTAAAATTAAAAACCAAATTCTTTTGTGAAAAAAATTTAGATGAAATAGAAATAACTTAATATGTAAAAAAGAATAATGATCAAGCAGGATTCATTTCAAGACTAGAAGGATAATACAACATTAGAAAATTTGCTAATAGTAATAAAGAGTGCTTCACAGTTCAAAGGAAAAAAATGACCATCTTACATAAACAAATCTTAGTAAACTGGATCTTGTGGACTTAACACAATAAAGATGTATATTAAATGAACACATTGAGATATCATTAGGGGTTAAAACATTAAAGAAAACCCCTGCTCTCAAGAAATAAAACATGCAATATTAATCTCAAAGCATTACCGGCCTCTTGTTTTGCAGTGGATCTTTGAGCTCACAACTGGGAATTAACCCAAAGGAAATATTCCAAATGAAGAAATTTTCATAATGTTCACTGCGGTGTTATTTTTAACAGCAAAATCTCTTAACCTTAATGACCAACAGGAGAGGCATCGTTAGGAAAATTTCTTCATATTAACTTGATGGAATATTTTTACATATTAATGTTTCATTCACTATCCAAAATGTGCCAACAATCTTACATATATACTAAATTAATTCAAAGACAATATAGTAACACTGAACACTTTATATGAAGTCAAATTCATTGTAAAAAGTATACTGGGGTTTCTCAGTCTCAGTATTACTGGTGCTTTGGGTTAGGTAATATTTTGTTGGGGTGGAGAGTGAATGAGGTTTGTCTTCTGCACTGCAGCACACCTGACCTTGAACAGTGAGCCCGTAGCACGCCCTCCTGCTTAGTTTTAACCACCAACAGTGTCTCCACACATGGCCACATGTTCCCTAAGGGGAAAACCTGCCTTCAGACTAATATAACACATTTTCAACATATACCACAGTAGTTCATATGTACTTTAACTACTATTTTTAAAAATATAAATAAAAAACAATGAGGAATGACTACAACTATTGATGGAATTCTGCTTATAACTTCTTTTTTCAGATGATCGCATTTTTTTGCCATAAGTGTAGTATATTTTTAAGATGTGTTTTCTAAACAGGTGTAGGATGAGTTCTCAACCCACAGATAAACTAGCAACACTCACGGCAGCATCAATTCCCACTGGTGGGCTGATGCTTGAGCTTCATTTCCTTATGTCTGAGTTCTGGCACTCCACAAATAGCCTTTGGTGAGTTGCAAGACCCCCAATATGTGTGTATCAAAATCACTGGCTTCATCTAATAGCAGTTCTCAGATGACTGTCATTTCCGATGCATCTTTGACACCAGGTGTGTGGGTAATTTTATGTGTCAAATTGGCTGGGCCACAGGATACCTAGATAATTAGTCAAGCATTAATCTGGGTGTTTCTGTAAGGGTATTTTTGGATCAGATTAACATTGAGATCATTAGGCTGAGTAAAACAGATTGCTCTCCATTATATGGGTGGGCCGATCCAATCAGTTGAAGACTAATAGACAAAAATACTCACCTGAGTAAGAGAGAAACTTCCTGTCTGACAGCCTTGAATTAGGACATCAGTGTTTTTTCAGTCTTGTACTCACATGTTAGCTTTTCTCAGGTTTCAGGCGTTTAAACTCAGACTCAACTGACTATTGATTCTTAAATTGACTCTACTGGATCTCTAATGTGGATCTCTAATCTGCTGAATCACTCTGCAGATTTGGAGACTTGTCAGTCTCCATAATTGCATGAATAAATTCCTTATTATAAAGCTCTTCAGATTGATGGATAGATAGATATAAATGTATATAATGGATAGTATATATAGATAAAATAGTAAATAGATAAATGGACATTATGGATATATAGAGAGGGATATATGATCTTCTTAATATAGCAGCAAATCTGACCTCCAGGCATCCAAACTGGGTCTTTCCGGGGAAATCCACATGACACCACCTGCTTTGTAAATTCATCAGAATCAAACACAAGCACACACCACTCTCTGGTTTCACATCTGCTTCTCCAGCGACTAACTTGGTTGTTTATCCCTAAACAGATCTAGCTTTTCTCAGTGGAAGAACCCACAGCACCCTTTCCCTTTGATTCTTCCAAGCTGGAGACATGATTTGGGCACACTGGGTGTACATACACCCTAGAAGCAATTTCAACTCACTTTTGTTTGGGTTTCATTTTTCCACTTTCGGTGCCAGAAATTGTAGAGATCAACAATGCCCTGCTTTATGACTTAGAGGGGACAATTCTTTCCTTGCCTGTTGAATGTTTTGGGGAAATGCGCAAAACTGTATTCAGACAGATGGCTTTGGCTCCCTTGGCAAACTCTATAGCAAACACAGCTATAGCAAGTAGGCACACAAAAGGTGACACCTGTGATGGGAATTGCTTTCCTGCAGTAGTAAGGGAGAATGAACGAGAAACACCATGACATAACCGATCACACAGTCACACGGTAGCCTCAGATGCCGATGAGCTGTTGGTAAAAGGCTAGCACACAGTTCCAAGTATCCAAGCGTTCCCAGAGTATGTCATCTGGACCACAAGGGAGTCTAGACTTTCATGCTGTAATTAGAGAATCGTGGCATGAAGATACTGTTCTTAGAAGAACCCAAAGTGTTCTGAGCAGGATCATGCTATGAGAAGACTGGGCAGTAGGGAAAAACAAAGTTAGCCAACACTGGTTTACTTTCCTCTTACATAAGCTCAAATTATTTTGTAGGGCGTTTGTGAGAATCAAATGAAATAATAATAATGGAAAATGTGTAACAGTCACTAGGTGCCAGACACCATTTTAAGCACTTCACGTGTATGAAATAGAACAATGGCAAAGTTATTCATAATACAGAAACATTCTGCAGTGGTAATGTGCTGTTATTAGATATATGACGTCTAATCACAATCTTGCACTTTTTCAAGAGTAATTATATCCAGAATCTGCAAGTTCTTTCCGTAGTAGATACTGAAGAGACCACTGAGATGTTAATGATGACCAGGAAACAAATGATCTAATCGACCAGATGAGAGAGTCTGTACCCACTCTAGGAAGTAGCTGGGTGCAGGGGAAGTTCCCTCACCAGTCTGAGTTCTTCTCAGGCTGGTTGACTAATTAAAATGGCATCAGGCATGTGTACAGTTTCCATTCTTAACTGGGGAGGAAGGCTTTTAAGGATGGGGCAGAGGGCACTGAGGAGAGAAGGGGCTTCACATGACAAGGAAGGAGTGACTTTCGAAGGGAAGATGCGTTTCTCAGACAGGACATTTTCACCGATAAATTGACATCTGGTTGATAACCCCAAAATATATTCCTCTAAGTCGCTAGAGGAAGTAGTGACCAGTTCTTCAGTTAGTGGTAGGGCAATGGGATTAGAGGAAAACAATAACTTCTTTGTAGCTTACAAGGTCTTCATTGCTTTTAACTCAAATGACCTGCATGCCGGAGCAGAATGTGTGGGGGGACAAATCCTGAGGATCTTCGGTGGTCTAATTTGAGCATTTACAGAAGCCTCCTGGTCTTAGCCTCGTGACAGAACCTACAACAAAAGCACGTGGACACCGACAGTAATCTGCGTTGCTGGCTGCTCAGCAGTTACTATGTTGCCCGGATTGTCCTTTCTGGCTGCTGTCCCCTGGTCTTACTTTCTGTCCTGCGATAGCCGTGGTGGCATTCCTTCCTTTATTCAGGCCGCATTTTCCAAATGCTGGCCATATTTCCTAAGGTTTGGGGTCCAAACTGACTATTTGTGGTGGCGTAAAACAGAAGTGACTCCTTGTTGCTTGGCCCAACCAGGTCTATTTATTGAACTATGTCACTCAGGACTGAAGAGTCATTCACTTCAAAAAAAAAGGAGATGAAGATGCAGGTCTCCTGCCAAAGGAAGACGCTGAGTGAGGCAGGTGAGTGACAGAAGCGCCTGTGTCTCTGTTTCTGCCTGTGATTCAGGTGGCCATTCACCCCCGTCTTCCTGAGACAGTCCCGGCTTCTGCTTGTTGTCTCTGATTAATTATTTACAGACCCTCTTTCACTCACCAAAGGGCCCTGGTTTGGGTGAGAAATCATAAGGTCAGTGTATTATGGCCTACCAGGGAACGTTGCATCTGGGTGCAGTCTAAGACATACTAAGAGTGAGGGCTGGGAGACCAGGACTCCAGACCGATTCACAAGTGACTCCATGGGCTTAAACAACTCGCTTCCCCTTGGGTTCTCAGTTTTCCCATCTATAAAATAGACACAATTCTCACTCTGTTCTTGTTATAGGCTCGAGGTGAAAGCATTTCGATAAGCTCTGCACCACTAAATAGATGAAAGTTCTTTTTATGATGATGGTACAGACCAAAGAGTCCATTCTTCCATCCTGCCAAAGGAAGTCCAGGGAATGACATCAATAACCAGTCAAATACCTGACGAGGAGCTTTCTCCTTTATGCAGCTGAAGAGAATTCATTTCAGAATAGGAACTGCTATAGGTAAGAGATGGTATGTTCTGCGTGTGAACTTGACATTATTCTCATGTCACATTTTAAAGTACTATACCCTTTGTGGGTTCCCTCCACCCTTTCTGTTTCCTACCCCAGTAGATAGTTCCCATGTAACTCACCCCAAAGGGGCCTGGTTGATCTTTCTGGATACTAGTAAACAAAGAACTTAATGATCACAATTCTTGGTAAAGATGCAGATTCTTGGTCACCAGATGTCTCTTAAAACATTTAACCTTTGGAGCCTCCCTGGTGGCACATCGGGTTAAGCAATACACTATGAAGATCCACAGCCACTGCAGCGTGAGTTCAATCCCCAGGCAGGGAGTGACCTACACAGTGTAGCAGACGTCTCCTGCCTTACCCACTGTTCCCCTTAGTAGTATGTTTCAGTTGATCTACCTATTCTGTGCCCCACTCTGTCTCCGGTGAATCTTCTCACCCCCCACCCCAACACCTCTGGCCTATACCCCAGTTCTTGTATGCATAAATAAATAAATCTTTTAAAAAAGATTTATTGCTTGTTGCTAATTGTGATCTGGTTGCACAGGATTTCCTGATAGAATTTTTTTTTTTTTGCACACAGAACCCTAGTTTTACCTTTTCACCCATATGCAATTCCCACAGAGATGATAGCTAAGGAAGTATGACTTCCTTCAGTGACATGACATGTTTTTCTGGGCAGTCCCACTAAGACCTAGTACCCATGAGGCTCCGCTACTGAAAGAGGTCACCGGTCCCAGATTTGCTTGCCAAAATCAAGCAAGCACCCAATGCAACCGCTCTCTATTTTATCTGGGTGCTTTCTGAACAATTAGTGGCCCAATGCCATGACAGATGTTTTTTGTCACACTCTAAACTCCACAAGGAATTAATGGAAGCAAGCAGAGTACAGAACATTGGTCAGTAAGCAGAGATGCAACTTTCTTAGAATGTGATCGTAGGAGGCGAGGACTTAGGAGTTCCTCTGCAAATGAGAAAGTCAGCAAGTGACTTCAAAAGCTTTAAATGCATCCTCTTGAATTAAATGATTTCTCCTTTTTCTTTAGATGTGAGAGATGAAAAAAACCCACAAGACATATTTATTGAACTGCCTTTGCTGAGATGCTATTGTAGATGCTGGGAATACAGCAGAAAATAAAGAAGAGCCTCATGAAGGTGATAGGGAGAACATTAACAAAGAAACAAAAGGTACAGTCATATGTAGCTTAATGACATTACAGTCATCAACAAATCTTATCTAAGCAGTGGTCCCAATTGTTTATAATGTGTTCTAACTGTAGTAGGTGGTACCATTTAAAGATTTATTTATTTATGCATACAAGAGCTGGGGTACAGACCAGAGGCGTGGGAGGTGAGAGGATTCACCAGAGAGAGTGGGGAGCAGAACAGGCAGATTGACTGAAATACACTGATGAGGAGAGCAGCGGGCGAGGCAGTAGAGGTCTGCTGCGCCATGTGGGTCTCTCCCTGGCCAGTGGCAGGGATCGAACTCGTGCTACTTGGCTGCGGTTTGCTTCATAGTGCATTGCTTAGCTCAGTGCGCCACCAGGGAGGCCCTGGTACCATTTCTATCTGTGATGCTTGATATTATACTCCATGATGTTTTGCATGATAACAAAATCACATGTCTCAGAAAGCATCTCCATCCTTAAGTAATTCGAAACTGTATTAGAAAGAACTTAAGCTACCTAGTGCCATTTTAGACAAGGTGGCCAGAGGCCAGAGGAAGGACTAGTAGCTCCTGCCTCCCTTTACAATCTAAATCTCTCTATTCCAGCCAAAGGGTTCCACCTTTTTTCTGGAACTCCCACAGGAAGAACTCTTTGTCCCCCAAACCAGGCCTCTGAAATGTTAAAGGACTTTACATAATCTGCTCTCAAGATAAGAGCTAAATAAAGAGGGCCTCCCTGGTGGTGCAGTGGTTTAGGCAATGCACTATGAAACAAACCGCAGTCACTGCAGCATGAGTTCGATCCCTGCCGCCGGCCAGAGAGGGGACCCACATGGTACAGCAGACCTCTCCTGCTGTCCCCGCTGCTCCCCTCAGCAGTGTACTTCTGTTGATCTGCCTGTTCTGCTCCCTGCTCTCTGTGGTGAATCCTCTCACCCCCCCCAACACCTCTGGCCTGTACCCCAGTGCTTGTATGCATAAATAAATAAATCTTTAAAAAAAAAAAAGAGCTAAGTAAAGAATGCCATCATTTTCTTGTAGCAAACCTTGTTTTTGAATGTTAAAACTAAATATTGCCACTCAGTAGTAAAAAGTCATGACAAATGGCTCAGGTGACGCAAGACAAACGTGCATAAATACTTGAATAATTTTAAAGGTTTTATACCCTCACAATTACTAAGATCCTACTGACTGTCAGAAACTCGGCTAGTTCCTGACAGAGCAAAGCTAAACCAGATATGGGGTCTTCCCTCAAAGGCAAATCTAACCGGGTCATCAATAAGATGAAGCACCAGACTGGTGCTTCTCAAGAGGATGTTCATCTTGGCATTTGGGGGCAAAACAATCTTTTTGGTGTTCGGGTGTGCTATCCTGTACTTTGAAGGGCATTAGCAATCTGGCTTTTTGCTCTCGGTTTGCAAGAACTGCCGTAACCAAACGGTGGCTTAAACCTTGGATAAGTATTTCCTGCTGTTCTGGAGTCTGGAGTCCACACCAAGGTGTTGTCAGGTTTGGTGTCCCTGTGGCCTCCTCCTTGGCCTGGAGACAGCCATTGGTGTGTGTGCACCCCAGGAGAAACTGGGGGTTTCTCTGCTTATGAGGCTCATGGTCAGGTGAGAGCAAAGCCCCAGCTGACTTTCTCACTCAAGACCTTACTTAATATTAGCCACTCCCTTCAAGGCCCTGTTTGCAAATGTCACATTGAGGGTTCGAACCTCAGCATATGAAACTGGGGGTGGGGGACACAGTGAGGTTTGTATCATGTGTAGATTTGCTTCTGGTAGCACCAACCACAGATACCAAACTCACTCCCGTATGTTCTTGAATGTTTCCTAGAACTCTAAAGGGAGTTCCCATTCTGATGTCCTAGAGCATTAAGAATTTTCACATTTACTTGAGTAATGTGATATCTGATATCTGTCTGTCTGCTGTCATTTTCTGATGACAGATGAGATGGTTTTCTGAGAAAAGAGCTTTCTTAACAGACTCATCAAAATCCAGTGCATTGCTTATATCATTGAGTAAGTTGATAACAATCAACTCATTTCCAGAGTTCGGTAGCCCTAAAGCAATATAACATTAACCACAGGCAGACAGACTTAAAGTTCTTATTTATAGATTGCCTCCTGAGATACATTTGCCAGGGGTGTGTGTGGGGGGATATAAAAATCAATAGCATTCCATTCTGAGATCTAAAGTAAAAACGGTTTAATGAGAAGGGAGGGAGGAAGAGTCTCAAAAGAATTAAAAGATGAGATCTGGATATACGGCTCTCCAGCCGAGTTGTGGTTATGATATTAAACACATTAACATAAACCGGTGATTTCCATATTAGCACTACCCTCTGCTATTGAGCAGCTACAGTGCCAAACCCAGTAATAGCAACATACTATATATACTATCATTTTTTAAAAATGCATTATATATTTTCCCAATCCTTCAAATGATTTTGTTTTTTTTTGTTGTAATTGTTGTTTTTTTAATTTATATATATTTGACATCAATTGTAATCCCCATGTATTCCCCATCACCATATCACCAGTGCACCATCACCTCAGTCCCCCGTGCTCCCATCTGCCCTCAACCCTCCCCCTCCCCTCTCCCCACCAAGTGTCCCCAATTTGTCCTTGTCTTTTCATTCTTGGTTTTTGTGTCTTTATTGTTATTATTGTTGTTGTTCTTATTCCTTTTCTTGATCCTTATTTGGTTCCCTTATATTCCTCCTAGGGGAGGAGCCATCTGGTATTTTTCTTTGAAAATGCATTATATTTTTTTTAATATTTATTTTTGCATAGAACTGGGGTGCAGGCCAGAGGTGTGAGGGGGTGAGATGATTCACCAGAGACAGTGGGGAGCAGAAAGACAGGTCTGAAATATATTGCTGGGAGGGGAGCAGCAGCTGAAACAGAAAAGGTCTGCTCTGCCATGCGGGTCAGCTCCCTGGCTGGGGATCAAACCTGGGCCATGCGTAGACCCTCATGGTGGTAGCACACAGACTTTGCCCCAGGCCCCCAGGGAGGACCATATATGATTTACTATTAGAGAGAGGCAATTAAAAGTGCTTCCCAAGTCCCATCTATCTTCTATCTAATGTCTGAACTCCTCCTCAACTTGCCCCACCCCACCCCACCTACAGACTCCTTGATCCAACCTGGAGACAGGATAAATGTCTGAGAAACAGTGGTGGGCTGAGGCTGACTTAGGAAAGCGACCATGGGAATGCGGAGAGGTATGGAAGAGTTATTTAAGGCAAGATCAAGAGAATGTGGTGGCCGGTTGTCGCAGTAAGGAAAAGGAAGTCAGAGCGGGTAAGGTTTGGGACATTTGTCTCCTGGGGATGACAGTCCCTTAGCAGGAAAGGATGGAGAGGGAGTGATCTACAAGATCAGTTACTTGGCAGGAAAAGATTTTGTTGAGAACATTCACTCCCTCCACCTCCCGGAGGCTGTGTAATTATCCTCAAACTCTTTGTTCCAGTTTCCTCAAAATGTGGAAATTTGAAACACAGATCCTTACGTCACACTAGAGGGCAGAGAAGACAAGGTGACTTAACACATGTCTGGGTCACAACCATTCACCGCTGACCGAATGCTTTCCTCCTTCCTCTCCTTTCCTCCTTCCAGCTCTGGGAAGACACTGTTCAGTGTGATGCTTGAGGACGTGCACAGCCAAGGGACAGCGTAAGAGACGAAGGACAAAGTGCAGAGGCTGCGTCCGGCAGGTGCTCACGAAGGGCAGCTCAGTCTGAAACCGGAGAGCAGGTGCAGAGTCGGAGGGAGGGGGTGGGACCAGAAGGAGCAAGTGGAGAGGTGTCCAGGAGGGGTTTTGCTTTTTCACAGTCTTGACTGGTAACCAGCACTGGTGTTCGGAACAAGTGCAGTGCTGTAGCTCCGTCATCTCAGACCTCCCACTGGCAAGTGGGGTCCTCCCCCATTGCATTTGCTAGGTTCCTGAGACGAGAGCTCTATGGCTCTGAGAATTAGAACTGGCCCCAAGAACTGGAATTCTCCTCCATAGCCAGGCATGAGGCACACCTAACCCTGAACCTTAGTCTGCTGGAGGAAGATCTGCTTGCATACGGCAGCTATCAAGATAAGAACATTTGAAGACAACTAACCGTAGAGGACATCTATGATCCCGGAACATTCTGGAGAGAGGTATTTGGCGTCTAGGACAATTGTCTCTCTCTTTTTGGCGTAGTTAATCCCAGTGGCTCACTATAGAGAGTATCCATTCTCGTAACCCTCTGTGACAGCAGGTTTATTCTTGTTCCAGCTAACTGCAGATTTCACGTAATGTTTGCATCAGGGCTCTGAGACTGCGCAGGCTTGGGCGGTGCTGGCTGCAGCATTTTGCAGCAGTCTCGCCAAACAGCCGCCTCTGGGGCCACCTGCTGACACACTTCAGAATCTTGGGTATTTACTATGATGGAGGAAAGAGCTGCCCCAAGCTGATACAAGAGGTTTGATTTGATGTCGAGAGGCTCGATTTGATGTAGTGCCAGAATCAAATCATCCTAGACATTTCTTTCTCCTCCCAGCCCCCTCACCCACCCTCACAAACAGTGTTGCAGTCTCCCAGGATCTACTTCAATACAGCACCCCTCTACCCTGGCAGTATGGGGTATGGGTCCTACGCCCAGCTTCTTCTAAGGCTGGACAGATAAACAAATTGACATGACACAGATTAGCAGGAGAAAAGGCCAGCATTTAATAATATTCTCTATTATTCTTCTGAAGAATAATAGAGTCGACCTGGAGTATTTCTTCTGTATTTAGGGACCCAGGGCATCAAGGGCATGGGGATGTCACATGACAGACCACAGGGGGTGGCCTCGAGAGTAAAGATGAGAGTCTTAGTGTTACAGGGCAATTCTGATATAAAATGGGTTTACCTGACTGGGTTTTCACCTGTGCGCTTGAAAGGCACTTATAGTAAGCGTCAACCACAGGTACATGCAACAAAGGTTAATAAAGGGTTTTATTTACCAAAGAAGGGGAAATAAAGTAATGAATATCACAAGGAGAAGAGAGGGAGACAAATCTGTAAATGTCCTACTGTTACAAGGCAACCCTAATATAAAGTGGGTTCCCCTCACTGGGTTCTTTACTTGCGCGCTTAGAAGATTTAAAAAGTTTTAACTTTAGGTATACGTGGCAAAAGTTATTAACACGTTTTATTTTATGAAAGAGGGGAATAAAATAGTAATAATGCCAAGAGAAAAAGAGAGGGATACAAATCCACAAATACCCTACCCGATCTAAGCAATGGCGCGTTGAGGGCTGGCTCCGAGTCGAATGAGATGGCTCCGAAGTAAGGGGTCTGGCTTTTTAGTAAGAGAACGTGCCCAAGGCTCATCTTGGTTTTATAGCCAGTTTGGCTGCTTAACTCCACCCTCAGGTCCCAGTAATCTACTCTTTGATAATTATTTTATTGGATTTGTGGTTTTGGAACACTGATGGTCTGGAGTGGGGGTTGGAATCCACACACCCATAATCCATTTAGGACTACCTTTCCCCCTAACACTACTACTTTTTTTGAGCTGGAACCTAGCGGCATGCTGAGAGCTGGCTCTAAACAAAGAGAGCCCCCAGGGCCCACATGTATGGTTTCATACCCAGCCAGGCTGCTTAACTCCACCCTCAGCTCGGAGTGATCCGCTCTCCAGTGATGACCTTATAGGATTTGTAGCTCTTGGATATTGCTGGTCTGGAGTGGGGGTTGGAATCTATAATTTTTTGTGTGTAATTTATTCAGGACAACCTTTCCTCCTAACATTATTACAGGGCAACCCCAATATAAAATGGGTTTCCCTGACTGGGTCCTCACCCACACGCTCAAAAGGCTTTCTTAATAAGCCCCAAATGCAGGCACATGCAACAAAAGTTATTAAAGGGTTTTATTTTGCAAAAGAAGGGGAATAAAGTAGAAATATCACAAAGAGAAGAGAGGGATACAAATCCCTAAGTATCCTACCAGATTTTCCGAGCTGGAAAGCAATGGCGCGTTGAGAGCTGGCTCTGAATCTAGTGAGATGGCTCCAAAGGAAGAGAGAGCCCAAGGCTCACCACTCTGGTTTTATAGCCAGCCTGGCTGCTTAGCGCCACCCTCAGGTCCCAGTGACCCACTCTTCGATAATCATCCTATCGGATTTTTGGTTCTGGAACACTGGTGGTCTGGAGTGGGGGTTGGAGTCCACACACCCATCCGTGTAATCCATTCAGGACGACCTTTCCCCCTAACAACATTAGGACGTGTTCACTGATAAAACTACAACAGGAAAAGATCCCCAAACTACATTTATCCAGACCCTGAAGGGGGAGCAGTAGTTGTTTTTCCAAATGGGAAAGGAGACAAAGCTTATGGTGAGATGATTTATTCTTTCACTAGAAAAGGGCAAAAGATGCTGGTAATGATGGAAGCTTCTCCTCAGCCTCAAGAGTTTTCATTTAAAGATTTATTTATTTATGCACACAAGAACTGGGGTATAAGCCAGAGGTGTGAGAAGTGAGAGGATTCCCCAGAGATAGACTGGGGAGCAGAACAGGCAGATTGACTGAAATATACTGCTGAGGGGGGCAGCGGGCGAGGCAGGGGTGGTCTGCTGCGCCATGTGGGTCCCCTCCCTGGCTGGAGGTCAAATGCATGCTGCAGTGGCAACAGATGCTTCACTCAGCCCCTTGTGCCACCAGGGAGGCCCTGAGACACGATTTAGTTTATAGCAAACACTCTGTCCATTTTGGAGAATTCCTGGGCTGGGGAAAGAGGAGAAACAATCAATCCCCCTGGTGTCGGCACCAATGATGGTGGTGGGAATCAGGCAGTTGGGCACTTTTTACCGTCTGAGGCAAGTTGGTGGGTGCAGGCAAAGGGACAGGCTGTCAGACAGGAGGGCTCCTATTATAATAGTAAAGGTGCTGGCAGGTCGTCGTCCCAGTTTCTAAGAGGGAGCCTTGAAATGCTTAGAATTTCCCAAGTGAAAGAAGTTTCTCATGGCGGACCCCTTGGACCACGCCTGGGCCTAAGCTAAAGGGACCCTCATGGTGGGACCCTAAAGAGTTTGTGCAAACGAGATGACTGAGGATGGGGACTGGCTGCACCAGAAAGACCACTAGGTGCTGAAAGGCTTAGGGATTTTAAACATGCACCAGCACAACTTCGGAGAAGGGGGTGGGGTGGACTGAGCGTGACCATATGAGCAATAACTCAATCCATCGTGCCTACTTGATGGGGCCGGTAAAACCTTTGGACCCTGGAGCTCAGACAGCTCCCTCGGTTAACGGTGCCCTGCGTGCGTTGTTGCACATTCATTTAGCAGGAGGGGGTGTCCTGGCTCTGACGACAGGACACAAACTTCACGTCTGGGAACCTCCCAGACCTTACCTTACACATAACTCCTTTGGATTGGTTCGATGTTTTGCTTTTGCTATAATAAAATAATGTTCTTTTTTATTATTATTATTACCTGTAATAGTAAGCACAGGTCTCCTGAGTTCTAGTCTAATGAATTATTGAGGGGCTAGTGGGAACCTCTACATTTTTTAATAAGATTTATTTTTATTTATTTATGCTTATAAGAACTGGGGTGTAGGCCAGAAGTGCGGGGGGTGGAGTGTAAGAGGAGTCACCAGAGACAGAGTGGGGACCAGAACAGGCAGATCGATTGACATACACTGCTGAGGGGAGCAGGTGAGGCAGGAGAGGTCTGCTGCACCATGTGGGGCCCCTCCCTGGCTGAGGAATTGAACTCACACGACAAATACCTTGACAGTGCAGAGACTTTAACCCCTGCGCCACTTGGGGGCCCAGGACCCCTGAATTTAATCAGAAGTACTGGTGACCTCCTAGTTTGTGGTTGGTGTCTGGCGTGAAGACAGTCTTGTGGAGGACAAAGCCCTTTACTTGTTAGTTGGGCTAACCTGGGGTCGTGCCAGAAGTGTTTTGTGTCAGCACTGCTGCTCCCAACAGACAGTGGCCCCTTTCACGCGCTGTTGAAGCTCTCACTGGGGCAGATGTTTTACTGGGAATGAAAGGAACTCAAAGGAACCACTGACCACAAATATCCATCTCTGTTAAGAGTCCCCTTACCGGGTCTGCCTTTCCCCTTTCACTCCCTCTTGCATGACACCCAATGGGAAAGAAAAAATAATGGAGAGGGAAGGGAAGAAAAGGACAAATCCCTGATTCTCCTCCCTACCCCCTGCATCAAGTATTTCCACCCTTATACCCTCAACTGTTAGGTTATTATATGTCAGCGATGTGTTGACGGATCGTCTAACCCAAAAAGAGAGACTTTTAATTGGGAGGACTTGAGTCCGGTGCCTCTCCCATCCTTGTCTGGGCTTAATGTTAGATGCAAAACTTTGTGAGTCTGTATATTTTATTTTCTGGAGAGTATTCTGTCAATCAGGGTCCTAAAAAGAAACAAGTGGCATACTCAAAGACGGCCCAGGGATTACCCGTGTTACCCTTACCCCATACAAAGGAGAAAATAAAGTCACTTTACTGTACTCTTTACAGTGGTGTGGACAGGATTGGGCACCCAGGATTTAGCAATATTGCAAAACCACCCTGCCTGCAGGCCTGAAATGGAATGGGTAGAAAGTCATTAGCAGAACCCAGTTATCAGCAGGGCTGCTGCTTGGAGGAGGGGACACTCACTCCAGGGTGCAACCCTGGCTAGAGATACAGAGCATCTGCCCAGTCACAGATAGCTGATAGGGGCCGGGGGCAGCAAACAGGTACACCCCCTCATCTCCAGCCAGTGCCTTTCAGACAAAAATCCAAGGAACAGAGCCAGACTAACGTAATCTACAGAGGTCAACCTCAATCTTTAAAGATCATTGCCTTGGGCACAGGAAAGATTAGAAAACAGATTTGGAACTGCCCTGCAGTTGCTGCTGCTTCAGGCTGTTACGAGGTGGCACCTCCTTGGCTGGGTTTGATTGCCAACCCCGGAACCTCAGCAGCTGGGACTGACTGCTGCCCTAGTGCCAGCTACAGGGTGAGAGGTCCCTGGTATGGCGCATGCAGGTGCTCAGCATGCAGCCTCAGGCCAGCCCCCAGGGCTCTGACAGCATCTGCAGCACTGCCAACCCAGTCCAGTCTGGTGGGCTCTGACAGAAGCTGAGGCCCCTGACCCCTAAGGCTCCTGGTTGAGTGGCTGGTCCTGCTGAAGGTATTTCACTGATGAATACCATACTGGAGTTATAAATGGGCCAATCAGGTTTAAGTTCTCACTGGTGCCATTCAAGATTTTGAAGACCATTCAGGATTGTAAATGGACCAGTTTGATTGGTGCTTGGCCACCACCAATCAAACAGCTGAAATTGTAAATGGACCAATCAAGACTGAAAAGCATGGATCTTAAAGAGTATATAAGCCATAGCAGTAGCCAGTTTGAAGAATGGCTTCAGATCAGATTCATGGGAACTCCCAGAAAGACTTTTGCAGACAGGAGACTGGGGAAGATTCGTTGGAACAGAGACCTTCACAGAGACCTGACTGCTGTACGTGCCTACAGCCCTGCCTCTGGTGTTACCTGCAGAAAGCACCATTAGCCTGTGCCTGGCGTCTCTAGCAGAGCTGTTTCCCATTGGCTTATGCCCACCACTCTACGAGCTGTTTGTCATTGACACAACTGCGTTTCTAAGAGTTAAAATACTAGTGTCTGTTCTCTGGCACCGTTGTCTGCTGACTGGTGCTGATCGGCACTACTGACCTGTGACTGGCTCTGCTGACCTGTGTCTGGCCACCTCTGACAACTTGTCACTGCTTCTGATTCTCTGGCTCCGCCTCCTGGCGCTACCATCTGGTCCAGCATCCACTGCTGTCTACTTGGCCTTCGTACTGCTGCTGTTGGCTGCTGCAGTGTCACCTTGACAGTCCCACTTCTGATCACCCCTGGCTGCCACCATGAGTTGGGTCCTGGTCCACACTTACCACTGTGTTGTCAGCTCCAGGCTCTCATTGAAGAAACAGTGCCATCTTGCAAGAGTAGCCTTTGTTTGAGACCACTGTATAATGAGGACACTATCTGGGTTAGAACAGCCAGCCATTTGTGGCCTTAGAAACTCTTTGCATTTTCCCAATCTTCCCTTTGTTATAAACCCCATTGTTGCACCACATACCTGAACGGAATCTTGCAATTGTGAGCACACAGGTGAGAACTCACAGTGACCTGCCTGACCCTTGGTATTGTTTTAGAACAATCTTTGTACCAAATGGAAAATAGCCAACGTAAAGGTATGAGAGCTGACTCCAGGCAAAGGTGGCAACATAGGAGACTCCTGAATGTACTTTCTTCTGTGCACACACTGCATGTACACCTATCTATGGAGCAATTCTCTGTAAGAGAAAACCAAAAGCTAGCAGAGTGATTCAGATAGACTAGAATAATAAGAAAACACCCATATCAAAAAGGGTAGGAAAGTTGAGACACATTCTGGTCTGTGCCATTTCTGGTACATTACATTCAGGAGGGACCCCACCAACTCCCAGATTCTCCCTGAGGAGTGATGGATTGGGCCACATACCTAGAGTTTCAGGTGTGGTGGCAGGGGGGGCAGCGGTGGCAGTGAGAGGACAAGTGGTCTTGCCTCTTTGAGTCATGCCCAAGACAGCGCACGACCAAGAACACCAGACAGTGTCCAGAGAGAGTTCAAAGGGTCATGCGGGGCTGGGAGACTCGGCGGCCCGCCTACCTCCCTCCTCGCCTCCCAGGCCCCCGCCAGTCCCGCGCTGCTTCTTCACATGCCCGCCTCCCTGCCTGGCGTGCCTGTGCACCTGGTTCCCTGAGAGAGCACTGAAGTCTGTAAAATCCACTGAGGGCTCCTGGATTCTCTTTATCCGTCTACTTGAATCATATGAGCCTGCCCCATGCTTGCTGGCACCAGAGACAGTCTCCGTAATAAATGCTGTTGGGAGAACTGGATGTCCACCTGCGAAAGAATAAAGCAAACCCTTATCCCACACATCCCAGAAGCCAACTGTTTATTTGAGCTAATCTATTTTTCTGGAAAACATGGTGTCCTTCCATGAGAGTTCAGAAAGTCTACCCACAGGCTACTTGAACATAGACTTGAAACTAAAAATTCCTAGAGGAAAACAAAGGGCATAAGCTTCTTGAACTGGTATTAGCAATGACTTTTTGACAACAAAAGCAAATATAAAGAAATGGTGCTACATCAAACTAAAAAGCTTCTACATAGCAAAAGAAACCATCAGGGACCTCCCTGGGTTAAAGTCTAATTTAACGTAAGGGTTAAAGTCTCAGCACTATCGAGCTATCACCAGCCACTGAAACATGAGTTTAATCCCCAGCTAGAGAACGAACCCAAATGGTGCAGCAGACCTCTCCTGTCTTGCCCTCTACTCCCCTCAGCAGTGTATTTCAGTAAATCTGCTTGTTCTGCTCCCCACTCTGTCTCTGGTAAATCTTCCCACCTCCACCCACACTTCTGGCCTACACCCCATTTCCTGTATGCATAAATAAATAAATCTTAAAAAAAAATCAAAAAATTGAAAGGGCAATCTATAGAATGGGAGAAAATATTTGCAACGCATGTATCCAATAGGGTTGAAATCCAGACAAAGAACACCAAGAAGTCAACAAGAAAACAAAACAAATCAAAAGCAAATAATCCAATTAAAAGTGAGCAAATGACCCAAACAGGCATTTTTCCAAAGAAGACAAGCAAATGGGCAAACAGCTACTTAAAAGTTGCTTAATATCATTATTTATCAGGGAAATGCAAATCAAAACCAAAATGACATAATCACCTCATTCCTATTAGGACTGTCAAGAGATAAGAGATAAGGGCAGACAAGGCTATGGACAGGAGGTAACCATTAGACACTGTTGGGAGATTGTAAACTGGAGCAGTCACTATGAAAAATAGTATGGAAGTGAATGAGGAGGTGAGGAAATTGGCAGGCAGTGAGGATCAGGGTGCCCCACTAATCTAACTAGATGAGTTAGAGTTGGAGTCAGGGTTCTTCCCACCCCCACCCCACCCCAGTGAAAAATCGAATATTCAGAACACCTGCACAACACAATACAATGAACCAAAGCTTATTTCTGGAAAGCAGGCCAAGGAGCCAGGGAGACTCAGAGCCCCTCAATAACCTAGGAAACCTCACGGGCTTCAACCAATTAGCAAGAGATACAATGCAGAGACACCCATTGGCCAAATCTCCCTACCCCTTGCCTACTATCTCCATATAAACACCAACTTCTTGCTCCTTCCATGGCTACCCACTCAGGACCCCTCTCTGCTCAGAGAGCTTTCCTGTCC
Organism: Galemys pyrenaicus; assembly: GCA_019455555.1. Lineage (NCBI taxonomy): Eukaryota > Metazoa > Chordata > Mammalia > Eulipotyphla > Talpidae > Galemys > Galemys pyrenaicus. Next base: position 10,712,764 of record JAGFMF010011709.1, on the reverse strand, counting down.
TTCTTTTTATCTGACAATAAATTTCTTGCTTTCCTGCCTCCGGTCTTGATGTTGAATTCTTTCATCACCAAGACAAGAGAGCCCTTTGGGGTCCAGTTCCTAAGCTCCTCCAAGCCCGATTCAGAAGTTCCTCAAAACATTAAAAAGAGAGCTGATGTATGATTCAGCAATTCCACTTCTGTATATATATTTAAAGGGAGCAAAATCATTATCTTGAAGACATAACTGTACTCATGTTCACTGCAGCATCATTCACAATAGCTAAGGTATGAAAACAAACTAAGTGTCCACTGACAGTTGAGATCAGGGGTCAAAAAATTTGGGTTACCTTTAGACTTTTGCCCTCTATAAAGCTTGGGGATACTGCTCCCCAGAAGCATCTCTGGTCATGTTTCTGTATCTGCCCATGTCTGTTATGGTGACAGTTGGGTGTTTATTCATCTGTCAGTCTCCCCCTTTTTTACTGGTTTGGTTTGATCAGCGATGGCTGAGTTCCAGAGGATGAAATCACAATTGTCTAGTCAGGGCTACAATCATGTTCTGGGACAGAAGGGGAAGCCTACCAGGGTTTTTAAAATATATATTTCTCCTTAGCAAAATAGAGACATGTGAAAATAAAATGCTCTGTCACCTTCCTTTTCTTCTTTCTTTGGATACAGTGGGTTTAGGGTGTGATGGGAGGAGCTGGTGCAGTCATATTGCAGCCACGAAGTGAGAGACCTGGTGGGAGATGTCATCAAAATGCTGAAGATAATGGAGGAAAAGTGTAGGTTAAAGGTTGATCAGGTCTTTCCACCCTCCCACCACTGATGATGGACACCTGCGGTGATGCGAGCATTCCAGGGTGGGCATGCGCAAGTGGGCGCACCTGTGTTGGACACGGGCCTAAATGGGCGGCGTCATGAGGACGCCAGAACTGTGAGGACCAACACACAGAACTGAGAGGACCGACCGACCGACAGTACTGAGGAGCAGCAGCAGAGAGAGAGAAGCAGCCGAGAGGGTGAGATGCACCGGGGGCTGGGCGGCCTGCCAGCCTCCCAGCCCCCTGGCACCCATGCCTGCCATGTACCTGGCCACCTCTACTAAATAACCTTCCCGAACCTTGCTCCAGTGCCCCCATCCTGCCGCTACAAAAAGGGACAAAATGGCCAGGGCTTTTGAAGACATCACTAAGTTCCTCAGTTCAGCTCAGGACTGTCTGCCTCAGACATTTCTTAAATAATAATGTCCTTATGGCTTATTGTAAGGCAAGTAGCTTGTAGCATAAGCTGTAAGCACTTCCAGAAGACCCAGGTAGAGACATTTTCAGCTGTTATTCTCCCTGACACTGATGCCTGGACACAGTTATAGCTGGAGAAAGATGGGTCAATCTACCTGTGCCCAGCCAGCCAGCCAGAGGGCAGGGCTGTCTATTCAAACTCCTGTTTGGGCTGACCCTCTCAGAAAGTCAACTGCAGGTGACACGACGTATTTGTTGAGTAAAGGAATGAATGGCATTAAACTGTTTCACAGAGAGCTAAATATACGCTATCATAGGGGGTGACTTGGATGGGGGGGGACAGAAACTATGGGGAACTTCAATATCAGATTCATCTTGATTGTAATGATGAGCAGCCAGATGATGCCCTGATAGCAAGGGAAAGTACAGCTCCTACAATACTCCTAATATAAGGCTCCTGACAGGTGTGAGGAATGAGACTCTTAATGGACTGAACAGCAGAAGTCATCAGGCAAGGAAATCCACTCGCTCATAGGTTCTTGGCTGGGACGCTAAGGGTTAAGTGCAACGAGATCTGGACATCCCTGTTTCCTAGAGAGGCTCTGCGAAGCCTGCAGGGGATTAAAGAGCAACTTCCGGTGTATGTCTTCCGGGTTCGAGAGTTTAGGACCCTAGGCTGGTGGGTCAGGAGGAGCGCGGGCTCTTTCTTCCGGGACAGCTGGCCGGCATGGGGTGCAGGGCGACCTGTTTGTAGCTCCCAGAACAGTGAGTTCCTTGTCCGGGGGAAGGGGAGCCGAGGACTGCGGGCAGGAGGGGTGGAAGCTACGTCATTCAGGCTGCAACGTCCATCCCGGAGAGGGGGGATCCTGTCCCTTCGAGGGGCAGAAGCCCTGGAGCGCCGCCACCCACGGCGCATGCCTCGCCTGAGCGTGCCTTGAAGGATCTGGTCTGCAGAAGACTTTCTGGTCCCCCGGGACTTCACCCTTCAGTGCACCCAGCCTGTGCTCCCTGAGAGCGCCCGCTTGAAACTAAGCTTTGAAGGAGGGTGTTTACATTGGAAGACTTTCTAATCCAAAGCACTGACCCCTCCTACTCACCTCTGCGCTCCAGGGCAGTGAAGACAGCCCTTGCCCATAGAGTGACATCATAAGGACAGATTGCAGTACTATGTATGGCCTTGAGTTTGCTACCAGTTTGCTGATGTCTCTGGGAGCACCTCTATCAAAATTAAGTTTCTTAGCAAGGAAAATGGTGGCACGTGTATTTGTCACCCAGATTCTTGCTTCCTTTGTAAAGACTGATAGACATCTGTGACTTAGCAAAGATAGTATTCCATTTGAACAACTTCTTTTTTCTTTCTTCTTCCTCCCCCCCCCACCACTTTGAGGTGTATTTTTCTTTCCCCACTCAAATACGGATATTTGTAATTTACATTATCTTAATCTTTTCCTATAACAAGTCCCTAATTGGTGAGGATACTTAGGAAAAGTAAACTCTCTTTGGTAATAAGATCTAGGGATGCAAGTCTGCTTTTAAAAAATTCAGTTAACTTATTACATGGTAAAAGCCTCGCTGAGGATCATTTGCAGTTTGCAATTGTGTCCAGCTCTACTTGCTTCTCTAGTTCGCGAGAATCGATAAGAACGTGAAAGTCTGTCTGAACAGGCCAGGGAATGAATCCTGCTCTACCACTTTCTGTGAGTGTGGAAAAGTTTCTTAATATCTGCCTTGCTCATCTATGGCATGCTGTCATTGTTCTCTCAATAGAGCTATTGTGAGACGTGAGAAATATGTATGAAGCATTTAATTTACTGGCTGGCACGTAAGAGGCAGTGATATGGTACAAAGTATAAGCACAGCATTGTTTGTTTTCTGTGTGCTTGCTTTTGTATAGCCGCCTGGGAAGGTGCTCCCTCCCCTCCCACATCCCAGGATTATGCTAATACTTAGATCCTGAAATGGATGCCAAGTCCATAAATAATCAGTGATAGAACACATTTTTTCAGTTGTGTAAAGTATGTCAGGGATTGTAGTTTACTCCAGAAGATCAAAGTTTAGTTTGAAGGGGATACTGTGAATATGATAGACACCGTGAGAAGCAAGGAAAAAAGTCCCTCATAATTCTCCTTTTTATGTTTAGGAATTATTGGCTATACTTACTCTAACCCCGCTTGATCCTAATTTCTTGTTATTGATTATATAAGTCATAATTTTCTTTTGAAATTGACTTCAAAGTTTTTATCTTCTGTTAAGGACCAAGGTATTCTTTCTAAACTAAGCAGGGTACTTTCTCTTTAGCCATTTCTTATACATGAATGTTGACTCATTAATGTCTTATTGGTGTTTTGTTTAACTACTTTTTTTTTAAAAAGATGTATTTATTTATACATACAAGCACTGGGGTAAAGGCCAGAGGTGTGGGGAGGTGAGAGAATCCACCAGACAGAGTAGGGGGCAGAACAGGCAGATGGACTGAAACACACTGCTGAGGGGAGCAGCGGGCCAGGCAGGAGAGGTCTGCCTGCTCCATGTGAGTCACCTCCCCGGCTAGCAGCAGGGATCCAACTCGTGCTGCAGTGGCTGCAGTTTGCTGCATAGTGCTTTGCTTAACCCACTGCGCCACCAGGGAGGGCCCTGTTTTTTAACTACTTTAAAAAGCATTTCTAAGCTCCAAGTTAGACAATGAGTGTTAGTAGTCATTCTGTTTTTGAAACTTGATACTCAGATTTTTATGTGAAATTTCAGTTCTTTTTATTATTTCCCTGGAGAATGAAAACCTGGCTAACTCTTAATTCTAAACATTTGCACTTGAGATCAGGTTTTCTAAGAGGATTTCTGAAAACTATCTTTCTTACTTTCAGTATGATCCACAAAACATTTTGTCTGTGATTGCTGTGTTGCAGTGGTTGGAAAGGAAGGAAGAATAAATTTTTTTTTTTTTTTAGAGGAAAATAGAGATTTTATTTTTTTTTATTTTTTTTTAAAGATTTATTTATGCATACAAGCACTGGGGTACAGGCCAGAGGCGTGGGGGGGTGAGAAGATTCACCACAGAGAGCGGGGAGCAGAACAGGCAGATCAACGGAAGTACACTGCTGAGGGGAGCAGCGGGCACAGCAGGAGAGG
>JAGFMF010011709.1:10663641-10708002 GCA_019455555.1 Galemys pyrenaicus | reverse complement strand
ACACTGCTGAGGGGAGCAGCGGGCACAGCAGGAGAGGTCTGCTGCACCATGTGGGTCCCCTCCCTGGCCGGCAGCAGGGATCGAACTCGTGCTGCAGTTGCTGCGGTTTGCTTCATAGTGCTTTGCTTAACCCACTGCGCCACCAGGGAGACCCCCATTTGCTCAGATTTTAACTAAATAGTATCAATTTTCACTTCAGAATATGTCCTATTCAATTTCTTCCCCTGCACATATCCCCCGTTTTTTCTTGTAAGTGTTCTAGAATAAAGTTGAATAAGCTTGTTTTTAGATTGATAGCCCCCTTGGCAACTGTTCAAATACTTAGTATTGTCACAAAGTATAAAAAATTCACAAGCTTCTAATGAACACTTAGAATAAAAGAAATAAAAGTAGCTTCAAAACTTTTTTTATATAAAATGATTTATGAGGTTTTATCTTATTATTCCTTCTCTTATACTGTATTCCAGAATTTCCTTCTGGTAGAGATAGGGAATATATTTAGAATATCTGTTTATTCTTGCAGGAGGTGAAAGTAAGAATAATTTGGAAACTGTTCAGCATAATAACCTTAAGGCGGATAAACTTAAAGAGAGAGCCTCACAGTGGTCTAAAAGAGAAGCTCCACAAAACTGTAAGCTGGAAGATACAACAGAAATGCCATGGACAGGGTCCCATGAAAATGAGATAAGTCTTGATGATTCCTATGAGAATGAAGGTGAGTCAGAGAATCAGGGAAATTCTATAGGAAAAAAGGAGAAAAAACTCAGTCACTGGGGATGTGACCCAGGTGAACACATCAGTGTCTCTGTGCAGCAGAATTCAGCCATCAGAAACAAACCCTACAAATGTTCCGAATGTTGGAAAAGCTTTAATAATAGTTCTCATTTGCGTGCTCACCAGAGAACTCACTCAGGAGAAAAACCTTATAAGTGTTCTGAGTGTGGGAAATGCTTTAGTAACAGCTCACATCTGATTCAGCATCTGAGAACACACACAGGAGAGAAGCCCTACCAATGTGGTGAATGTGGAAAAAACTTCAGCAATACCTCCCATCTCATCATCCATGAGAGAACACATACGGGAGAGAAACCCTATAAGTGTCCCGACTGTGGGAAGAGTTTCAGTAGCAGCTCTCACCTTATTCAGCATCACAGATCACATACAGGGGAAAAACCATATGAATGTCCAGTTTGTGGGAAATGCTTCAGCCACAGTTATGTCCTAATAGAACATCAGAGGACTCACACCGGAGAAAAACCTTATAAATGCCCTGAGTGTGGAAAGAGTTTTAGTCAGAGTTCTAGCCTGATTCGCCACCAGCGGACACACACAGGTGAGAAGCCCTACAGATGTCTGGAGTGTGGGAAAAGCTTTGGTTGTAACTCAACTCTAATAAAGCATCAGAGAATACACACAGGAGAAAAACCCTATCAGTGTACAGAATGTGGTAAACATTTTAGCCGAAGTTCAAATCTTGTTACACACCGAAAAACACATACGGAAGAGAAATCCTGTGAAAGTTCTGAATATGAGGAAAGTTGGAGTCAGACCTGCCAAGTGACAAAAGAATGCAAAGTCCAGCCAGGAGAGAAACCATATAAATGTTGTGAATGTGGAAAGAGTTTTGCCCTCAGCTCCCATCTCATTAGACATCAGAGAACACACACAGGAGAAAAACCTTATAGATGTTCTAAGTGTTGGAAAACCTTTAGTCAAAGTTCTACTCTGGCGATTCACCAAAGGATTCACACAGGAGAGAAACCTTATAAGTGTCCTGACTGTGGTGAGTGCTTCAGTCAAAGCTTTAATCTTATTAGGCACCGGAGGACCCACATGGGAGAAAAACCCTACAAATGCAGTGACTGTGAGAAACGCTTCAGCAGAAGTGCCTACCTCAGTCAGCATCAAAAAATTCACATGAAGTCTTTTGAGTCTCTCAAGTGAAAGGTTTTCCTTATGAATGGACTTGGAAAAACAATTCAGGGGAACTGACTCTCATCTTGTCATCACTTGCAGTCCCAAATTCATCTTCCTCTTGAGTCCCTCTTGAGGCTGTTTTTTTGTTTTGTTTCTTCTTTCTTTATTGGAACATTACAGTTGAGGGGTTCTGTGCTATGGTGATACCAAGTGTCTTTGGTTTGTTTGCTAAAACACCTGGAAAAAGTCAATCTCTCAGTTTAGAGGATGGGAAGACTCAGGTGTCCAGTGAGAGATACTGCCAAGGATGGAGAACAAGACATTTTTTTAAGTTTAAGGTAAGATAGATTTCTTAAGAGGAAGGGAAACTTAAAGGAAAATCCCAGTACTAAGGATACCTAAGAGTTTGAAACCAAGATCGCCATTGAATTTTCTTATTTTCTCTTACCTGGTTGGATGGTGATAAGTCATAACTAGCCTCAGGGATTTACCCAGAGAAAGACTCTTTTTTGAACAAATATAATTTTCTGTCTCTTTTATTGGGTCTTAAGGAAAAAAAAGCCTAAATTCATCTTTGGTAAAAATTAATTTTAGTATCTAGAACTGTACTGTTGGATAGCTACCAGCTACAAATGGCTATTTAAATTTATATTAAGATAAAATTATAAAATTCAGTTCCTTATGCAGACCACTTACTAAGTGTTTAGTAGCCACACATGGCGGCTATATTGGATGTCATGGCATACAGAGTTCTTTTTTTCAAGGTCAGCATTCTTGAAAGCATAAATATTTCATGAGAGCTTATAGAAAATTGGCTTTGGGTTTCTGCTCTCCAAGAACTGCAGTATGGAGTAGACATGGTGTAGAGTTTTATAGGCACTGGGTCTAGATATTGTCTATTTTGATAATTGTATAGTTTATGTTCAGCCACTTCATTATCTAGTGATATAATCCCATTGTCTTGTCCTCAGAATAGGAGGCAAGAGTCTTGAACTCTTTAAAAATTTTTGATAATAGTCTTTTCCTCTGAGTTTTCTCATTACATAATTCCTAATCAGATCATGAACTGGTTTTTTTTCTAATCACTAACCCACTGAAGCCAAGCCTATGTCTAGGGACAGTTTGTCACTAGAGAGAAAGACTCCCTAGTTCCAGCCTCAAAAGTTTTCTTTGCCACTTGGTGTGTGTGGTGTATGGATCCAATAACTGAGACTGCGTCCACTCAGCTGTCTAAAGGGAGTGATGTTTTCTAAAGTATTAAGATACTCCTCATGCCCCGATTTTCTTCTGCTAGTGTGAAAGGTAGCTGAGTAGGAAGGCCAACTCTGCTGAGGTGCTCAGGATTTCATTCCATTTTGAATTCACTTCATTTATGAAGAATATGTAGCGGTGCAGATTCGTTCTATGGAGCCAGAAAGCAATTACAGCTCCTACAAAGTGCTGTCACTGGTGGGGAACAGTATGACATAGAGATTATTTCTTCTTTTGTGAGTATGATGCATCTGCTACTGGCCAGGCAGTTGTGCCTTTTTGTATTGCCCTGGTTAAATAATAAAGCAAAAGCGAGCACATAAAGGTGTTTAAGAAGTATTGGGATGATTTTCTGCTTTCTAAAAGGGGGAGAACATTATTCTGCATCATTGACTTTTACCTAAGCATCCTGTTTATCTTTCTATAAGATTTAGATTTATTGTTGGCCAAATTTGACTTAAACTCTGATATCTGAGGTCAAGATTGTATAGTATTTTTTTAAACCTTTAAGAGTTTGATTAATGCTTAATTAAATATGGGCTGTTGCTGTTGAGGCAGAAATCCAAGTCAGTTGCTGTGCTGGTGGTACACGGTTGTCAGTCTCCATGTGTGGCAAGCAACCACTTTGAGCCTGTTTCCTCACCTATAAAGCAGAGACATTGCCCACTTGCCAGGTTTTCTGTAAGGGTTAAATACAGGTAGTGTCAGTGTTATCATTTAATAAGGTTGAAAACTAAGCCCCCATTCCTTACTGAGCAGGCAAGCTTGGGAGACTCAGATGAGGAAAGCAGCATGGTTGCCATGGGAACTGGGCCATAAGCCCTACTACCATGACCAGAAAATCCAGTCCAGCTCCAGGAATATGGAAGCAGAATCAAGACACAGTCCATGTCAAAGGTCAATGCCCAAGACCAGACATTCCAGCAGATGTGGTGCCCGGATTAGAAAGCCTACAGAAGTAGTATGAAAGAGAACCTCAAGTCCTTCCCTGCAGATGATGTCTCCCGTTACCCCCTGCTCCCTTGCAGGATACTGAATAAATCGGCCTTTTCTGTTCTCCACTGTCTAGTGAATTCTTTCATCCCCATGCCTCCAACCTGCACCCTGAATTTCCCCTCAACACATAGTCTCCAACTTACGATGGTTCAACTTAGATTTTTTCACTTTACTATGGCTTGAAAGTGATCAGCATTCATTAGAAACTGTACTTCACATTTTCAGTTAGAACGTTCTGTTTTTCACTTTCAGTACAGTAGGCAATAAATTACTGAGCTGTTCAACACTTATTTTAAAATAGGCTTTTGTATAAGAGGATTTTCCCCAGCTGTCAGCTAATGTCAGGGTTCTGGGCACATTGACGGTAAGCTAGGCCAAGCCATGATGTCTGGCTTGTTGTGGCTCATTAGATGAATTTTTGGCTTATGATATTTTAACTTCTGATGCATTTACTACGATGTAACCCTCTAGTGCAGATCAGAGAAGATCTGCATATGTTTGCAGAGTAGTTAGCACAGTGCTTAAAACTAAGTCTAAATAAATAGCAAGTATTTACTATTAATTGAAACAAATTGAAAAATGTCTCTACACATTTTCAGAAGTAGCAAGCCAGGCCCAAACTTAGTCTAGTTGCATATAGGTGTTTTATGGCCAACCTCAGGGTCCCTGAAGAAGTTGGCAAATTTTTGAAAACACTTATATTTGATTCAGTTTATTGACTTTCTATTCCTGAAACAAAGGATTCAGTGTTAAGTCAGGAAAGGGGGGAAAAAAGTTCTATTTAACTTACACCTGATAATAATTTCAGGTCTAATTCACCAGCCAGGAATTGATCCTAGGCCGTGGTGCAGCGCTGGGACCCAGCCACTCAGCCCCCACGAGTTGGTAGCTCCCGAAGCTGCGGCAGGATCTTCGCCTACTCTCAGGCAAGCAAGTGAAAGAGGCAGATTTGTTTAGAGATGTAGATATGAGGTTACGTTTATCAAGGAGAGAAGAAACAGCATCAAAGTGGGGCTCCCAGGCCCGAGGAACCAGGGAGGGCCAAAGAAGCTACAACGGAGTCGTGCTTCGGGGACTAAAGACCTTTTCCCCTAATTATTCTTTTTTTAAAAAAGGTTATTTATACATACAAGAACTGGGGCACAGGCCAGGGAGTGGGAGGTGAAAGGATTCACCAGAGACAGAGTGGGGAAATCTTCTGAAATACAATGTCGAGGGGAGCAGCGGGCAAGGCAGGAGAGATCTGCCACGCATCGAACTTGTGCTGCTGTGCCATGGATGCTTCACAGTGCGGTGCTCAGCCCACTGCGCCACCAGGAAGGCCCCTTTCCCTAACTATTCTAAAGCCCCATCAGTCTCTGTGCTTGGTTAGTTTTCAGTGGTCTCACTCTGCCCTAATGTCTCTGTGCCCAGAATTATCTCTTGCGCCCCAGCCTTAGAGTCCTTTCATCATCCTTGTCTGGGAATGTCCTGTAGTCCTTCACTGCTCTCAGGCCAGGGAGGATATGGCTAGTCCCCGTTGGAATTTGCTGCCCCTGTCTCTGGAGCCGCCCTTATACTTGCGAAGCTTATTCTGACCCGAGATGCTTGTCCTCTTGCCCTCTGGCTCAATAACAGTGGGCACAATTTATGTCCCATCTCAGTCACCCACAGCTGCCCACAGTGACATAAAACCTATTTCACAAACTTCAACGTCTAGAGGAGCACAAATACTCATGTAGGTGGGTTAAGTTGGGCTCTATTAGTAAAACAATTTCACAAGTATTGACTCTTTAGATAGAACATTAGGAAAACATACTCTTTTCTTGCAAGCACAAAGGATTCAGTCCTTCCTTTCAGTCTTAATTTATAAGTGTTTTGTTTCTGAATTCCTTTTGAATTAAGAGAAGATCGCATTATTCTTTTTTTTCCTACTCAAAGAAGGGGCTTACATTTTCCCCTGCAGTGAGAAGGGGTGAATTCCTTTTCAGATCCGTGTCCTCGCAAACATAGCAGGAAACGCTCTGTTGGGGAGCTACCAGACAACACGCAAACACAAGACTCTGATATTGTGCCTGAAGTAAAGTTTTGCTGCCAACATTGCAGGTCATCCAGGTTGGATCTACAAAGTGTCGTCTTCTTTGTGCTCTAGAAAGTTTTCACTGTCCGTGACAGGTAGTGAGTACGGTCTGTACCTATTTTCCCTTCCACATTAGTGAAATGCATTCACCTTTGCCAGTCCCTCATGTCCTGAAGTTTGTATTTGAGTTTATGTAACTCCTTCCAGCAATACAATGATTCAGTCAACAAAACTTTACTGCCCTAATACGCCTCTAGCAGTAGTTAAACACCAGTGGGTGGGCAGATGTCAAGATAGACTAAGAAATGGTACAGCATTTCAGAACACTACTTTCTCCTCACCAAGTTTGGAACTATTTCATATTGAATCCTCCATCTTCAGATTTAATAATCTGGTCATCTGAGGACCTAGAGATACAGATGACGAGAACTAGGTTTGCTCAGTCAAAATGCAAACTGGTGAAGTGTTTTGCACACAGTGGAGCTTAACAGTCATCGAATGGGTGTCATGTGCTGATATGTTTTATGCTAGTATCCAAGAGCATGCTCTTGCACGATGTATTTCTACTAGACTGTCAAGTTCTTGAGCCCAGAAAATAGGTTCCATTTCTGTAATTTCATACAGCCTGGTTTGTTGAATAATTCCGTGTCGTTCAATGAGTGAGGTCTACTGGATTAGACCTCAGCATACCCCAGGCCCCTTGAACACCACTACTAGTCCAGGCCATAGGGGCTTGGCCGGCTTGGAAGTGAAAGGAGAAGGCTGGGTCTATCCTCACGCTAACCCAGATATTCTTTTTTTTTTTTTTTGAAGATTTATTTATTTATGCATACAAGCACTGGGGCACAGGCCAGAGGTGCGGGGAAGTGGGAGAATCCACCAGACAGAGCAGGGGGCAGAACAGGCAGATGGACTGAAACACACTGCTGAGGGGAGCAACGGGCCAGGCAGGAAAGGTCTGTCTGTGCCACGTGGGTCACCTCTCCAGCGGCAGCAGGGATCAAACTTGTGCTGCAGTGGCTGCAGTTTGCTTCATGATGCTTTGCTTAACCCAGTGCGCCACTAGGGAGGGCCCTAACCCTAGATATTCTTAAAATATTCTGCTTGTTCAGAATCCCATGTTAATAAAATCCTAGGATTTGAGTCAGACTGCCTCAGACAGATTCAAATCCTTATTCACATTGATGTTTCAATCAGTTCCAAGCTTTATACTCTGTAATAACCTTGTAAGAGTTGACAAACAGTGAATGAGGTGAGGTGCTGGGCATAGGATAGGTATTAAGGAAATACTATTGTCTTTCCTTTGCCCACCCTCATTTGTTCATAATATAGCCAAAGATTGGCTCTCAGCACAGAAATATTTGATCATGTCATGGGCTGGTTATTTCTGGGTTTCTAAAATAAAGACGTTAGTAACACTTAGCTCGTGGGTTTGTTGTGCAGATCGATGAGCTAATGTATGTAACGTGTTTAGCATTACTGGTGCTGTTACTATGGTTTCCATCATAGTGTGGCTCTGTCCCCCGGTGGGTTGTTGATCATCATTGATGGCAGTCTTAAGACATGAGTGTCCTCTGGGACCACTAAAATGGTGTAATCCTTTTGATGTTGTTTACCCCATGAATGTTAAAGGGAATGACTAGGAGTATGTAGCAAACTGAGTGTGTAGGTCAATAATGTAGCTTAGTGCTTATTTTTTTTTAAATGATGTATTCACAAGGGCACAAAGGAGACCTTTTTCATTCTTTTAAAAAAAGATTTTATTTTTTTATTTATGCATGCTAGAACTGGGGTGTAAGCCAGAGGTACGGGGGTGTGAGAGGATTTACCAGAGACAGAGTGGGGAGCAGAACAGCTGGATCTACTGAAATACACTGCTGAGGGGAGCAGCAGAAATAGGAGAGGTCTGCTGCAGTATGTGGGTCACTTCCCTGCTTGGGGATCGAACTCATGCTGTGGTGGTTGGCAGTAGCTTGACAGTGCTGAGACTTAACCCTTTGCACCACCAGGGAAGCCCGAGTTTCTCCAGAGCGACACATACTGCTCTTTTTGACATAAGGATAGCTTTAGCCTGTTTGCCAATATTTTCTCCATTAAACATCAAGGTCCCAGGTGACAGGGGTTATGTTTGCACTGTTCATTTCTATATGAACACCAATAACATTACCTAAAACCAAATTGATTTGATATATATCTAGCACATTGAATTTTATTGAGATACACTCTAAGGCAAAGAGAAAAAGAAAATGGCAACCAAGTTCCAAACCAAGGTCATTGTCTCCATTGCTGCAACTGGAATTTGCACAAAGTACTAAGGGGTGTCCAGCAACTCAGTGAGTGATATTCGACATCTTTTCGGATGAGGTGAGTGGTGAACAAGAAAACATGAGGGTTTTGATGTGATTTATTTCTGATGTGTTAGAAGTAAAAACACATAAAGGAATTTCTTAGTTTGGTCCAAAAAATGGGATAAAATGAAGAAAGTTGCATTCAATACAATGAGAAATGTTTACCATATAGCAAGTGCTGAGTATGTAATTGTGAATAAGACATGGTCCTTACCTTAAGGAGCTGAAGCTCTTGAAAAAGGATGTATGTTGGTAAGTATAATACAAATGAGTGACTACTAATCTATAAGGAGGACTTATGCTAACTTGAAGTGAAACAGAGAATGATTTATCTGGGTTTAAAGGATGTGTAGTTGAAGAAAGGAGGTCAAGGCTTGTTCCTAGCATTCCCTTCAGAGCAGAGAGTTTGATCCTTGGGGGGGGTGGGGGTGTCGGGGGTGGGGACCCACATGGCGTAGCAGACCTCTCCTGTCTTGCCCACTGCTCCCCTCAGCAGTGTGTATTTCAGTAAATCCCCGTTCTGCTCCCCATTCTGTCTCTGGTGAGTCTTCTCACTCCTCTGTGGCCTTTGGCAACCCCAAATCTTATATGCATAAATAAATAAATCTTAAAAAAAAAGACCTACATCTAGGCCTGGCATGCCAACAGCAGGAGACACACAGACAACAGGAATTTAAGCAAATGGGCTGAAAAGATCAACAGTGATTTTGATTCCTTGAAGGTAACTAGATCTTTGCCTGGGGAGAATAAAAAATGCCTCATAGTCAGACATTTCTAGATTCCCACACCTGATTTCCTGGGTTGCATTCGGTCTTGCTACTTACTAGCTGTCTGACAACTTCTCAATATGTGTTTCCTTTGTAGGGGAGCACAAATCTGCCACCCCAAAAATGTGGCTTTTTGGCAAGAGATTTATTTCATGGGATTGGGGCTGAAGGCTGGTCAATTTTGCCTTTTTTATGAAATGTTTGTGTCTTTTGTGTATTTGGAGAAGTTCTTTCCCTTTAGAGTAATTTTATCTCTTTTAAATGAACAAGTCAGGGCTTAAATTGATTAAATTCATACCTTTGTTTATCGTGCCTTCCTTGGTAGACTCAATAACTGAACGCCTCTTTTTCTCTAGCCTTTGTCTTAGCTGAGTTATTTAAGATGGAGTGTGAAATCATATGGGTGAGTATACAAGAGGTATGCGTGTAATTAAAAATTTCTGGACTTTTTATCATTTCAATCTGTCTGATCCTTGTTTGGTTCTTTGTCAGCCAAGAAGAACCCTGGATGCTTTCCTTTGCATCCTGACACTTGTCTGTAATGTGGGACTAAAAAAGCACTGGTTGTTACAGGGCAGGGAGAGGGGCACCCCAGCATCCCCAAACCTGCCCTCTCTAAATAGGTTCTGCCATTTGCTGCATCAAACAAACATATGAGGCCTTTAATGGAAAGGAACTTTAATGCAATTAGGGAACAATACAGAAAGGACAAAGAATATAGTTACTAAGTCAAGCATCCAAAGTTACCCATCTCCTTGAGGGTAAAATCCAGCCAAATAGGATTGGCCCAAAGCAAGGCCAAAAAGCCTGCCACAAGTCTAAAGGACCTTTCAGTGGAGACCCATAGAAAAGGGTCAGAAAGAGTCAGACAAATCCAGGAGGAAAAGAGCAAAATCAAAATCAAGATAACAGCTGCCATTATTAAGCTCCCCACGAGTCTTTCATCCACATCTGTTCTAACCAGTCTAAGACCAAAAAGCAAATGCAGTTTTTTAACATGTCCATCTGCTCCATGTGCTTTCTCCAGGTTTCCTTGCTGCTCTCCATCCTGCTTTTTTTTTTTCCTCCCTTCCTTCTGTCTCCAATTTCCTCTCTCCAGCATTGCCTTATCCCTGCTCAGCTCCACCCTCCTTAGGGCGGGACCAGGATCCTGGAACTTCCCCTTTTCCTGGGGACCACCCTGTCACAGTTTTAGTGTGGTTGTGAGGACAAAAATGAACTAATATGTGTAAAAAAAGAACTTTCAATACTGTCTATAAGATTTGTTAACCCTTGTCTTAATTATCAAAGTATCTCCTGAACTTGCTCTGTAGTGGATTACCTTGTCTCTTCTGACTGCCTTTGTGTCTTATTTCCTTTCCTTCACGTCAGGCCTGAGTGAGATCTTTGTTTTCGAATAGGTGGAGCCATGTAAAGATTCAAACATACTTAAGTGATGATTGTGTAGCATTTAATTAGTTCAGAAAATACAAGCATTTTAGGGTGTACCCTGTGTTTTTTAGCCCCCATTCAAAACTGGATCTGGAACTGACTATAAGCACATGAATTAAGTGGCTTTTAAAAGCCACTTTTAAAAAATTACCTACTTTATAAAAAATTCCTGTCATGATAATCTCAAATACAAAGAGATCAAATAACAACCATCATGGTAACAGTGTAGTCTCATCTATGTCAGTTGCTCAAGCCTGCTATTATTTTAGCAATATAGGAACTCACATACCAACAACAGCTTAATGAAGAATGAGCTTCAGGAGAACAATTTCCAACTGTTAAAAAGCAAAATTCACAAATTTAGAGATCTTGTTGACTTTTTAAAATGTCTGTTTAAATACTGCAAGGAATTACACGATAGGGAGGGTATTTATAGGTAGAAAGAGGGTGGAACAAAGTTATCAGTCAAGAAAAGTTGGTTTCAGTAAAGCCACCTTCCCTCAGGGGAAGGCTGGGGTTCTTTCTTATCTGCCTGCTGACTTCACAGGGGCTGAGTAGGTAACTCCAGATTGATTGATTGAGAGAGGTTGACACTGCCACAGGTATTAAATCATTGCTCCCAATGACAGACTCCATCTTGGGCCTGTTTTGTATGTGTGTGAGCTTTGGGTTTTTCTCCTGTTTTTAACTCCACATAGTAAGCAGATTTTTGTTTCCTTGAATCCTTTTAAATTGGATGTATATTTCAGTCAAAAGTGTTGATAGCAGTGAGTAATGTTTTAGGTGTTAAAGGTGCCTGAAATAGATCACTCATGATTCTCAGAACTGATCTCAAGAAGTCCTAGTCTGGCATGCAGAATATTTTGACCTAAGAGCAATGAGGACTCTGGAGGTTAAGGAAAAGCTTTTACTTCTGCCTGAGTTTTGCCCTTTGCTAATTTAAGAGGAGGTTTAACCCTCTTAGCTCTCCATCTAAGGAGCACTCACCGCTTCTCCTTCTGTGACCTAGAAGAATGAGGGGATGTCATCCAGGTGAAGGTTTATCTCTAAATGTTTTCCCTGAAAATCTCATCTTTTTTGCTATAGAGGAGGAAGTCATCTCTTTCTCCTCCTTTGTGCCTCCCTCTTCAAATCAGTATTTATACCCCTCTTTCACCTAACAGATACAGATCTGAGTAATTATTGTATCTTCCCCGTCATGTTAATTAAATTGGTTGTTTTTTCCCTTACTATACCATCTGATGCTGTTTTGATTACTCATCCAGCTCAAGAAGAACACAGCAGGGTGGGGATTTCCCCAGCATCTTGACATAAGGAGAAGACTCAAAGTCTTGGTTTCATAATAGATTAAAGTTGACTTATTAATGATTAATAGTATTGGAGAACACAAGATTTGGAGACCAGAAGTTTAACTTTTGGTTTCATCACTTATAAGCTGTGATTCTGTTACAGGGCAACCCTAATATAAAATGGGTTTCCCACACTGGGTTTTCCACCCACATGCTCAGAAGACTTAAAAGTCTCAACTCCAGGTATACATGGCAAAAGTTATTAGCACGTTTTATTTTATGAAAGAAAGGGGAATAAAATAGTAATAACACCAAAGGAAAAAGAAAGGGATACAAATCCACAAATACTCTACCAGATCTAAGCAATGGCACGTTGAGAGCTGGCTCCGAGTCCAATGAGATGGCTCCGAAGGAAGGGGTCTGGCTCCTCAGTAAGAAAAAGGACCCCAAGCTCACCTCTGGTATTATAGCCAGCCTGGCTGCTTAACTCCACCCTCAGGTCCCAGTAATCCACTTTTTGATAATTATCTTATTGGATTTGTGGTTCTGGAACACTGATGGTCTGGAGTGGGGGTTGGAGTCCACACACCCATAATCCATTTAGGACCACCTTTCCCCCTAACAATTCGACCATGCAACTTAACCTCTCTAAGTACCATTTTTATTGTTTCTAAAATCTGTGTGGCTTTACATGATGCCTGTGAATTTGTACACATAATTTTGTTAGAAGATAAACTATTTGGGATGAAACATGATATTGTACCCACACTTTCTTAGATCCTGCAAAATGTTTGGTACAGAATTGCCAGAAACTTTAGATTTCAAATGGAAAAATACTGCCCTCCCAACACCCAGCGTCACTGAATTTTGATTTGCCCAAGGACGCAAAGCTTAAGTTAGTGGCAGCCAGAATGTAGCCCATCTGATTCTAGTTATTTGGTTTTTCTGCTAAATCACAGTCATTCATCATTCATTAAATACACTTTATAGAAGATAAATTAAGTGCAAAACACACTAGGAGTTATGGGTGATTCGAATTTACCAGCTGCAGATCCTTTCCTCAAGGAATACAGGGAATAGAGGGTTAAGAGTCAACCACAGGGGGCAGGGGGGCTCCCTGGTGGAGCAGGGGTTAAGGTCTCAGTTCTATCAAGCTATTGCCAGCCACTGTGACCTGAGTTCTATTCCCAACCCACACATGGTGCAGCAGACCTCTCCTGTCTCATCCACTGCTCCCCTCAGCAGTGTATTTCAGTAGACCCACCTGTTCTGCTGCCCACTGTCTCTCGTGAATCCTCTCACCCCCTTGCCCTCACCTCTGGCTTACACCCCAGTTCTTGTATGTATATATATATATATTTTTTAAAGATTTATTTATTTATGCATACAAGCACTGGGGTACAGGCCAGAAGTGTGGGGGGTGAGAGAATTCACCACAGACAAAGCGGGGAGCAGAACAGGCAGATTAATGTAAGTACGCTGCTGAGGGGAGCAGCGGGCACAGCAGGAGAGGTCTGCTGCACCATGTGGGTCCCCCCGCCTGGCCGGCAGCAGGGATCGAACTCATGCTGCAGTGGCTGTGGTTTGCTTCATAGTGTGTTGCTTAACCCACTGCGCCACCAGGAAGGCCCTATTTTTTTTTTTTTAAAAAAGAGCCAACCGTGTACACTAAGAGGTTGGGACAATAACAAGAATAAACTATTCTGGGACTTGGTGAGAATCAATGGAGACTTGATGGAAGACGTGACAATCAGCCATGCTCCAAAAGGTGGAAGGGATTTGCATATAATCATGGGGCTTAAAGTAGGCAGCCTGGGGTTAAGCAACAGAGTTAGTAAAGGCACTACTCTCAGTCCTCAGTAAGTTCCCAGAAAGTTTCATCATTTTATACCCAGGATCATCACTCACGCTGAGACTCTGGAACACCTTGATTGTTTCTTCTAGAATGGTTGTCCTGGACACAATTCAGGTAACTTCCCAACTGACCTTGCCCGACTCCTCCTAGGTCAAATAGAATTGACTCCCCAAGGTTCCATTTACCCAATCTGGGCTCCTCAGACCCACTTCTGTTTTACTTTTTGGTCCCACTACCCCCGTTCACGCCTCAAATCGTGAGACAAGAGCGCTACGTGCATCAGTGTGTTCGAGCTTGAACCTGGTGACAAGCACATAGTTGTCTAACAATTTTGATGACAGGGCATAGCTTCGTTTTCTGACAAACGCCCGCCTACTCGCTCTTCCGGAATCAGCGTGGAAGTCGCGTTCTCCAGGTGCTGGCAGCCTTTTCTACCACCTTTCACACACCCTCGCTACGGGGCTCCAGTGTTTAATTCTTCTCTTGGCCGGGCGCGGGCACCTAGGGGACCGCCAGAGGTGCTCGGGAATGAATGGCGACTTTCCGACACGAGGGGGCGGATGGCCTGGCCGAGATTCCTCGAAACCAGCCCCACCTCTCCGGGGAGAGGAGCCTGACCACTGAGGCTGGGCCGGGTGACCAGACCAAGGGACGCAGGACACGACCCCCTTGAGCCGGCGCCTCCCCATCCACACGCCCACACCCCACACCACGCAACATCGCCCTAGCGCCTCTCGGGGCGGCACCGCGCGGGCCGCGCCGCACGCCATTGGCCGAACGCGCCATAGCGCCATCTCGGCCTACCGTGCGGTGCGCGCCCTTATTGGCCGGCGGCGGCGGTGGGCGGGGCCGCAGGTAGGGCGCGCGGGGCGGGGCGGGATGCCGCCCTCGGAGCCCCGCCCCTGGTCCCCCGCCTGGGCCGAGCCCTCCAGCCGCTGAGGCGCGCGAGGCTGGCGACGTGCGGTGAGCGCGCGGCCGTTGCTCTGGTGACTGCGTAAGCGCCGCGCCGGAGGCAGCCACCGCCCGCGAGGGATGCAGGTGAGGGGGCCGTCGGGAGACGCAGCCGCCGCTCTCTGAGAGCAGCTCCTGCGAGGACGCCCATCCCCTTCTGGGAAACGACGCCCGGGACGAGGAGGTTCGGGGCCGGTGGATCGGGCGGCGCAGGGAGGAGTCTCAAGGGGCACCCGCTCTTCCCCGCTCTGGGACCGCAGGCTTGAATCCGGGGCCATCTTGCTGGAGAAGAGGCCTCCCGGGAGGTCCCGGCTGAGCGTGGGCGCTGCGGCTCGCCCCTCGGGCAGACGGGGACGCCCATTCTGCGCTTGCCACCCGACCGGGGCATCGCTGGCGGGAGACGCCGGGCCCGCCACCGATCGTTCTTTGATACCTACACCCCCTTCCCATCCCCATCTTCTGAAAGGGCACCTGCTGCTGGTGAGGAAGAAGAGTTGGACACCACGACGAGCCAACAGCAACATTTAAAACCTCACCGCGACAGCCTCCGAGGAGAAAGCTACCCCCCCCCCCCCCCCCCCCCCCNAGAGTTGGACACCACGACGAGCCAACAGCAACATTTAAAACCTCACCGCGACAGCCTCCGAGGAGAAAGCTACCCCCCCCCCCCGCCCCAGAGGGAATGAATGGATTGCCTGAGACACGGAAGTCGAATCGGGAGCTGCTGGAGGAGGAGGTTTTTTAATACTGCCCTCTGAGTCCTGACAACTTTCCCACCTTCTGATACTTTTCTACTCGTTTTGTATGGTTTTGTACATTGGTCTGATTTGAACTGTGACCCTCCTCCCCACCCCCCGACGGTCATTCCCGGCATTTGGCCGGCCCTCTTGCTTACACATCTCCGAGAGAACCTCTGTAAACCCCCCAAGCCCTGCGGAGGACGAAGGATCGCCACCTTGACCCGGTGTCACTGAAGGAGACTTTGAACCATGTGGACTTTTCTTGGCATTGCCACTTTCACCTATTTTTATAAGAAATGCGGGGACTTAGTCACTTTGGCCAACAAGGAGCTCCTGCTGTGCGTGCTGGTGTTCCTTTCTCTGGGCCTGGTGCTCTCCTACCGCTGTCGCTACCGAAACGGGACCCTCCCCCGACGCCAGCGGAGCAAGTCCCAGTTCGTGATCTTTGATGTTCTGTCAGCCTTGCCCTTCGTTGGCTTCTTGTGGGCCAAATCGCCCCCTGGATCAGAAAAAAAAGAGCAGCTTGGATCTAAGAAGGTAGGTTAAATTCAAAGTGGACAAGTGAATGTCTTCTTTTAAAATTTGCTTTGGGGGGAGTCTCACAAATTTACTTTTTTCTTTTTTAACGTGGCACAGGGTAGTCGTTTACTCTGGTATGAATTCTCATTTAGTTTTTTTTTTTTTTCTTAAGCTCTTGACTTTCTTGGCTACAATTGAAAACATTTGCTCCATTTAATACTGAAAATCTGAATATTGATTTGATTTTTGAAAGGTGAATAAAATGTTAGAATTTCATTTCGAAGGACAATCGCTTTCTGTGTGTGGGGGTATTATTTAAATCCTTGGGTGAGGATTGTGTTTGTGCCTGGGAAGGAAAAAAAAATGCAGGTAAGTCTACAGCTTTGAGAAGTGACAGCTGACTGGGCAAAGTAAGAGCAATTAGAAAGGCTGGCAGAGGAAGTTCAGTACTGAAGCTAGGCAAAATGCCCTCTTTCCCACATCAGTAGAGCCTTGGGGAAAACAGTGCAGGAGTGTGTAAGTGAATTATGTCGACACTTCAGTCATGTTCCTGTATCAAAGGCTCTCCGGTGTCTGTGGAGATGTCCCTGCAACGGCAGGAATGGAGGACTGGAAGGTTGGGGGTGGGTAGGGTGAGGTGTTGGGGGGAAGCTTGTTAAGACCAGAACATTTAGGGCCTGTTTGCCTTTGGTGTTTGGGCCCTTTCCCCTGGGGACACTGGAAGATTTTAAGCGTGTGAGTAACAATACTTGATTTTTACTTTTTAAGGTGTATTCCCAGTGCTCTGTGGAGAAAAGGCTACAAGATTGGAAGCAGGTGTATCAGATAGGAGACTGCCAGCCGCAGAGCAGATGGGAGTGATAGTGATTTGGAGTTGGGGGAATGGCCTAGAAGCCATGTACTCTCAATGATTTGAGATCTATACTGTTTTACTGTATCTGTAGTATACTTAGCAAGACTTACACAGCAGAGGTCTAGTGTGCAATTTGTTTTTTAAAGATTTATTTATTTATGCATGCAAGAGTTGCTGTGTAGGCCAGAGGTGGGGTGTGTGTGAGAGGATTCACCAGCCACAGAGCCAGTAGCAGAACAGGCAGATCGACTGAAATACATTGCTGAGGGAAGCAGCAGGCAAGATGGGAGAGGTCTGCTGCGCCATGTGGGTCACCTCCCTGGCAGGAGATCCATCTCAGGTCACTGTGGCTTCATAGTGCTGAGACTTAACAACCCCTTGCATCACCAGGGAGGCCTAGTGTGCAATTTTTACCACTTCTGGCTTTAGCAAGGACATTTATGAAGGGAAACTAATAAAAAATGGCCAAGATGACAAAACAGGCATATATTTGCTCAGAGAACAGTCATTTAAGTAGGATCAATTGTTCTGACCACGAAGAAATACTGATTGGGAAGAATAAACTCTGCTGTCCTCCTGGCAAAAGACGAAATGGAAATTTCGCTAAGAGATAAAAAATGAAATGTGGAAGCTATTCTATAGCCATAAGTCTATTATGGAGGTAAAGGAAAACTAGATGAGTGTTAGAATCACAGAAATTTCTAAAGGATTTTAGTCTTTATCTCCCTGTTTGACCTGAGGTCTTTCAAAATGATATTCAGTTTTAATCATTAAGTCAGAGAACGCAAGGAAGGTGGTTCCTTGCAATTCTGTATTTGAAATGTATTCACATTTGTGACTGCATGTGCCAGGAAATAAAATATCTAGTACAACATTGAATTATTCTTTAGAAAAACTCCAAAGGTACTGTCATTCTTAGTGGGTATAAATCTCTCAAATGAGGGCCTTTTCATCTTCTGATGATGAAATTTAAAGTAATTACTGTCTTACACAACTAGTGATAGGTTTAATATTTGTTTTTATTCCTAAATTGGAGGACCAGCTATTAGACCAGCTTTTATTCACGGGTATCAGGATAAGGAAAAAGGAAGAGGTAAATTAAATATGTTTTTATATGTTAAGAACTAAAATTGTGAACAGATCATATCACAAGGGACAGGTGAGTCATTTTGGAATTTTGTTGTGTTCAACAATGCCCAGTTAATAGGTCAGTCACCAGGATTTGACAGTCTTGGTGACATAAACATAATTTTAGATTAAGGTAGCATTTTCACCTTGAAAATCCAAAAGGAGGAAATGAAGGTGAATTGTGGGAATATCTCAAAGGTGCTTGGAGAACCTAGAACATGAAGTCAGATCAGAAGTTGTATGTGATCTGTAGCTCATGGATGTGTGTATTTGAAGACTTAAGTAATTAATGATAGGATTTTCCCTGTAATCAGTCTTTGAAGCTCCTTATAGACATTTTTTTCTTTAAATTATTTATTTATTTTATTTTATTTTTTTCTTTAAATTTTTTATTGCGGCATTGTTGGTTTACATTGTAAGTATATTTTGGAAGTTATAAATATTTTTTACACGTGAGCTGGTATAGATTTCTAAATATGACTGTAATATCATTTTCTACATGTATTTGGAAAATGGAATATGTATTTAATTGTATTTTGGGATATTACTTTAAGTAATGTGTTGGTGTCATTGGTTTTTATATATGATCTGGATTTTAAAATGCAAAAGTTCATTTGGTTTGATAATACTTAGGATGTAGCTTTGTCCAAGATGCAAAATTGTCCAGTGTGCTAGTGGTGTGATTTGAGATTAACAAATGCGGATACACAATTCTTTTTTTGTAAACAGTGCAAAAAAGGAACCAGTACTTCAGAAACAGCCTTCATAGGACCCACTGCCTCTACAGCTACCGCTACTCAGCATGATCCAGAAGTGATCATCGTGGGATCTGGGGTACTTGGCTCTGCTTTGGCAGCAGTGCTTTCCAGAGACGGCAGGAAGGTGACAGTAATTGAGAGAGACTTGAAAGAGCCTGACAGGATACTTGGAGAATTTCTGCAGCCTGGTGGTTATCATGGCCTTAAAGAGCTTGGTCTGGAAGGTAGGTCCATGTTGATTTTTAGGAATTGTGTGGTGTAATGAAAAAGCACTTGTTCTTTAGTCTGTTCTGTGACTGGTAAAAAGATATTCCTTGTTATTTTCATTTATGAGAGTTTCTATAGTCACTTGCCAATGATTTGGCATATAAATGAGTGCAAAGAAGAAAATAAGCACTTAGTAATATGAGGAGATAGTTTATAATATCTCATATGAGGAGGTATTTTAATGTGAGGAGGTATTATAATAATATGGATATATCCTTGTGAGACTATGAGGAGATCTAATAATATGAGGATATATTATAAAAGTAGACCTAGTGAGCTAGGAAGAAGTATTAAAAAAAATTGTAATGGTCAAAATTAAGTACAAGAAAACTAGATGAATGAAAGGTGAGGGGAATTCTTCCATGTAGAGTGCGTGTTATATGCCTGCTATGAAAACGCTTATTCAAGCATCATCCATTAAACCAATGCTTTTCCAACACTGCTCATTTAGAAATGTTTATTCATTGTGTGCTTTGTGTGAGGTGCTCTCCTGGTATGGGGGATATACTGGTGAACAGGGCAGATGAACTGTTTACTCTTGAGGGCCAAAGTACAAAATATTCTGGCTATGAATTGAGAAAGAGCTGCTTGGCACGTGTGGTAGGTGATATGGCATAATAATTATGAGCATTGGTTCTGGAACTAGATTTGAGTACCAGCTCAGGCATTTAAAAAGTTGTTTGACCTAGGCAAAGTTACTTAACCTCATGTGCATCCGTTTCCTTGACTGTCAAATGAGCATGCCAAGAGTCTTTTGCCTTATAGGCTATGATGAGGGTTAAATGAATTCATATACACAGCATTCACAACAGTGCGTGGTGTATATATAGTAAGCACTAAATATACGTCTGCTATTTTATCCAAGGAACTGAGAGGGAGACCTGTGTAGCTATGAGATATGGGTGGGGGAAGAGGGTGGCTGGAGATTAAGGTTGGGGAGTCAGTCGTATGGGACTGTAGACTCTGGAGCCAGGAGTGTGACATGATCTTGTTAAACTCTGAAGTGACTTTTGACAGCCTTTCAGAATAACAAACACATTTTGCATCCTGCTTTAGCACCTACATACATACATAAATCTGACTGAAATTTGCTTTGTTTTACTTTTTAAGTATTTTAAATAATTAGTAAGCCAAAATTCATTTCCCACTTTGCCACTGAGTCACATACTGCAACTTGTCGAGTGCTATTTGAAAGGAATATGTGACTACAGCTTGGGGAATGAGTAGACTCTTAAGACTGCAGCAATGGGAAGCAAGAGCTGCTGTTGACACTCTTGCTACATCCCAGTGACAGATCCTGGTGGCTTGGATGAGCCTGGAAGCAGAGGATACAGAGATAAGTGGACAGATTCAGGATGACATTAAGAGAGAAAAAGTGGCATAATTAAAAGATTGGTGTAGATGCAAGGAGGAAGAGAGATGTGAAAGACCAGTGGAGGTTTTGGTTTGAATAACTGTAAAGTGTGATACCACTTGCTGATAAGGAGACCTGGAAATGGGCAGGCCTTAGAGGGAACTTGTGGGACACACTGAGATAACCAAGTGGAGATAAATTTCAGCTACATATATGAATCTAGAGTGCAGAGGAGTGGTTTGGGTGGGCTGGACTTAAAGGTTTGTTTCAGAGATAACAGCTTTTTGTAGTACTCAAAAAGCACAACAATGATTGAGAGCATTGTGGAGAATGTGCAGGGAGAAACAGAAACAGAATAAACCCAGTTCTGGGAAGCTGCTATTTCAGGATTGGGTAAAAGAATAGAATCCTGCAGAAACCTGATAGGGAGCTGGAAGACTGGCAGAATGTCAGAGGGCTTGGTGTCACTTAATCCAAGAGAGGAGGATGTTTCTAGTAAGAAGATAAGGGTATGAATCAAGAAAGGATAGGACAGGTGAGTCATACTATGCTTTTTGAAGGGTCACGTACATGCGTGTAGAACATAATTCATTGGCTTTGACAACGGGGAGGTTGCTACTGACGTTGACAAGATGTTTCAGTAGAGCTGTGAAGACAAAACTGGAATAGGAGATTTAAATATTTTGACACTAGAAAACTACTTGAGTTTTTCTCCAACTGAAAACAAATAGTGCAATGTAGATGTGAAGCGCTTAGGACATGTTTGTATGGTGATGGAGGTGATAGAGTAGAGCAGGAGAAGCTGACAGTGCCAGAGAAGGAAGTGAGTAAAGGCGCGCCATTCATAGGCGTTGAGCATACTGTGGGAACTGGTCTCGATGCTAAGGTTGTAGTAGTGAACAAAACACAAAAATTCCAACCCTCATTAAGCAGTCATTCTAGTGGGTTGTGTGGAGGCTGGGAATTAAAAATAATAAATAAAATGTAAAGCGTATATTCTGGCTTTAGGGGCTTTTGAGAAAAGTCAGAAAAGGGAAAGGAGAGTTGAGGGGGCTGTGTAATTATAAATAATGCTGTTGGGGAAGGGAAGTCTTTTTTTTTTAGATTTATTTAATTGTATTTGACATCATTTGTAGTCCCCAGGGAGTTCCCACCACCACTCCACCCGTGCACCATCACCTCAGTCCCTTGTGCTCTTTCTGCCTCCTCCCCTCCCAAGGGAAGTCTTGACTGAGAAGATGACATCAGAGTTCAGAACTGACAGAGGTGTGGAAGTAGGGGTTGGGGTGGGGGGTGGGGGTTGTTGTCTGGGCATAAAGGATCACCAGGCCCAAATAGCAGCAAGTGGGTAAGCCCCGTGGGAGGAGAAGCCTCTAAAGTGAGAGGCAGGAGAACAGCTTTGACTGTGAGGGTGTGAGTACAGGGGAGAATATAGTTAAATAAAATACAATCTTCATACTTTTGATGATAATAAAAACACTTGGGCTATTTATTACTTTTTGGATTTTGGATTTAGAATACAGAATCACCCACCCTGGAGTGTGGGTTTTTATTTTTTTATTTTTAAAGACTTATTTATGCATACGAGAACTGGTGGGTTGGTGAGTGAATTCACCAGAGACAGAGTGGGGAGCAGAACAGGCGGATCGACTGAAGTACACTGCTGAGGGGAGCAGCGTGCAGGACAGGAGTGGTCGGCTGCGCCGTGTGGGCCACGTTTCTGGCCTGGATCAAACTCGTGAATTCATGCTGGCGATAGCGTGATAGTGCTTAGACTACAACCCCTGCACCATGAGGGAGGCCTGAGATGGGTTTTTAATAGGGGAGTTGACAGCCCTATGGCTTAAAGTTAGTATCTAGAACTCTTAAAATGAATATATTATAATTTAAATGTTCTTTTTATATAGAGTCTCAGTATCTAGTGGGAAACCTTCCCACCTTATTTTCTTTAGGATTATTTTGGCTTTCCTTGGCATTTTTGCTTTTCTATGTATTATTTAGAATTAGTTTGTCAGTTCTATGAAGAACAAAACCACACGGAACCTGTCACTGAATTGGAAGGTTGATTTGGGTGTCCTGTCCACAAACGTGGCTGCTGCCTACTTGTCTTTAACTTATCTAAGTAGTTTCCTAAGTTTTGTATGAGTTCTGTTGTAGTTGTTTCTGACTATATTTTGACTTCTAAAGATAAAAGTTGATTATTATATACTGAAGACTCAGTTTGAAGTTCAGACTTCACACCACATCTTGGCACAAAGCTGTGTTTTCATTTTTTTTTTTCAGTTTTATAATTATTTGATAATCAAGTTAGTTCTCATCCACACTCACTGCAGACTTAAAAACTGTGACAGATACCCAGGAGAGCTTGCTTGGGTCACTTGTTGATGTCCGAACAGTCCTTTTCTCCACCCCTGTGCTGAGGCCATTCTGCCAGGCCCTCGTGAGGTGTCATGGGACAGCTGTTCTCTTTATGCCTGGAGACTCCTCTGCAGTCCCTGGCAGCTGGCTTGCATGCACCCTCATGGCGTTGTTTTTCTTTATTGTATTGACAAGAAGTTCTGGTCTGAGCTCCAGTATCCCTTGTACATGGGGGAGGGAGGGAACCTACCTCCTGTCCAGGGGGGCCTCAGACCTCTGGTGTTTCCACTGCTTCTGATATTTTTATGTTGTTGCCTTTGAGTGTGCTTTTGCATTTATAGCAGATTTGGTTTTTGGTTTTGGTATTCTGTTGTTTTTGTTTTTGAACTTACCTTTTTAAAAATAGCATTTCTTTGTTTTTTTAATATGAAAGAATGTTTCCCATGTCAGTTTTTATGATATGTTGACCAGTGGTCTGGTAGCACAAATGTGGAGTTTTATGACCAATAGATAAGCGATAGCTCTGTAGGTCAGTGGCAGCAAAGTGAATGTCTAGTATTCGTGAAGCTGGACAGTCTTTGAAGTTGATGGTACTGTCTTCCTGCCTGCTTAAGAAAGTTAAAAGTGTCCAAAGTTGTCATGTTCGATTTCATCAATAAAGTGTAGAGAGAGATGTTTCAAGAAATAGTAGACTTCATTTTATATACTTGTATTAAGATAGTTTACCCAAGGAAGAATTTTACTCTGCTTTTGTACTTTCTACATTTTCTGGTTTGTTCTAAGTTGGTCAACTCTAGCATAAAAAGTACTTCTATAGTGCAGTTATAGATTAAGAAGAGCAAGTTGTCTGAGTAAATGTACTAATTAACACCATAGAGATACTAGTGGGCTTCAGACATTTAGGTCAGTCAGTATAGATTGATAATTTCATGAGATCCTAATTGGTAGCTTTTAGGATATCTGTGTATTTCTCTCTAATTTTTTTTTTCCTCATTAGATTTATTTAATTGTATTTGACAACATTTGTAGTCCCCAGGGAGTTCCCACCACCATTTCACCCATGCACCATCTAACTAAATTTTAACCGTAATATTGTAGAAACCATACCAAAAACTGAATTTATTTTGAGCCTAGGTCTGATAGTCATTCAGCTTGTTCCTGACTAGACTTTAAATATAAATAGAAACATATTAAAATCAAATTTATTTTGATCTTAACATAGATTACTATAAAGTTTTTAATTTATCACAAAATTGTTTTATATTTAAGATTTTAATGTATCCTGATATATATTTGTGACTATACATGCTAAAGCCCACTCTTTCACATAATATAAACATATTTCTAATGCTATTAACCATTTTTTAGCATGATTTTAAGCCCTATGATAGTATTTTTTCAATCGAAACTTAATGTACTTTACTCTTCTAACTCAGATTAGTGTTTTCAGTTATTTATTAGAGGTAAAACTATTGTGAACTTACTTTTGTATATAACTTTAGATTATTCATAATTAAAATTATATATTTAGGGTGAATATCTTAAATGAATTTCTAAGACTAAGATTAATACATCAAGAGACTAACTGATTTGTGTACCTACTTTTATGGTTATTTTCTAAATGTTATTAATTTTTAGTATGATCAGTGATATATTTATCAGCTGTTATCATCTCACCCACAACTTTGATAGGTTATTGTTTCTATAATAATAGTATATATTTTATTTTAATTTTATTTGACTGATCTTTTGAATCAAGTTTTGATCATTTTTCCTGTTACATTCACTATTTCCATATTGCTTAATATGAGTTCTTTATATACTTTTTTTTACCCACTATTATTAGGCTCTTAAAATTTTTCCTATGAATTTTACTACATAAATCATATGTTAATGTTAATCTTTGGTAACATTACAGTTTGCTAAGACTATTATTTTCCAGAAGCATTAAGATGTCTGGGATAGTTTTACGTTAATGTCCAATTCTCCAAATGGTATAATAGATTTTAGGAGGCATCATTTGTGAGGCTCTCACATCCGCTTGTGCCTAGTATAACTCTGGGCATGTTACAAATTGATGTTTTTGTGCTGAATTGTTTGCAGATACAGTGGAAGGTATTGATGCCCACGTGGTAAATGGCTACATAATTCATGACCTGGATAGCAAATCAGAGGTTCAAATTCCTTTTCCTCTGTCAGAAAAAAATCGAGTGCAGAGTGGAAGAGCTTTCCACCATGGAAGATTCATCATGAGTCTCCGGAAAGCAGCGATGGCAGAGATCAAGTAAGACTACAGCTTCAGAGATGTGTTATTGACGAAACACATTTAAACTTGGCCTTTGCATAGATAGAATTTTATAAATGTTCACAATGTTGGGTATAGTCTAGCACATAGATACTATATGAAAATGAAACGTGTTAGAAGAATGTTAGCCCTTCAGTGCCTTTGTTAAGAAGAGCATAGAGAATTTTCCTTTGAATGACAGAACACTATTGAGAATTTTCCTTTAGTCAAAGGATTGGAACTTAGAGGATGTAGTTGTTGATTTTGAGTGTTGATGTTTGTCGTTTTGATACTTGTTGTTATAAGTCAGGGCACAGGAGTTCAAGAGAAAATCCGTGTTCCAATCTTACTTAAGCTTCTTTCATTATTAACATAACTTGCTTCTAGTCTTTATGTATTATAATTGAGGAAGTTTGTCATGTCACTGAAAAGAAGCTTAGGAAGAAGAAGTAAGTGGATTTACCCTAGAGAATGAAAGGGTTTGATATCTATGGAAGTAGAATATATGTTCATTGTACAAAGATAGAAAAATACTCAAAAATAGAAAGAAGATTATAAATATTATCTGTGATCCTTTTGACTGAAACAGCTACTCTGTGAGGTTTAGTAGATAAACTCCAATTCTGTTTTCTCACCTGTGTGTATAATTTTTTCTTCCATTTGGTCTCATGTGCTACTATGAAATTTATTTATCCTTTAGCACAAAGTTTATTGAGGGCACGGTGCTTCAGTTGTTAGAGGAAGATGATGCCATCGTGGGAGTTCAGTACAAGGATAAAGAAACTGGAGACCTCAAGGTAAGATATATTAAATATTGGGTTTTTCTAAAAGATTTTTCTCCTTTGTCTCCTATTCCTTTAAAAAAAAAGTAAGCCAACCAGTTTACTGTTTATCAAATGAATAGCATTCTCTCTAAATCCTCTGCAACAGAATGGATTTCAGCTTATAACACATTGTTCCTTAGAGCACCTTGATTGCCATGTGAAAAATCACAAAAACAAATGCCACTATGTTAGCAGAATTAAAATCTGGCACGAGAAATATATTCTAGTGGAGAAGCAGATAAAAGGTGAAAAAAGGAAGGATTCAACATAAAATAAATGCTTATAATAAAAAAAATGTGCTTAGATTAGAAAGGCAAAGGTGAGAGAATTTCTAGGGAAATGGAATAACCTAGTTCTCAGTATGTGCTTGCATTGGTTTCATGAGAGAATCAAAGAATATACCATTGATTCTTTTGGCTGCTCTACAAGGTCACCCCACCTATAGGTTGTAATCCAGTGGGGGCAAATGGAAAGTAATATAAATACATACGTTCATGTGTACAAAAATGCTAAGCCCTTGCCACTGACTGAAAGCACTACATGATGTTAGAAAATTCTACAATAAAAGAATCTGGCTAACCCTCGGAATTTGTAATGAGATTGAAATCTTCTTTGGTCCATTGTTGCTTTGTAGTTGTTTTCCCTGTTCATCAAAGTGTAACCTATCCCATATGATTTGGATAGTAGAGCTTTGAGGAAAGGTGATCCTTACGGACTTGAGCTAAGTGCCTCTAAAAAATGGGTCATGTGCTAACTTAAAGCCCATACCTAACAACTGCTTCAAGGGTATTATCTTCACCTACTCTCTCTAGTGTTGTCTGATACTGTAATGAAATTTGTTCATGCATTTTAGAAGAATGTTCCTTTTCCTGTGTATTTTTAACCACTTGCCTCTGTCTTCTTTGTTTTTCTTGTAGGAACTCCACGCTCCATTGACTATTGTAGCAGATGGACTTTTTTCCAAGTTCAGGAAAAACCTGATCTCCAATAAAGTTTCGATTACATCTCATTTTGTTGGCTTGCTTATGAAGGTACTACAGGGATGTAATTGAAACAAAACAAAAAGCAACTTAAATTTGAGAGTTATTAGCATATTTGTTTTTCTCCTAGGATGCACCGCAGTTTAAAGCAAATCATGCTGAGCTTGTTTTAACTGATTGGGGGCCAGTTCTCATCTACCAGATCTCATCCAATGAAACTCGAGTGCTAGTTGACATTCAAGGAGAATTGCCAAGGAATTTAAGAGACTACATGGCTGAGAAAATTTACCCACAGTTACCTGGTAAGAAATAGGATTTTACTCCATTGTATTCTAGAGTAAGAACACAAATCTCACAAAGGCTCTCCCGTCTCCACTTCTTATAACTGTGTCTAAATTAATCCAAAGGTTATTTAGAGGTGAAAAATGCAGCCAGTCAGTCAGATGCCCTGGAACTGAACAATTTAAACTAGCACTTTAACAACAGTCTCCAAATTAGAAAAATTAGTATCAATATATTTTTCATATTAATAATTAAAATGTAGTTTTCAGGATAACTGTTATTAGTGGCATATGTGGTGTTTCTCAAATGCTATGGTATTCCAGCTCTCTAGCTGCTGCATATTTGAGTCCTTGAAATATCACTTGATTCCTTGTGCTTGTTTTTGTAGAAATGATAGTTGCCACTTACTGAACTTAAAAGGTGATTTACAGGGCCTCCCTGGTGGCGCAGTGGGTTAAGCAACAACCTATGAAGCAAACCGCAGCCACTGCAGCACTAGTTCGATCCCTGCTGCCGGCCAGGGAGGGGACCCACATGGCGCAGCAAACCTCTCCTGCCTCGCCCGCTGCTCCCCTCAGCAGTGTGTTTCAGTCCATCTGCCTGTTCTGCTCCCCACTCTGTCTGGTGAATCCTCTCACCTCCCACACCTCTGGCCTGTACCCCAGCTCTTGTATGCATAAATAAATACACCTTTAAAAAAAAAAAAAAGGTGATTTACAAGCATTATCTCATTTAATACACATAACCATCCTGTGAGATAGACATTTCCATTATCCCCATTTTATAGATGAGAGTACTAAGAATCAGGATAAACTATAAGTCTCAGAGTCAAGATTGAAACCAGGTCTGTCTGATTCCTACATCCCTCAGAACGTGAGAATTATCAGGGACTTTAAAGATTGTTTTAGTTTTGGGTTGAATACAGAAAGACTTTATGAGGTTTCAGACATTTTGGTAAATCACTCATAAAAATGATTTTCTGGGGTTTTTTTGTCTGTTTTTGAGAATGGGAAATGATAAGTAAAGAAGAAATTAAAAAGTAAGATATTGGTAAAATTGAATGGAAACCCTGCTATTATATGGTTATAGTGATAGGAATCTGTCCTTTGTATAAGTGCATTTTGTTTAAAATAGTGTTTTTACAAGTTACTTTAAAATAAGCTAAAGCACTCTTTAATAGCTAATAGAATATTAACAGGAATGATGGTACACTTAGATCAATTTAGATTTTCAATTACATTTTCAACATTGATACATGTTTACTCAGCTAAGTCATTTTTAAAGTTTTGAGATGGAAAAATGAGTCACATTTAGGAAAAAGATAGTCAAGAATATATTTTTACCTCTTTTTAAAATTTTTTTAAAAAGATTTTATTTATGCATAAAAGAGCTGAGGTACAGGCCAGAGGTGCAGGTGGTAAGTGGATTCACCAGAGATAGAGTGAGGAGCAGAACAAGCAGATTGACCGAAATCCACTGCTGAGGGGAGCAGCAGGGAAGGCAGGAGAGGTCTGCTGTGCCAGGTGGGTCGTCCCCTCCCTGGCAGGGGATTGAACCCTCACTGCTGTGGCTGTGGAAAGCCCACAGTGCAGCGCTCAACCGCTTGCACCACCAGGGAGGCCCTATTTTCACCTTTTATTGTAGATTGTTTTGTTTGTAATCTAGAAGCTAACTGTAGCAGACTGCCTTGAGGTGATGGAAGGAAACCATTTGTAGGTTATATTAATTTTAGGGTATGAAAAGGAGGTATTTGCCTCCTTGTAGGAATGGAAGAGTTTTAGCACAGGCATTCTGCTCCTATATTTCCACATCACCTTAGAAGCTATATGAAAAGGAAGTTTATTTGTTATACAAGTTTCATTTTATAGATGAAACTGAAGCTCAGAAAGATAGAGCTCTCTTCATCTTACCTTTCTCTATTGTCCATACCCCCTGCTTGTGAACTAACTGGTGGTATATTTCATCTGTTATTACCAGAATATGGTGGTGGCAATAAGTTGCACGTTAAATATTAAATTTGATACTTGTCAGTTAACATTTGAAACAGATGTGGGTAGTTTTTCGCCCTGTTTCATCTCATCTGAATTTGCTTAGCTCTTTTTCTAAGTGTTTGTTAATTCAGCTGTATGTACTTCTATTTTGTTACTCTCTTACAAATTCTATTAGATTCCATAATCATTGCTAAGCATGAGTAACTAGGGGTCGATGAACAATCTTACTAATACATGAATTAGTTCTTGATTTGTTACAGGGATATATGTGACAAGTATGACGGGGTATAGTAGATATTTATACTTGATAAGAAAATGTAATACTTTGAAATTTGAAATGTTGTAAACCATTGCTTTGGTGGGGTGGGTTTTCTTGCAGATCACCTGAAAGAACCTTTTCTAGACGCCATCCAGAATTCTCGTTTGAGATCTATGCCGGCAAGCTTCCTTCCTTCTTCGCCAGTGAACAAACGAGGTATTACTTTATTGGATTAAATTTATAAAGGATATTGCAAATATTCCAGTTCAGTTTTCCAAATGACACACGTGATTAAATATTTAATCCTGTAATTAATATGTGGGACAGAGTATTGGTTAGTGTGGGTTTTCTACTACGTACTACTATACTAGTATAAAAATTTCATCTTATAGTATCTTTCATATTGAGTGTAAGTGATTGTACTAGTTATTAGCGATACAGCAGTTAAATATAGTCCTCAAGGTAGAGAAGGCAGTTTACTCAGGAGGGATATAGACAGTTTCAAAACATGGTTGATGCTGTGATCAAAGCCCATCATTCATGGTACCACGGACTCGGTGTGAAAGAGGGGGTATGCAAGACGGGAGAGGGGAGCTTGCGAACCAGGAAGGGAGAGAGGGCAGACACTGTTCAGGGTGAGTGGGAATTCACAAGGTGGTGGTGAGGTGGTGATGGCTGAGTGCTTGGAACGTTTGCTGAGGCCAGGAGGGCTGAACACAGTGACCTGTCAGGGGACTCAGCTAGACCTGCGGTCGAGCATAGGTGGGTGTCAGAGTGGTATAAAGCTAGGATATTTATTTATTGGTTTTGATTTTTATTGACAAAGCAAAGTCGCCTGCTTCTATGGCCAAGTTAATAGCTGTGTGTGGATTTTGATTGTCATTTGGACATTTGGACAGCTTCTGCTTTTGATCTTTATGAGCAGTGCTGCTGTGAACATATGTGTGCAGGTTTTTGTGTGAACACGTATTTTCTTTTTTTGGAGTGGGTACCTCTGAGTGAAATTGCTGTGTGGTTATAAGGTTTAACGCTGAACAGCCCCAAACTGCTTTGCAAAGTATCTGCCCCCAGTTCCTCATTCCCATTAGTAATTTCTCGGCACCACTGACACTTTGTTAGTGTCTTTTGCTGGTAGCAATCCTGGTGGGCACCTCATGGAGAAATGTCTGCCCTAACTTTGTACATTTTTTAACTGGGCAGATTGACAGACTGCATTTATTGATGAGTTCTGTCTTTATATTTGCTTAAATGTAAGTCCCCTTCTCAGGTAGAGGTTTTGCAAAAGTTTTCTCATTCTGTGCATTGTCTTTTCATTGACTTGATGGGGTCCAATTGAATTTTTTAATTTCTACAAAGTCCAGTTTATTTTGTTTTCTTTTGATGTCACATCTAAGAAGCCTTTATCCAATCCAAGGTCATGAAGGTTTACTTCTTTACTTTCTTCTAGGAATTTGACGCTTTTTGTTATTACATGTAAGTGTCGAGCCGACTGTATGTGTGGTGTGTGACTCGCATGTGGGTATCTGCTTGTCCTAACACTATTTGTTGAAAAACTATTCTTTCCCCTGAAATATCTTGGCAGCCTCTCAAAATTCAGTTATCACGATACATGCATGAGTTGACTTCTTTTAATAATATCTTGGTGTTTCCAAAGTGTGAATTTACATTTCTTTTATTCAATTATTCATTCAACTTGTTTTCATAATTTTGTTTTAAGATTCTTAATTGCAAATGTAGAGAAATTGGTTTTGCATAGTTATTTTGTATGTTGAAAACTTGCAAAACTTATTTAGTAGTTTTAATAGTTCATTGAAAAGTTTAAGCAGGGTAGTGGCATGCTTAGACTCTTATTTTAGAGATATTACTCTTAAATATTACAGAGGATTATTTGGGGGAAGTTCAGACTAACGTTTAAAATAAAGCTATTTGATTGTTCCATGTGAGTGATGGCGAAAGGCTCAACTGTGGCAATAGAAAAGAAAGGAACAATTTGAGTTCAGTTAATTAGCATGATTAACTGTGATTGATTGGAGTTAGTGACTTATTAGAGTTAGTAGTAAAGAGAGCGTGGGGCCTCTTGATGGACTCCAGGATCCAGGCCAGGTGATTTTGCCGGGTATTTGCTGTCATTGGACCTAGAGAGAAAGCGGCGTAAGTTCAGGGAGGCGTGGGAGTTCCCGTCTGGACGGCTGCGTATGAAGTGCTGGCTGGCGTTTGAATGCAGGTGTGTGGGCCACCACGGGAGGCTTTGAGCGCTTTGAATGGGGCTGTCGAGCTCTGGCTTGTGGAAATACGCAGGTTGTAGTTTGCCCTGGAGAAAACGTGAGTAATAAACTACCAGTCGTGTAAATTGTACTGTGTTGTGCAGCAGAATGAAGCCGATACCAAATTGACATGAACAACGTACTGTGGGAACATAGCCTAGTTGGTGGGATAAAAGCTGGTTATAGTCTGTGGACCTTTTTAAGTGATGGTCTTAGACTACTATATAAAAACTCAGAATTAATATTTAGAATCTACCTTTAAAAAATTAACAATACTATAATTAGTTGCAAATGGTAGTATAGTATGACATTACAGAAAAATATTATCCTTAATTCTGTTCCTTAACACTGTTATCAAGGTTTTCCATTCACTGACAGAACTAAATAAACGCTTTGTTTAAGTGTCCCTGCAAGTCACAGGTCATTCACCAGAGAGCTGTAGACCCGCATGTGAGAGTTGGGCCCTCACAGGAGCTGGTCCCAGCGATGTGCAGAGCTTTCTGTGTCTGCAGTTTTGATCCAAGGGGCTGCTCTTCAGATAAGGTTCAATTAAGGTTTAAGAGATTAAGTGAACTTGATGGTTTTGGAGTATCTGCCTGTCGCCTTCCATCTGAACTCCAGCCTGGGTGGAGTGATCTTCCTAAAGCTGCCTCTCTCCCTCAGAGGCATGCTGACCTTGCCCTTCAGATCCTGCAGCTGATCCCGCTGTGCAGATGCCTGATTATTTTTTTTTTAAATGAAAGAGCTCTTGTAAATATTTTGACATTCTTTCACTTAGATGTAGAGTCACACCTGTTTTTTATCATGTTCTCGTTCACTGTAGCCCCAGTACCTAGCTCAGATTAGGTACCCAGTAAATATGAACTCAGCCAAACTCTTGGATATTTGCCTCAACACATTTTAGCCATGATTGTTTCTGTGTTTTCATGTCCTTTACCAGCTTACTGTCTTTTTTTTTTCTTTTGGTCTGAAGAGCTACTCTGAGATGATGTCATCATCTAAGTTCTAAGTTCTTCTTTTTATAGGTGTCCTTCTTCTGGGAGATGCATACAATATGAGGCACCCTCTTACTGGAGGAGGAATGACTGTTGTTTTTAAAGATATAAAACTATGGAGAACATTGCTAATGGGTATTCCTGACCTTTATGATGATGCAGCTGTTTTGCAGGTATTTATTATTCTTCGACAAAAATGGATGAAAATAGATTTCTTTCTGGGCTTGAAGAGGACTGGGAAGTTTTTGGGTCTGTCTGTGGCTAGTAGCCTGATGTGTAGAAATGGTTCTGAAATAGTATTGCTCAGGCTTAAAGAACCTTACTTGTGCAACTATGAATCTTACAGAATTTCTTAATTTCAGTATTCTGTAACATTGGATTGCATGGGCCACTTTGTTCATAGTGATGTAAATTTAGCTCTGGATATAGTGTGTGTGTGTATGTGTGTGTGAGATAAACATAAACTATAAATATTTGTAGTTAGTTCCATACCATATAATGAGTGATTTTTTTTTTTTTTTTTCCTCTTCTAGGCCCAAAAATCATTCTATTGGGCAAGAAAAACATCTCATTCCTTTGTTGTGAATGTCCTTGCTCAGGCTCTTTATGAATTATTTTCTGCCACAGATGGTAAGTGAGCTATTTATTTTTTAATGAACAGTACTGAATTATTGATTTATAGCACAGCAAGGGAACTTAATTACAAAAATCAGTGATTAGGTCAAATGGAAATGTTTCCTGATTTGCTGACTCCCAAGTTCATAGTTTTGTTTTCTTTTTTTAAAGATTTATTTATGCATACAAGAACTGGGGTACAAGCCAGAGGTGTGGGGGTGAGAAGATTCACCAGAGACAGAGTGGGGAGCAGAACAGGCAGACTGACCGAAATCCACTGCTGAAGGGAACAGTGGGTGAGGCAGGAGAGGTCTGTTGTCCCATTTGGGTCACCCCCCTGGCCAGGGATCTCACTCGTGCTGCAGTGGCTGTGAATGCTTCATGGTGCAGTGTGTAACTCCTTGCACCACCAGGGAGGCCCTAGATTTGTCTTAACACCATCCTTTAGCAAGATTTTTAGCTTCTAGTCATTATATAGCCACCACTTTGTGTGTTGTCTTCCCTCAGAAAAACCTAGTAATGTAGCTCAATAATGTGTTGTTATTTTGAATGTCTCTTTTTCAAGACAGAATATGCCTAGCTCCAAATATTTAAGATAGTGATGGAGGACTTTTCTGATCTTCAACTTAAAAGGCATTATAGTTATTGATCTTTCTCTTCCTGAATTCTAGTTTTAATTCTTCTCAGGGTATTTTATAAAGTGAATATGAGCTTCAGCTTCTTATCAGTTAAGAATTTATCTCTGGTAAAGGGCACAAATAGCAGAATGCATCCATCTTCTCCTCAACTGAAATATTCCCATGCTTTTGTTTTTGTATTGATATTTTGTAAAGAGGTGATGGTAAATTACTATTAAGGAAACATGACTTAGAAATGGAAGAAAAGTCAACTGAGAAATGTAAAAATAAGCTCATGAGAGAGTAATGAAACTTTCCCTCACTTCAGCTGTTTACAACAAAGCTATTTCTCCACCCAGACAGATGATCTATGCTTTGGTGATGGGGTGGCAAAGGGTGATACATCACACCTGCTTCTGTAGCCTCAGGGGCCATCGTTCTTGCTAGAAGAAAACATAGCAGCTCATTGTCATTTACCAATCAAATCTCTCGATAATTGGTACGAAGTGAAAGTGACTGGTTGGGCAAATAAAAAGCAAAGAACTAAGCATTTTGGTTTCTTACATTATGATTTTGAATCTGCTAACAAAATAGCGTAAGAAAAGTTATGAAAGATTATAGGAGGAAAGAGCCTTACTGGAATAAGTTTACCTACTGCATCTTTTATCTTTTGTAAAGAATATTCTAGGCAAACCTAAGATGAATTTTGCTTTAAAGTTTTTAAAAGGTCATTCACTGGTTTTGCTATGATGTGAGGGTTTAATGAGTTACTCTGAGAGATAAAAATTATATGTGCAGATGTAGATATAATACAGATAGATATTTTATAGCTCTTTTTACTTGATAATTTGACTTCTTGAAATATGAGTTGCACATCTTAGAGACTGGGAATTTGATTTCCAGAATTATGATTTTATAACAAAGAGTTGACAAAATGTCTCTCATTGTTTATTGAATTTACAACATAGTCAAGGAAAAAGCTTTAAAATTACCTCCAAGATGTACATTTTTGGTATACTATTTACTAACTGAAAAAATTTATTCATACTTACATTATTATCCATAATGTTGGTTATGGAATTTAGGAGAAATCTTGAGCTTTTGAAATGTAGGACAAGATTTTTAATAAAAATTATATGGTCTCTTACATGTTACATCTTCATTTTCCCCTGCTGTATCATTAATACCCTGACATAAATGTGTGAAAATTTTGACTGAGAGTAATTTTTAAATTTTATTTAGATTCCCTGCATCAACTAAGAAAAGCGTGTTTTTATTATTTCAAACTCGGTGGAAAATGTGTTGATGGTCCTGTCGGGCTGCTTTCTGTGTAAGTTGGTTTGATGACACAGAGGAAATAGATATCTAGATTGTCTGGGGATTGTGGAGGTTATGAATTACATCTTTTCATTATCCATCATTATCATTTTATTATTCAGCAGTATTCCCATCAGGAGGTTGCCCAGAGAAATGAAAAAAGACAGCATTTAGTCCAGTGTTTTACATCCGGGAAATAGCATTGATTAGAAGTTGGTGATGGATGAGGCTGAAACCCTTGACAGAAATGGAAACTTGCTTTTTGCCTGTGGATATATCTATGCTCTAACCTGAGTCATAGATAAAATTTATTTAACATTCGATTAAAATGCAGGCACTTAAAAAACTAGTAATATTTTTGACGGTGCAGACTTCTAGACTTTTTATTGAAAAAATCTGTAAAGTGACATTCTTGAAGTCTTTTCTCATTCATTTATACTTTGAATATCAGTCCTATTTATTACCTTTTGAAAACCCTAGACTGACCTCTGGCCGTCTGGGTCAGACTGGCATCTCAAGGTCACTGAGAGAAAATAGCTGAAAAACACACACTGTATATAACCTAGGCTTGGAGGAGTTACTGGCTTCTCTGGTAGGGGTATTCTAATAGTTTCTTATAAAATATTTTTTGTTTCTGCTGTCAGACTTACTAAAGTCCTCCAAAATGTAATGTGCATGCTTAGCTTTCATGATACATAATTGGAAGCTTTTAGTGAGCAGAAATTTCTACCTCTGACTTACATGTTTGTTTTTTTTTTTCTCCTGTTGTAGACTGTCTCCTAACCCTCTGGTTTTAGTCGGACATTTCTTTGCTGTTGCATTCTACGCCACATATTTTTGCTTTAAATCTGAACCTTGGATTACAAAACCTCGAGCCATTTTCAGTAGTGGTGCTGTGTTGTACAGAGCGTGTTCTGTAATATTTCCTCTAATTTACTCAGAAATTAAGCACTTTGTTCATTAATCTTAAAGGGGAACCATTTCTGAAAATTCAGAACTCACTGGGTCCTGGGAGACTTTTGGAGGAGGATGTGTATAGCGTAGTAATATGCCACTTCCAAAGTGGAAACTCTTGGGATTGTTTTTGAAGTTTTTTGTATATAAACATGTAAATATATACTTTGATTTACAATTTTAAAATGAAGGGTAAAATCAGTAGATATTTAAAAGAAATGATTGTTTCCATAAATTAGTGCTAACACTGAGAAAGTGCAGGTTTTTTTTTTTTAATTCATTATTCGGGATGAGTTGTTGTGGTATATGCAAAT
Source organism: Galemys pyrenaicus (assembly GCA_019455555.1). Taxonomy (NCBI): domain Eukaryota; kingdom Metazoa; phylum Chordata; class Mammalia; order Eulipotyphla; family Talpidae; genus Galemys; species Galemys pyrenaicus. The sequence goes on along the minus strand of JAGFMF010011709.1, from coordinate 10,671,465 downwards.
AAACTGAAGAACAAACTTGTCTTTTTGTTTTCATGGTCTTCGTTACAAAGCTTCATATAATGGAAAAGAAAACCCAAATGGGATGGAAAAATGGAGAGATAACATGTTCAGTCAAATGACCGACTTTGCAGAAGGTACCTTAATACTTCTAGACCTTATTTTCCTCATTTATCCAGTGAGGCAATTTGATGTCCTTTTCTGAGTTCTCTCAAAATATTATGTTCATACAAGAAAGCAATCAAGGGCTTTGTAAGATCCACTGGATCATAATAAGCCAGGCTAGGGTTAGTCCAGGTATCAACGAGGGAACAAATAAGCACTTGTAATACCTGGCATGGTATTGTGACATCAGGTAGAATTTATAGTATATTTGAAGAGATACAGGTATTTAGAGGGGGATCATGAAACTTCATTAAATCCCCAAATACCACAAAATTAAGTCACTACTTCTGATTCTAAGGCTTACAGCTAAGATGACTTACTCAGTTTCTAAGTTCTCTCAGCTGAGAATTTCCACATTTGCACGAACCGGAATGCTAGTGGGATCAGTGTGGAGTCACTTTGCCTTATTCTAACAGCACAGGTAGAGTCCTTGGATTTGAGGCTGGAGAATTTTCCCTGTAATTTATCCCATGCTTCTATTTTCTGGCTAAAAACTCACTTAAGATCTGGCCTTTTTAATAGCAGCTGGCTTTCTATGGGGCCATTTGCACTGAGAGCAAGGCTTCTGCCTCCGGCAGTTACTGTTATTACAGAGGGAAAACAAGGTACCACTGACTGCGCTGTGGGTGTGGGATGACCGCAGACACTAGCTAAGTTCCCCTGCGCCAGCCTCGCCACAGGGTGGGATTTCCCTCTCCTTCCGTGCCTGGCAACTATCTACTTTTAAAATTCTACCTGGGCCTCAGCCAGATGGGGTCGTGAGGCTCCTGTTTCCTTTCCTCTGCTGACCAGGTGCTTTTGGAATCCCTTCAGTATCTTGGGATTTGTGATCTGGCAAAGTAACGCCATACAATCAGAAAACTCGGAAGCTGAGCAGTCACTTAGGCCTGACTCACTGAAGATGCCAGCAGGTACTGGCAGGACCAGGACTCACACTGCCTCCCGCCTGCTTTCCTTGCCACTCAGTGCTGGCACGTTCCGCATTCTGGTTTGTAATGATGCTGCCATGTCCTTTCCCCTCCGGAGGAGGACGTAGCGGACAGGGGCAACATCTTGCTCTTACCAAGTGAAACTGATAGGAAGGCAGCTCTCGTTTCAGGGTAACTTTCATGCAAAAGTGATTAGGATATGGGGTTGGGAGAGGGAAAAACTAATGGCCAAGTCATTTTGGGGAAAGAAAAGGTCTTCCAGGGCTAGCACTGTGGTTGTGTGTGTACCTCCCGTTACTGAGAAAGGAGCAGCTATGATTAGGGAGTTGGGGGGAGGGATCCTGGGAATCCCCCAACTCAGAAGTGTTTGGTGAACCTCAGATACTACAAAACTGGTTTGCGTTCCATGGACTGTGTCCCCACATTTGCTGAGTGCCATTACTATGTAGTGCCAGCCGTGGGGGTGTGTCCACACGCCTGCCGGCTTCCTCTCTTCCCAGCGAGGTGTTTTGCAGGGTGAGGGTGAACAGTCTGTGAGTCACAAGCAGAAGCACAACCCAGGCTACTGGCAATACTATTTTACTGAAAATTTGGAGTTGCACAAATAGTTCTTTAGAACAAAAAAGTGGGTTTATACATAAAAATTACATTCAGCATTTATAAGAGGGAGTACAAAAGTGGTTCTGCTTCTACGTGATATAAACTGCTTATAACGCCATGATTTCAACAGTGGTAACTGGTGCGGGAGGGCACCTCACTCAGGACGTCTGATGTTTCCCACAGTAAGGGGAAATGCAGTTCTGGGAGCAGTTGGGTTTCTTTTCATCTCAATTCATTTTGGTGATAGTGGGAAGATTTAAGGACCATCCTTTCATCGAAGAAGCAGAAGTCAAAAAACCTTACAGGACTGTTCTGAACTCATCAAAAATGAAATTAGGCACGTGTGCTTCAGCAACCTAAAATAAATCAAACAAGTTAAATTATTCACAATGTTATAATACAGGGCAAAGCCAAAGTTTCCCAGGTAAGGACATGATGCGAGTTGGAGCAGAGCAAAGCACACGAAGCGCAGGCCTCAAGGGGTCGGTTGCTCCCTGGCAGCCGCCTTCGCTGTCTGCCCCTGGTGCTCCTGAGGCTGGGGTTGTGGAGCGAACCTGGGGCATGCTCTCCAGGCACCTGACTGAGCCCCAGGCTCCCAGCTGAGGAAGGACATGTCAGGCAAGGCCAGAGGGGAAGGCCTGGAGGGCATGTGCTTCCTCACCATTCCTGGGGAGCCCTGGGAAGGGTTATGGGGTACAATGTACAACAATATGATCTCTACATGATGGAATTGGTGATTTTTAATAGCAGTGTTGGATATTTTTTCTGATTATGACAATTCACTACTATTTAGAAGAAATTAGGAAATGCAGAAGAGTATAAAGAATCTCTACTCTCAATCCCTTAGGGGGAATTGAAACCGCTAATTATTTTATACTGAATGCCTCCATTTATACACCCTCTAAAATAGAGTCACATAATCTTGTGTCCTTTCCCTTGCTATATCTTGCGAATGCCCCTGCATGGATGTCTCGCTGAACTCTTGCACATATGCCCACAGGTAAATCCCCAGCAGTGGGAATGCGGGAGTCCCTTTTATATGAATGGAGCCAAATTGCCTTCCACAAGGGGCAGGCGTTCACACCTCCACTGCCGGGCTGAGCCCCGCTTTCCAAGTCCTTTCAAGCATTGGGCCCAATACTGCACCTTTTACCAGTCTGGGGGTGGAAACTGCTGTTACTGTCTGCAGGGTCAGTGAAAAGTGGTCAGGCTTTGCCGCCCTGCCGCTGGTATGATGGTGGACACCTGCGGTCCTGCACGCAGCCTGATGGTGGCACCTCCAGGAGGGCGTGGCGTGCGCAGGTGGGCGCACCTGGGCTGAGACATGGGCGTAGGAGGGCGGCATCACGTGGACGCCAGCAGATAGAGAGAAAAGAGAGCAGAAGAGAGGTGTAGAAGCAGAGCCCAGAGAGTGAGATTCGCCAGGGGCTGGGAGGCCTGCCAGCCTCCTGGTCCCCCGGCCTCCTGCCTGCCATGTACCTGGTCGCCTCTGATATAAAGAGCTATAAAAGCCTGACAAAGCCACCGAGGGCTCCAGGACTCCTTGACCTGTCTGCCGGAATCATGGAGAGTCTGCTCCGCGCCCTGCTGGCTAGTCACGGATATTTAGTGTCCTTTGAATGTTTTTACAAGTGTTTGTTGGCCATTTCTACTTTAAGCCCACTCTCACTTCCGTAGTCATTCTACAAAAGATCACTGATACTCTTTATCCATTGCTTACCCTCCTGGGTAGCTTTGTGTACCGAACATAATCCTCCAGGAACAGAAGGGCACCCACAACATCTGCAGGCATTTCAGGTATCTTCTGGCTGCAATAGAGAACAGTCTGGATCAATGAACCGCTTTGCTCACAGAGGCCTTGGGAGCCCGGGCGTGGGCACGCCTGCCTGATGGTGGACACCTGCAGTGTGGCGTGGGCATGCGTGAGTGGGCGCACCTGCTCCTGCAGGTGGAGGCTGTGAGGGCGGCGTCACCCAGGGGCGGCTACGGGGAGGAAGGACGGCAAGGTGGCTATGGAGGAAGGGCTACGACAGGACAAGTGACCTCAGAGAGGTAGGACCATGAGATGATGCCACAGAGAGCCAGCTCCTGGCTCCCCAGCCCCACTGCCTGCCCTGTGCTTGGTTCCGCAGGATGATTTCCAGGGACACGGGACAGCCGATTCGTGCCCTTGGTGGGAAATAAAGTGAGTAGCTTCTGAGTCTCACCTGACCAGCCACGCTTTGAGGGTCCTTGAAGGTCCTTCTCGTGAATTAGTGTATAAGTAACACTGGGAAAAGTGCCCGGTTGGTCCTCTTCCAAATTTTGAGCATTTAACCTGACAATTTATTTAGCCAGATGGATGGACCCTCTAGGGAGTAGGGAGGGAGGCTCGGGATCCAGGATCTCCCACGAACAACTTCTTTTTCCTACCCCAGAAAACTCGCATCTAAGTACCCAGAGAATGAGCAAGGAGGACGGGTTGTAAGCTGTGTGTCACATGGCAACTGTGCGCCATGAGCGCCGGCCGGGCTGTGGCCAGGGTATGACCCCCAGGAGCCCCCATCAGCTCCTGGACGGTGGCCCTGCTGAGCACAGGCGCGCAGTCTGGGGGCCCCACCAGCTGGGCAGAGGGGCAGGTCTGCGCTTCTCCCCCGGGGACCCCCAGGGGTCACTCTTGGAAAATCCCGGTGCTGCAGGGCAGGGTCTGTGCCCTGACGTGCTTTACAGAGCAGGCGCGTGGCCCACTCCCAGGCCTAGCGGGACACAGGGAGGGTGGAACTGCGAGGCTTCCAGCCTATTCCGTAACACGGGCCCCAGGTAGTCTCTTCGTACCTCGTACACTGCTCCACTGTGGAGCGGATAAACTGGCCGATCAGCGCCAGGAACTGCTCTGTGTACCGGGAGTGGAACTGCTTCAGCAGGGTGAGCAGGCCCAGGACGAGGGGCGGCCAGTCGACAGGGTCGGCGGGTTTTCGGCAGACCATCCCTGCGGGGAAGGGCACGTATTAACGAGTTTGGCCAGTGGCCCGCTCGCTGTTGGCGATGTTCTCCCTGCGGCAGAGCGGTCTGTACAAAGGGCTGCCTGGTCTCACACTAATCTATGGGGATCCTTTGTCGGAAACGAGGCCATACAGTACCTAGGTTTTTGTTGTACTGGAGTTTCGGCAACTGGGCGATCAAAAATAGAAAGTTGACAACTGGAAAGTAGGGTAATCGCTTTGTTGTTATGTAGATCTGCAGAAAGAAAGAAAAAATCGATGGCTTCTTCCCTTGCCTAATTCCCAGCACACATTCTCCCAATGGAAGTCCCTCATTTCACCTCAGAGCACCTAAATGAGGATGGTTCTGTAACAGGGTGGTCCCCAGGAAAAGGTGGAGGTTCCAGGTTCCCTGCTCCACCCAAGGGAAGGTGGAGCAGAGCAGGGAGAAGAAGCTGGAGAGGAGACTGGAGAAGGAAGGCAGCAGGAGGGAGAGCCAGGAGACCTGGAGGAGGCCCGTGGAGCAGAGACGTGTGAAGAGGCTGCGCTTGCTCCTTGGTCCTAGACTGGCTGGAGCAGATGCGGGTGAGAGACCCGTGGGGAGGTGAACAGTGGTAGCTTTACCTTGGCTTTGATTTTGCTCTCTTCCTCCCAGACTGGTCTCACTGTTTTTGACCCTTCTTTATGGTTCTCTGCCAGAAGGTGCTTTAGACGTGTGGCGGGCTCGCAGGCCAATCCGGTCTGGTGGACGTTTACCCACGAGGGGATGGGTAACTTAGGGTGCTTGGTTTGGAAATTATATTCTTTGTCTTTTCTGTATTGCACACTAATTGTATTAAAGTTCCTTCCCATTAAAAGTCCATTATGTTTTGCCTTGATGCGGCAGATGGCAGGACCTGTTTAGAGTAGGCAGGTTTGGGGGTTCTGGGGTGCCCCTTCCCTGCCCTGTAACAATTCCATTTATGTGCCGCCTGCAGAGTCTTATTTAACACCACTATGCGCAACACAAATCTCTACAGTATAACAATGTGGCCTTCTGGGACAGGAGCAATTCTGCTTAGAGATTAGCAGCTACTTTGGATCCTCCTAATGTCGCTAACAAAGGAAGGTGATGAGCAAGGCCTGGAGGGGAAAGGAAACCGGCCAGACGCAACTGGAGGGAAGAGGCAGGGAGGCAAAGAGGACAGGGCAGGAAGCAGGATGGCAAACCAAGACATTGCAGAATTTAGCATTTTGTGCATTTTAGAAAGGTAAAATAGGGTTTTGGGTAACACTCTACACTTAAAGTCACTACTGTTTCTGCATTAAAATCGGAACAGGAGTATAGGCAGCTGACCCCAGTTCAGGACAGATTTTACCATCAAATGCGATCTGGCAACAAGTCATAAGAAACTTGTTTTTTAGAAGAGGTTTTTTGGAAATCAGAACTGCAGAAGAGAACTGGAAGCCCTGGGCTGTGGGCACGTCAGCAGTCAGCCGCGGAGGAAGCCTCTCCGAGCACAGGAGCCAAGGCTGCCGCAAAGTCCCCGTTCAAACACCAAACCCCAGACACACCTAAACGCCTCTGCGGCAGACAGCACATTTCCACTGCTGTGCGCTCGGACAAACACGGGCCACCTGAAATCCCGCAGCCCTGAGACAGGCCAGCAGGGTGCTCGTCTCCACATGTGGGACAGAGGAACTCAGAAGGGCAGGGGCTGGAGGGAAGGAGCCTGGTGGTTCTCGCACACGACCTGCGGGCTGGGCCCTGCCGCTCCTACCCCTCACGGGATGTTCAACTAGTGACCTTGTTCAGCGGGTTGTGAATGCCAGCTGCCTCCAGGTAGGCTGTGATTTCGTATAAGAGGGTGTTGTCTTCCTTGGGGTACGGAAGTGTTGGGTCCTGATAATGGGCTTCAATGTCTGCTAGGAGAGCCCTAGAAGAAAGAAAAAGAGGGGTACAGGTAAGAGTTTAAGCGAACTTATCCATCACCAAGGCTGTGATGAGTCATCTTCCAGACCCTCAGCTTTGCTCCTGTAAAATGAGGTCTTGATCCTTCTAATTCTCAACTTCCAAGCCAGTGAGAATGCTAATACAGACCCTGAGCTAGAAGTACCTAATCCCTTGGAGCTCACCCAAATCAAACGCTTCCGCCACTCCATCCACTTTGAACTGTTTTCAATGCCTACTTTGTCCAAAGCACTGCCTTAATGACCAGGAGCCAGGGTGGTTCAGCAGAAGGCTTGAAATGAGAGTGAGCTGCCGCTCAGGGGAGGATGACTGCATGCTGGGACGTGTTCCCAGAGCCAGGCAGGTAATGACACACTTCTAAGCACCCTCCGCAACTGACAATTAGTGACTCAGTCCTCCGAAAAGCAGGTTTGGACTTGATAATAACTGCTTTCTCGATCTGTGCGAGCACCCAGCACAATGGGATGGAGGGAGAGAGAGAGAGAAAGAGGGAGGAGCTAGGAGGGAGGGAGAGAGAGAGGAGAAACACTAAGGAAGAGATTGTTGAAGACAGCCCTGACCGATGAGCCCATGACAAAGAAGCCTGTACATTCAGGGGAGTTTCTACCCCACGAGAACTTAGAAGCACAGGCACTGGAGAAACGGGATGCTGCCTGGTGATGAACAAACCAGGCCCACAGGTGCGGTTTCCAACGCTCACACTCACTTATTGAGATTCTCCAGGGCGGCTGCCAGATGTTTGGAGTCAAACCGACAAGAGTAATTTAATTCGTTGGCGATCTGCTGTCTCAGAATCTGCATCTGCCCGACCTGTGCAGAAGCAAGAGCGAGAACAGGTAGACCGCGCGAGACTTTCCAAGTGAGAGCAAGGAGGCAAACACTAGGCGGCGGTGTCCTTTGGAAGGGTCCCATCATTCTGTAGGGCACTTTAAGGGTTTCCTGGACTAACTCCAAGGCTAAGACCGGCATCCTCTCTGATGACTGGATGTAGCCTAAGTCAATACTTTGAATTTGCTTTAAGTCAGCATATAAGTCTAACTTTCTGTGCCAGAAAATTTCTATTTTAGGAAAGCTGTTTCTAGGGTTAGTAAAGGAGACAGGAGGAATGGGATAAAAGGCTATCTTCACGAGTTCGATCCCTGCTGCCGGCCAGGGAGGGGACCCACATGGCACAGCAGACCTCTCCTGCTGTGCCCGCTGCTCCCCTCAGCAGTGTACTTCT
>JAGFMF010011709.1:10649232-10663591 GCA_019455555.1 Galemys pyrenaicus | reverse complement strand
TGCTCTCTGTGGTGAAGCCTCTCACCTCCCCATACCTCTGGCCTGTACCCCAGTGCTTGTATGCATAAATAAATAAATCTTTAAAAAAAAAAAAAAAAAAGGCTGTCTTATGCCAGCAAGGAGGAAATGAACACATTTCTTCTGAGTTGTTGGGAGCAGAGGAGAGAAAAAAAGAGTGGTCTTCTCTAAAAGCAAAGAAAAGGTATTCTTTAGATAACAGCATTTGTAACAGTTAAAGGTGTTAAATAACCTCACATGTATTTTTTTAAAATATTATTTATGCAAACAAGAACTGGGGTGTAGGCCAGAGGTGTGGGGGTGAGAGAATTCACCAGAGACAGAGTGGGGAGCAGAACAGGCAGATCTATTGAGATACACTGCTGAGGGGAGCAGTGGGCGAGGCAGGAGAGGTCTGCTGCGCCATGTGGGTCCCCTCCCTGGCCGGGATCGAACTCATGCTGCAGTGGCTGCAGATGCTTCATAGTGCTGTGTCTTTAACCCCTGTGCCACCTGGGAGGCCCCTCACATGTATTTCTTTCAACCATTATTCTTACTAGATTATTATTCTCCTTAGGTGAAAAAAATAAAAGTCCATCCGAAAAGTGTTATTTTTAAATAAGAAATCTTCTGTTAATTAAAAAAAAAAGTTCTTTAAAATTAGACTACGGCAAGGCCAAGAAAATAGTGGGTTCCTCTCAGGCTACTCAAAAAATGTCCCTCCAATTCTCTCCCTGGCCCATATAATTCCTTGCTTAACTCTATGCTCTATGTTAAGGACTCCCTTGAAAGTACCAAGCTAGAGAGAGAAATAGAAATAAAGGCAGTTTGATATAACTTGTTCTTGCTTACATCATGCTGAAGCTTGGTCACCAACACTTTCTTTTTGGTGCTTGCTTACTACAAACCTTTCATAATCTGATGTGCTAAGGAGCCTGGGAGGAGGTTAAGCTCTTTCTACCTATTTACTTGCCTATTTAGAGATCTCTACACTGCCATTCTTTCTCCATGATTTCTCTAGAGTTGTACCAACCAATAGCCACGTGTGTCTATAGAGTTGACTGAAAAACCTTTCTTAACACTCTGCAGACACCAGAGGGACAGGGACAAACGCCTAACTCCTATAGCTCCTTAGAACAGGTCAGGGCCATAGACAAACAGCTTATGAAATGGATTGAGAGAGGGGGATTCCAATTTCACACACTTCCTCATGTGAAAGGCCCTCTAGCCAAAAGCATTTAAAAAAAACCAGTTTTCTTCATGAAAGGAAAATATCAAGTCGGCAAAAAGCATTAATCAAAAGCAGGCCCAAAAAGAAAGATAAAGAACTAGTGAGTTTAGAAATAATGACAAACTGTTGTACTTTGTTTTGATGACATAAGAAGAGTGGCTTTTTTCCCACAACAGTTTTAGGAAAACAATAATTTCAAAAACAGTATCCTCACCCTCTCCCACAGCATACCTTCATTATAGCTTCGAGATAAGCTGTCCAAACCTTCTGTGTTTTGGCAATGGCGGAAAAATAAATTTTATTCGAATTTGCTGAAAGGTTAAAATAAAATTTTCTATTTAGTAAGTTTGGAAAGCCTACAGTGCTCTCTCCACCTCAAATTAGTTCCAGAACACTTACCTACAATTCCTTTTAGGGGGCTGACAGCGTTCATGAGGGTTTTTAAGGTATCTTGTACAGTTCTGTCTCTAAGGATAATTTTCTGAAACATACTGAGGAAATTCTGAAACAAGAGCAAAAACCCAAACATAGTGAATGAAATGAATAAATGTTCTACTTAGAGTGCTAGCAGAACACAGAAGGACCTAAGTCATTCAGCACACACAACGCAGGTCTGGGATGAGAGGGGTACAGCAACTTCCGATTCCTGTGAGAAACACCCCAACGGGGGTAGTTGCTGGCTTCAAAGTGAATCTTATCTTCCCACAAAGAAAATCTCAAAAAGAGTCTACCACAAAAACACGAAGAAATTCTAGTTTATTTTTAGTTCTCATCAACCAAACAGGAATCACACATTTAGGCCTGATGTTGTAAGCATGGAGAGAGAGAAAGACAAAGTGAAAGGAGTCTGGAGGGATGTCAGTGTTGAGAATAACTGCCACGGCTTCCAGTGAGATGTGGAAGCCTCTCAGGTGCGAGGCCTTCTGGCCAGCAAATGCCATTTCATGTTGCTGAGCGTTCATCGATGGTGGTTGCAGTGTTCTCTAAGCTTGCTACGGCTGGACCAATATAGAAGGCCCTGTAGATCTCTACAAGAAAGGTGCTTCCACAAAAGGTTTTGAGGAGAGGAGGAAGGTTGATGTCTTTCAGAGGGCAAAGTGATTGTGGAGCATAGTGAATTGCCTTGGGTTGACTTCCATGGACATTTGTCACTGACCTCTGTCCCTGAACTTACAGAAAACATGCAATTGGGGCTAAGGAGTAGTTGCTCTTGATAGATAATTATCGCCACAAACAATAGAAAAGTTAAATGAGCCAGTCCTCTCTCCAAGGGAGCAGGAGTCACCCACTTACCTGCAACTCCTTGACAATCATAAAGCACAGGAGCCTGTCTAACCCATTCAGCCCGAATGTCCCCAGGGTAGTCTGGATTTCTGAGAAGAGGCGACTGTTGGTCACTTCCTGATGAGTTTTCATGTCATACCAAGTATTCAGCTGGTCAATGTGACATGTCATTCTAAAAGAAAGACGAGACAAACTCAAAACCTCAAGGCAGCTCAGAATGCATTCGTGAGAGGTGTGAAGGACAACAGGATTCAGGGCATACACACCAACACCTGAGAACCACTAAGGGGAGGTTAAGGGTGTGGTGCAGGAAACAGGCGTGATCCTCTGTAAAATGAGAGGACAAAAGGATTCTCCAACTATGGAGAATAGCAGTTGCGTGGCTTGTGACTGAATAACTTCGACAGCCAGGCACCCGTTCTAACTCATGGCAAACACCCAGTAGGCCAGGAAGGTAAAATTGAAATTATTTTTTTCCTGCCCCATGCTATATCTCTGGTTTAACTGATCCACTTCTACTGTGTTAGGAACATTCTGACAGGACAAGGTTAGCTTGGTTGTTAGGGTAGAAGACTTCAGAGTCCAGCTTTCTCTCTAGAGTCTTTTGGGGCCAAAACAGAACTTCCTGTCATTTACATTTTGGTAAGAAAGGAATTTCGAATCTTGGTGTCCTGTCTAAAATTTGGGACTACGAAGATAAAGCCAGTTCCTCTTTCCTCCCAGTTCTGGTCATCAACCAGTGATTCCTTTCAGACCCAGGAGGGGGACGATGCAAGGACAACAACAGCAGTACCGTGCTAATAAGGCCTTTCCGTGTGTTATCTCTTTCAGCCTCATGAGAGCTCTGTGGTAGACAAGCCAGCGCCTCTCACTTTACAGAGGCGTAAGCCTGTTTCCTGCACCGCACCCTTAACCACCACTCGAATGGTTCCCAGGTGTGGGGGTGTATGCTTGGGGACATATGCTTGGAACTTCTGCTGTCTGCAGCGTCCCAGGCCCCAGAGACTCAGATTCACGTACTTTGGGTCTGTGATCCTCAAGATTTCTCTGCAGAGTCGACCAATAAATGTTACGGATTCGTCCACAGGGGTAAACTTTGGTATTGGAATATGGGTGGACTGGTACATACTTTGCCAGTCCTGAATCTGGAACAAAACCACAAATATTTAGTACACATTTGGTAAGGTGTATCAGTTATCCTTTTCCCAAATACTCTTACAAAGATAATATTGTACGAAGAATGACAATAAAAGCAAAAAAAAAAAAAAAGCTCCTTGGTTTCGAAAAGGAAACTTAAAAAACTGCACTGACAGCTTTCCAGAAATGCCTCATATAACATGTATGGAGAAGAACTGTGTGTCAAAAAGTGAAATGGCTGAGATTGGAAGGTACTTAACTTTGCAAAATGTTATCTGAGTCATTTCCCTAACTGAAGACTTAAAATGGCTCCTTGTTATTTACTGACTAAAACCAGATTTCTTAGCCTGAGCACTGAAGAATTTGGTGCTCGACCACCCAATAAAAAATGGACAAAGCACTTGAATAGACACTACTCAAAAGGAGATAAACAAATGGCCAGTAAGCACATGAAAAGATTCTAACGTCATTAGTCATTGGGAAACGCAAATCAAAACCACTTTTCATCCAGGAGGATGGCTACAATTTTTTTAAAAAAGACAATAATACTGGGCCGCCGCACTGTGAAGCATCTGTGGCACAGCATCGCGAGTTCAATCCCCGGTCAGGGAGGGGACCTACATGGCGCAAGAGACCTCTCCTGCCTCGCCCACTGCTCCCTCAGCAGTGTACTTCAGTCCATCTGCCTGTTCTGCTTCCTGCTCTGTCTCTGGTGAATCCTCTCACCTCCTGCCACTCTGGCCTAGACCCAGCTCTTATATGCATAAATAAATACATTTTAAAAACTGTTTAAAAAAAAAAAGACAATAATATTGATGAGGACCTAGAGAAACCGGAACGCCACACACTGCCGGCAGGAATGGACAATGGCGTGTATGGGCTCTGGAGAAATCAGTTTGGCGGTTCACCAGTAAGTCAACATGAACGACCCTGCAACTGCTCTCGGGCACACGCTCTGGCCAAGCCTGACAAGTCCTAACCTTCGCAGCTCTCCAGCACTGGGGTTAGAGCAAGTGCAATGCGCTGCTGAGTTCTACAGCCAGCCGTCTGATTGTATCTGCTTTCTCCTTCGAACTGTGAGTGTCCAAGTGTGGGTCATACCCGTTTTCTGCAACATCGTGACCCCCAAAGGTATTCTGAAGGTATTCGTGACTATCTAGTGCTTACGGATTCGTAATAACTATTTAAATAAACCTTCTTGTTGGCACTTCTGAGGTTTAGGGCATGTATTCCATATCTCAGAAACAACACTAGAGTCAAGAATTTAGTAGAAGTTTGTTTCGATACCTTTGTTCTTAAGAAGTTATTGCACTCTTGCTCTACGTTATAATTTATAATACGAGACACTTCTTCTTGCCAAATCTTCAGGCCGTAGATATTGACGTAGTCCTGTATGTATTCAAAAGAACGATGGAAGCCGTCCATGGTGGCGCCCAGCTCTTTCAGCTTAGGCATCAGTTCGCTCGGCTGTGCAGGAGGAACAAAAAGCTATTATATTAGCATGTCAGCCACCGAGATGTGCTAGACTCTAAATGCTACCCCAACTGAGAGACCACAGTGACAGCTGAAGACAGCTGTGCAAATACTCATCTCCTACCCCATCTATGATGAGTGGTAAGTGATGAGCGACAGTCAGCAAAAAATAGGTTTCCTGCATTTAGGAAGGAAGCCTCGTATAAAAAATATAAGTGTGTGTGAAAGGTGGTGATTTCTTTCACATCATCTGATGAACATACATATCTAATCTTAAAACACTTGAAATGTTTTCAACTGAATTTACTGAGGTGAAAAATATATATAAATTTCAGGCCTGTTTCTTTTTCTTCTGAGAAAAATGACCACATTTTCTAACAGAAGAAGCAAAACAAAAAAATGACAGCCTCGGTAGTTTCTGTCTGTTCTAGGGTTAATAAAGTTTGCACTCTAAGAAGTAACTCTGAATCACAGATACCAGATTACATCTTAAACCTGGCATCAGACATCTTAAACCTGGAAAGAAGGACTGGTTTTAAAAAGGATCTTCTCATAACACAAATGGCTCACGTTCCAGAAGCAAAGACACAGCAGTGGATGCACTAGACCTCACTGATTAGCTATCTTAGGCAGGAGGAAAGGGCCTGACCCTGAGTCAGGCGGCGGCCAGCCCACGGGGCAGTGAGCAGAGAGGAAGGGCAGATGTGCTTGGGTCACGGGGTACCTTGGCTCTCGGGTTGAAGATCAATCCCCTGTGAAGAGCAAAAGCAACACGCTTCACCAGCTCCTTCCTTATTCCATCTTCCAGCAGCTGTTTTGGGTCCACCTAAGTGCAGATAAGAGGAAATCAGTGGCAGCAAGGAAAAGTTCGGTCTTGAAGAAATCCAGAGGAAGCGTGGCATCCAGGGGAGCACTTTGTTTCCTCATCTCTTAGTGGCTAGGGCTGTTTTCCTTTGTCCCTCTTTGATTTTACACGGCTTGGGTAGACTCATTAAACCCGTCAACTCTTTAGGACTTAGTTTATTTCCAGAAAATTCATGATGGTAATTTCACAACACAACATTTCAAAGATGGTGGCTATAGGAAGTTTCAAATTGCTTCACATTACAATCATTCACTAAAAGTAAAAAGTATCTTATCATGGGGGTAGTGGGAGATCGAAGGGTCTACATTTGATTTCAACACCTTTCCACTAGATGTTCTCCCACAGTGTTTCGGCAGAATTCTGCCAGAGAAGCAGGCATCACTTAGGAGGAAGGGCATTATTTATGCTGGTGGGTTTTACACCGGCGGGCTCAGCGATGTCTCTCAAAGTCTGAGGCCGAGCAACTGGGTTAGAGTGTATACTGGCTAAAGCAAGGGATACAGTCATCTGGGTGCCTGTGGCCTTGACCGTTGTCAGACGTTCCCTGAAACTTTCAGTCCACAGACTATGTCCCAACTTCAGCTCCTCAGCAGGTCAGCCTGACATTTCCCACTTCAACAGCATGTACATCTCCCACATTGAACTCCAGTTTGGGTAGTACAGGGTAAGTGATTTGATCAGGTTTTTCACACCACTAGCCTTTGTGGCTCTCACCTGCGGCCTTGGTTGTGCAAATGTGGGGCGTGTGCGTGGGGTCTGCGGGCCTGATTTTGGACACCTGCGGTATGGGTGCGCGCATGTGAAGCGCGCACGCCTGAGCCTAGAGGCGGGGCTAGAGGCCGCGGCAGTGGCAGTGGCGGCATGAGAGGGCTAGCGGAGTGACTCCAGAAGAGGCGAGAACAGCAGAGGACACACCCACGCACGCCTGAGAGCCCAGAGAAAGAGCGCAGAGATTCGTTGCGGACTGGAAGGTCGCGAGCCTCCGCACCCGCCTTGCCAGCCTGCGGGCTGGCCACTGGAGGTAGGATCACTGCAGACTTAACAACTCTCCTCTCTCCGCGTCCCGGGAACGCTGCCTGTAATTAGGGCGCTCGAATAGGAAAGTAAATCTGCTAACGAACTCTATACGCTTATTTTGATGACTCTTTTTCCTGTAATGAGAACGCTTTTGTCTCCTAAATGGCAGTCTCCTATTAAATCCCTAAAACGTCAAACCATTTCAACACTGCTTTGAACTCCCTGAAACGTCTTCCCTTTAATTTATAAGGAACCACTGTTTTCAAAAGTCACAAAGACAACTGATGGGTTCCATCTGGGTTTGATTATGGCCAAACTTCAAGGACGACAACTAATGAAAGTTGCACAAATTCAAGTCAGCATGACAACTGGCAAAATCTAAACTGTGGGGCAAGAACAGGCCACAGGCCGTGGGCGCTTTCCGACACGGCACACTTGGGGATCGAACCCAGGAGCGGGCCTCCTGGCGGCAGAGGCGCAGTCACTGCACCGACTGCCACGTAGGCCTTGGCTTCGTTAGCAGATACATTACAAGGGAAGCGAAGACCAGAGGACAAACCCAACAATTAAAGAACAGAACGTACATTTCTAAAAGGGCCGGCCTAAACTTTAGTGTCTGACACGCATTTGCTCTTGCACGGTAGAGCCATACGCAGGTCGGTGTTAGGCCGGGCACATGGCAGCATGCCCAGTGGGTTCTGTGACTCCCCGGGGGCAGTGCTGTTCCTTGTAGCACCTTTGCAGAACCGAACCCTAAAGTTCCTTTTCGATTAGATGCATCTCCTTGAATTTTAGTGACAGAAATGTTGATCTGACAATTCTATATAATTTTTTTAAGCTAAATATTTAGATGTCACCTACATGGAAAAATAAATCTAAGCACCACGGAGTACATGAGCGGCACAACACCAGTCACTATAAGATGACAAACGTAACAGCAGCATCGCGCCACTTCACACCCCTTTGGGGAGCAGATACTAGAAGGCAAACAGGCAGCATCGAGGCAAAGTAAGGATAAATGTGGTCTAACACCCAGGGACCCAGGCCTGGGTAGGCTGATTCCAGGAAGTTCCTGGACGGTCGCCTGGGGACATGCTTAGGGAGCCAGCTGACATTGTTTTGGGTAATGGCGAGCACAGGTGTGAAAAGGGGTCTGCGAACAGGAGTGCAACTATGTCAGTGCTCGGCAATCTAAAGCACTATAAATAAAGGGTAGGGGCAGGAGAGTGATTGAGCCAGGTATTTTGCCTAAAGGAACCGAACCATTTTGTTTTCTTTATTATTACAAGAACTCAATGAAGCAGACTTTCATTTGAGTTAAATAACTCTTAGGTCTTATGAAAAATAAAGACGACAAGGCTCTCTTTTGCCTCATTGATACATGAAGATCAAAAGCGGAATGTGCAGTAGCAAGGGTCGTGAAAGAATGACGTCCCTCCCAGTTCCCCATGGGAGCAATTCCACAAGAGTCCAAACCGCTGAGACCCCAAGGTGAGCATCCGAGCATTACCTTGATGATGCCCACCAGGGTCGTTTTCATCATTAAGATGCCTTCAGTGAAAATGGAGATTGCGTGAGTAAGCTTGGCCACCTTTAACAAAGGAAAAAAGAGGTCGATGACGTCCTTTTTGTAAAAGTCTGTCATGTCTGTGGGAAGCTGAACAACCGGATAATTGTCCTGGAGTGGGAAAAGACGGCAGGAACGCATGTGTGCTTTAGGACGCCCGTGTGCACGGGCCTGGTCAGAAGGGAGGCTTTGTGGTGGAACCGAGAGATCTGGTAGACGTGCTGAGGGACTGACGCTGAACCTGAACTTTTACTGATCATCCCCCTCCAGTTTCTCATGTGCAAACTGAGGGCCGGACTCGCTGATACAGACGGTCCCCCCGGAAGAACAGGCTCTCAGGGACGCAGGGAGTTATCTCTAGAATGTACTGCCTCTACATTCTTTTCAAGCAAAAGCAGGAGACACTGACGTAAACTGGTGCTGCATTTTTGAGTTAGAATAAATGTGGAAATTCTGCAACTCAAAATCTAAATTCTGACTGTAAGCTTTGGAACTGAGGTGGAGGACATGAAGTCGACACTGGACACCACATTGTCAATGTCACTTGGTTTGACTTCTCACATCCTCCATGTGAAGTTCAGGGAGAGAGGTGAGAGGCAAAGAAGAACTTCTGAGGCTGCTTAAGTACCAAGTGGGCTTAAAATGTCTGGCTGGAGGAAGGGGCTCAGGAAATCTGCATTATTCTGAGTCCCTGGTTTGATCCTCCATGCAGGAGTTTGAATGTGGGAAGTCTGGGCATGGGGGTCCACAGGAAGGGCAGATGCACCAAGACTGTTCGAAACAAAAGCAGCCCGTGGAGATGCCCATCTCTGAGAACAGAGCGCCAGGCAGGCCGACAGGCCCCCAGGGCAGCGAGTGAGCCAGCAACACAGTTCTCGTGACAGGGTGAGAAAACAAGTCACAGCCAGTCTGGTGGTCCTGGGGACGGGGAAGGGGATCCAGGCCTGTGGGGTCGCCTGGGTTTTGGTGCCAAGTGGCAGTGGCAGAAGCTGAGGGACACACACCTCATATCGGGGGCCCAGCTGAGCGTAGTCCCTCAGCTTGTCCTTGTCCAGGCGGGTAGGCACTTCGATGATATCGTGGGTCTGCAGCTTTATGATCTTTAGAAGAGAAGTAAACATGCTTTCTGGAATGATCTGCAAAACCTGGAGTAAAACAGAACAGAGGGAAAAACTGAACATATGAAAACAGGAACAAGAGGAAATGATACACTGACTTACTTTTCTTAGCAGACAAGGGCTAGGACTACAGGAAGGCAGTGCGAGCACAGACACTATACGGAGAGGAGGGCGCCGAGGCTTCGATGACCTGTCTATGAGCTACTCGCCGACACAGAGCTACATTTCTTCCAACAGAAATTACTCAGAGATTAGAAAACTAATCCTCACAGAAGTGCTGCAAAAGCTGGATCCACTTCCACCTTTCAAATCTTGAAAGAATGAGGTTTAGCGATGTTAAGTACAGAGTTGCTGAATACTCAGCTATGAGACACAGGACAGATTTGAACCCAGTCCTGTCTGGCTTCATCTAAACTTAACTGCAAGTTATTGAAACAAGGATCAAAATTCCTCTGAAAACTCTTAAGTTCTGGTTCAAGCTCTGGCTCTCTTACTTTGGAGAAACCCCCATAGAGCTGTTTCTGTTTCTCTCTCTCTTTTTTTAAAGATTTATTTATTTATGTATACAAGAGCTGGGGTACAGGCCAGAGGTGTGTGTGGGGAGGGGTGAGAGGATTCACCAGAGAAAGAGCCGGGAACAGAACAGGCAGATCAACAGAAATACACTGCCGAGGGCAGCAGCGGGCAAGGCAGGAGAGGTCTGTGGCACCATGTGGGTCACTTCCTCGGCTGGCAGCAGGGATCGTACTTGTGCTGCAGTGACTGCGGTTTGCTTCATAGTGCGTTGCTTAACCCGCTGTGCCACCAGGGAGGCCCCAGAGCTGTTTCTGTTTCTACACCTAACAAGTGGGGGTCAGCAGCACCAGCATTTAAGGAATAGGTATTAAAAGAATTGGCGTAAAAGTTCTTTGAAAGACTAAGTTTATTTTCAGGCATTGCAAATTTATGGACTCAGTCAGTGCAAGACCCATGTGTGCTTTTTCAGGGCCCGGGCAAACCTCTGGTATTTAAAACAGTAGTTCATTTGCCACGGAGCCACCATCGCCAGCACCGCCTGGCTGCATTTCTTACCTTTCTCACGTAGGACACCAGTTCACCAGAATAGTACTGAGAGACGCTGAGGAGGTCAGGGCTATTTGCTTGGTTGATACGAAGAAGAGGAAGGTCCAGGGCAGAGGCAAGCTGCAAGGAAAATAAGAGCTGAAGAGTCCTAGGATCCTTTTCTTTTCAGAAGTGGCATCCTACAACAAAGCTCCCGGGCTTTACCCAGGGGACAACAGCAGTCACTGAATTTCACCAAGGTTGTGAACAGTTTCTGATAAGGATGCAAGTATAAAAAAATAACAGTCTTCGGCTGTGACAGTGGCTTTTGAAATGTGGTCTCTGGACCGGTCCCTGTCTGGGGAATTCGCAGGTGCTCGTTTGGGGGCCGCTGTGACGCCACAGAAGACAGCTACTCCCCTGTGGAAGGCACGTTTTCCCTGCTGGGCCGCCGCCTTCAGTCCAGTCTAAGGCGTCACTGCACGTTAAGACGTGCCATTATCAGTGGCCACTTAGAAACAGCATGTTGACAGCTGACCTAAGACACGCTGTTGATTATAAAGCCCACCCCCAAGTTAGAATTGTTAAAATATGGAAGCGTAAAAAGAAGCAAAAGAGAAAAAATTTTAAAAGCCTAAAAAAGTGGGTATAGATGGCGCATATGTAAGGCATATAGATAGATGGTAATTTTGTCAGAAGTCAAAAGTAAATTAATTGTTGTTTATCATGATCTGAAATAAACCTGGGAGTGGCCGGGCCTGTGTTGTCCACCCCTGAGCCCTGATCCTCAGAGGAGACCCTAGTTTGTAGCAGAGGTTATGAAATATTTTTTAAAAAAAGTGAGATGAAAGGATTTAACGCATGTCTAGGGAGTAAGACATTTTTAGCATACTTGCAGAAATTTTAAAGAATTTATTTCTTCATTTCAAAACACTTCTGTAAGATACTCTAACTTATATCCTTACTTCAAACCACAAATACTTGTCATCTTTTGAAACTATTACGGAAAAAAAAGAGTGCTAACAATTTTTGGTATAAAGTGATTCGCTTTATACCAAGTGAATGAGAGTGAATGAGACACAGTAGGTCTGACTCAACAGCACTGATTCTTGGACCCACTGAGTCTAGGCTTTAAACATTGACTTTAGATGTATAATCAAAGCACGGCCTCGGAGACCACTGTTTTGTTCGGTGTTGGCTGGGACCATTCTTTTCTCGTCAATGGAATGGCACGGGAAGGGTGACGCTGGGAGACCTGGTAGCACGACACAGCCAGTCGTTCACTGGTGACAAGTGCCGAGGATGCTTGCCCTGGCTTTTGCTCACCTTTAGGAATGTGGCTCTGAGCTTAGTGACCATGGATGGGTTTGCCCTGATGCTCTCCTGCATGATAGAGGTGAAACTGCAAAGAGAGATAAATGGTAAGGAGACGCTCGAGGTGACCTTCATCAAGGGCAGATGTCAGGAGGTCCACGTTACCTGTCAATCAACTGCCAAGCAAAAGAAAGGTCCCCGACGATCTGCATCGTGATCAGAACCTCCTCTTTGATGTTGATGGTTCGGATCATCTGGTGGAGAAACTTGCGGGTGTCAGCAAGAAACTGACACACTTGCAGATTTGATTCCAGCTGGTGAAATTCTTGAACCTGTGTTATACGTTCCAGACACAGTTAATTCTGAACAGCCTTTCGTGTTTGTTTTTCCCTTGAAAAACACTTCAAATACTGCTATGTACTAACAGTTTCTTGGCAAAAATCCTTCATCAGAGTCCAGTTATCTCCCTCCCACTTCCTCCCTCACCCTCAAGAGTTTATTGTTTTTGTTCTGATAATTTGTTTACTTTCCATTTTAAACCCAGCTAAACATACAATTAAAACATTAGATGTGTGGAGGTATAGGGATTATTTTTTTGGGAAACAATAATTTTTGACTACCTAAAAACTATTCTTTTCAAAATATATAATACTTATAAGCATATGCTCATTACACAATTATTTCCATATTTGTATATTCCTTAACTAGGTTCCTCCTTAAAGTAGACACTCTTATGAACATTATGATAACCATAATGCCATTTCAATTTTGCTTTTATTCTTCCTTGTCACGGTGTTCCTATACAGTTGTCATAATTATTTCTGCAAAGCTACATGTTTTCACAAATTGAAATTCACTTTTGCTGCTATTCATGCTGGTTATTTAACCATTTCTTCGACTTTAGGAGACCATGTATAGCATTGTAGTGAGCACATTGAATCACACTGCTTTTGCTTCTAATGAAATATTCTCCTAGATATATTTCCAAGAGTAGACTGCTGGGTATGGAAAGGTTCAATAAAGATACAGAAACTGCCATTTGAAAAGATTTGCTTACCTCCTCCAAAGCTTGGATCAGCTGCACAGTTTTTCTGCCTGCAGCGGTTGAATCATCATAATTTAAAGACAGTATTTGTTTTGAGATCTCTCTGAACCAAGCTTGAAGATTTTCTATTAACACAGAAACAAGGAAAGACAAATGAAATCCCAGAATTTGTGCAGCTGTGATTTAGAAATTGAGTTAAATAATCCTTTCCAGATGTAGTTCCAATTTGGAGCTGTTCCCATGTGCCTTGCAGTGCTCCAGAAATTCTCCAAATGATAACAAAATATCCGGGCAAGTGACCCAACAGGAGAGGGAACTGTCAACTGTCAAGTAGTTTAGTCTGTAACACCTGTCAGAAAAGGTTTAAAGGTGGGAACATGTAAACAGATATGGGCAAAGGTGACAGAGGTGGTAGGGAACAGTCAGGAAGGAATCGAAAAATGTGACCCAAACTTACTGTGGAGACTTTTTGGGGAAGTGAGAATGGCCAAGATCTGGGCAGAGATTTAGACAGGTGGTTTGTCTCCAATAAGGGACAGCAGAGGCTTTGGGGTAAAATGATAATGGCATGTCTTGGAGAATACGGACCTGTCAGGTGTGCAGGACTGAGCAGTGGGCTGGGGGGGCAATGGGATGGTTTAGGGTGTCTCAAGCTGTCACCTGCCAGTCAGCATTTCCCACAGCAGAGACAGGCAGGGACACGGATTAACTCCAAGTCTCCCCGTGTCTCAGGCAAAGTTCTAAGCTTTGTCTCACTCCAACTTTATAGCAGTCTATGCAGGTAGGAATTCTCCGTCTCCGAGGCGGCAACTGACACCCTGAGACAAGGTGTGTGGGGTTACCAGCTGACTGGTGGAGCCAGAATTTTCACAACTGTGCTCAGATGCCAAGGCTGGCTCTTTTTACCTCACCAAGTCCATGCCTAGTGGGCTTGTTTGTTTTATCAATGGGATGACTTCACTTTAATAAGAGCACGTATAGACTTAAAATATAAAGCAATGCAAGAATTGGCATGAGGAGCATTGATTGTAATTGTAAGGATCTGTGCAGGCCTGAGGGACAGCTGTGGAGTAGTGGAAGGAGCACAAGACTGGAGGCTGCGGTGACCTGCTAGATCTCCCTGGACCTCTGTTACCTTTGGTAAGTTGTGGCATTTTTTTTTTTTAAAGATTTATTTATTTATGCATACAAGCACTGGGGTACAGGCCAGAGGTGTGGGGGGTGAGAGGATTCACCACAGACAGAGCGGGGAGCAGAACAGGCAGATCAA
>JAGFMF010011709.1:10548791-10649222 GCA_019455555.1 Galemys pyrenaicus | reverse complement strand
CTGCTGAGGGGAGCAGTGGGCACAGCAGGAGAGGTCTGCCAAGCCATGTGGGTCCCCTCCCTGGCCGGCAGCAGGGATCGAACTTGTGCTGTAGAGGCTGCGGTTTGCTTCATAGTGTGTTGCTTAACCCACTGCGCCACCAGGGAGGCCCAAGTTGTGGCATTTTTAGGCTCTGGTTCTCTCTAGATAAAAGAAGGATAAAGTGTTCATCTCACTGGGTTGGAAGGATCAAGTGAGAAGTATTTATGAAAGGACTTCCTAAGCTGAAACATGCTATCAAGCCAGAAAAAATACAAAATGGCCATTAGGAATGACCTCTGAAACCATGCTGATATTTGTAAGTTCCCAAAGGGAGCAGAACAGAATGAGAGGGTCTTGCTGGTCAGATTGTTACCTGTGGTTCTTTGTGCTTTCGTCACAGTATTCATGGTGAGCTGCACTACATGTTGCCAGTTTATATCATATTATTAAAAACTGGTCAACTTTTTCCAACAGGAATAATAATGTAATTTGGAAATATATTTTAGATTGTCCTCTCAGCATCCAATAAGTTGACAAGAGCCAAAGACAGTAATCACAAACTCATTAAAAGTAAGATTTTAATGAAAAGCTGTACTATAAGCAAGTCGACTGTCTACCTACCTACCAGATATGAATTTGACAGTTAAACATTAGACCTTACAAAAGTCATTTTATCTGACACCTTAATATTCAGGATGGTCTTTCCGGGGTAGTTTGAAAGGTTCCTATCTATATAAAAAATTGAAGCATTACTACAATTTTCCTATTACCAGATATCCTTAAAGGAACAAGACTAAAATTGTTAAGTAGCAATAGAACCAGAGCCCTATTTAATTTTTAAGTCTGCAGAGGCTCTGGTTCTATTTAATTTTTAAGTCTTCTGCCACTAGGTGGCAGGTGCATCAATGAAAAAGAACCAAACACTTTCAGAAGGAATCTTAGATATTATCTATATTATTAATACTCAAAAAGCAAAACAAAACTTATTAATATTCTTGGGTGCAGCATTCTTCTGCGACTGTGACAATTCTAGTCCCTTCCTTCCTTCTCCCAGATGCATATAAGCTAATATCCTCCTTTGTATGCTCTGGTGGCAGGAGGGGTGGATTATTAGTCCATTAAGACTATGAACTTGAGTATGAGAACCCCCGACTTAGTCTAACTTTGTATATCAAGGAAAAATGAAGTCCAGAGAGGAGACTGTCCAAGAGAATACAGAGCTGGAGCAGTGCAGTTATACTCAGACTTCGCTGGCGACGCCCTGGGTCACGCTGAGGACACAGGCCTTTCACCCTGTAAAGCTGAAGGACACGCTTACACGCATCTGTGGAAGAGGGAAGAGGCTAGAATTGTCACAGTGTCGGGAGGATGCTATGCCCAAGAATACTAAGAACTTCTAATACAGATACTATCTAAGGTCCCTGCCAACAGTGTTTGGTTCCTTTTCACTGACGCACCTACCCCCCACCATCTGTGCGCACGTCAAATGCGCCATACTTGCTCCTCGGCAATTACCATTTTTCTCCACTCTGGTAAGAGGCTTCACTCCCGAGAAGACGTCAGCAAGCTCCGTCATCCGCTCGGAGCCTTCCTTCTTGTGATGCTCCCACTTGGCTTGCTTCTCTGAAAGCATTTGCTTGAACATCTGGTGAAGCGACAGGAGAGATTCATTTGCTGAAGAGAACATCCAGATTAGGCAGTTTACTAAGAATGCCCGAGTGAGGTCCTCATTACAAAAACAGCGACCAGCAACGAGCACTACCTAATGCTGCCTCTTAGGCCTTTGCTACTTTACACAAATGAAGGGGCAAAGCATGGCCGTCTCAGAGACGGCGGTCCTCACAACTGCACAGAAGCATTACCCGGAGCCCTTTAAGGTTTTCAGACTTCCCAGGCCCTGAAGACTCGGGTTCAGAAGGTCCTGTAGGCCCAGGAGTCAGCATTTGAAATCCGACATTCAGTTTGGTGACAGATGTGCTACGGTCCTTTCTGGGTCACAAGTTCCACGATTCCAGCTTACTCAGGGAAGGTTGAACATTATCTTGTCTGATGACTGCAGAATGAAGTCAGTCACCTCCGAAAGCGCCTTCTTGTCTGATTACACAGTACCTCTGTTTCTCCATTCACTCCTTCGTAAACCTTAAATCCTCTAAGTAGCTGGGCAGAGGAGGAATGGTGTAACTGAGACTTGGGTTTTTTTCTTGAATAGAATTTAAAAAACGTTGAAGGTGTGTGAAGCTCCTGGGGGTTATTTCACTGGGCTCCTCAGAGTTAAATGCATGCAGACGGGCCTTCCTCTTCAGTTCTTTCATCATCATCATAATGAGTTTTTTTTTTTAAAGATTTATTTATTTATGCATACAAGCACTGGGGTACAGGCCAGAGGCGTGGGGGGTGAGAGGATTCACCATAGAGAACGGGGAGCAGAACAGGCAGATCAACAGAAGTACACTGCTGAGGGGAGCAGCGGGCACAGCAGGAGAGGTCTGCTGCGCCATGTGGGTCCCCTCCCTGGCCGGTGGCAGGGATCGAACTCGTGCTGCAGGGGCTGCGGTTTGCTTCATAATACGTTGCTTAACCCACTGCGCCACCAGGGAGGCCCCATAATGAGTTTTGAGCTATGAGCAGGGGGTAGGGGACTGGCTGCAGCCTAAAGAATGAGGTTGAGTAGAGTTTTGTGGGGCTAGTGGAGGAGGAATTTTAGGGATCAGGTAGGTTGATTGGTCAATGATATAAGTAAAAGGATGAGGAAGAGTGAGGATTATTTGTAGAGCCCCCACATCCCACTTCTGCAGTGCTTGGGATTGCTTGTTGGGTAAAGCAGCAGGAACCGCAACAAATCTCTCTGAGCCCACTTTAAACAAATGATGGTTTTAGGGCCTTCAAACACTCGTTCACAGGTTGAAAGCAGGTTTCACACCTTGTAAAAATAGGAGAGGGGTGGCTCTTAAATTGAGAAGCATCTTTATATAAAGATTAGAAGAAACACGGGCCCAACTCATTTATTTAGAGAAGAATTAGAAAGTGAGTCTAGAAAAAGTGGTAGAGCGGGAAGGTAGGAGAAATGAAAAAATACAGTTTAAAGACCCAGCTGGCATGTGTCAGGAATTCCAAGACATCATCTTCTCACTGTTCGCACCGCATTGTTTTTCTACCAGGCCTTTCTCTCCTTGAAGAGGCTTCCTCAGGCTGTTTCTGTTCTGCCCGAATAGACAGACAGGAGGGAGTTGCCTGTTCTTCTGTGACAGGTCCTGAGCAGACTCATGGTTAGAAACACTGGCTTGGTTGGGCGTGACCTACACCGTCCTGATTTCCACTCAGCAACCCTCAGCTGTGAGCTCCCGCATCCCTGGGGTTTGGGGCAGGATCCTAGCTGGACTGTGGACATTTCTGCCTGGTGGGCAACTCCGCTTTCCTCTGAAAGGCCAGTCTTGCTTTGACCAACTAGCAAGATGGCTGGCTCCTGTTCTTGGATCCTTCTGGTTTCTCACTGTGGCTTATGTGTCTCATTTCCCCACCGTGCTGAATGCGCCTTGGTGGCTGGGACATGCCTGTTCATTTTTTTAATTTTTAGCACCTACCTGAGAACAGAGGAGGTATGCAGTAATGATTTGCTACTCAGAGAGAAAAAACTTTGCTACTCAGAGAGAGAACACTTTTCTGATGCTATGAAATTATACTCAGGCAAGTCACTGGAGACAGCACATACGCTGGCATTAGATGGATGATGAGCATCAGCGCCTTCTGGGCTACCAAGCAGGGGACACTGTGCCCACACACCAGGAGGGAAGAAACGGTCCAGATGAAGCAAGGGGGTACTAGTTGTTAAGGGGCAGTGATGTCTGGGTTGAGTTGCTGATCAAACCCTGGTCCAAACCCTTAAGGTCACTGGCTACTGAACCTGGGAAATCTCAGGTTTCTGTTTTTCTTTATGTCTGATAAACTATTATCTATCTGCTAAGCCCACTGAGGCTTCTCGAGGAGTATGTGTAACCTCAGAATTTCCTCAATGACTCAGATTCCTTAAAGTCCTCAAGTGGACCTGATCTGAACACAAATCATCCATCTTACTTCATTCTTTCCAGTAGGGTCTCATGGCTACTGCCTGCCTTCCAACCTCACTTCACAAGGTCTTGCTCATTCATTCCCCTCCAGCCAGCTGGTCTTTCAGGCCCTTGATTTGGCTCTGCTGAGGCTTTGGACATGTCCTCCTCTGGAATGTTCTCCATTAAGTGTCCCACCTTTGTCTCAGCTGACCAACAGATTCCTTCAGAGGCTCTTGCTTCTCTTTTCAGGGAGGGTGTCAAGGTTAGACAGGAGCCTTTATTTTAGATGCTCAGAGAACTGTTCCTTTAGAGAACAGATCTCCCATAGTCTTGAGATTTTCATCAGTGTTAGTCTCTCATTATTGTCCACGTTCCTCATGGGTCTGTAACCTCCACAAGCTGTGCCCCCTTCCCACTGTTGTGTCCCCAAAACACAGGCATGAAGTGCTGTGAAATGTTTAATTTGTCCTTTTCCTCTCTGAACTGTTTCAGACAGCCAGAATATATAGCTTGAATCAAGACCCAGCTGCTAAATCCTAACCTTTCAAAATTACTTTAAGCATAAAAAAATAAGATGATTAGTCATTCAGTTTTTGTTTTTTTTTTTTTTTTTACCTCTTTGAGGATAAACTCAAATTGTGCAGTATCCAAGAGGAGTTGAAAGAGGATCTTGGGGTTGTACCTAGAATCTGTTAGAATCTGGTCCTTGATTTGACGAAGGCGCTTGTTGTTTGGGTCACAGGCTGGAAATAGAAGAGTTCTAGGTTATAAAATGTGGAAACAGTTCATGAAATAGCTGTGAAATCTAAGTTGAGTTCTTTAATATTTTCCTTAATTTTAATATTTAAAAAGTAATAAGCAGAATGCATATCAACAACAGACAACAAAGTAAATTTTAGCGTATCGACGTGATGGTTAAGCATGACAACTAGATCCGACACGGAACGGCATCCATGATATATTGCTGAATGTGAAAACAAAAGCTGCAAGACGTGTTTCCAAATTCTGTAAGCATTTTGGGGTGTTTAACTTAACTGCCCAGTGGAGGGGCAGAGCCTCTGGCCCCATGTCACGAATGGTGGCCTCTTTATGTCCTGTGTATTTGGAGTTGCTTTTGCTTTAGGCATTAATCTCTGCCAGTGAGTTGTGGACAGACACCGAGGACAGAGTTAGAAAGCAAACTGCCATCCTCAGAAAGGCCTGTTGGCGAGGCTGGCCCTTGGCCACCTGGCTTCTAGAAGAGTTCCCACCACTGGCGGCCTGATAAGAACAGCCTACACTGCCTAAACTGTCAAATGTTGTTTGTGGTGAACGCCTGCTCCTTCCTGGAGTCTGAGTTTGGGTAGGTGCCGGGCAGAGGCTGCTGTAATCGGCCCCCAATAAAAACCACGGGTGCTGAGTTTCTAACGAGCTTCTCTGGTGAGCAACATTCTGCCTGGCCTGAAATGTGCCTGACTCCCCTGGCAGACCTTGGAAGCTCGTGCCTGCTTTCCTCCAGGCCTCCACTGTGAACCTCTTCCCTTTGCCAGCTTTGCTTTCTGCCCCTCTGCTGTCATCAGCCGTAGCCCTGCACACTGCTGTCTGCTGAGACTTCCGAGTCAATCTGTGAGCCGCGGGGGCTCTGAGAACCTGACACAAGAGTGAAGCAGGTGGCCCGCATAGCGACTTGGCACTTCCAAATCGGAAGAACCAGACCGGGAGAGTTCTGCTCCTTGTCAAGACCTGAGAGCGTGGGCGCTACGGAGGCTCAGAGAGATGATGGCAACACAACCCAGGCCACAGCGTCAGGCGGAGATTGACCCACGAACAAACAGTAGATCGTCTGAGTCCCTGTTTAGCTTCTAGCTGCCATCCTAACCGTTTCAAATAAACAGTGTCTCTAAAAAAAGTATATGGACTAAAACACACTGATATTTACTGATTGGCTTATGGGCCAATTATTAAGAAAGAATAATAAAACAGGACAAGGCTAAAAAGGAATTGTAAGTAAAGGCTACCAGGACTGCAAATAAGGTCGAAATAAAAAGTTTAAGATGACAAACTTTGCGAAGCGGCTGCCAGCAGCTAAGGGCCAAGCTCCCGGCATCACATGGACACACTGCTGCTCTCGGCCCCCAGCAGACCCCCAGGCTGCTTGGCATATGTCTTCAGTAACGGTCGAGCCTGCAGACACCATTTTGTATACTGACTTTTCTTTTTTTTTTTTAAAGATTTATTTATTTATGCACACAAGCACTGGGGTACAGGCCAGAGGTGTGGGGGTGGTGAGAGAATCCACCAAACAGAGCAGGATGCAGAACAGGCAGACTGACAGAAACACACTGCTGAGGGGAGCAGCGGGCGAGGCAGGAGAGGTCTGCTACGCCATGTGGGTCTCTTCCCTGGCTGGAGGCAGGGATTGAACTCATGCTGCAGTGGCTGCGGTTTGCTTCATGGTGCGTTGCTTAACCCACCGCGCCACCAGGGAGGCCCCTGTATACTGACTTTTCCATCAGGAAACTCCTCTTGCAGGAGGAAACTCAGGATAAGTTGGATGAAAGGCTCAGTTTTCATGGGAAACTGTGGCCTTGGGATGCTTTGTGCCCCCACCAGAACTGTGTGTGAAGAGACATATCGGCATCGGGGACACTGATTACACACCATTTTCTCAGCCTCCTCTATGACTAACTGCAACCAGTCAACAAGAGGCGTAAGGAGTTCCACTTGTCTTCGTATTAATTCTGACTTAACAAGAAGCTTCTGATAGGAATTTGCTGGCACGTTTGGCTAAGAGCCCTCACAGTACATGAACAGGTCATACCTTGGTATAAACCAGGCTTGCTGCTGGTGTTTTCAGGGCCTGGTCTTCTCCTCTCTCTCTAATACTCGACCTTTAAGGATTCAGACCCAGGAACTGAGGGGCCAGCTCTCAGAACCCAGGACACCTCAGGGTCAAATGTCAGTAGTGGGCCAGCCTGCCTAGCCAGGGTTGGCTCACGGCATCTCTTCAGCAGCTATGTAGCGCTGGGGGGAATCCTGACTTCGGTGATGTGCCCCTGGTGGGCTCACAGGAAGGACTGTGCCCTCTCCATATGCCCTGCCCCAAACACCATAAAACACAACCAGCAGCTCATTTTCCCATGGATGACTCAACCAGATAGGCAAATCACTTGTTTCTGGTAAATTATGACCTTGTGCAATCAGGTCAGACAAATGCCAGGTACAGAAACGGAAAAACAGATGTGGCTGAAGATTAAAGCCGGGAACTCTGGCAAGCCGGGGGCTGTCCCTGGCAGGCTGTAGGCCAGCAAACCACTGGCTCCCAGGGCACAAGCAGTGCTGTCAGGCACAGTCTCGAGAAGATGAAGATGAGCCTGAGTCACTTGAAAACCACAACTGGTTTTATGACAGGATGAAGTGAGCTGTTTATATGCTCGAGACTATAAGACTTTTGGTAAAGATTATAAGCTGAGTCAACATAGTAAAGTCCTTAAATGAGGACTGGTGTTTATGTGAAACCTAAACTCAACTAATTCAAAACAGTTCCATTAGATGATTAAGACTTTAGCTACGGGATTCCTGCTGTGAGTAAACTAAATGGGAGAGTGTGCCATGTTGCTGGAAAACAGTGAAAAAAAACCACACAAATCCACTAAGCTGCATTTGTGAGATTTTCTGATGTTGGAGGTTCCTAGTGTGGAGAGAGAAGGCGGAGGAGAAATGATCCTCATTTTCAAAGATGCAAAGGATGAGGAAGTCCAGCCGCTATCCTCCCCACTGACCAGTAGGTGGCAGCAAGGGGACTGAGGAACAGTCCAGAAGTATTGTGATACAAGGTGACTAGCACCAAAGGAGGCTGTGGAATAATCTGGTTTAGGCAGTTTTTTAAGTCTATTCAAAAGAATAAAGAAAGTATTCAAAGCATCTCAGCATAGATTCTCAAGAGAAGTTTGTTGAGTGAAAACGGAGCAGAGGGCTTTATGGGGCTGATGACACCACACTTTGCCGGAGGGGAGGTTCAGCTTGTGATGTAGGAATAAGGAACAGTGCTCGTTCTGAACCAGCTCAGGTCAGTCTGACCTACTCATTGTTCTACTACTAAACCAGGGGTTTTAAAGTCTCAGGCTCATGGATGGCGTGGAGGCATTTTGCATAATCTGGGAAGCAAGAGAACTGGACAGCCAGGACAGTCTCCAGTCCAGGATCCAGAAAAGGTTAAAAGGTACTCTACCCAACTTTACTGAGCACTCAGTTTCCATGGCTTACCAACCCTGTGGCTGCATGCTGTCCCGTGCTTTCAAAATCATAGCTTTGTTTCATCATCTTGTCTGTCTAGAATTTCTGCTTTTTTCTTCAAAATCTTATCAGCTCCTGTCTCCTTCCCTAAACACCGAAGCACCTACTGCCTCCAGCGATGCTGCTTTCTTGCTCTGGACTCAAACCCCTCCTGCTGTCTATACTTCCAGCTCTTATTTACTGGCTGGTACTATTTCTTAGGGCTGCTGTAACAAATCACCACAACTTAGTGGCTTAACATGACACAGATTTATTCTTATAGCTCCAGAGATGAGAAATCAGAAGTGCGTTAAAATGAAGGTGTCCCTTTATTCCTCCAGACTAAGGATGTTTGGTGGCATGGGTACGCATCTGTGTAGAAATTTCTATTTTTTACACTTCTGGTTTCTTTTATGAAAAATTCTACCATTACTAAGAAAAAAGATGGTTCATTTTTATGCAAAGATATTTCTCTTTATGCATGTTTATGCAACTGCTTTGTAAACATGATTCATAAAATCTGGAATCTCTTTTGTGCTTTTTTCAGTTATGGTTCTTTGAAATATGGACTCAGTCATGATTTAATTTTTATACTTGTTTTTCTTCATTTATTTTTAATGAACTGCCTCTTACAGAAAAAAATAAAATCAAGGTGAGAGCAGTGCTCCTTCCAGAAGTTCTAAGGCAAAGTTGGTTTCCTCGTCTTTTCAGCAGCTAGAGGTCACCTATCTCTCTTGGCTTGTGGCCCCATCTACCTTTAGAGCTAGGCCCGTTAACTCTTGCTCGTGATGCCACCTTCCCAGTTCTGATTCTTCTGCTTCCTGATTCCTGATTTAAGGAACCCTGTAATGACTCTGGACCCACTGGAAAAATCCAGGATAGTCTCCTAGTCTCCATACTTTAAAGTCAGTTGGTGAGCAACATTAATTCGGTCTACAACATCAATCTCTTTGTCCCATGCCCACAGTTTCTAGGTGTTAGGTCCTGGACATCTCTGGAAGGCTAGGGAAGTTTTATTCCAGCTGGCACAGACCTGCAGCTATGCTTTTTCATAGCTATACATCTGATTGCCCCACTAGGTGGCAAGGGAATGTGAGAGGTAAACCTCATACTTTCTAGCACTCAACAGTACCCCACAAAGTGGCTGTGCTAGCAGGCCACTGAATTTCCAAGGTGACATGAAAAGATTTAGGAAGCAACCTGACTCTCATCCAGGGGCTTTCTCCCCCTGCACCACTTAGCATCAAGAAGTGCATCTTAATTTTGACCTAACTGGTGCTGTAGGAGGCCACAGTTCTCAAATGCTACCTGATTCTGCCGTATGAAGCATCAGCCACCGGATGGCAACGTTGCAGTCTCTCAGGCAGTTGAGAAGCCTCGGGATGTTGTCCAGAACCATCTCCTCCCTCAGGTAACCTTCCTTCAGAAGTTGTTGTACTTGAGCGTGCACTCTTTCACCGACAGTTGCATATCTGCTCGCCTTTGAAAATACAAAAAGCTTGAATTATATCTTTTAAAAAAAAGATTTATCTTGAAAGGGAATCACGTTCAAATGACTCCTTGAAAAGACAACACGATTTCTGAGATGGCTCACGTATGGGTTATGGTTGACAAGGCACAAGGACAAGTGGTTTATTGGACATTTTTGAAAAGGGCACTGGACTTCAATTGTAAGAGAACCCCAATCCTGTCTCTGGCCACGATCCAGTGTTGGTGTGACTTTGGATTTAACCTCTGCATACTGGTTTCTTCAAATGTCCAATGGAGAACTGGATCAGGTGGTTCCTAGGAGCCTTTCTAGCTTTAACTTGGATGGAAGAGAAGCATCAGGAGAGAAGCTCAACCGCCGGTTCTTCCTGTTGTCATGGACAAGGGAGTCAGGGTAGAGCAGAAGCACCCGAGCGGTGAGGCTTGGACAGGAAGGGAAAGTCCGCATTTGAAAACCGAACCTTCAAACCAGCTTTTGGAAACTTGGTTATTCTGCTCTACCTGAAACAAGGGCTAAATGTTTAACATCATTAATCCAGTCAAGTAAGTCTAAAACTATCCCAAGACGTTTCATCATGTCAGAAATGAGAAATGCAATTTGGAGGAGGAATTTTAGTAATGAAATATTAATGCTCTGGTGCCAGTAAGTATGGAAACACTACTTTGTCTAATATATTTTTAGGAGCCATGCCAATGTGGAAATTATCTTATGCATTATTTATGGAATTCAACATATTTGAATAAAACATTCCGGAGTTCTTTTAGTCAATATCATTCTCTCCACATTGGAAAATCACAAACTCAGACACCAGGCTGAGGAAGATAATGATTAGAAATATCAAATATGCTCCTTAACAGAATGATTTTGTTTTTATTTCTCTGTTTTCTCAGGTATTTTCTTCTGCCTTGTGTTCATATCAAAGAGACAGAGTGTAGTCATCTAAATTTTAAGGAGGTGACTGTCTTGTGTCTTATTGCTTATTTTACATATCAGAAACAATGGATGTTACAGGGACAGGGTGTATTGTCTACATTTAGTTATTATCTACAATAGTCACCCTACTGCTAAAAGCATTGAGATTTCAGCTGCTGGTGAAAGCAGTTCTGTCCATAAGACATGGTCTGGCAAGAGTAAGCCAAACCCACTGGGACCAGAGGTCACACTCGCTCTTCTTGTTAACTCTTCCTTAGGACGCAAGTAAAATATGTAAAATATCCCATGTAAATTAACAATCTACAGGTGTTGATCCTACTCTGATTTGCAAGTCACCTTTCATTAATAATTGCACTAAAAGGCAACGTGGAAATTCCCTAGGAAATCTACTTAGCTCACTTCTGACCATAAAGCAGCTTTACAACTGTGAAAGCATCCTTCTTGATCTGCCAGGACTTACTTGCTCTCTGACGTTTGAAAGGTCCAGGGTATTGTTTAAAGCAGTTTTTGCAGCTTTGTAAGGTTCCCAAGCATCTGCCAGGTTAACTGTGATCCCCATGTAAATACTAATTACCTGAAAGAGGAGATATTCATTCAGTGCTTGTTAAATATTGAAGACCTTGCCCACTCCTTCCAGGTTAATGTCCATTCCAGTGAAAACCAGGTCAGCGTTCTTCCTTACGAGCACTTTGGAACAAGAACGACGACGTGGTGGAGCAATGACTAGTGCCAAGTTACAAGGAAAACAGAGACTGAACAGAGCATGTTTTGTAAGCATTTCCATCTCTGTCTTTGCACACTTAAAAGTTACTGAACTTTTTTAGATGGGGGTTGGAGTCATTGATATTTATCATCCACCATGAAACGGAGAAATCTTAAAAATAGGAATTCATTTAAAATAACAATAAGCCCATTAGTACTTGCCAACATACTTTTTTTGTAATTAAAAAAAATGACACTCAAGGGTTCCCAGAGGTATGTAAGAAGAGTGGCAGCACTTGTATGTTCCAGTAACGTCTGCTCTGAAGGCCGCCGCGTGCTGTCTGGCTGCCGTGCTAACACTGATCCCGAGTCCCTGGAAATGCAGCGTGCACCGGGCAAGGACCTGAGCTGCAGCAGAGGGAGTCTGCGTATTCTTATGAAAACGGCTTTGAGTGCACTGACCTCTTCAAAGTGTTGTGGGGACTTCCAGGGCACCCCAGTCCCCACTTGGAGGACTGCTCAACCCAAGGAAGCAAAGCATTATTTTTGCACAACTTAACTCCCCACTTCAGTTTGTAGTTTGCTAAAACTGCCCATAAAACCTTGTGATCTTGGGGAATACCTTTTTTTGGTGGGAGAAGGTAAGTGGTGAGATTTGATCACTAATTTTACTTCTTTCATAGTTACTTGTCCATTCATCTTTCCTTTTTCTTCTTGAGTCAATTTTGGTAATTTATAAGAAAATTATCCATTTCTTCTTAGTTTTCCAAAGTAATGGCACACTATTCAGAGGTTTCCTCATCACTTTTTAAAATTATTATTTTAGGTCTTTTTCAGTCTTAACAATGAAATTTGCCTTTTCCTTCTCTTGCTGGTCCGTCTTACCTAAATATTTTCTTACTAGCTTTTGTTGTCTTCTCCCCGTTTTTCTAGTTCAATAAAATTTATTACTTTTCCAAAAGAACTAGCTTCTGTTGCTCTCTCTTTTCTAGTTCCTTTTCTGTCTAAATACATATTGGTTCATGTATTTATTAATGACTTCCTTTTACTTTACCTTTTCTAACTTGTTTTATATCAAACTCATTTATTAATATTTGTTCATTGTTTTTTTATAGAATCATACTTCAGATTCTACTTTTACCCTTAAACCATTTTAGCCATTTCCTGTAAGCATCTTTCTTGCATTTCAATATTGTGCAATTCTAAATACTTTTTCTTTTGCGTTGCGATTTCCTTTTAACAAAAGTTATTTGGGAGGATCTTTTTTAAAATGTTAAACATTTAAAAATATCTCTTTTTGTTTGTTTTAATTTAGTTGCACAATAGGACGTGAATTCAGCCTGTACACTAACCTAGTGTATAGCTGACTTGCACACATCCTTTCAAGTGCACACTGAATATCTTAGGAGGATAAGACTAAAGTAGTGATTAAAATGTCTCATCATGATGGTTTCGCCCATTTTCCCATGTTATTTTTTCTTCATATACTTGAATATGTCACTCGTCATTATAAATTTAATTTGGTGGCTTACTTTTTTATTATTTATGATAGTTCTTTAATATTAAATCGGAAAAATATTATTTTAATTAACACTGTTCTTTAAAATTGAATTCCTTATATTCAGAGTGTGAGGTGTGTTTTTTAGGAGAGTGTCTGGCCAGCATCATGGAACTGAATTTTTGTCCTTCCTTAAAACTAAAAGTGCTTCTGTTTCTTATCAGAGCATTAAGGTCAAATCTTCTTCATTAAGTTTGGGCCAATGCAGCCAGACTTATCAGTCTTGCTCTTGGCTGTATGACTCCTAGCTGAGAACATCGTCTCCTTATGGGGCCCGTTTTTCTCATCTGTAGAGCTCCTCATTCAGCCCATTCTCACAACTTACATTCCAATGGCTGGTAGGAACTGAGATGAATTTCTGCCTGAGAACATGATCCAACTCACTGTACCACCTCCAAGTGCAAAGCAAACATTCATACAAAGTATGTCAAGTGAGTTTTAGTCCTTTAAGAATTAATATTTTTCATTGAAACAATTTTTAAAGTGACATGCAATATTGTAAGCCTTCATAATTCATCAACATTAGCTTATTATATATAAAACTCTGTAAGACTAAAATTCATATATACAAAATGACCAATTAGATGAATTCTGCTAGCTTAGATTTATAAAACAGAAAAGGATTAAAAAAAAAAGCTTATGTAACTCAGTTGCAATCTCAATAGCTAAAGCAAGATACATTTTAATACAAAGTTTTGAGCATCCACAGAAGAAAAAGAAAAAAGCCAAACAGGTTCTTCAGGAAATTGAATAGATGGATTGATTCCTTCATGTTATGATTTAAAAAATTCTCTGCACATTTCAAGAAATTTTATTCAGCTGACTTTGTCTTTTTATTTACAACATTTTAACCCCTGGGTTAAAGGCAAAAACCGGGAAATCAGTTCTCTAACATGATGATGGAAAAGAGATTAAGAGTGATACTTGCCCAATTATCTGGAAAGTATTTATCCACGATCTCTCTCATCTTTGCTTGATGGGTGTGAAGGATGGAGGGCTCGAAGTAGAGAATCACGTAGAGCATGGCTGCTTGGGTGGCCAGGGCCGTGCTGCGGTGCTCTGGCAAAGGGTAGGCGGAGACCTGCGAGAGACAAGGCCCCGTGGAGGTGGCTGCTGATGACACCTGGCTCATCCCCGGGGCAGGTGAATGACGAGGTTTAAGGCTCTATCCATCTCTCAAAAGCCCATGTCCTTTCTCAGGTTGAGACACAGTAAGGAATAAACCAGCCCCAGGGCCTGATTTCTCATCCCTAACCACAGAATATTCTCTTCCTTCCAGCCCTCGGCTGCCACAGTTTGATGCCTTTTCCTTAGAAATAGAAACACATTTTAATCTTGGGTTTCCCTGGATTGTCCATTTGTGTTATCTTTCCCATCACAGACAATCTCTTAGAACTGCTAGGCTTTACTCACCGTGACTATTAATTTCTGTTATGTTTCAGCTTAGAAATTTAACCTCTTCTATCATTCTACTGGAATTTCTTAAGGTCACCCCTGACCTGAATTTAATGGCCTCTTTTTAGAATTCTCACTTAAATTCTCAGAGGAATGTCTTTCCTTGGGCTTCCCAGACACCATTCTTCTCAATCTGCCTTACTGGGTGTTCTTCTGCTTGTCTTTTGCTTGTCTTTAAAGTGCTGGCATGTCCCTGGCCTCCATCTGCTCATATACTAGAAATCTTAGCCTACTCATTTTTACATATCACCCCAAGCTACCATAAGCAAAAGGAAGGAAATTTTTGCAATTTTTGCAATGGGACATGCAAGCAGGCCTCAGGAAGGCCCTGGAACTTCAAACCAGAAAGTTTGGACAGACCCCCTGAGATGTGTTTGCTCACCTTTCCTTTCTCTGCAGACTCTGTCACATTAGCAGAGTGGCAAAATGAGGCTGCTCAAAACTCCAGATTTTGCATGTGGTTGTTAAGCCTAGCACGTGGATGGGCACATAGTGCACACCCTATACCTTTTTCTTGAGTGAATGAGAAGCAACACTTCTTTTCAAATGGAATCAAATCCCATGTCCTCCCTGAACGCTCTCGTTCTGCCAAAATTAATACCCCTCTCTCCCGTAGGATCCCATAATACAGCTACAAAGGTTTTACATGGTTTTAAAGCAGCTTCTGTTCTTCTCAGGAAGAAGGGAGGGAGGGAATAATTGAGGAGGAGAGTAAAAGTCACCTTGCAAACCACTGAGATCTTAGTAGAGCTACTACTCACCTGGTTGTAAATATCATCAGATCTTAGTCGGCCTATGACCATACTGACGAAGGATGCATTGATAGGCACTCTCTGGAAGTAGCTCTCGGGATAGTTGGGGGGTCTTTTGGCTCCTGCTTGGCTGGAATAACCTGTACTTCGAAGCAGTTTACAAATATCATCCATATTTGAGTCAGCAGAAGATCGGGCAGCGCTGAGTCGAGTTCACAAAGGGAAATAAGGAGCCAAACAAACCACATGTATTAGAAACTCAAAAGTCCAAAAAAAAGCAGAAAAACATTATTATAATTTGACTTTATATAGTCATATAGATATGTCTGTGCTTAAATTTATATTCTTAAGATTTAAACTTATATTTTCAAAAAGACCATGACCACAGACTAATGAGAGGGTCTTGGAATGTATGTACTTGTCTATGTAAAGGTCCATCATCTTTTTCCAAATCCTGAGACTGGTTTTGAGTTAGTATGTATATATACGTACACATATTTTTTCAGAAATCTTTGAATTGCAGAATTATAGATAAAGAATGTGACCTTGTGTTTAAGAATTCATTGAAAAATGTCTCCTTTTGTACTCAGTGCCATCCTCTTTGGCACAGCAACTATTTGCAGATATATTCTATGTCGAGCATTCTGGTGCAGAGCAGTAAAATTAGGACAGAGACTTGATAACAAACAAACGAACCCAAATAGGAAAAGAATGTGAATCTATAGCAATATTCAACAAAATAAAAAATCATTTAAAGAAACGCTGCTAATTCCAAGCATGACACATGCTAATTAGTTTATCTAGGCATGCTGCTCCTCTGGTAGAGATTTAATAAAAATATTTGTGACGTTCAAGGTTGTATGGAGGAGTAATCCTTGAAAGAAATGAACTAGACTGAGATTCTTAGACTTGGAGATGACCTCCAATTTGATACAAGGCTCAATTTGCTATAAGGCTAACTTGGCAATTGTTCAGGAACTTCAGGATCGATCCTCTCGTTCCGATGCATTAGAGCTTTTGTATCCGAAGAGACAAAGCTGGATTGTCCAATCTGGGCTGGAAAGACAAATGGTTTTTCTTCTTTATATTAATTATTTTCTTTGTCTTTCCAGGTCCTTTTAGGAATATAAGAAAACTACTCAAAGTCGATTTTTAAAAACATGATGTTAAAACAGTTTGTGGTCAGGTGATGGGAGGGGCTTATGTGTATAGTGGACACGCTCCTGGGCGGAGTGGGAACTCCTAACCGAGCTGTTGGACACTGATTCACTGCTGGGAGGCAGCAGTACCAGGGGTCTCCAAAAACACAATGTCCCCAAACAGTCCTTCTCGGTGAAGCATCTGCCTTTCGTCCTACTTATTTTGACCCACTTTTAAGTTTGAAATATTAATTCTAGTCTGCACTACTTTGCCCGAGTTCCTAACTGATTCCTGCCTACTGACTATTTCTTCCTCGAATCTCTGCTATTTCTGACATCCATGGTGGGCCTTGTGTCTTGTATTTTGCCTCAATTATTCAGCAAGTTGAAGCTGGTATGCCAGGTAGTAGAATTAAAAAGTTGGCTAGGTGGCTCCTGATTTTAGAACCTTATTTCTAGAGAGTTACAGGTCTGTACAGAGATAGACAACTTGGGACCCAGGTGTGCGATATTGTCTGTTTGGTTTTGTTTCTACATACATATGGGCGACAATTTACTTTCAATCTGATCTTCAGTGAGAATTTTTCAAAATCATGACTCGAAAATGACAGCAGAAAATTCATTCATTTCCTTACATGTGTCAAGGAGATATAAGGGGGAACATACATCTGAAGGGGAACTTCAAAAACCGGAACAAAAATACATTCATTAGGTTTCCG
This sequence comes from Galemys pyrenaicus, assembly GCA_019455555.1. NCBI lineage: Eukaryota > Metazoa > Chordata > Mammalia > Eulipotyphla > Talpidae > Galemys > Galemys pyrenaicus. Next base: position 10,632,154 of record JAGFMF010011709.1, on the reverse strand, counting down.
ATCTTATCTAAATTTATCTTTAAGATAAAGAAACTTCAGATTCCTTATTTTAAAAAACCTAAAGTACCATCACAGACATCATAATCTGTATAGCTCTAAGATCTACAACATTTCATAGAAAATACAAAATTATACAGAATATATTCTATTATGGTGACATAAAACATTAAGAGTAGTGATTATATTTCTACATTATGTTCATAAGAGATAAGAACCTTATACTTTTGCATTCTAGATCATATTGCTGCCGTTCACAAAAAAAGTAGTATGGAAGCCTATAGTGAATGCATTTTACCCACAGTAGTTCTGGGGTGCGCAGTCCCGGCCCAGGGGTACCTGTATCTGTAGTAGGAAACCAGCATCCTCTCTCTGACTTCCCCTTCAATCTTCTGGTCGATGACCAGCAACATAACTCCATACAAGTACAGCGCTTCACACTACGAACAGAAGAGACAGTGGCCAAACTCACAGGAGAGTGCATTCTTATGCAGCAAAGTGGATTAATGGTTAAAAAGATCACCGTAACTCAATTCCCCCTGAAAGTCTCCTACTATAATGAAAATACAGGTTTTCTCCAAAGGGTTCTCACCTTCTGCACAGAATATGCTTGAAAAAGCTTTTGTGAAAAAAACTTTAATTCACAGTGGTTATTTTTCAGTTGACCTATTTTTGAGTTTTGCTTGGGATATCAAATGAAGTCCTGGCATTAGAAATAATGTTTATCATAAAGCCAGTAACTTATTTAACAAATTTAAAAATATAATGTTTATTGAGGTATCGTTGGCTTACAACATTGTGTATCGTTTAGGGATACAGGTTCACACCTCTACAGATATGTTATCATGTAATACCCACTCCCAAAACCCCAATAATCCTCTGCTATTGTCTGTTGGGCTCCTTTTCCTTCTGCTCCCACCTCTCGCCCTCCCTTTCTGGTAGCCTGCAGTCAGATTTTAAGGGTTTGTTTGGGTCTAACAAACATTTCTTAAGTGGTCAGTATGTACCAGGTACCAGGGGATGTCTGGAATGCAAAAGGCAAACATAGGATTTTCACACCAAGGAAGCTCATCACCTCCTGATAATCTTTATGTACTTATAATTCTGTTCAAAGTCTACCAGTTCTAAATTTAGATACAGACCTGCCAGTTAAAAGAACTATTACTTACTTTGCTTCTCTTGAAGGACAGGTATAAATCTGTATAAATTTGTGACTTACAGGAAGGAAAGTCTCGCTAAGCCTGACATTCTTTACTTTCTATTTTAGATGGTCACTGCTACTTACTAGAAGTTGTTTTCCATCTTCATTGAGAAGCACAGTTTCTAAGGTTTGCTGAATGTAAACACCTTCATTCAGATCATCTAGATATCTAGAAAGGAAACCCCAGAACAAGTTAGTCACTGGTAATAAAAACTTTAACATCTTTGAAGATGGAAAATAAAAATTTATAAAAGTTAAGGTAAAGCTACTAGACTTGCTGGCCTTCAAGTAATTCCTGCTCCTTCTTGCTCTTAAGAAATAGTCTTGTGTGCCAGAATTCACAGTGCTTAGGGCCAGATTGATATGAATGGATATTTCAGGTCAAGGGCGTATTTCCTAGTCCTTGCTATTTTGGGAATAATGGTATAAGCATATGGAATAGTTAGTTTAAAAGTTAAGGAGTAATGGGTCCTGAAAGTCTGGAAGTTAGAGTCTACTGTGTGGTTGTGGATAAGAAGGCAGGCCACAGTTACCAAGGCTGCAGTTCTATTCTTTTTCTCCTTCTCATATACAGTACACTAGCACATGACCATAAACTCCAGGATTGGTAGCCATGTGACCTAGTATAAACCAAGATTATTACATTTCACCAAAGCAGGAAATTATAAGACTCTAAAATATTTAAGATAACCAGTCTTTTTCCTAGAGGAGGAAAAAAGACAATTATGTGTGGTGTAAGTCAGTCAATTCTATAGCAACTCAAAAACTCTGGGTTGTCCCTTTGTGCTTGCCACTGTTTACTATCAGAGTAAGCTATGACTAAATGAATCAGTACCTGTTTAGGTCTACAATATATTTATGCACACTTTGAAATGCTAAGTAAAATCTGGTCACAATTTCTATGTTGTTTTCACGAAATTCTTCATCTAAATCCTGTAGCTCTGGTTTAGCTTCCAGCTTGCTTTCCCATAACTCTGGACCCTAAGGAGAAAAACACATTGATATGAAATGACAATAAATGCACACTTGTTGGTAACAATTTCTAAATTGTCTTTTTAAAATCTGTTCTTAAATCAGAGCAACAGAAAGTAATGAAGATAATAGAAGCCTTGACAGAAAATCCCTTTGAAAGGTATGAATTTGAACCACAAGCATGGTTTTCATGCTTTGACGTGTAGGGTCCTTCATTATGGCAAGATTCTCTTTTTAAAACTTGATCATAGTGTGTTAGGGTTCCACAAAATACCCTGATATTATTTTTAAATTAGTTCATATTCACTTCTGTTCAGAAGTGTTCATCTTTAACACCTTCTCCATAATGACTTAACCTCCCAGAAGCATGTCTTTGTAGAGAAGAAAATGGTAAAAATGCTATGGAGGACGATTACCTTAAAATAGCTGAAGTCAAAGATGATATCTCCATATTTCTGCTGATCGGCTCGGTCTTTTAACCTGAACACAGCAGGAATAAACTCTGAGAGTCTCAAAAGTTCGGCGATGATGGCATTGCCACAGGAAACAATCCTCAGGATGGCCTGGCCACAGAGGTTGTTCTCAGCTAGGAAGTCCAGCATCGCGAGGATGGAGCCACTCTGTGCTGGGCCAGTGGGAAAGTTTAACTGGCTTCAGAGCTGAGGTCTGGAAATCATGAGATGAAACTGGATGTGCAGGTAGGCCGGCTGATCCATTAAAGAACCTGCATCTGGGGTGGAGTGGGGGGAAGTAAGAAAATCTCCATTTTTAAAGGAAGCATGTGAAACACCTGTATATTTTTCTTGTCAACTCTAAAGAAAAAGTATCACAAATACTGAGTTTTGATGGGGTTGGGGTAGTTTTCTATTGGGGTATTTTCTACTCTTCTATTTTCTCTGTGGAGGACCTTTGCTAGATCAACATTATTGGCCAGTTCCTCACTTTTTTTAAAAAAAGATTTATTTATGCACACAGAGGTGTGGGGGGTGAGCAGATTCACCAGAGACAGAATGGGGGAGCAGAACAGGCAGACTGACTAAAATACACTGCTGAGGGGAGCAGCAGGCAAGACACAAGGTCTGCTGTGCCATGTGGGTCAGCTCCTGGGCAGGGATCGAACTCATGGTATAGTGGCTGCAGATGCTTCATAGTGTGGTGCTTAACCCCTTGTGCCACCGGGGAGGTCCTTCCTCACTTCTTTCCATTAGAAAGATCAGATACAGCAGATCTCTGAACTTGGAAGAAGGAACCATCGGGCATATATATGGTTCAATGTGCCCTAAATTGCATCCATTATCCTGAATTGTTTGTTGAACTAGCATATATTTGCAAACAATATAAACAGAGCTTGAAGACACACTCCTGTACGTCATTTTAAAGGTATTTATCCAACTACTTCCTAGAAATGGAACTGCCAGGCTAGGGTATCAATATGTCCAAAATTCCTTTTAAAGTTGTGGATGCCAAGTGCTACACAATTCCATGAAAATGATTTAAAAGGTCCAAAGTCTCACATAATGAAGTACTTAAGTACTCACAGAATCAGTTTTATTCTCTTATATTCCAATGTACTTGTGAATGGCGGGATTCTGAGGCATAATTATTGAGATTATTGTCAACAGGGCATTCTCCTGAAAGCTCCCGAAGGCGAGGATTAATCTTTACCCAACTACTCCTTGCTGAGGACCTCTTTGCCAGGCATGTCCAAATTTCCTCTTCTTATAAGGATACCAGCCATACTGGACTTGGGCCTATCTTTATGGTCTCATCTGAACCTCTTCACATCCTTAAAGACTCCAGTTCTAAAGTCAGTCACGTTTTGACGTACTGAGAGACAGAACTAAAGTCCATGAAGTTGGGGTGGTCAGGGGTACACTCACCCTGAACACCTGTGTCTTGGTTTAACTCACAGAATGTTGTGATTCTGTGCCAAGTCCAGACCTGGGAAGTCCCCCTTTTGCTCTCTTTGGGAATCCCGAGCTTCCCATTACAAAGAACCTGAGCCTGGCTGCCCTGCCGGAGACCTGTGAAGTCGCAAAGCAGAGGGGCCGAGTGAGGACCTGATCTACTAGAAGAGAACAGGGAGCCAGCAGTTAGCGAACATGGAGGTGCAGATGCAGCACCCCAAGTGAACTGTTCCAGGGAGTCCCCAGCTACTCAAGCCGCCTTAGCTGAAGAGTGGGGCATGTGAATGAAGAGCCATTTTGGACACTCCCAGCAGGCCAAGCCTTCTGTGCCCTGTCCAAATTCCTGACTCATGGGCTCATAATACATAATAAAATGTTTGTTGTTTTGGGGAAATAAGGAGTTGTTTGTAACGGAGCGGTCAACCCACGTAGCATGGTGACGCTGTCTGTGATATTCTGAGTGCTACAATGTTGTAACACGTAGTAATGACAATGAAGTTACTATTGTATAGTACCGTCTATTGTATAGTACCGTCTATTGTATAGTACCGTCTATTGTATAGTACCGTCTATTGTATAGTACCGTCTATTGTATAGTACCGTCTATTGTATAGTACCGTCTATTGTATAGTACCGTCTATTGTATAGTACAGTCTATTGTATAGTACCGTCTATTGTATAGTACCGTCTATTGTATAGTACCGTCTATTGTATAGTACCGTCTATTGTATAGTACTGTCTATTGTTTAGTACCATCTTTCTTCCAATCGCTGCCTTTTCAGCTGCCTACTTCCACTGATTATTGAATATTCCTTACAGGAAGGATGCCACTTGTTTTGCCATGGGGAAAAGACAAACAGATCCTAAAATCCAGTAGAATTAGGTGAGGGAACAACCTTTAAAATTCTTTCTCTATGTCCTTGTTAGATTAATACCTACTTGAGAAATGCTACACAGTGACTCCAAAGTAAGGATGAACTTTCGCAATCAGCAGTGGAAAAGTTTCGATTAGGGATGCATCTTAAAATGATGTAATTAAAACTTATGAACCGCTGATATTTCACAGAGGGAAGTTGCGACAACTATGTCTCTGGACAAATCAAGAATGAATCAAAAGTCAATTCCACCAAATTGTGATGTGAATACAGTATTGTGCACTTCTCGATTCCCAAAGCATGATCTTCAAAGAAGCAACTTTCACAAGGAACGTTCAAGGCCTCCTTTGTTGTCCCAAAGGCCTCCCCCGATTCTTTTTCCAATCATCTTTTTAAGTGTTAACTGTGTCATTGTCTTTCTTGTATTTTTCTGCTCTAATTGTCAGTTTAGCTAGGTCATTGTCTGCCACCTGTGTGGAAGCCTGTGTCTGTGCCAGCATTTCTACTTTCACTGAGTATCAGTACTGTATCTGTCACATGACGCTGAGGGTGTCTAACACACACAAATGAGAACTTGGCCTAACAGACCCTTTTGGACAGGAATATCTCAGCCAGGACCCATCTAACAGGGGGTTAGTTCATTGCAATTTTTATCAATGTCAACTTTTACTTTTATGTTACCTAAATGTAAGGACTCAAGTTAGGCATGAAACAGTAACGAGGACGTCACTGTACATAAAACCAGGATGTGGAGACTTTGTCAGGAGAGGGCTTCCTTCAGCCACAGCAAAACACCCCCTCCCCCCACCATACTTGTATTTTTAAGGTTGACTCACATTATGAGCTACTGAGGGTAGTTATCTGTACCCAGAAGCATGGTATAAGCCGTCAAGGCTGAAGTCTCTATCACTGATTCAGTATTTAGCAATGTCTTAATTTACCAGACTGTTGTGCAGCAACTATTGGCTCTTCAACAATAATGTCCACCTTCTTCTCCTTGTTTACTACAGAGGGCAAGACAGTCAGATTCTGACTTTCCCATCTTCTCTGAAGCGCAGTGAGACATGTGACTCGATTTTGAACAATTTGATATAAGAGGAAGTCTATACACACACATATGTATGTGTGTACATATGTACAGGGCATTTTTCTCCTGCTACAAAATGATATGTGCTTCTCTCAGTTCTGGTTACCCCCTTTTGTCTTGCCTTTGAATGTGACCCAACGAATATTTGATGCCATAGTAGTCAACACGAGACCGGGGAAAAGCCTGGGAGAAAAACAAAAGCTAAGGACCTGCAGATTGTAGTGTGTAAGGACAGAAACAATTTAAATTCTAGCTGATGGTAGTGATCCAAAGATTGTATTGTGGCACTACCTACGTTGTTCAATGAAACGTTTGTATGGTTTATCTACTGTTAATTGGGTTTTGGGTTATTTGCAGGTGAAAGTGGCAGTGATCCATTTGTTTCCTCAACAATATTTATCCAGAGCCTGCTATGTTACCAGGATATCACAGTGAACAGAAACTAAGTTCCTATTATCATGATATCTACATACAATTGAGGGTGGGCAAGAGATAACAAATAAATAGATACGAGGTTATGATAATGCTATGAAGGAAAAGCATGATAGAGGAATGGAGTGTGTGCTATGTTCATAGGGGAGTTTGCAAAGTCTCTGATGATACGTGAGCAGGCATCAGAAGGAAGCAAGGGGGCAAGCAGTAGGGGTACCTGCGTGTGGTCAGCAGCCTTTAAGGTGATCCCTATGGCCTCCAGCTCCTTCATGCCCTATGTAAAACTTTCCTGGAGTCGGGGCTGACTTACTGACTCCCATCTGAGGAAGAGAACATGGCAGACAGGAGAGACTGCAAAATGAATGTGCTTCCAGCTTAGAGAAGTAAGGTGTCATTTGTGAGAGAGCCCTTGGAGGAGTCCGAGTGATAAGGGACCATGATCTGCCAACGGCTTGAGTGACCTTGAAAATGGATGCTCCCCACCCCAGTTGAGGCTTCAGATAAAACCACAGCCCTGTTCATAGCTTGACTGCGCTCTCTCAAGATCCCTGAGCCAAAGGCATCCAGTCAAGTCTTCCCACTGATTCTAACCACAAAAACTACAATAAATGTATGTTGTCTTAAGGCACTAGATTTTGGGATTGTTATTTTACAATAGATAACAATCTGGGAGAAGAGCATTCCAGGCAGAGGTTACAAACAAATGCACAGCCCTCAGGGCAAGAATGTGCTAGATAAATGTAAGGAACAGCAAAGTGGCTGATGCAGAATCAACCAGGGGTAGAAGTAGAGGCCAGTGTTGGCGGAATGGGCTGGGCAGGGCAGGGTAGGGTATGAAAGCAGGGAAAGCTGAAAGCCACTATAGTTGTCTAGAACTTTCTCAACAGGGTCTCCTATAGTACACATTAAGGCATAAATTATTAACAAGTCCTTTTTGATTTCTCTGTTATGTTTGCTTGTTAAGTCATCTTGATCTCCAAACAGGCTGAATTTCATTCCAGTTTTTGCACTGACATGGTCTGGGTTGGAAAATGAGAGAATGTTTAAAATAATGGACAATGGGTAATAAAATTACCTATTGAGGTATGCAGAAGACCACCAAAATAACCCATAAGTTCTCAGCAGGATGAAACTCAATTGAGAGGAGAGCTGGTTATGATTACCAGGTATAACTGCTGCCAGATTTTAGCTATCAAGAAAGGAAGACAATGGGACATGGAGAAAACAGCATAAAGCAAAGCAACATTACCTGCCTTCTTTCCCCAAAGAGGGACAAACACTTAGCACCAGCCTGCATCTGTCAGGGAAGCTTAGGACTCAAATAATTACTTAAATCAAGACTTCTGTGTATCCATCTCTTATTCAATCCTTAAATCCTTACAGTGCAGGCAACTTTCAAAGTACCACTGACTAGAGAATTTGGTAAATAGCCCCCTTGTTCGTTGAAAAACTGACTCCAAAGAAAGAATCAAGAACCATCATTTAAGATACCTAGTAGGTTTGCAGAGATACCAGAGGTAAGTGCTTTACAGGAGTTGTGGAATTAAGATACGGTTGAGCTTTAAGAAAATCACTCTAGAAGGAGGTGCAAATAGATATTGTAGAAGAAACAATATTAAATCTTCCAGTCAGAGATTCCCTTGTGGCAAGGGATGAAGAAAATTCACGAAGACCAGTTTTTCAATATAGGCAGTATTACTTTTTAGCACTAAATGAAACCAGAGACCGCAATTTTCTAATTTTTTTTTTTAAAGAGGTCCCCAGTGGTTGCAAACACATTTTCAACAATTTGGTCTGGAGTTGTAGCGTTCAGTTTGGAAAATAACCCCAGACAAAAAACAACATATTTTCAAGAAGGAAGCACGGCATTTTCCTACCAATTACCGATGAATATCGAACTGAATTCTTAAGGAAATTAAATCGTCCTGGGACAGCACTGTTTACTCTGCTCAGGGACAAAAGATGGGTCTATTTTTACTCCTTTCACAAAACCTCGGTGCCATAAAGGAAGCTCTGGTCCTCACAAATCCGTTACAGGAATAACACATAATTGCTGTTGGTGAGATAAAAGTGACGAGCAAATCTCTTCCAGATAAGTTCCGAATTGAATCTGCTCTCCCTCTATCCTGACTCGGGTAAGAGGAGTTGGGACACCGGAAGGTGTAGCTGCTAGAGCCCAAAACCTCGCAGTCCCTCCCCCTTCACCCCATGCCCAGAGCTGGAGGGAGTTAAGCGCACAGGGTAAGGTATTCGGAGATTCTTTTCCTTGCCGACTCTGCCTTTTTTTTTTTCCCCCCTTTTTCCTAATCCAGTGCGACCATAGACAAACCGGGACCCTTGGAAACTTTTGCGAAATGCAGAGGACTTTGGCACCAGCATGTCACTAGTGAGGGAATCCAGGTGCAGAGAGGAGTAAGGACTCGCCCAAACTCACAACCTACGGCAGAACTAGAACTCAAACCCGGGTCCGTCAGGCTGTAAAAGCGCTCGCTAACCACTCAGTTTTCTCCAGCGTTCATGGAGGAGTAACTGCGTCCACACATCATTGCTCCCGGAAACTTGCAAGGATCCGATGCCACTGCACATCACTTCCCAAAGCGCCAAAGCGGCGCAGAAAACCAGTCCTCCTATGGAGACCAAGAGCCGGGGCTATAGCCCCAGCCTCAGGAAGCCCCAGAGTCCTCTAGGCCACGCTACCCCCTCCCGATCCCAGCCCACGCCGCGGATGCCCCCTTGACTAGCGCGGCCCAGAGCCGGGGCGGGGGAGGGGAAAAAAGGAAGGGGAAGGAGGAGGGCACGCATCCCACTCGACTCACCTGTCACCGGCCGCACCAGGGCGCCCGCGCAGGGCCGGCGTCGCGCGCCGAGTGGGCACCGGGCGCCCACTCCTCCCTCTCCAAGGGGCACCCCTTGCGGTCCCAGCCCCGGATCGCGAGCGGGCGGGCCCCCGGCTTCCGCCCCTGCCACCCGGCGTCACATGACCAGAGGGGCGGTGAACTGGGCGGGGCGTCATGTGACCGCTCGCCGGCGACGGCTGATGACGCTAAAGCCCGCGCTCGCCAGTTTCAGCGACAGGAAAAGGGAGTTAAGGAAGGAGTTGGGGTCCGAGTGGACAAGCCTGGGTGCGATCGGACGGAGCTGAGTCGGGCAGCCAGGTAAGGCGGAAGCGGGCCGGGCGACGGGGAGGTTGGCGGGAGGTGTCGCCTCCTTCGCGGGCGCCCCGCAGATGCCCTGAGCTGGGGTCTGGCGACCAGGTTTCGGGTCCTGGTGCTCGTCGCAGCCTTGAGGCTGTGGCAGTTTGCCTCCCTCTCCTTTCCAGACATCATCGCTGCATCCTTCAGCCCCGAGTGTGTGCGCAAAAGATGATCCATTCATGACCCACACCAATCTGATGTGAACTGACTGAAGGCAGGGCCTGGGGTAGGTCCATCAAAGAAAGTCGCTGGACGTCCGTTTCCTTTTCTCTTTGTACATGGTTGTGAGTGAAGCAAAAGGCACCAGTGTTTGGCACCTAGAGGACCTAGGAAGGGTGGTTTCTAGTATTGTCACTCTCACCAGATCACCTGCTTTTGTTGTTGTTGTGAGGAGCTGTTGTAAGTTGTGTAGAAGATGTCAGCTCTAGTTAAAGTTGTTGGGAGGGTGGAGTGGCAGTTGTGATGAGTTTTATAATAGAGAGTGAATGAGACAGAATGAGAATGAAGGAGGTAACACCCCAGCAGTGGCCTGAATGGAGAAGACTGCCTAAGAGAAGGTGGAATCTGGCATGTCGGAGTAAGGATATACAGCTCTGGCCTAATTATACGTGTAGGCCTGGATGGATTAAAATGGGGTCAGCACAGAGTCCAGAAAGTGTTTGCTCTGTGCCTACAGAAAGAAGGGAACAATGTGGATGTGTTTTTTATTTTTGTGTTAACTAATAATTGACTCTGCCCACAGAGATACTTAGAGACCTGCTATGAGGTCTGAGCTTTGACATCCTAATGCCAGCTGGAGGGTATTAGGAGGTTGGGGGGTATATGAGGGATGTTTAGGGCTTGAGGATGGAGGGTAGTGGTCATAGTACCTTTAAAAAGGAGGATCCAGAGAGCTGCCTTGTTCCCACTGTCATGTGAAGGAAGACAGAGCAAGAGAGCACTGGCCATGAACCACAGGAAGAGGGCCTTAGTCAGAATGTGACCACTCTGGTACCTTCATTTTGGATTCCCCAGCCTCCAGAAACTGTGACAAATAAGTTTCTGTTATTGCTAAGTTACTCAGTCTGGGGTATTTTGTTACAGCAACCCCAAAGGACTAATATAAAGCCAGTTAGGAGAAGCAAAATAACATGCTGGGGTAAAACCCAGGAAATGCATAATGTTGTTTTAGACTTTCTTGGAGACCATTGGTCCAAGGAACAAAAAGAGCCTTGTTATTTGGGGATGGCTCTGAGAGGATGCTGATAGAAACCATGGTTTCAACCTCAGTTGAAACTGTACCAGTGACATTTTGGGATGAATAATTCTTCACTGTGGATGCTATCCTGTGAATTATGTGCTTAACTGTGATTTATGGGAGAAACAGGATAGCGCGTATATACTCCATCTTTCCTCTCCATCTAGCCTCCTTACTTCTCAGTCTGGGATCTTTTCAGAATCCCAGAAGGACATTTCCCTCACCTCTCTGCAAAGGTAAAATTTCAGTGGAGTAATGTGGATTTTGCATTCCAAGGATAAAGATAGATGAAAAGTGGTAGATAATTTTGTTTATCCTGGTAGTATTTTTCATTATATATTATGTCTTAGCTTGGGCTGCTATTAAAAAATATCATGGACTAGTACAATGAGGTACCACCTCACACTGGTAAGAATGGCACACATTAAAAAAAAAAAACCAACAACAACAAATGCTGGCGAGGATGTGGAGAAAAGGAACCCTGGTACACTGCTGGTGGGAATGCAAGCTAATCCAACCATTATGGAAGACTGTATGGAGGTTCCTCAGTCTACTAGAAATGGAACTACCATATGATCCGGCAATCCCGCTCCTAGGAATCTACCCAAAGGACACAAAAACACTGATCCAAAATAGCACTGTACTCCTATGTTTATTGTAGCACTATTTGTAATTGGTAAGACCTGGAAACAACCCAAAAGTCCAAAAGTAGATGACTGGATCAAGAAGACGTGGTACATATACACAATGGAATATTATTCAGCAATCAGAAATGAGAAACTAGGGACATTTATAGAAACATGGATGGAACTAGAAGGAATTATACTCAGTGAAACAAGTCAGAAGGCAAGAGAAAAATATTGGATGGCTTTACTATTAGGAGGAATATGAAAGAACAAGAACAACAACAAAGAATAAGCTCAAGGAATTGGGTAATTATAACCAAAAGCAAACAAAAAAACTCAACAAGACCAAAAAGCCAAGTTAAACCAAAGGGACCATGGAGGGGGAGGGGAAGGGGGAGGGCAAAGACAGGGATGAGGGCAGAGGGTGCACAAGGGACTGAGGTGATGGTGCACCAGTGAAATGGTGGTGGGTACTCCCTGGGGACTACAAATGATGTCAAATACAATTAATAAAAAAAATTATGAATAAAAAAAATATATCATGGACTAGTGACCCAAATAATAGAAATTTATTTCTCACAGTTTTGGAGACTGAAGTTGGAGATCAGGTTGGTGTGGTCGCATACTGGTGAGGGCTCACTTCTGGTTCGCAGAAGGCAGGCTTCTTGATGTGGCCACGCAGTGGAGAGAATGAGTGAGCTCCGCTATCCCTTCCTGTCCTAATAAGGAAACTCACCGCATCATGAGGACGCCACCACCCTGATCTCATCTAAACCTGTTTCCCAAAGGCCCTTCATCAGTTATCATCTCACTGGGGTTTAAACATGTGAATTAGGGTAAGGGGACACACAGTAATCTCAGTGTTTTCCTGGAATTACTTGGAGTGCTTCAAAAAAATAGCTTCCTCAGAGTGTCTGCTAGAGACTGATTCTGTAGGTCTGAAACAATATCCATAAATCTGTATTTTTAGTAAGTATTTGACTGATTCTTGAGATCAGACTAGTTTGAGAAACCTACAAAATGTAATTTATCCTTACAATAATGCTATAAGGGAAATAAGATTCTTTCCTTTTTACATGGGAGCAAACTGAAGATTGAGAGGTTAGCAAAGCAGTTTATCCAGGGCCATGCCTTTCTAAGTTTGAAAGGCTATAGGACAGTGTCCATTTCTTTAGCATTATTCTAGAATGCTGCTCACAGTGTGATGATGATGAAGTTAAGGGTAATATTTCTTCTTAAAAGAGTCCTTCAATCTTTTAGCCTTTATAGTAATACTTGAGTTAGCACTGGGTCATCTTCATTGTATAGAAGGGGAAAGTGACTCTTGAGAGGCTGAATGATTTGCCTAAAATCATTCAGTTATTTAAGTGACACAGTCAGACTTTGAGCTCTCCTAGTCTTGTTTCTATTGTAACTTTGCCATCCTCACTTACCTCCTGGCTCAAATGATAGTATGCTTTGAAAATTGTACCTCTAAGAAAGGAGCTGTCTTAAGTTGTAGTCACTAAGCACATATGGCTATTTAAATTTAATTAAATGTAATTGAAAATTCAAGTTAAATACAATTTGAAATAATACAATTCCTCAGTTACACTAACCACATCAGAGGTCACACTCTTGATTATCCATTATCACAACCAGTACTGTGATTGTTCACAGTCACTACCAATTATAGTCATACAGACCTGTATGTGGCTATTTACTGTATTACACTATAGATTAGAGAACATTTTCATCATGGCAGAAAGTTCTATTGGACAGTGCTCTCTAGATAATTTAAACTTCCACTAAAATAAAGATTGACTAGAAAACTGAATATTTGAGCCATGTATTCAGTTTTTTTTTTTATAAGAAGTATTGTTTCTTATAGGATAGTTGGTGGTATAACAAGTACACCCCCAAATCGAAATGGTTTTGCACAACGCAAATTTTCAATTCTTTCAAGCAGGGAGCGTGTCTGGGCAGTTTCCCCCCAAACCTTGATGTAGTAGCCTATGCTCCTTCCCTTTAATGAGTCTCCCTCTTTAGTTTATGCCTTCTAAGGTCACTGCTTGTCCAATGGGAACAAGTTTGGAGACAGTGTATGTTTTTTAAGAGCTGTGCCTGAAAATGGGTCCCGTTTTCTTGCGTTGAATTCACTCCTGTAATCAGACCTGGCTGGGAGGCTGTCTTAGTGTCTTGATGAGTGTAAAGAGGAAATGGGTGCGGTGATACCGGGCTGCGTTTGCCACAAGTATCCTGGCCTTCCCTTCCCCCAGGAATGCTCTACGCAGCTATCCTAGCAGGCTGCCTGTACCTAGGGTAGCACCGAGGCTGTTTTCCTGTATGGCGCCTGCCGACTCACGTATGATGCCGTGTGTGGCCTTGATCTCACAGAAGCCTAATTTTTCCTGAGTTCTTGGTGTATTTAATCTTTGGGGAGAAAGAATTCTGTTAACTTTCACTTTTGTTTTGCTTCTCAGAAGTTCATAGCCAAATATGTATTTATAAGTATTATATGGTGTATGGTACTGTTAGGGGGAAAAACCCTCCTAAATAAATTACACAAATAAGTTATAAACTTCAACCCCCATTCCAAACCTACAAAATCCAAAAACTACAAATCCCATAAGGTCATTATCAAAAAACAAATCACTGAAACCTAAGGGTGGAGTTGAGCAGCCAAGCTAAATATAAAAACAAACACGTGGGCCTTGGGGGGGGGTTGCTTTTTCCTTGGAAGTCAACTCTCAGCGCACCGTTGGGTTCCAACTCCAAAAACTAGTAAAATATTTATAAATTTGTAGCCCTCTCTTCCCCCTGTGTTATTCACTACGCTATTTCTCCTTCCCTTGTAAATAAAACCCTTTAATAACCTTTGTTGTTTGTGCCTGCAGTTGGGGCATTATAAGTGCCGTTCAAGTGCACAAATAAAAATCCAGTCAGGCAAACCCATTTTATATTAGGGTTGCCCTGTAACAGTACTGAATCCTAGCAAACCCTAAAGACTGCATGATTGCATTTGAATTTTCTCATCTACTTGGTTTACCCCTTAATCTCGTCTTTGATACTGATTTTTATGAATTTGTATTTTTCCATCTTATGGAAAACATCTTATTTGTATTGTGTAAGCTAGCTCAACTTGTTTGATGGCATAAAGTAAATAAGCACTCTTATTTTACTGAAATGCAAACATTCAAATCATTGTCAGGCGGTTTCATTCATATTTATATTTCTATCACTTTCTTGATGTGAAATTATAATACCATACAAAATAACATGATGAGAACGGATGTTCTATCATCTAGATTCTAACATCTGTGACAAATTGCCAATTTGCTTAAGGTCTTGATTTTTAAAAGATAATCTTAAAAAATGAATAAAGCTAAAGATCTCATTTGACTATGCTAGACCAACCAGACCAAGTCTTCACCCTGCACTTTTAAGACCCTGTACACTATACTCTAAAATATACTGAACATTTGCTCACTGAATGGTTTGATCTGAAATTGAATTATACCGTGTGTGTTAGTAATAGCCTAACACCTCAAAGTAGTAATCAGCTTCTGAGACAGCTTCTTTGAGCCTTCTCATTTTGTTCCCTGTGTCTTTTTTATTGAGTCTAGTGACCGACATGGTAAGACAGTCAGTATCTATTTGTTGAATGAATGAATGAATGCAATTAAAAAGGACAAATGATAGTGTAAGTATGAGAGGAAGATGATAGCGATGGAAGGATGGGAATGTCAGACACAGCCCCATGCAAGAGTAGGGGTAGGTACTGTGCATTAGACCATGCTAAGATATTCCTTCTTATCTTAGAGATGCTAAACACAGGTCCTGAGATGTTAAGCCAGCTGCTCCAGGCTACTTAGCAACAGTGCCTGAATTTATATTATGTTTGTATTATTCTAAAAAAATCTTTTATTTTTTTGGACTACTGTATAGTCTTTCCATCCATCAGAGCCTGTGTAAATTTGCTTCAATTTTCTAGTTGGTTTCAGTGGATTCCACTTCAGGTGGTTTATGAATTAAACAAAGATGTCTTGGTACGCAGCTTTACATAAGAGGTCCAAAGCTTAGAGTGTGGTGGTTGAAGATATAGATTAGGGAGTGATTAATGTGAAGGTACTAGCTGAAACTATTACAGTGGGTGAGCCACAGGAAGATAAGGGTTTATAGAGAAATCCTGCTTTTATTGAAACAGAATCTAGGATCTCACCATATCTATAAATCTGCTAGAACCCACAGGAACTATCAGGAATAAATATTTTGTACAGCATATGTGTCAGAGAAGTTAAAAACATGTTTTCAAAATACTCCCTTATGAAACTCTTTTTTTGGCACTCTTCATTTTCTTAAGAAACCCACTTTTGTTTTTAAGAACTGCACTGTTGCTTCTTCAGAGATTCAAGGAATCTTCTGGAAGAGACTATTCACTTACCTTTAACAGCTGAGGACAGTTATCTTTCCCATTTACTGAGTGTATATGTGTTGGGTGGCAGGATACTTTGGTATTTTCTTAAGGGATGTAGATGGTAGATAATAGTGTGACAGTTATGCACTATCAGATGCAGTCATATGGATGCTTGCAGCAGTTGTATTTTCCTGTGCAGTTATTATTCTGACTCAAATCTTGTTTCATTGTGTTTTAAAACTTAGGTAATAATTTCACGATGCCAGGGCGTTCCGGTTCAAATTCAGGTTCAACTGGTTTTATATCATTCAGCGGTGTAGAATCTGCTCTCTCCTCCTTGAGAAACTTCCAGACCTGCATCAGCTCTGGAATGGATACCGCTTCTAGTGTTGCTTTGGATCTTGTGGAAACTCAGAGTAAGTAATAATTAGAACTCACTTGTATGTCTACTTTGAGGTAACCCTGGGGGTACATTGCTCTAGCAAGATACTGCTCACCGTGCAAGGAACCCTGAAACAATCATTTATTCCCCATAGATGTCTGTTTTCGCATCTTGTTTTACATACCACATGGGTATGTACTGAGTATGAAATGAGACTCTTATTCACGTGCCTTCAAATGGTTCTGTGCCACTTGAAACCTAGCTGGAAATGCGTGGCCTCAACCACAAAGGTTTCTGACCTCAAGGAGCATACAATCGAAAATATGTGTCATTTGCGAACCATACCATCTAAAAATGGATAAATGAAAATGTTAAGCTTCACTAATTTTTTTTGCTATTATTCATCATCAACAATCCACAAAG
Organism: Galemys pyrenaicus; assembly: GCA_019455555.1. NCBI lineage: Eukaryota > Metazoa > Chordata > Mammalia > Eulipotyphla > Talpidae > Galemys > Galemys pyrenaicus. The sequence goes on along the minus strand of JAGFMF010011709.1, from coordinate 10,615,425 downwards.
TAAATTTTGACTATGATACAGTGATTAAGTAACTGCTTTTTGCTGTGAAAAGTTGTCAGTATAAAAATCAACTGTGACTGGCTGCAGGCATGTTATTATTATTTTTTATAGTTAACAGGAAGTTTTTGCTTTTATTTTTTTCCATTTTCATCCTCCCTTCTTCTCTCTTTCTTCTCCCTTCACCTTAGCCTCAGAAACTTTACTTCATTTATTAGTGTCCACTAGCGTTAATGAGTATTTTGCTTTGTTGAATCATGTACTATGTGAATGTCTAGTATTTGTCTTTATCGTTCTGTCTTGCTATACTACACATAATTCCCTGAACAATTTTGTTGTAATTGATAACATTTTCTTTTATGAACAGTATTCCATTTGTGCATGTCCCACATCATCTTGATCCAGTCCTTTATCAGTGGACATTTAGGTTGTTTCTTCCAAAAATTTAACTGTATTTTTCTCATGCTTGTTTGTGCAATAGGCAGACTAAGCATATTGCTGGGGTTCTGGCAAGTGACGGTCTCTATAAAATTAGAAAAATTCACTTTGATGTACTTAACCAACATTTTTTGAACAGAAGATCTATAACCCTGTTACTTGCTTTCTTTGGATTAAAGTTGTTTTTATTTGACATTATATGGAGATAGGGGAGTAACATGATCTTTTGGTTTTCTTTGTAAATCATTAGCTATCAGCAACTTGGTTGTGATATACCTTGGTATGATGTGTTTATTATGGCTGGTGTTGGAATATATAAATTTATGAGTTTATAGTTTTGATTAAATTTGGAAAAACTTCTGTAATTTTTTCAAATACCTTTTCTATTTCTCACCCCCCCCCCCTTCTCCTTCTGGGATTCCAACTATGTGTGTATTAGACTGCTTCATAATATCTCATAAGTCACTGAGACTTNTGTAATTTTTTCAAATACCTTTTCTATTTCTCCCCCCCCCCCCCTTCTCCTTCTGGGATTCCAACTATGTGTGTATTAGACTGCTTCATAATATCTCATAAGTCACTGAGACTTGTTTTTTTCCCCCCAATCTTCCATTGAGATATTTTCTCTAAGACTTCAATTTGAGTAGTTTCTGTTTGTCTCAAGGTTATTAATCTTATCTTCTACAGTGTTTAATTAAATGCTGTTAAATCTATTCAATGAATTTCTAATTTCAAACATTGTGTTTTCAGCTCTTAAAGACATAAAGAATTAAATGGAGTCTTCTATCTACTATTTCTCTTTCATTAGGGTCCTGTCTTCCTGTGTATTCTTGAGTTTATGGGACATATTTATAATAGTTGCTTTAATATCTTTGTCTCTAATTCTGTTATCTTTGTCTACTGTTGCTTCTTTACAAGGTCATTGACTGCATTGTATTACTGAGTGTTTGGATTTTGTTGTCTTCCTTTAAAGAGTGTTAGCATTTATTTTGGAAGCAGCCAAGTCATTTGTGTATTAGGCTGGTCCTTTCTAGGCTTGCAAAACGTTGTTAGGGTGATTCTAATATTCTAATAGCTTCTCATAGAGCTAATTTAGCCTTGTTACAAAACTTGACTCTTCTGTAGTCTCTATTTCTCGCTTAGATCGTTCTGTAGACTAGTTTGACTCTGCTGCCTGAAATTGATATGTCTTCCAATCCTGTGTGAATTGGAGCATTGTTCATTCTGCGTTTCCCAGATTAGGTTTCAGCATCAAGGAGAACCCTGTGCAGATGTGTAGAGTGCTGTCTCTGAATCTCTCCCTCCCAGTGCTCGGCCTTAGTCTCCCTGAATTCCAGTCAGTGTCTCATTCCACAAGACTGCCCTGCTCTGCTTGGAAGGACAAGGGCAATTGAAGGACTTATATTAGTCACATCATTTTTTGCAGGTATTATGTTCTGCTCTGCCTGATGTCACAAGCAAGTATTTCATGTATTTTGCCCAGCTCTCTAGTTCATGGCAGAAGGGCCAGTTCCATTCCAGTTATTCATTCATGGTTGGCATAAAAGTCACCCCTAATCTTCTCAATGGTGGCTCTACAGGTCTTAACCCTGCCCACCTGGATCTGTAGTATCATTTTTGGTAATGATGGAAATTTCACTTTGGTAGGTAACCCTGGATAACAATCTTATGAAATCTCAAGCAGTGAGCTGGAGCATAAATTTCCCGTGGAGGAAGCATGATAGTTTTTTTCAGGATTTGCTTTGGAGACTCTCCAGTGTTTAAGCTATAGAGTTTCAAGATTATTTGTTTAGGGCCTCCCTGGTGGTGCAGTGGGTTAAGCAATGTACTATGAAGCAAACCACAGCCACTGCAGCACGAGTTTGACAGGCGGGGAACCCACATGGTGCAGCAGACCTCTCCTGTTGTGCCCGCTGCTCCCCTCAGCAGTGTACTTCCTTTGATCTGCCTGTTCTGCTCCCTGCTCTCTGTGGTGAATCCTTTTACCCCCCGACCCCCCCCACACACCTCTGGCCTATATCCCAGTGCTTGTTTAGTTTTTTAAAGTAAGAAGCATATTTGGGTGCAAACATAGCATGCTCTGTAATTTAAAAAGAAATGTAAAGCCATTTGTTGAAAGTTCATGCTCTACAGCAGGAGGTGGCCAAGTTTTCTGTAAGGGGCTAGAGAGCACATATTTTCAGTGCTCTGGGCCATGCCGTCCCTGTCGCTGTGTGGCAGCTCTGCTGATTGGTGCAGTGCCCATCAGGTACAATCCCTAATGAATGGGCGTAGCTGTATTTTTTCTCTAAACTCTCATTTTATCATTAGTAACAAATGCTGTTAGGTATTGTTTCTGAATCCAGCCATGGTTTGTCAGCCTCTGCTTTCAGGCTTTAGATAGTTATTAGATACTTGTTAAAAGAGTAGGTTATTTTGATTTATTTTGCAGCAAATAACTCAACTTTGCATTTGTCAGAGTTGGCTAAATGAAGGAAGAAAATGAGCAAATTATATGAAGGAAAAATGAGCCAAAAAAATGATAGTGACCAGGAGCCTACAGTAATTATGAACTCCATTTGATACACATTTTAACAATTGTCAGGAGTCCGAATAACAAGGTAGTCAGCAGATACTTATGCAATAACTGTTCCGTGTATAATTCAGTGCTAGTCTTAAAGAGGACACAGCCTAGTGTTAAGTACTTCCTCCTTTCATAGAGTTGACAATCGCAATGGGCAGACTAACACACACTGACATGCCAAAACAATGGGGAAGATGCTAACAGGCTGCAAATAAATAACTACTGAGCTCATCAAAAAAGTCATATAAGCTCTCAAACTCACAATGTCGAGCACCCACTTTTCAAAATTCAGATTTTTTTTTTCAAACTCTAATTTTATTATTATCAGCAAATACCATGAAGTGCTGTCTTTGAAATGACAGTCCCACTTTGTTCATTTTCAGGAAAATGCCTGGCAGTGGCCCAAGTCTGAATAGCTACTAAAATCTGTCATCCACGATAAAAACAATTCGTTTAGTCTACAGCTCAAACGATTAAACAGGGCTTTTCCTTGAGACAACTGTCATTCTTTGGTAAGCAGCAGAAATATTTCCTGAATGCTTACTGTTTCATTGTCTGGTATTAAAAAGATGTGTATTCAGTGATTGAGATTTAACAAATTGTACTGCTTCATCAAGGGCATCCTTCATCAAGGGCACAAATGATGACATTTGTGATACTCCAAGTGATAGAGGAGAAGAATGTGATTATTGGTGTTTTTACATTTGGTACCATTTACCTAAGGCACCAGCATTTTCCCAACAGTTGCTTTCATACTGTTATTACAAATGTTCAACACAATAAAAAACTCTAACCAGGACCTCCCCAGTGGCGCAAGGGGTTAAGTCGCAGCACTATGAAGCTGTTAGCAGCCACTGCAGCAAGAGTTCAAACCCCAGCCAAGGAGGTGACCCACATGATGGCACTGCTCCCTTCAGCAGTGTATCAGTCTATCTGCCTGTTCTGTTCTGCACTGTCTCTGGTGAATCCTCTTACCCGCTGCACCTCTGGCCTGTACCCTAGTTCTTATATGCATAAATAAATAACTCTTAAAAAAAATCTCAAACTAACAAACAAAAACAAAAACCCAAAGAAACACATTACAGTTGCTATGTGAATTGTTTTGCGCTTGTAAACCACTGGCAATGAAACTGGATTTGAATGTTCATGAGCAGGAGGGAGAGAGTCTGTTACAGCAGTTTTAATGTGATATCAGATCAAGGAACTAGCGAGTTTTTAATACCTAGTATTTAAGGAAATTTGGAAGCAACTGAACTTGTAACAGTAAATGGAAAACTTGCAGGAGACAGAGCTGATCTCATTGCTTAATTACAAGGACTTAGAATCTCTCTGACATGGGCTGTTGTCCCAGCTCCAGCCTTAGTTCTGTAACTTGCTCAGTGTTTGGGAGTTTCAAACTTCTAATTTCTTATCTGTAAAATAGGGTCAACAGTGCCTCCTAAAGTTGATAGGAGTCAATAGAACTATTGTTTATTTAATAGTTATCATCAATAGCCTAAAATTTGTAAATTTAAGTAAGTAAATTAGTAAAATTTTAGTGCATGATTAAGGGGCATCCAGGGACCCTAAACTGTTAAGGGGTCAGATGCCCCCAAAAGGGGCCAGTCATCTGCTTCACAAAGGCAAAGGAAGAAGACCTTTAGTGTAAAATATCTTAAATAGAATTAGTGTGAGTGTGTACTGAAAGAGGAGAAGTAAGGCTGTTTTTGGTAAGACTCTGAAAACTGCCTGTCCATTCGTGGGCAAATGCCCAGCCACAGACTGGACCTTAAATATGGTTACTGTGGCCTGAAAGCTTGTTAAAATTTTTTAAAAATATATTTATGACATCATCCTTCATATTTGTACAATATATATTTTTCCCTGTGAAATTTCCACCACCAGTTCACCCTTGCACCACCACCATAGTCCCTCGTGCTCTTCCCACCTCTGACCTTATCCTTTTCCTTCCTCTTCCTCCCCTACAGAATGTCTCTGATCTATATTTGCCTGATGGTTTTGATTTTTCCTTTATTATATTTACTCTTTTCCCTCCTAATTCCTTATTTGGTTCCTCTACATTCCTCCTTTAAGTGAAACCATTCGATAATTTTCTTTTTCTTTTTGGCTTATTTCACTGAGCATAATCCCTTCCAGTTCCATCCATGTTGCTGCAAATGGCATGAGTTTATCCTTTTTGATTGCTGAGTAATATTCCATTGTGTAAATATACCACATCTTCTCGATCCAGTCGTGTATTTTTGGGCATTTGGCTTGTTTCCATAGTTTACCTATTGTAAATTACACTGTAATAAACATATGGGTGCAGGTGTCCTTTTGAATTAATGTTTTTGTGTCCTTTGGATAGATACCTAGGAGTGCAATTGCTGGATCATATGAAAGCTCCATTTTTAGTAGTCTGAGGAACCTCCACGCAGCTTTCCATAGTGACTGGACCAGTCTGCATTCCCACCAGCAGTGTAGGAGAGTTCCTTTTTTTCCACATTCCTGCCCTCATTTGTTGTTGCTAGTTTTTTTATGTGTGCCATTCCCATTGGTGAAAGGTGGTACCTCATTGTGGTTTTAATTTGCATTTCCCTGATTACAAATGATGATGAACATTTTTTCATATGCCTGTTAGCCATTTGCTTGCCACAAATTTAAGGTACCTTCTGGTGGGAAACCACAACAAAGGGGTTAGGCAGGTCTCAGAGTGTTGGGACAGAAGGAAATACCACAGCAAGATAACTTCTGACATGGTCTCTGCCAAGGACCATGAGCAACTTTCCCATAAGCTTCTTCCAAGTATCTCTTCTGTTACTCTATGTCTCTCCTCCATGTGTCTCTTCCAGATCTCCTTCCCAGCAGTACCAGGGTGCAAGTTGGGCTACAGAAGCAAGAGAGACAGCCCTGCCTACCTTCTGTGTTGTTTAAGTCCAACTGGCTGCTCAGGCTGCCCCTGCTGCCCAGTCGCTCCCTAGTTCAGTTCATGGCATCTGGGACTTAGACTGTAGTCTAAGGCAGCTTCATGTAAGTGGGGTTGGGGAAATGGTGCTTTCCCTTCACAGAGGTGGACAGTCTATAACAAAATGAAGGGTTAGAAGTAGTCCTGTCATGTGAGAGGGGAACAAAGAAAGATGAGTTTGGAAGTCTGAGTAAGGTTTTAAGTTTGAGCTCAGTCAGCAGTTCATCAAAACTGCAAAGGTTAATTAAAAAAACCTGTTTATGGTCTAGCTGGGAAGTAAGACATATTGTTGTTCCATCATTAAGTGACCATTGCCTTTTCCAGGGAGTTAGGAGTTGGTGACTAGAGGGTTTATCAGTTTATCATTGAGGAGAAGCGTCATGAGGGCTGGTTTTAGAAAGAGACTTCTTGGACTACTGAAGACCTATGGAGGAACTAGAGCTCAAGTGGCTAAGGAGACGTTAATTTTAATAGCTCAGGTAAAAAAAATATGTAGTTCAACATAGTTCTTAGAGTTGAAATGAAGGGCATTTGATTCCTCTGTGTGGAATAATCTGGTATTATTCCTCATTGTAACATAGGCGGAGACTTTCATAAAATATAGGACTCTGCAAACAGCGTGCCTATTCTTATCTCACATCTTAACTTCTGCAAACTCTGTAATTTCTGTTTGCTTCAGTATCTCATTTGAAAAGGTATTATTGTGGGAATTAAACGATGCAGTGCTTGCAAACTCTATAGTGCAGTACAAGAGTACACAGGAGAGGTTCGCTATTAGTGTTTCAGTCATTTGGTTTGCCTGTGAGTTGATGGTTTTGTTAGATAACGGAATGGATTGAAGAAGTTCAAGTACAAAAGAGGAGATAGGAAAGTTGAGGGGCTTTCAGAGCAGAAATACTCCCTCAGCCTTGTGAGATTGGGCCAGTTTCTGTTGACCTTCTGGGCTGTCTGACTTCATCACAAATTTGAATAAGTTTTGGTAAAACATGATATTGAGCTGTATCATTTTTTCACTTTGGATTGCGTTTTTCCTCTCCCTCTCTTACTAAATTGCTGGTAAAGAATTTTGGCTACCAAGAACTTGTGGGTGGTGGTGTGTTGTGTTGTCTGCTGGTTGTGCCTCCCTACGCCAGCTGGCTCGTCCCAGGCCTGGTCTCTAGCTTGGGCCCCTCTGCCTGCACTGGCCCAGGCTACGGGAGTCTGAGCCACCTGGTGTCTGCCAACACGTGTTAATTTTTCTAAATTTGTTGGTATTCTAGTTCACCTTCCTCTTTTGATCCATATGAGAATTGACATTTATTCCATTAGATTTTTCAGACTTAAAAAATTTATTATGTAATATTCTGCTTCCTTAAGCAGAATGCACTGACTTAATTAACCAAAATTATATCGTTATTTGTATCATTTTTATGCAACCAAATTTTCATAAGCTCTTCAAGTTTAGTTCAGTAAACTTGAGCGGTGGTCCTTCCTTAAAAGACATCAATGCACCTTCCCTAAAACATCAACGTGTTGCAGCCCTGACTCCATTTCCCCAAGCCAGCTCATGTCTGGGGGTGGACTTCAGAGGACTGGTTCAAGTTCTGTAACTCTGTGGAAAATGTCTGTGTGGGGGGTATGAAAGTCGTTTTTTTTTTTTTTTTTTTTTTTCCAGAGTCTTGTTAATTATGTGTGAGGAACATTTGGAAGAAAAGCATAATGTACTTTAAGTTGCCCAACAGTCCAATAGATCAGAAAACCCTGTTGGAGATCATCTCCATTGTTTTTCATATTGATATTCTTTCAGTGACTCCATGGAACCGTAAGGCAGAGACCTCAGCTGCCATGGTACCAGGCAGGTACCTGGGGGCTTTTTGAACTATGCCAGGGGTAGGGATGATAATAGTGATAAAGACAATCATGGCAGAATTACCACATATTTCTCATGTGGAAGGCCCTGTGCAGTTTTGACATGTCTCATTTGGATTGATCCCCGTTGTGTACATGAACAAACTGAGGCTGGGATGTTCCCCAGGTCCGAGAGCTGCAATGTAGTGGACTTGGTTTTAAGTATATCACTCAGCTAAACCATGGCACTTTATTGAAATTGTGTCCAAGTGATGGTATTTGCAGAATCATTGTGTTACAGGGCAACTCTAATATAAAATGGGTTCCCCTCACTGGGTCCTCCACACGCGTGCTCAGAAGACTTTTATAATAAGTCCCAGCTTCAGGTACACGTGACAAAAGTTATTAACAGATTTTATTTTACCAAAGAAGGGGAATAAAATAGTAATAATACCAAGGGAAAAAGAGAGGGATACAAATCCGTAAATATCCTACCAGATCTTCTAAGCAATGGCGCATTGAGAGCTGGCTCTGAGTCGAGAGAGATGGCTCCAAAGGAAGAGAGAGCCCAAGGCTCACCTCTGGTTTTATAGCCAGCCTGGCTGCTTAACTGCACCCTCAGGTCCCAGTGACCCACTCTTCAATAATCATCTTACCAGATTTGTGGTTCTGGAACACTGATGGTCTGGAGTGGGGGTTGGAGTCCACACACCCATCAGTGTAATCCATTCAGGACTGCCTTTCCCCCTAACAATTCCCCCCTTTCACTTTTTTGTCACCATTTCTATGGTGATGAAGTGAAATGCATGGATGCTGGAGTGCAGCTTTAGATGATCATTTTTCAGGCTTCCAGCTTAAAAAAAAACTGTCAGTTCCCAGGTATTGTCCAGTGCGGTTAACAGAAAATTTCCTCTGTTCTTGGAAAATAGTTTGCCAGTCCGTGCAAGAAGAAAATCTGGAGGCATTATCCAAAACAAAACAGCAAATATTTCAAAATTACAGGAATAAAAATCTTAAAAAATTGGCTCAACATATCAAAAAACAAATTCTCTCCATCTCGATCACAACTCTATCCATAGCACAGAAACTTTCAAACCATTTTTCTATTTTTTTGCATAAAACCACTGGGCAGAACAACCAAACATCAATTTAGGCTGACTTTGTTGGAATACTCCAGATAGGAGCAGCGTGAACTCACAACATCTAGTCCGAGTTGGCTGCAGGAACAACGTTGGTCTGTTTCACCAGACTCCACCTGGGCTTTCCTCTTCTCGAGGTCACCAGGACTTTGCTCTTTTTCCGGGTTTTCCAGTCCTGCCAATGGAGGCAAGCTTCCTCACCTTCTTTGGAAGTCTCTGGAACCCTACAAGCAAAGCAGTAGTTTCTCCTGTTCCTGGTTCAGCTCTACTTCAACTTCAGGAAGAAATCCAATCAAAGCCATACAATGAAAAATATTTCCAATTTTCTAATTGAAGCATACAAAACTCCCTATTGAATTTATGCAAAAATACTCTGCCATGAGTAGTAAAAATTACTACCATTATTATTTGTACTATGTTGCTATCAAGGGGAGAGAAAATGCAAACACAAGTTAGCTTTACAGATCCTGGTCATTCTGAACAGGAAAACTCTTTGAAACAAAAAAGTAAAGAAGTTGTTGATATTATTTGACGCAAAACTTCAAGAATCAGGTTTATCTCCAACTTCTGTTCAGTTCTTTGTAGGAAATTTTAACTGCTAGAAGTTCCATTAATTGGAATCCATTGAAGCCTTTTTCTTCATATTTTCTAGACACAATTTAAGCAGATATCAAACCGTTGATGCATATAATATTTCAGGGCAACAATCAAAATTTACAATTTTTACACATATCAGGTACTGGATAGATTTATACCAATGTTAACATTATTTTTGTACAGGCCAAAGTTTTACTTTTTCACAATGACAACGCTTCCCTTTCTGTTTTATTTCACCAGGTAAACCAAATAGGTCGAATTTATCTAATGCCTTTCCCAGGAAGAAAGGGAGAAATTTTGTGAAATGTCTCAGGAGCGCTACTGAGGTTCCACAAAATTTCCTTTGATCAACCAATTGACAGACTACCAAGTTTCACTTCAATTTAGATTTCTGAGAAGCTTTGCCATAACATTAGAAAACAACAGCAACAACCATATGAAAGCACCGGCTCAGTTCAGTAGTACAATGTCGGTGAACCATAACCTTTGTTTTACAAAAACCTGAAATATTCTTACAATATCTGTGGGCACCATCTAAATAGTTTTACAACCTTAAAATGCCAAGACAGGCACAAGGGAAGGACATATAACAGACATACACCATATAGACATAGAGAGCTCTTTAGTTATTGTACAACACACGTGGGATACCTCATGCAGCTGCAGTTTCGCGCATAGGCCAAAAAAAAAAAAATTGTGGAATTAAGTAATACTTAAGTTCTTCTGTTTTTCTTGAATAAATATCGTAGGTCTTCAATGGGTTCACAAGACCAATGGGTTTTAGTCTCTGGATCAGTTCCTTCTGGGGCTTTCTTTTTCAGTCAGTTCCTTCTGTGGAGCCCCTGGGCTCCCCTATTCTTCATCTGACCCTTGTCTGTGTACTATTGCTTGTCTCCATTCCTCTGTACTTGGCTTTGGTTTCTTTTATTCTTGTATTCTTTCATATCTTCATCTGAGTCTACCTTTCCCCCTAACAATTGCAATATTTAGCAATGGCTAACTGAGAAAACTGGTCATTTTGTGGAGGGTCGTATTACCTGCTTTTTTCTTTTGAATATCAAAATGGTGTTATCTGCTTATTCTGAAACAACCTGTTAGCCTTTGTCCTCTTCTGATAGTGAAGTTCTCAACAGCTAACCTTGGACATTCTCCAGTTGTGAAGCCACAGCTTGCAGCCTCTGGCTGCTTCTCTTTGTAAAGAGAATTGACTGGCTCATGGAGGACAAAGCATGGACCTTTCAGGGCTTCTCACCCTCTGGGTCCACTTCAGAACTCACTGTCATGACAGGAAAGGAAATTCCCTTTCTGTCAAGCGATGGCGCCAGACTCCTCTCTGCACACAGCCAGGTGTAGTCCTGCAGGTACAAGCGATACAGTGAGTTGACTGTATGAGTCTGTTCTCTCATGTGTCCAGAACTTGGCTTCTGGCTAAGAGTAATCATTTCTCACCATACTCCCCACCCAAGCAGGAAACTGTTTTTACTTTGTGACTCTTCCAACTTAAGGATGGTCCATCAGAGCTAAAAATTACATGGTTGTGGACAGTTATGGTCCTCATGAATAACGGAACTTTCAAATTTGTAGACACTAAGTATTTTAGTTGAGTTTGTAGTTCCCAATCTAGGTACTCTGGGGATAATGTCCTAGTCCTAATATTTGGTATCCTGAAGTTTAAAGATTTGGTGAATATAGACAAAGTGAAAAGAAAACCATGATCATTCATAACCCTCTCATCAGTCACCTTATTTTATGAAAAAGGAGTAATCATTTTACTTAGTTTTTTATGTTAGGAGTGTTTTCAAATTATTTAAATGATTGGATATGCCAGCATAATCAGCCTGACATACTCAAGAAGTATTTTCTTTTTTTATATATATGATTTATTTATATGTATTTTACATCATTGTTCATTTTGTATATAATGTGTGCTTTCTCCTCTCAGGTGTAGTCCCCATAAATTCTCACCACCAATTCACCCCTGCACCATCACCATAGTCCCTTGTGCTCTTCCCTTCCCTGTTTTGATCATCTCCCTCCCCCTCCCCGGCTGAATGTCTCTGATTTATAGTTGTCTGTTAATTTTAAAAATTTATTGCTATTATTTTTTAATAATTATTATTGGTTCCCCTATATTCCTCCTATAAGTGAAACCATCCGATACTTTTCTTTTTCCTACTTAAGAAGTATTTTCTTCGGAACATCCACTTTCTGGAGTTTCACTATGCTGTAATGTATTTCTCTAGCTGGAGAACTGCTTCACATTAGCCAGTGCTCTAGTTTAATTGGGAAGTTTACTTTTTGGCATTGTTCCTGTACTTTGTTCCATAATTATATTATTGAATAGAAGCAGTAAATTTTAAGTATGTGATTATAGTGGTAATAATCGCTATAACAATAAGAATAACAATAACCATAAAAAGCCAATATTTATATTATATAGCTTTTAACTGGTGCCAATTTTAAAAGCAAAATATTAGAACTCAAGTGAAGACTATTGAAAATAGCTACTTAATTATGTTATCCATCATGCTAAAAGTAAAAGACATTTAAAGTGTTTGCTAGGGAATATAAAAAATTCAGCTTTCTAGAAAAACTCAGTTATTTGCCAGTATCTTGATATTTCCCAGGTATAACAAAAAGCTCCACTAGCCTATACCGCTGCCAGCTACCAAATGTATGGGTGTTTTCCCACACCAGGAAACTCTCTGGTTCTCTGCAGACACCAACAATTCAATTCAATTCTGACTCTACCTGGAATTAGTGCCAGATCCAGTAAGTTCAGGGCTCCTTCCTACTAGGCCTGCTCTCCCTCACCCCCTCCCCATTTCCCCATCAGCTCTTCAAGTTTGCTGATTTGCTAGAGCAGCTCACAGAACTCAGGGGAACAGTTTATTTGCTAGATTGCCAGTGTGTATAAAAGGACACAACTCAGGAACAGCCAGATGAAAACTACACACCTGGGCAGGTTACGGAAGGGGAGTCCATGTCCAGTCCAGGTGCACCAGCCACGTGTTCACCACCCTGAAAGCTCTCCAGACCTGTGCCGGAGGGGTTTTATGAAGTCTTCATTTCACAGGCATGATTGCTGAAATCATTGGCCAATGTCTTTTGCCCACTGGAAGTCTGGGGGTGGGATTGAAGGTTCCAGTCCCCTAATCATGTTCCCCAGGCAACTCCCCCACTCCTGCAGCCACCCAGAGCCCACAGCCAGCAGTCATCTCATTAGCACATGAAAGGATATTTGCTACTTTGATGATTTAGGAGCAGATTCCAAATACATATCTCTTAAGTCACCCCAGGATTGTGTGGGTGTTCAGTGGAGTGGGTTGTTGACTGTAGTTAATTGAGAGGAAAGAGCTTTTGGTGAGGAAAATTTTTGGAGATTGAAATTGTTAATAGGAGGAATCACAATGATATAGATTATAACATTATATAAGAAAGTGTAAAATAGCCTTTTTACATCAGTTAAGGCCTGAGTAAAATTATGTTTCTTTTCTTTATCACCTGCTTGTCCTGGCGTTCACGGCACCCATCTCCACAATCCATAGTGGCCCCTGGTGTTGAGGACCCTTGGTGCTTAGGTGGTTTCTGATGCTTTTGCTCACTGGTTTTTACTTCTGGAAAGGGGAACTTTCCAGAATGGGTGAGGTTATCAGACAGGGGGAGGAAGTCATGGGAGAGTGACAGGCTTCCCCAGTTTTAAGGACAGTTGCATAGAGCAGATGTATACAGTGGTCTTATATGTAAGACCTCTTAGGTGGTATCTTATATTTTGGGTAAATGACTCAATTTAAAAATCACTAATATTCTGTCTCTGTCTTTTCACTTGTCCTTCAGGTGAGCCCACTCCTCCTTGAGAAGCCAATCTGATATCCTGATTCCAGTCAACGCTTTTGTTTGTTTCATGGTCCCTTTTGCATTTACATTGAATTTTTGTTTTAATGTGTTTGGTCTTCCGTTTGGACTGGGCCACCTCTAGGCAAAGACCTCAGGTAGTACCTGGTATTTTGTGAGGCTGGGACTCACTTCATGATCATCAGATGTTGAATGTATGTAAACGTGTTAGTGAATGATTTTTAGGACTGTTGCTTAATGCAGATTGAATTGGTGTCTTGAGACTGTTTCCCATAGAGGAGCATTCCCCCACATAAAACAATTCCCTGGACACGAGCAGGGTGTCTTAGAATTTAACTCAGTTCAACTCAATTCTGATACCGTCTGCCGTGAGTTAACCTCACATTCCATAGATCATGGTCTCAGTCTCCCAAGACTGCTCTTACCTTCAGACGAGTCTCAGGCCCAGGCTGTTACTGTGCTTCTGACCATCTCACTACAGTGGGAGTATCCCACAGCCATCTCCTTAGACTTCAGTGCCAGTTCTAAGCCGGGGCTGTTCTGTGCTTCTGACTGACTGCCGATAATCAGTTTAATTAATTTGCTAGAATGGCTCACAGAACTCAGAGAAACATTTTATTTACTTCGTCACTAGCTTGTTATAAAGTGCTATGACCCAGGAGCTGTCAGATGGAAGGGGTACATGGGACAGGTGTGGGGCAGGGGCACAGAGCATCCATGTTCTCCCTGGGTGTGCCATTCTCCCCAGTTCTTCCTGTGTTTACCAACCAGGAAGCTCTCTGGAACCCTTCCTGTTGGGGTCCTATGGACACTTCCTCCCATGGGCATGTTGGGTAACTGACTATCGGTGATGGACTCTATCTAGCCTCTTTTTCCTCTCCAGATGTTGGGGATGGAATGGAAAGTTACAATCCTCTAGTGACACAGCTGGTTCTCCTGGCAACCAGTACCTCTAGGTGCTTCCAAAAGTCATCTCATTCATATACCGAAAGACATCTTTATCACTCTGTACACTTAGAAGATCCAGGGGTCGTGGGAGCTGTGAGTCAGGAACCGTGGACCAAATATATATAGAAGAAATATATTTTGATCATTTGAATCACCAACTAGATATTTTCCTTCTCAGTCACATGTCACATAGATATTTGGATTCAGAATATAGAAACGTAAGTTGCTTTTCAAAATTAGAAATGGAGCCTTTTTGTTCATTGATGAACCTGTTTTTTGAGACTTATTTTCAGACCTGGGGGTGAATCACCTAGAGAATTTGTTAAAAACACATTTTTGGGCCCCACTGCTAAAATTCCAGAAAGTCTGGGCTGAGCCCAGTAATTTGCTTTTAACATGATGCTGATGCTGCTGGTTCAGGAACCACACTCTGAAAACTGTGATGTTACTTCTCCTTGGACAGGAATGACACGCCACTAGGTGGCAGCAGAACACTGCTTATCAGGTCTCTGTGGGCCCCCTTGACCTGTGTATGTTGATTACAGAATTCAGGATTGTGTAAAAGGTGAGGTCACTCAGTTATTGGAGTTTAGTAGTTTGGAGCCTGAATAGCCCATATATCTTAAAAACAAAACTTTTTTGACCCTACCAGACCAGAGAAATTATAGGACATTAAAATCACAGTTTAAAAGCCAAATCTTCCAGGAATAAGGAATATACCTCTCATTTCCATGGACTTCATTGCCAGTTATCCACAGTGTTCAGTTTATTTCGCAGCAACAGATACACACGTTGTCACTTATATGTTTTTTTATTTTTCTAAGTTAATAGGTCTTAATGCTGTGGACTACATTTAAACCCTCTTTAAAAAGATTTCCACATGCTGTTCACGTAGATACCATGCCTTTTTCTCCTCTACCAGTGGATCAACTGTTTTTGGACAGTTCGGATGTTATGAAGTACGAAACGTGCTTCTTTCTTTCCTATGGGTTTCCTTAGTCAGAAAGTCGAGTAGCTTCCTTTTTAAGAGCTGTGGAGAGAAAGTTTGGCTGCTGCTGGCCTCACCTCACCTCATGTTACCGTGCAGTCCCACTCACTCCATAAATTTCTAACCATTCCTGCACCTCCAGATTTTCCTTCTTCCACTGGCTGTCGCAACCTGAAAGTTGGCATGCTTTCTCCACAGGGTGGAATGTGTGGAAATAATCGCTTGCCGTGCTCTCCTGTTTGCTAAGCTCTCCCGTCTGCATTGGGATGTCACTAGTCGAAATAGTAGATGAGTCATACTTTGGTTTTTAAAACAGAATATGCATAGTATCTGAACACCGCCTGGATTTTTCTAGACTCTGGAGAATAATCTTGGTGTTGATTCTACTTTTATATCTTAGGAGCAGAGAGGCATGGGTTAGGTTTCAATGACCTAATAGGGTATGAAAATGACTACCGCAGAAAAAACCAGAATTGAAGCCAATCAGATTTTAAAATTAGACTCACACTTTATCATATATCTTTGATCACTAAAATGAATTTAGACCTGTTTCATGCTAGGCAAAGATGACTACTCATGCCAAAAGGAGAACAGCCTTTAGGATCCTTTTTGAAAAATCAGTTTTCTTTTTAAAAGCCGTGGAATTTTGTCTCAAGGTAAGCGGTAATTAGATGATTAACTGTTGAAGGTGATAAACTGTTGAAACCAACTTGATTATTTTAGAGAAGATTATTCATTATCAAGACCCATTTTTCTCACCTCTTTCTGTTCCTTACACCTGAAGTGAAATGTTTGTGTTCTGTGTAAATGTAAAGTGTCATTCACACGTGGCGGTTCTGTCTGGTCCAATAAACATGTAGCCAGTGCACGAACGACTCCCGAACCCCCGTACCCCTTCTTTACCCCAAAGCAACATGAAGCTTCTGTTATCCTCTTCCAAAAGATGATGAGGAAGAGGAGACCTTGATTTATGGTTTTATTTAATCAAATCTATCTAAAATGTTATCTTAGCATGTAATCAGTGTAAAAGTTCTTAATGAGGTTTGGGTGGGGTTTTTTTTGCATTTTTTGGGGGGTACTACATTCATTATTTTAACAGTCCATCACAATCTGAAATTGGTACATTTCACATACTTTTAATAACCATGTGGGGCAAATGACTACTGTGGGGTGAATGGCAGCGAGAACATACGAGGAACGCAGGAAACTAGAAGGTCACTCAGGTCAGTTAGTTTTGCAGTTTTTTGGTGGTTTTGGTAAACCAAGGTAATGGTAATTTACCAATTTATTTACTTATTTATTATTTTGTACTTGTCACACACCCCTCTGATAGTTGTGACTGGTATTTTTGGGTTTTCCCAAAATTGTTTAATAAGCTTAAAATTGCTTCTGGGATCCTGTGACTGTCTGCTTCTGTTTGAAATGGCATATGCTAATTTGACCTGACACCTCTAAGGTACTTTCCTATTTGGTAGTGGGTGTGGTAAATTAGTTTCTTATGGTATTGGGCGAGCCAGAGAGGTTAAGCCTCTTAACTTCAGCAGGCAGAATACTCTAGCTGCTGTAAACACTCCGGCTCCTCTGCAGTCGACCTTGGAAATGCTAATTCACTTGACCCTGGGCTGCCTCAGGCACCAGTTATCTCCGGCGGGAGCATTAGGGGCCCTGATAGGGAAGTGGGAGGCTCTGGGGACCAGCTCCAGATGCGCCTCTGGCCTCACTTTTCCTTGTGACCAAATTGCAAGAGGCACGTGGTTTGCAGGCATTTCTTTGAAGGCCTTTAGAGCAAAGCTCTTGCTAGACTGGCCTAGGGGAAGTTCATTTTACCTTCAGGTTTACCCTTCTCCTTCATTCCAGCACTGGCCGCCATCACGGTTTCATCACTATTTCATTAGATTTCTTAGACGTTTTGAAAGGAACCTGGAAAATATCTTTTCTTTCAGCCCTCTGGTTAAATAAGTGAAGAGAAAAGGATTAGTTGGAAAGAGTTATATACATGAGAAGTTATAGGCAACAGTCAGTGGGTGGGGAGAAGGTTGGAAGAGCCTCTGACTGGTCTCCGAACTGCCTGGTAGCAGTGGTGGCGTTTACTTTAAGAACATTTAGGTTTCCATCTTTCAGGCAGTCCTGTGTTACAGGGCTGGGAGAGGAGTTCCCCCTTTCCCAGGACCACCCTGTTACACTTGGTTACACCTGTTACCTTCTTTTCTGTACAATACTGAGTCAAAGCATTTGTTTAAGTTTGGTATTTTCACTAGTTTAGATAATTGTTAACACTTCATGTTGACCAAGCACCAATTATTTTTGGCTCATACACTCGGGAAGCTAATAATTTAGTTAGCAGATAACACACACACGCACACGCACGCACACACAAATAAGAAGGACTACATAATAGTAAATGATGTGCTAAGTGTGATTACGAGTTTATCAACCCCGTTCACAACGTTCAACATCGTGACCCAGCAGCCTGGCTTAGAGCTAGTAAGCTCACATCTTTCATAGCTGTGTTTACCAGCAACTTGATGACAACAGACCCACAGATTTTTGTGTGCCTGCCATTTTCTAAATGCCTTGTGGTGGTTATTTCTTCATGTAATTGCTACAGTAATGCTGTTGTGCAGCTAGGTGACATCTTACTGTTCTGCACATGAGGTCACTGAGCCCGGAAGTTGATATCGCTACCTATTTCAGGTTGGAAATACAAATTTTAATTGTTTACTCCTTGTACCCTTTCAACCTATTGTTCTTGTGACTTTTCCCTTTTCGATGGCAGTGAGCTGACACACGTCCTCTTATTTACCCTGTACTGGCCTACACCAGCATTCATTGTAGAGACAGCGCTTTTATTTAGCCTTTGTACCCGAACATGAGTGCTCATTAAAACAATTTTGAGTGTCCGTTCTAAGCTCATTCCCATTATTGACTGGTAAGATTCCCCTCCTGGGCTTAAGGCTCCCAGAGGTGGGAATAGGGTGGCGGTGGGAATTTGACAGTATTTATACACCTTGATTATGTGAATTGCCTTTGCAGGCCCCTCCTGCTTGATCATGTCTCTGGCCATGACCAAAGCATCTGGCATTTACTCTCTCAAAAATGGTAACTATAAATTTCTATGCCCATTTTGAACTGCTGAGTATAGTTGACAAGAATTCCATGAGATCACCAGCTACACCCTTACACTTTATATACGCTAGTCATAGATTCTGGCTCTTTCTGCCAGTAGATGCTCTGTCAGTTCGCCTTGTTTTTCTTCACATGACTTCCTCTCCCTAGAATGCTGTCTTCCTGTCAGATGCTCAGAGGGCACTTACTCATCTTTCAAGTCTAAGCTTAAGCATCATCTTCCTTTTTGCAGACATTCTTCAGAGCAAACCAGTCTCTTCTCTGGTTCCTCTCCTGACTGCGCAGTCATCCTCCAAAACAATAAGGCGCGTCTTTGCATTTAATTCTTTATCAGTATACATTCCCACGAGTGGATCTGGGTTTGTAAAGTTCGTTAATCATGTCCTGCTTCCCCAAACAATTTTTGTGTACAGGATTCCTTCACATGGGATGCAGTTTTGCTGTCATGAAATTTATTTCAGCAGTTCAGAGTGTATCACCTTTAATTCAGTTACTCGATCCCTTTGAATTTCATTAACTCTTTTATTCTTTTGTTTGGTAAATATATGTATTTGGTAAGCATAAATGCATATATATTAGATTTCTTAGCATTTTCTTTATATATGATCATGTCATATATGAACAGAGATCATTTCATTTCTTCCTTTCTGATATGATTGCCTTTTATTTATTCTTGCTGCCTGGGAGAACCTGTGCTACAGTGTTAAACTGACGCGGAAGGGACACCCTTATCTTGTTCCTGGTCTCAGGGCAGAAGCACCCAGTGCAGTGTGTGTTGGAAAATGCCCTTCCTCCTGAAGTGTCCTTAAGGCACCCTCTATAGAGGAGGCAACATTATGCTCACTGGGAGGAGAAATGCTTGAAGCACCTTCACCTGTTGTCACACAATGCACATTCCAAGATATGTATTGAACCATGAGCCTGTAACAAGTGGATGAGCTGGCACAGCACCCAGATAAGCCAACAGAAGAAAGCTTAGAGGTGCTGAGAGAGAAGGCTGTTGTATTTGCAGGAATCTGGGGAGCACAATAGAATTAGCAGGCCATTCCAGCCGAGGACCTGTAGGAGCCACTGCATACAGGTGATGGTGGTGAAGAGTAGGTGTTCCCTGGAGATTGAGAGAGGGTGTGTCTGAAGCAGTCAAAGGTGAGAGGGATAAGAATTGCTGGGAAGAGCCTGACGTTTAGCCCTACTTGAAGGCTAACACGTTTCGTGGATGAAGCTAACAGTTTCATGGAAGCTACCAGAAGGCAGAAGACAGTGTAGGTCAGAGACAAAGGTTGTTCTTGCTGCACGCCAGGGCGTGTGTCATGTTCCATATCTAGTCCTTACAGGGGGTGATCTAGAAGAGTCCAGGGTGATACTGTAGTGGATTTGTGTCACTGTTGAGGAACCTCAAGCTTGGGGACTCAGCTGCTTACTGGTGGGGGGCGGAACTTGGAGGAAGGTTTGATCTTAACTATGCTGCCCTCTGCTCTGGAGGGAGACATCATCTCTGTCCTCCAAAGCTTTGTTCGTACACAAACTTCTTTGAAAGAGCTTGGGACAGAGGGCAGGTAGTGCTTTTGCAGGACGTGCAGAGATGTGTGCAGCCCATACATCTGGGAATTGTTTCCCAGCAGCTGGTGGGGGCAGGGAAGGGCCAGTAGTTCTGACTGAAGATCCACTCCCTTTTGGCCTTTTGGAGAGCCTGCTCACCACATGGTAGAGCATCAGCTTTTACGTTCTGAAGCTCCAGCACATCCCATAATGTCGCAAGGCCCTGGTTGCTGCTCAGTTGCTTGCTTCTTTCCCTTTTTGCTGAGTGGGGCAGCTTATCCTCTGGTTGGCTAGACGGAATAATTTAGGCCTTAGCTGCACTAGTTAATAACACAGTGACTTTCAATCTTGGTTTCCTCATCTGTAAAAGGGGTTATGTTGTAAAATAACAACTGATGACTAAAGAGTTTTAAGCTGTGTGCCAACACACCTCTCCCAATTTCCACCTTACTTAGAGTTGACGTGAGAACTAAATAATGTGTGTCAAATGCCTTCCGCTCTGCGTGGTCCATAGCACTCACATTTTATTGGTTATTTATTTTTGGACCAATAAATGCAACAAAAACTTAGTTTTTGTTAGTAATTTTTTTGGTCTTTTGAGGTGAGAGATATGTATCCTTTGGAGCTCGTGGCTCAGAATTAGTATTGTACAAAGAGCCATGAGTTAAACTGCAGCTTTCTTTATCTGCTGAGCTGTGTGAGTGTGAATCAGTTCACTCAAGCTGCCTTTTCCTTGACTATAAAACACAGGCCATGCCCATTTTCCACAGCCACTCCCAGTTTGCAGCTTATACGCTTTGTGGAGCAGGATTTACTTCTCTTCATGACCAGGCAGGCTGCAAGCGCTTATTTTGGTTGTAAAGAGAATGAGTGGGAAAACCATTTCAGGTGTCTCTCTAGGTGCTGGCATGGAGAATGACACTGTGAATGTGTGTCGAGTGAGGCCCTGTGCGTTGTATGGACAGGGAGAAGAGGGATGGACTTTCTCTTCTTAATAGGAAAAACCATGCCACTTAGGTAGGATAGGGCTGAAGGAGCAGAAATGTGTTCTAGTTTTAAAAAATTAGTATGGGATTTAATTTCAAGCAAAAAACATCAGCTCTCCTGTGGGACAGACTAAAATAGACATTTAAACCAGTTAACAAAGAAAACTTATGTAATGTGTTCCCCCAGAAGATACAGTTTTTGTTAGTGCTCTCTATTCTCTTGAAATGGAGCCTTCCAGAAGCCCTAGGTAGTTTTGAAGTTGCTTGAGCTTGAATGAACGACCTTGTAGCTGCCTTTGTTCTGTGAACACTAAGTTTGTGAGGACATTGGGATCTTGGCTGGTACTTAACAATATTGAAATGGGTAGTGTCTATTTGCAACTTGTTTCTAATTTTATAATTCCCAAGGTACACTATGTGCCTCTGTTTAGGTACTTAATAATTGGGAAGCAAAATACAAATGGTTCCTACAAGGAGCCCAGCCAGATCCATGTATTAAATCCCTGTAATACCCAGAAGACTTCTCTTAGCCCCAGTTAATGTTGGCAATGGCTCTCTGCCTGTCTAATAGGTGCTTCAGATGTTTAATGATGGATAGTTTCTTTCCTCTTTTATTTTTTGGTTCACTGTAGCGTCATTTAGTTTTCTTTTTTTTTAAAAAAAAAAAAAAAGATTTGTTTATTTATGCATGCAAGAGCTGGGTACGGGCCAGAGTCGCAGGAGGTGAGAGGATTCACCAGACAGAATGGGGACCAGAACAAGCAGATGAACTGAAACACACTGCTGAGGGGAGCAGCAGGTGAGGCAAAAGAGGTCTGCTACGCCATATGGGTCCCCTCCCTGGCTGGCAGCAGGGATTGAACTCGTGCTGCAGTGGCTGCGGTTTGCTTCATAGTGGGTTGCTTAACCAACCCACTGTGCCACCAGGGAGGCCCTAGTCATTTAGTTTCCATTCAGGTATTTCACATTTGCATCTTCATGCCAGTGACACCGTTTTTGCTTCTTTACCATTCTTGGTCATGAGGGGTGTTGGGAACCTCTCAACATAAGACCAAAATCCTTCATATAATCTGTTTCTAGCATTTAATGTAGTTACGGCACAAGTGGAGCAGGTGACCGTGGTATGAACATACAAAACTTTTTCTATATTTAATGTTTTCATTGGTGCCAATGAAACAGCAAGGGAATGGATTTCTCAAAAGAAGCTTGGGAAAATGGATTGGCCAAAATGTGATTTAATCTGTTAGAGTTTAACAGGTCACTAAGTTAACATCTCTTTTTCATCAAGAATATATTTTAACTCTAGATCTGGAAAATAAATGACAATTAAGAATCAGGAGAGATATTCATACCTCTCATTTATTAGAGGTAGTTAGTATTTGTCACGTGCTGTGGTAGCCCCTTTCTAGTGATGCCCCCTGAAGAATCTTCCCATCGCTGTATTTGCTTGCTTTCCCTCATTTCAAGAGCTGGCGCTTATTGGGGTAATTTGCTAAATAGTTACAGATGCAGTTGGTGTCAGGAATGGGTTTGAGTCCATGTTGGCATGAGACCGACTGCATGAGCCTTTTTAGTGTCCAGACCTGCGTCTCCAGCACAACAACTTCCCTCAGATAGCTTATGGTGTTCAGGTACCGTTTTGTTTTCTTCTTTAGGATTATAGTTTTCAGTCAAAATATTGGCCAGTGTATTTAGAGGCCAGCTCTTCAGCTCCTTTTACCCTCCCCTCCTCCCCACTTCCTTTGGTGAGATTTTATCAGACATTTGAAATAGTTAAGTTCCCTTGTCATTGTCTCCATTCTATCCCAGGAGCCCCTCTTCCTGATGGCTGCTTGGTTGTTTGGCATATGTTGAAGTTTTGTGGGTTAAAGTTATAGGGGTTTTCATCTATTGCAGTCTCTTTGAAAATACATACTACACTGAAGACTCCTAGGATGTTTGCTGGTGGCAGTGTTGGAAGTATTAGACTAGGATTGTCGGTGAGGTCATGGTCAGTTTTATAGGTCAGCCATCAGGGTTTCTGAATCTTGTGTCCAGAGGTCAGGAATAGCCCATACATCAGGAGTTTCTATTGTCATGGGTTTGGAGGTGTTAAGGCTTAGAGGACTGGGTAGATCTTAAATATAAGATAAGGAGCTGACTTAAATCATTGCATCAGAACAAAGATAACTAACTGGAGCTTAAAGTGGAATCTGCACAGAAGAGCCACATTAGATGTACGTGGTACACAGCCAGTAGCACTCACTCTGGACACTGCAGTGAGTTCACCAGTGGAAAAAAGTGCATAAGGCTGTATACACTGGAAGGGAGAGATTCTGTCTCTTTGAAATCCTTACAGATGATGGTTCTCAAACTATGGTCCTCAACAGTCTACCATAGAAACAACTGGGATGCTTTTATAAAATTGTAGATTCAGAGCTTCTGAAAGAAGAGCCCAGGCATTTGCATTTTAAGCAAGCATGTAAGTCTGATACAGCCTGAAATTGAGAACCAGTACCCCTGCAGTGATAGGTGAGCGGTGACTTGCACAAAGTAGGTATTTAATAAATTGAATTGCAGGTCAGTTCTGTGACCATCCGATTAGAGAGCCAACTTGACGAATAATGTTAATAAATCTAATGCCTATTGAGTGTTTATTTTGTGCAAGATTCATGTGCTAAGTGCTCATATAATTTCTATTAAGAAGATACTGTCATTATCTTAACAGAAGATTGACAAAGTTAAGGTTTAGAGAGTTTAACTTGCCCAAGATTACAGGAAGTTCTTAAGTGATAGATCCAGAATTCAAAGCCAGCTGGTCTGCTCTGCTGTTAATGACCTGATGAAATCCTTGCTTCGGAGGGCTTGTGCCACTCGTCCCTAGTTTTCAAAGAGAAATCAGCCAATCTAAGAAAAAATAAGAGACTGTCATAATCATAAGGCCATTTTGGTGCTTCATCAACTAAAAGTTTGCTCATGTTCTTTTTTGTTGTTTTGCTTTCTGAGAAGCAATATTATAGTGACCTTCAATCCTCAGAAGAGGCATATATCTTAAAACAATTTTAAAATGGTTCAAAATAGATTTTTAAAAAAATAATTTTGGTGGTGAAAATATCAGAGAGCATAAAAATAAGACCATAGACTTATAGACTCTTAGCTCTGATCTGACCCCTGAAAGGTATCTGCTCCGACTCCCTCTTAAAATCAGGGAACTGAACCCCCGAAAGATGAAGTATTAGCTTAGTCTCTGAGCAAATTATTAACAGCCCCAGTTGTCCTAATTTAGTTCAATGCCATTTCCTCTTTCATTCTGCCTCTTAAGTATCTTTATGAAACAATTAAAAAAATTTAACTAGAATTCTTTTAAAAATCCATCTGATATAAATGGACCTAAATTAAAAGTTGCGCAGATGTTCCCGGCAGGATGACAATTTGTAGATGAAATTAGAAGCAAACTTAGTAAATCTGGAAGGAATGCTGGGTGCAGTGGCAAAAATAGATGTGAGTAAATGACTAGGAGATTTATGTAGAAACGTTTGTTTAAAACAAAGGGTTTTGTAGAATGTGTTATTTATGGACCTTACATTCAGTTTTGGTTTTCTAGCTTAATAGAAAGCCTAAAGTTATACAGAAATGTAAAAATAGGAAAACAGCTGGTTGAGTTCCAGTTTTGTTGAAGACATAGATTTAAAGTAACAGCTCCATTTTGTCTTAAAGTTCTATGAATTCAGGGTTCACTCTGAAGGTGCAATGGGTTAAGCAACGCACTATGAAGCAAGCACTATGAAGCAAACCGCAACTACTGCAGCACGAGTTCGATCCCTGCTGCTGGCCAGGGAGGGAACCCACATGGCGGAGGGGACCCACATGGCGCAGCAGACCTCTCCTGCCTCACCCGCTGCTCCCCTCAGCAGTGCATTTCAGTCAAATCTGCCTATTCTGTTCCCCAATCTGTCTCTGGTGAATCCTCTCACCCCAGCACTTCTGGCCTGAACCCCAGTTCTTGTATGCATAAATAAATAAATCTTTAAAAAAAAAAAGTTCTGTGAATTCAGAAGGAATCGCAGAGAAAAGACAATTTGTAATTCTCACTTTAAAACTTACTTTAGAATGGTGCCAGGCTTCAGAATCACCTGGAGGACTTTTTAGAATCCAAATGGCTGGTCCCCTGGTGAAAGGCCTGAGCGTTTGCATTTCTAGCAAGTTCCCAGGTCATGTTGCTACTGCTGGTATCGCACTTGAGAACCACCTGATCAGGGTGAACAAATGGCAGTAAGAGGCAGTCCTACTCTGGTGAGGTGATTACAGATGAGAAGCTGGTTTCTTTGATATCTGTTACATAAACCACTTCTGTTGACTGTGTTTCCAGGCTTTCCTAGCAAAACCATAACGATGACACTGATAATGTTAGATAACCTGTTCTGTGATGCTGATAATAATGATGCCGATAATAATATTCCATTAGAATATTATGAAGTCCCTTCTGAGTCATTACAATAAGGTTTAATTATATTAAATGTGGCTTAAAACATTTGGTTAGTTGTGCTTTTTTGAAAAATAGGAACCTGCTTATGAAGTATATGAAGGGAAATCGCTAGCCAGTCCGCCTTCTCACCAGCACTGGGAGGGCGGCCTCCCCACGTGTAGCTGCTCTGGTGGACATGCAGCTTTAGTGTTTTAATCTGCTTTTTGCCCAATTATAAGGCTGAATTCCTTTTCCTGTGCTTATGTCTTTGGTGAAGTAGATATCCAAGTCTTGCTTCCCTTTGTGTTTTTTTTTTATTACGGAGTTTTGAGAGCTCTTTAGATATTCTGAATATAATCCTTCAAAGATCATTTTGAAGAGCAGAAGTTTTGAAT
The DNA here is from genome assembly GCA_019455555.1 of Galemys pyrenaicus. NCBI lineage: Eukaryota > Metazoa > Chordata > Mammalia > Eulipotyphla > Talpidae > Galemys > Galemys pyrenaicus. The sequence continues at coordinate 10,589,639 of JAGFMF010011709.1, read as the reverse complement.
TTTTATGACCTCGAGCCTGTCATTTGTTCTGTGAATATACTTTTGGTGTTGTAGCTAAGAAATCTTGGCTTAACCCCAGGTTCCCAAGAGTTTCTTTATAATTTATTTGTGGAAGTTTTATAGTTTGAGGTGTGTATTTAAGTCTGTGATCCATTCTGACTAAATTTTTGTATATGGTGTAAGGTATGAGGTACTACAGTAAAGGATTTTTTTTTTTTTTTATAAAACAGAAAAATTACACAAGATTTGGTAGTAACATGGAAGAGGGGTTATAGGGAAGAGGGCTGGAAAAGGAAATCACCAAGGAAGCAAATCAGTAATAGGTAGAAAGAAACGATATAAAGCAAGGCATGTGATTGGGAAGGAGGAGGGGGTGTCACATGTGAAGAACTAGGAGGGAAGAGTCAGAGGTTACTTCAGGCGTTGGTCTTGCCAGGAAGCACTGAGACTCAGGGAATATTCCTGGTTCTTAAGTTCTCACTTTGTAGTTTCTTTAATTGTCATCCAGCAACAGATACACTGGTGGGTGATAACTCCCATTTCAGAAATAGTTTATTTCGCCTAGCAAACTGTTCTCTGAAATATTTCTAGATATAGTGTTTATGGATTATTATTGGTAAAGAAGCTAGGACAGCAATGGGGCAGGTCACCATTGGTTTAAGTCTTATGAAGAGAAAATAAAACAGTTCAGATATGATAAAATGAGTAACAAGAAAAAATAAGAATTACTGTTATTAAAATCTGAGATAATTTTTCAGGAACTTGTTATATGTTGAGGTTCAAATACAAGGAAATATGCTGTATCAGATGGGATGGTTACTATGTTTGTAGTAAATTATGACAGACTTATTTTCCAGAACTGTTGGTGATTTAAATTTTAGCAGATTGATTTGCCCTTGTTTTCATGGAATCAAATATATTTTATTTTTCAAAAATAATCAACATAAAAATTACCCTATAACAGATAGGAATAAAAAGTACATTATTCCTTCCTTTTGTGATTATAGTCCTACTACTCTTTCCTTTAGGAGATGTTTCTCAGAACAAAATGTTTCTCTTTTGGACCATTTTGAGAAGTAAATAACAGGTGACAGTCTGTCCATCGTCTGTCTTACAATGTGATAAACTTCTAATCAAATCTCCTTGAATTTATTTTTATAGCTTTTTAGGACTTAAATTTCTGCTTAAAGTGTTCCTTTATTAACCTTCTATTTTCAAGTAGGCTGACCCATTTGTAATATTTTTCTGATAAATTTATTTAAAATGAGTATAGCGATATGCTGATCTAAGATACTTACTACCCATGTGCAAACAAACAACAAAAAAAAGTAGCCTTGTTTTGAGTAGCCCTCTCATTTGTGCACTTATTTGCTCTTTATATCTTGAACACCCTAGTTCCTCTCCCTCTGACCCCCCCTTTTTCTAAACTAGAGTGACTGCCCTGGTACAGTTTTGGTGCTTTCTAATCTAACATGCCTAGATATAGGAAGGCCTTTGGTAAAGTCTTAAGATGCCATGAAAATGGACCATGCCCAAAGGGTGGTGGTAATTACTGGGTTAGTGAGGAGTATGGACTGTGTCACTTAGTAGGCCCGGTGTTGTACTCTTCCCTCCTCAGCTCTTTAGCTGTATAACTTGGCTCAAGATACGGAACTTCTCTGAACCTAGTTTTGTCTACTTGTTTGTTTTCCTACCAAATGGAGTCAAAGTGTGATCCATGCAGAGTTTCTACAAGAAGCGAATGAAATGATGCATGTACATTGCTTAGCATGGCTCCTGACACGTAGTAAGCACTCGATAAATGTTCCCTAGTACTTATCTTCTTGAATGAAAACTAAGAGAAGCAAGAGTGTGGATCATAAAATGTAGGGCAGACTACTTGATAATTAGATAACAATGAAATTCAGAGAGACTGCCACCTTTTGAATTAGAATGCCAGGTTTCAGAAATATGAAATCCTACAATATTGAGTTCTGAGTCTTAGATTGAAAAATTCTAATAGAGGAAGGAAAAAGTGTGGCTTTATACTCGCTACTGTTGAGTTTATTTATTGACAGGCTCAACCCATGAGCAAGTGGTACATATGGAATAATAGTTTTTTCCTAGTTATAACTGGTGAACCCAGGGTAATAATGACTTTTATTCTGGAGTTCACCTTTCAGAAAGGACACTGGTACATGAAGTATGCTTAAACAAAGGCAGGAACTTGATGATCATTATTTATCCTGAAGAAGCAAAGACTCACAGGGAAGGAGGTTTTAATAGCCACCTTCAATAGTCCTTCAGCTCTTTGAAGGACTGTGATGTGGAAGAGTCGACTCTGGGGGGTCCGGGCGGTAGCTCTTCATTGGCTCTGAGGATCAGGCTTCACGTCCTACTTGTGATCTTGAGGCGTGATTTCAGTGACATCACTTAACCTCTCTGAGCCTCAGTTTCCTCAACATATAAAACACAGAGTAAAATCACTCCATATGAAGTGAGGAGGTATAAATAACTTAATGTGTGTAAAAGAGCAATTCACACGTATTGTAGTCATGGCCTGGGCTGTGCTGGGGAGGTGCTGAAGGAGCTCCCTTGGGAAGGACTCTCCAGGTTAGAACTCTTCAGTAGGGGGCAGTCTTTCCCATCCAGCCAGAGAAAGACCAGGGCGACCTATCGGGGAGTGTCAAACATCTGTAAGCTGTTCTGAGTTACACTGCCCACACAGTGAACACGGGTACTTGTCACTCACTGCGCTCTCTGGGGCACCTGGCACAGTCCCTGGCACTAAGTCTGTGCTTGGTGGCTGTTTTTTCAAGGAGTGGGTGGAAGTTCCCTCCAACACTGTCTGTTCTTTGTGTTTAGCATCACTGCACTAAGGATGACCCCCTCATCTCTTAAGCCTTGTTTTTCTTTTTTTTTTTTTAAGATTTATTTATGTGTACAAGAACTGGGGTACAGGCCAGAGGTGCAGGGGTGTGAGAGGAGTCACCAGAGACAGAGTGGGAAGCAGAACAGGTGAATCAACTGAAACACACTGCTGAGGGGAACAGCAGGAGAGACAGGAGAGGTCTGCTGTGCCATGTAGGTCACCTCCCTGACTGGGGATCGAACTTGTGCTGCAGTGGCTGCAGATGCTTCATAGTGCTGAGACTTAACTCCTTGCGCCACCTGGGAGGCCCCTTAAGCCTTGTTTTGGATATATTCATATGGTTTCTCAGCTGTATTTACCACTAGGTCATGTGTTTGGATGCTCAAATGAAGAACCCCCCCCCCACATTCTTTCATTCTTTCTATTCATTATTTCAACCAAAGACGGGGGCACAGGGACTATTGATATGATTTCCAGTGTGAGGCATCCTGAGACTAATTTTTCCTTAGGTTTGGCCATTTCTATTTCTACTACTCTCTCAGTACCTTAATTTCTGCAGTTTTTTTTTCTCTCCCCCCCAAGAACTGGGGTATAGGCCAGAGGTGTGGAGGGTGAGAGGAGTCACCAGACACAGAGTGTGGAGCTGAACAGGTGGATTGCCTGAAACACACTGCTGAGGGGAGCAGCAGGTGAGACACGGAATTCTGCCACGCCATGTGGATCAGCTCCCTGGCTGGGCACCAGACTCGTGCTGCAGTGGCTGCAGATGCTTCATAGTGCTTCCCTGTGCCACCAGGGAGTCCCCCAATTTCTGCAGTTTTTTTAAAAACAGGATGCCTTATGCATGGACTATTTCATGAAAATTGGGAATGTTTTCCCAAACCTGTGGGGAAGGAGTTTAGGGGTTAGAGATACCACATTATTGTATAGTTTGAATTCTTCAACCATCTGCTTAATTTCTTTTATCATAAGCTTTATTTAGATGAGAGGACTCAGTGATTCAGTATTCAGTTGATACTAACTGAAGTGAAGAGAGATTTATTCTAAGGAATATTGCAAAGTACACATAGCCAACGGTAAAATAGCCTACATTTACTAAGAGTCTACTGTGTTAAAAACACTTTGGATGCTTTATCTTCTTATTTAGTTTTCTCAACAGTCACCTGAGGTTTAAGCCTCTTTTCCTTTTGTGTTTGTTGCCACAGATTCATGCCAGGGCTTTGATCCTGAACTAGATATCAAAGCCAGACTTTGTTCCTTATGCCTTCTAGGTCTCAGCCCCAACACTGCAGCTAGGACTCGGGCACAGCTGTTACAGGGCAACCCCAATATAAAATGGGTGGCCTGATTGTGGTCCTCACCCAGGTGCCTAAAAGGCATTTATAATAAGACTCAACTGCAGGCATACACAAAAAGGTTCATAAAGGGTTTATTTACAAAAGAAAGGGAAATGAAGAAATGAATAACTCAGGGAGAAAGAGAGGGAGATAAATTCATGAATGCATCCTACCAGTTCCTCTGAGTTGAAACCAGTAGCCCCTGAGAGCTGGTGAAAAACAAGAGACCTCCAAGGCCCACATTGCCTAGTTTTATACCAAACCTGGTGCCTTAACTCCACCCCCAGGTCCCAGGATCCTCCCTTCGGCGGTGATGGAATTATGGGATTTGTAGTCTTTGTTGTCTTGGCTCTCTGGTCTGGAGTCGGGGTGGGGTCCATAAATCCTGTCTGTAGAGTTCCTTCAGGGCTTCCTCTTCCCTTCAACAGCCAAGTCGTTGGATACCAGAGAGAAATGGCAGTCACCAAAATTATGTTGACTGGGAAATGCAGTAAATATTGTTTGCCACCTTGAATAGACTATTTCTTTTTAGTCTACCAGGGTCTCATAGGAAGAAATAGGCAAGAAGGAGGGATAAAAAGGTTGTATATCAAGTAAAAGATAGACGGACCTTATACAAAGTAGCCAAAAGAGGTCTGGAGATGCTTTTAAATGACATTTGTCCATAACTGGGGTTCCGAGTGCTTTGATGACTGTTAGAAACCATACTGTATCCAGAGATTGAGTTCTATGATTTTACAAATTTAGTTCTTGACAGAATTTACTTCAAGCATATTTCAAGTGATAACTTTGCCACAGTTTATAGAATGTTAACTACTTGTTCAAAGGAAATGTCTATATAATGAAAGGAGGGCTCCATTAACTCTGGACTAGAACTTTTCAGGCCAATCAGTAAGTCTCTGACTTTGTCTTTCTTTCTTTTTTTTTGGGGGGGGGGGTCTTTCTTTTAAAAGAAGGTAATGTTTAGGAGAATCCCTTTAGCTTGAGAGCCAGTTTCATCACTCCATGACTTTTGCATGAAGTGTTTTTGCTTATTTGTAATGGTTCAGATACTATAGCATGTACCTTCCATGCTAACTTTAAGTGACACCTGAGGTCATTTTCAAACTCTATCATTTATAAACTGTGTGACTGTGGTGCCAGGAAGGGTCACAGAGCAAGTTCTGGATTATTCTGAGCAGACAGGTCAAAGAAGAAGTCTTGGAGCCCTCGGTGGCTTTTTATGCTTTTATTATCAGAGACGACAAGGTACAGGGCAGGCAGGGATTCCGGGGGGCCAGGAGGCTGGCAGGCCTTCTAGCCCCCATGAATCTCACTCTCTGAGCTCTCTAGCCTCCTACCCCCCGTCTCTTCTCTTTCTGCTTGTCTTCTGCTCTGCTGCTGGCGTCCTTGTGACACTACCCTTATATGCCCATGTCTAAACCCAGGTGTGCCCACCTGCGCATGCCCACTTAGGCATGCGTGCAGGACCTCAGGTGTCCATCATCACACTAGTGGCGGGAGAGCAGAAAGCCTGATTCTTTTCCATTCACCCTAATGGGACCCAGGGCAAATGATTCAGTCTCTTTGAGCATCAGTTTCCTTATCTTGAAATTATGTTTAATAAGACCTAATTCACATTGGCGTAGCAGAGGATAGCATGAGTTGTATGTCCAAAGTGCCTGCTGTGTAGTCAGGGCTCAGTGAAGATGTAACTCTCTCTTCTCTGCATTCCCAGTGTTTTTTTTTTTTTTTTTTTTTTTTTTTTATTCCCAGTGTTTTTNTGCATTCCCAGTTTTTTTTTTTTTTTTTTTTTTTTTTTTTTATTCCCAGTGTTTTTGTTTGAACACTTGAACTGTAAGTCAGCTTCTATGAAGTGGAATTGAGGGTACTTGTTTAGCCTCTTCCATGCCTGGTAAACATCTGGCAAAGCAATCTTTCAAGACACAGCTCACATTTGCCCCCTCACTTGTTAAATCTTTCCTACCTCCTTGGGCTTGGTAGCCTTCCTTCTTCCTTCAAAGCATTTTGCCCCTCTACCTGGCATGAAGTAAGTGCGCAACAAACTTTTGCCTGGTAAGTGAGTTGGGCCGTTGGCATGGGACAGTGGGGGTGGAGTGGAGTGGGTGGGCTTACAAAGCACCTTATTGAATCTTGTAGTCTTGTGAGCCCCCCTTAGTGCTTTGGTCTCAAGTTCGTGAAAACAGCTGAGAGATTTAAAGCACTGATGGTCCCTTGACACTGGGGTTCTAAGGGCAGCATTCAGCTTTCAGACTAACTACATTTGCAGATTGGTGTTTCCTATTCTGTAGTGATTATGAAAACAGGTGCTTTGTTAGTGCTTATTGTAGACCAGTCCCTGTGCTGATCATTTGACTGACATTTACTCATTTAGTCCTCACAGCAGTTTTATGAGTCAGATACTGTTCTTGTACCCATTATACAGAAGAGGAAATGGAGACTATAAAAAGTCATTTGCCAAACCAGTAACACAGCTTGGATTTGAATGTAGTCTGACTCCAGAGCTGACTTTTGAGTTATGTTATTATACTTCTCTCTTTTGTATTATATTATTCTAAGAAAAACTTATAGGTAGGAAGAGTGATTATAAAGGTCAGTATTTCATGAAAAATCTCCACATATTCACCGTGTTTATGAAAGCCAGTTGCTTATTAGTTTTTGCCATATCCTGTTACACATTTCATTATTATTCCTGGTGGGAGGCAGTTATATAATGTGGACTCAGTTTTAATTTTATCGCACTAATGTGTGTGTGGAGGGATTATTATGACTAAATACAGTGTAGTGAGAAGTAACCAAGTTTCTATTAAATATTGCTCAAGCAGTGAGTGAGTAAGTCATTAAATTCAACTCCTGATGAATATATAATGGTTGCTTAATACTAAGCTGCCAGGAAAAACATACACACACACACCCACTCAGAGAAGTAGGTGTGCTATGGATATAAGCTGCTCGAGATAGTTGGAGCTATATTTTTGAAGAGAAAGGGCTTTTTGGGGGGTGTGCAGAGAGAGGGAAAGTTGGTATGATTTATACTATCACTTACTTGAGTTTATCCAAAAAATGAAGAAATTGCTTGACAAAGTATGGAAGAATGAAGATTAATTCAGAAAGATTAGGAAATACTTCCTTTCTGTTCCAGAAAGTAAAATCTCCCTCCTGCATGTCCCATCTGTTCTAGGAAATTTAAAATACAATCAGGTGGTTCCCTGTGTTCTTCCCTTCCTTCCTCTGTGCCAAATGGACATATGTACTTTATGGCATTAAGTATTTATCAGATCCTTTTGGGTGTATGATTCACATTCAGTTGGAGCCAGCAGCCCCGTCAGGGCACTAAATGACTGCTTGGTCTTGGTCTGGTCTATTACTAGTAAAATGCACAGAGTTGAATTGAATCAACTTAGATAATTGGGGTTGTTCCTATTCAGACATGCACGCACATGACTTGTAGAACAAAAAACAACTGATTCTGCAATTTTTATTGGTTTAGGACAAAATTTCAGGAAACAACTTGGCTATGGGTCAAAGCCGTGCAATATAACCAGGGACAGAAAGTTGGAGGGGATAAGCAGGTGAAGTTTGTCTTGAGGGTGTGGCTCTCTACACATATATATGTTGTCCTGGTTATAAAGGTAAAGGAGTTTTATAGACCCATAAGGCATGAAGCATTTGGTCCTACTCTAGAGATTAGGGAGGATTCGGGACCTTATGGCTGAGGTCATAGGGAACAGCTGAGCAAAGCAAAAAGACGTGGGAGTGTTGAGAGATTGCATAGCGATGTGTGTAGACTTGCTTGGGGAGAGAGAAAAGTCTTCATTTTCTTGTTTGTTTGATGAAGGACTGTTCTACTCAAGACCTGGGGGTGACGGGGGAACTTACTTAACTACGGGTACTGTGTCCCACCCTCTACCCACCCCCACACACCCCTGTTTTCAGCTGCACTCCCCAAACTAGGGGATGAGTTTCTTTCTAGTGCATGCCTTACGCTGCAGCCCTAGGGAGGGCATTTATGGCTAGGGAGGAACCTTCTGTGGAATACCAAGTGCCTGTCTCATTTACCTTCCACTTGTGCTGAACTGTCACTGGTCTGGAATGAAAGCTTGATTGGTTTGTTGGCTCGGCCAACTGAGATTGGGGGAACCATAGTAAAGAATTTCCTGCTCCCCATTTTTAACCTGTGGTCTAGAAAATGGCATTATACCCAGCAAATACTGTGTGATTAGGTCCTAAATAATGTTGGGACTGACCCTAGATAAACATCCCTGTGTCCATGCTATGCTGTGTGGTAACAATTACTGTCCTGGGACAGGTTGGCCATGTTGTCTTTTAGGCACACACAGGGAGGGCTGGCATTTGTCTTACCAGGGTTACAGCTGTGAAAATAACTGGTGGTCTCGTCTCCTTTTCCCACATCAGCCTTCTCACTTTGCTCCAGTCTTTCACGGTCAAGACAGCAAGACAGCAGGTGCTGATTGTCGCTGTTCTGCTTCAGACTTGTTCCTGCCGCGTCATCTTCTTTCTCCTCATTGAAAGTCTCACGAATTTTGCTTTAAGCAGAATGGATGACAGTGCTAAATTACCACTTCTCCATGTTCTACTGATTGTGCAACTTTAATGCCAATTTAAAATTTCAGAAAGAGAATAGTTACAGTTACAAATTTACGACTAGTGTTTCACATTGAGTAGCAGATGAGGTGTCTCATAGGTAGTGGCTGCTTGGATTGCTTAATTAGAGGTTTGCCTGACTTTAAGAATATCATGTAGGCCAACTGTATCCACTCAGACCCTTTTTAGATTATATAAATATCAGTGTGGTTTAGTTGAAAAAGAAATCCTCCTTCAGTGATTATCATTTTTGTAGGTTTTGCCACTGAGCAGGAAACAGAAAAAACAAAACAGAAACCATCCGGAAAGGATGAGTATGTCTATGGACCTTCCTGGTCCAGATAAACACTTGGAAAGTTCCTGAGGTGCCGCGAGCAGTTCACTGTGTTTATGATCCAGCTCACCGGTACAGACAGGCAGAGCTGTAGGAGGACGGTTCTGGAGCTGGCAGCCTTACAGAACAGTTAGCCTTTTATACTGTAAGTTGGGGATTATCTGTGCCCTGGGGACTGATTTGCTGGAGCAGGCGGGTTGGGGGGACAACTTTCAGCTAGCTGCTGTGCTGACTTCTTGGAAGAGTTTCCAATGAGTATGCCAGATCTGTTCTGCAGGTCCCGCGGATTACTGAGTTCTCTCCGTGACACTTCCCCATGGATTTATTGGCTTGTAAATGATTGTTCAAGTGCAGCTTTTAGGTTCATTTGATTGACACAAGCAAGTGTTTCCATAATAAATAAATGTTCATTGAAGGGCTCATCACAGAAAGGTGATATAATATTCATTAATATTCCTAGACTCCCAGGCCCTGCTTGGCTGGAGAAGGGCAGTCTGAGGCGTGAGTAATGGTTTTGATGCTGGCCTCCAATATCTCTGCACCATGAAGCCTTACAGGACCCTGAGTGTTCTCTACTGCTGCCCTTTGTTTGCTTGTCTGGTAGTGAGTTCCTAGCGACTGGCACAGTTTTCATCTCTGATGCTGCCAGTGCCCTTGACCTAGTACAGGTTTCACCTCATAGCAGGTAGTGTCTTCATTGCTTTCCTGGTCAGTGGGTGACTTGGCTACTTCTATTAGGGCCCCTTTGATTTTTGCCCTTTTGAATGTGAATGGCCACTCTCTTCACAAATGTTAACAGTCGTTTCTTAAAGGAGGCGACTGAGTTCTTTTTTGCTGCTCCACATAAGGAATTTGGCAAAGATTGTTCAAGAACTGGACTGATAGTATTTCAGTGGCATTGAGCATTGTCCTGCTCGGAACAGACCAGCAGGGGGCTGAGATCGAGGTCAGGGCCTTTGGCTTTCTCTGCCCACTTGTTCCCTGGGTATTCATGAAGGAGTTGGAGCACCTTTTCACACGGGTGGGCAAGTGTTCAGACTTCAGTTAGAAAACCGGCTGTGGGAGGCTGCCTCCTACACTCACTTGAGCAAGTTATTTTAACTAGTTGTGGCTTCGGTTTTCTCAAATATGAAGTGGAGACAAAAAACCCATCTCTTAATGTTGCTCTGGGGTATAGTGTAAATCAGGTGTGCTGACTTGAGACTTAAAGTTTGCCTTAATCGTTGGCTGCTGCGGTTTTGTATCTGTATCTATATCTATAGATACATAAATGTAAATCTATCTAGGATCTATATAAATACCTCTCTGTCTGTAGATGGATAGGTAATAACAGGCAATCATTGTTGCCTTTATTTCCCATGCTTTATCTGTCTCAGTGTCATACCAGACTTACAGGGATGTGGTACATGGCACTTCTCTGGATTTGTGATTGTGTGACTTTTAACATCTTTTATACGAACCCCCATGCATGCCAGTGGCGTTCTTTTTCATACGGAGAAGGCACGACAAAAATAAAATAGGCAAATGTGTTTCTCACTTGTCTTCTTTCCATTTAAATCACTTGAATATCTATGATAGGTCAGTTTGCAGTTTAGTGAAAATCTGATCTTCAGATTTATGAAATAATGGCCATTTAAGAGTACTGAAGGCGAGTCGCTGTGACTCTTTGTTGAACTCCAAGTTTCCTTGCCCTTCAGCCCACAGTATATGGTCCTACTATCAGAATTCTCCTGCTCTTCCCTGAAAACCCCTTCCCAGACCAAACTAAGTCCTGTTCGTCCCCCCCTCCATTCTCTAGTCTACAGCCAACTGTCAGTGTTTGCCCCTGTCTTGCAACCTTCCCAGACTGTGTAGGAGGTTCATCGTCGGTTCAAGCAGTTTCTTCGCTGCCGTCACGGTATCCCTCACGCTCCACCGCTCCACACCACCACACCACCCCGGCGTCTCCGGGACGCTAGCTTTATACACCTGGTGCCTCAGCCCAGGTGCATCCACTTGCGCATGCCCACTCAGGCATGTGCACAGGTGTCCATCATCAGTGGTAGGAGGGCGGAAAGTCCTGATTAACCTTTACCCTACAGCCCCCTCCCCCATTCAGGGATTTAGGGGCTGCAGCACCCTGGCTCTTCTTTCCACACCGTAAGTCTTTAGTAGAACATGACAAAGCTGTATGCTGGTCTTGGTATTTCTGAACACAAATCTCGTTTTTTAAAGGGGGTAATTATGGCAGTAGGGGTATGAGAGCAAGAAAAACAAACCAAAAAATCACAAAAACAGCCTTCAAGTAGCTGTGGTGTGTTCCTACTTGAACCTGAGAGTCCCCACGGCCTCTCTTCCGTTGCCGTTGCGGGCGTCTCTTCTGCTCTATTTTCAGTCTCTGGTCTCTCCAGCCCGTGGCTACACCACACTGACTTTAGCCTGACTTTATCTGCCTCAGCATTGCTTACCAGGTGTGGTGTGATCCTCAGTTCTTTTCAGGCCTAACTTGGTGATCTCCTCTGGTGTTTTCCCTTTCTTGCCTCAGGCTGCTCTATTCATCACTTAATTCTTCAGCATGTCCTAACATCAGAGGGCCCTGGAGTCTTAGCTGCCAGAGCAGCCTCTCTGTGGGCCTCCAGAGTCCCCCCTCAGGCTCCACGCCATCAGCTTCTGATCCAGCCATCCTTCATTCTCTTCTCTGCAGAGATCTCCCTGCCCTTGTGTTTGAAATTACTGTCTGGTTCAAGTCTTACCTGCGCTCATGAGATCTTGGTCATGAGAATGTCATCCTATTTATTTTATTTTGTAAACTCTTTCATAGCATTGGTAGCGTCAAAGACACATTTCTCTGTCCTTTCAATATTTAACTCATTTAATTTCAGAGGGAAATTGCCAACATTATATCAATTCTCACTGATTTATGCCTTAATAAACTTCATTTCTTGTACTCCAAGATTTTGCCTCATAGATCTTTGAGTGGGTTTCTGTTAGGATGTCTCTAATTGTTGGATTTTTGGGAAAAAAATTTATACTCTTATCTTTACTTAGTTTTGCTCTTAGTCTTTGCCCACTTCTTTCACCAGTTCCAGTATCATAATCCAGTATCCATAAAAGAAACTGTTTCCACCAGAAAAAAAAGAAATAAAAAACTGACTAGCTAGATAATAAGGCGTATGTGAAGCCAGGAGTCAATTTTTTCATTTATTATAGTGGAAAAAATTAAATTACAGGTTTACTCCAAAACCCTAACCACTTTACTGAAATGGAACCATTTTACTAACATGACAGAAAAATAGCCATCTATATAAATGGCAAACAATCATTTGAGGATATAAATTGTTTAAAATTGTCCCTAAACAGTAAAATACAGTTCAAATGTAAGGAAAGGTAAGAGCAAGCATTTATAGCACAATGGAGGGAGCTCGAGGGAATTAGTAAAGCAAGTCAGAATGACAGACACAAATATTGGACATTTACATAATGGATGACTTGACAAATTAAAATGCAAAACTAGCAACATTAATAAATGTGAGGCTTCTGAGGTTAAGAGGGAGACAAGAAAGGAAGACAGAGACAAGGGGACATAAGGAAAGGAGGTGGGGAATAAAAGAAAAAAGAGGAACAAAGGCAGGTTTACATGATCAACAAAAAATGAATAAGATTCTCTCCCTGAGCATCAAAATTAACATGATTTTAGCAAACAGCAGGTTTCAGTGTGGCAACAGGTACATGCTGGTACCAGCTGTATCTCAGCACGTCCCCTTGTTCTTATCAGGGCATTTTCCAAAACACTGACCTGTGATTGACAGGCTAATGATTTTATAAATTGGATGATTCTTTTCAATTTGTCACATACCATTTTGTGTAAAATGTATTTAATCTAGAGACGGTAAATACAAATTTTGTATTTAAATACTGTCCTTCTTCCTCTCCTCAACAAGACAAATAATATGCGATATGTACATACATCCTGAAGTCTGGGTGTTTTAAGCCACTGTGGCTCTTTTTTTTTTTAACATTACAGGTTTCATCATCCTGTGTTCTCTGTCTTTTCCTCATGTATTCAGTTTTACGTTTAGAGCTTGAAATATTTAGAGAAAATATTGTAAAAGCACTTTTAAGAACACTAGCTTGCTTCTCCAACCAGCCAGTCACTTTTTATAAATCTAATACCCTGGGGGGTATTTTAATTTTTTTTTAACATAATAAAGGAGTTGCTTCATAATTTAACGGATAGACATGAAACCCTCTTGGATCATCCATCCGCTGATTTTTACTCCTGGTGACTTGTTTTCTTAGGGTTTGTAAAGCTTTTTGGTTGTTTTATTTTTGTCACCCGCCACCAGCCTCAGCCCCAGCCCCCTCCTGGGTAATCTGCTTCATAGTTTTTGTAGGCATCATTTTAGGCCTTAACAATTATTGTAGGGATTATTTCGTACTACAGAGGACGTGTAGTCTCTGAGGGGCTGAGGGAGGCCCCCTGGTATTGCCAGCGTCAGATCACCTCAGGACTTAGCCCCCAGGACCCTGGAAGAGGGGGACCCAGCCTGCGAGTCGGAGTCCTGACTTGAGACGAGTCTTTCAGGCTGTTTCCCCCTATCCCTCAGTTCTGCCAAGACCACCCTCCCTGCCCTCGGAGGGAGCGGGCGCGTTACCCCTGCTGACTACTGACAGTCAGGGTGGGCTTCCAGGTGACTTTGCTGCCGATTCTCTTTTCAGTTTTCCCTAGATCTTACCCTGGTTGTTTCTTACTGTCCGGTGACTCAACTTGTTTCCAAGGAGGTTCTTTTTTGTTTTTCAAGTTTATCCAGTTCCTTTTTGTTGTCTTCAGGAGGAGTGTTGGTCCACATAACCGAACTACAAGAGGTTGAAATCTTAATCGAGCTTTAACCATCCTGTGAGGTCCCGTGTGCAGATAAGCGAGAGAACACACCGTTCTAACACATGAGGGACTTGCAGCCGCCAGCAGTGTGGGGATTGATTTAAGATCATACAAATAGCCGCCCGGTTGAGAACTTTGAATGAAGCTGGCATACGTCTGAAGAACTTTTCAAAAATACATACGATGCCTCTATGAAATCATTTAGACCACTGACTAAGACTGATTCTGTTGGTATAACTTTTTCCAGATATGACGTTCTAAGTGGAAAGTAATAATTACTTTCTTTTTCTTTTAGCTGAAGTGAGTAGTGAATACAGTATGGACAAGGCAATGATTGAATTTGCTATGATGGATCGGGAACTAAACCATTATGTAAAGGCTGTTCAGTCTGCGATAAACCATGTAAGTTTGCGGTAAATCATGTAAGTTTACACCATTCGGCTGGTTATATTTGGTTACAACTCACTGACCAAGAAATAGAAACACAAAATCAGAATTCTCTTCTAACCTTTAGTATTTCCTTATCCTTACTATAGCAGCTATTCATGTCTTCTTAATCAGGAAGTTCACAGAAGGAATCTTAAATATTCTTAAATATTTTCCCAACTAGGCCACCTAAGTTTTAATTAGTATATTACATCTATTTTAGGTTTTCTTGCATTTTTTTATATTGAAGATGTTAGTTTTAGCCTCCTTTCCAATGTGAGACTTTTATAAACTGCTAAAAATTGCACAGAACTTGTTTTTGTTATTATATTTGCTTGAGCACACTATGTACGCTAGGTTTCCTTACTCATGCTCCATCTTAACGAACATGCATCTTTTGTAGAAGTCACTGGAATCAGATAATAGGGAAGCGTTTTAGAGCCAGTTTAAAAATAAAGGAGGTTGGCATTTTGGTTTTTCCAGAAGCCAAACTTATCTTTGTTGACTCCAGCTGTCACAGGAAGCACGTGTCAGGCAGCCAAGGTGGGAACATAGCAACATCCTTTTCAGCATACTGTGTTGAGTAAGACGTGAGCTCGGCAACTGCAGTCATGTTTCTGAGAAGTCCTTTGTCCTCCGAGCAGTGGAAACTCCCCTTGAGCCCATTTCGTATACCTGTGTAATAGAATGTCTTGTACTTCTGGTTTCTTTATTTGACTTTTTTTTTCTAGTATCTATGGGAAAGTTCTAAAAATCTGATATTTTATAAGATTGGCTACTATTCAGGGAAAGGTAAATATTAAAATAAGGTTCAGTATGTAAGCCAACTTGAGTGAGCACTGCATAGTTCCATGAGGTTTTTCTGTTTTTTTTTTTTAATACATTTTTTCTTTTTAGTATTTAAGTGTATTTCTGAGTGACTTAAGACTATCTGCTTCTGTCTATCTAATAAACTCACTCAGCTTATACAGCTGATGTTTCTAATCATTGTAACTTGCAGTCCTGAAATTATGGCATATTTCATCCATAGTCAAATAGCAAACTGATGTGATGCTGGGCATTGGGAAGTGCTTAGGTTAGAGGCTTTCAGCTCTAGCTGACTCCCTACAACCAGCCAGTCCCTGCTCTAAGGGAGTCAGTCCCACTTCCCTGATCTGGAGCAAGACTGGGGCGTCAGTATTTTTTTAAAAACTCATATATTGATGAATGTCCAGTGTTGAAAATCAGTGACTTCAAAGAACAAAGCTGACTTCCAGAATGAAGTTTGCCAGACAGACAAGTGCTGGGCCCATTATCTAGATCAGTCTTAGTGTCATACTTTTATTCTGTGGAGGTTATTGGAAAGGCCTTTTTGTTCTCAAGTTTGATGCTATGCAACTGTACAGTGTACATTATTATAGATAAAAATCTAGATTTGTGTTTAGTGGACTTTTTCCCTGTTAAATGCTAAGATTCACAGACATTGGAACTATTTTTTACGTAAAGAATTGAACTGTTAACCTTTCAAAAAACTGAGTCACAAAAAAGGTCAAAGGCAAGGAAACCCTCACCTTCATCCACATGCAGAAGTTGCCAGCATTTCTTTCATCTTCAGGCCTCACCCCACAACCTCATCCTACAAAAGGGGAAAGGTTATATATCTTGAGTTTATTTATTTTTTTAGCTCTAACCTCAATCTAGATTATGGAACAACTTGAATTTAGTGATCTTAGTGCTTTTCAGAAAGCATTGGAGGAGACAACATACTGTTTTCTTATGCAAAGTTGTGCAGTCTATGTATGGCTGATGTAAGACCAAGAGTAGCAGATCCTTGTTTTATGACATCTCTAAGACCTGGAACCATGTTGAGGCACAATGTGGGTATATAACCATGACTTTGGAGGAAATATTGTACACCTCATATGTCCTTTGTGATCTTTACATTCTTGAGGTTATAGACACTGCGATCTTACTGCTTGTTTTGCTGAGGGATAGTCCTTGAGAGGGAGTAGGATGATGTTGTTAGGAAATAGAAATGGTCTAGGGATCAGGAACCCTTCCAGCCCTATTCCTACTTTCTTAATTATGATCCTGGATTGAGAAATTTAACCTTTTGGATATTCAGGATTTCCATCTATAAAGTTCTTGAACTGCCTGTTTCTCTAGGCTATTCTATGAATCAGACTAGATACCGTGTATCAGAACACTCTGACAGTAATAAAATTTGATGGCACTATAAGATAATGTTTTGCAAATCCATATTTTCAAACATACCTTCAAAAGGTGGAGCAAATTCTCTCTTAAGATTTGTGTTTAGTGGACTTTTGCTTTGCTCACTTTATTTCCAGACTTTGAAATAAAACTTTTATTGGCTTTGACCTATCCTACTCTGGAATCAAGAACCATATAGGATTAGATATAAGCCAGTTAAAGTTACAATGTGAGGTTTTATAATCTCTGAAACAGAGAAATAGTAATCTAACTTAAAACAAAAAAGAGTACAGGTAATTGGAACCCACAGGAGCCTCGTTTAGCATCTCTTCTGTCATGGACCTTCAGAGCAGCTGGGCTTCTCACCTTACATTTATCCAGATCCTCAGCCACCCTGTGGTCTGCTTATGAATAGCTCTATAGCTTAAAAAAAAAAAGAGAACCAAAGTGCATTAGTTTATTATTTAAATAAATTGCTCTCTCCTACTCTCACCTTCATGGATTTGTTAAGGTCATACACCTCTGAAAATGTTTTAGCAGTTTGCGTTTCAGGTGGAAACTTGGAAATGTGGGTCAGTTTACCAGCAAGCCCTGGGAGTCCTATGGCTTCCAGCTGAAGCTCTGAGTGCCTTTCTTTGTGCTTTGAGAAAACAGAGCTACTGTATTTACAACGCCTGAAGATTTTACTTGGAATCAGTATTTATTCCAGTGTTCTGAAACTTTGAAAAAGTATTAAGACTTTGCCACAACTAGTTTGTAGAGGGAATATTATTCAGTGAGCACTGAAAAAGTTGCCCAATAGTCTAGAAATCTTTTATAAACCTTTTTGGGAGCAATGGCTTATATACCTGTTGCAACACTTTAAAACATTCATATGGAACCACAAAGAGCTCTGTATGAACCTTTGGAGACTTTCAGTCATGAGACCACACATGTGATGAAAGTGTTTTGAAACTGGTAAAATGCACACAGATAGGTGTTGGGCAGTTATTTCCTTTGTCACTATTAATGTTAGAGAAAAGCTTTTCTCAGCTTCGTGTTGAGAATAGTGATGTTCTAAATATGAGACTATGTATGACTGAATGTCCCTCCCCTGCATATCTAGCTTTATTTTTTTGAGTACCTTGAAGAGCACAATGGGCTGGTCTTTTGTTCTGAAATATTCATTTAATAAGTACTTACTGGTAAATAGTAACTAAACACTTATGTCCCTGGTGTTTCTAGATGCGAAGAGTTAGGAGGTCAATCAGCAAAGCCCACGTGACCCTCACCTTTGGGGTGTCCAAAGTTGGAGAGGGAGACACACTTTAACAAGGAGAGATGCAGGTGCAACTTAACGATTGTTGCGGCATATGTGAACCACAAAGGGAAAACAGTGTTCAGAGGGCAGAATATCTGCTGAGGGCCTGGAGGACTCCATCCTGAGGACGTGACATTAAATCTAAGGGGAGAGTCAAATGAGACTCAGAATGGGGATTGTGACATATGACTTCTTGGTCTATGTGACCTTTGCATGAAATGTAAGCATCTTCTTTCTGATTGTTTCGTGTCAGAGTTTCAAGGTGCTTTGATTCATCAAGACTTAATTTTAGAAAATGAGGCCAGAGAAGGTCTACTTTTCTATATAGAAGGTTTAAATATATAGATAGTTGAGTCATCTGCCCGAGGCTGGTCAGTGATTATTCATTCAGGTCTGAGTTGCCGCTGCATATGCCAGGCTGTGCTAAGTAAGTAATACATGCCTTGACAGTGGTTGATTTAGGAAGATTTTTATTACTGCTATTCTGCTTTTCAAGCACTTCACTAGTCAAACTGGGGTCATCCCTCTTGAAATGTGACTTTTTATCTTGCAGTAAATGAACAATGGTAGTACTGTGTGTTTCTGATTCTACATTTATGTGATTGTTGAAAACTGAAGCTGTAGTCCCATCTTATGAGCTTCACATTCATTTTCAGGCATATGGTTTTTCAAATAAAAGATGATAAAAACTCTAACCATTATTATGGGGGTGGTCCTTGCAACTATTTTATAACTTTCATTCTCATAGTAAAAAAAAAAGAGGATGGAGCTATAAAATTAAATGATAAATGGCTAAACAGGTTCAGATAAGTTTCACGTATTATTAGCTGTCAGTGATAAAAACATACATCCTCTGTGCTTTTTTTTTTTAAAGATTTATTTATTTATGCACACAAGCACTGGGGTACAGGCCAGAGGTGTGGGGGTGGTGAGAGAATCCACCAGACAGAGCAGGATGCAGAACAGGCAGATTGACCAAAACACACTGCTGAGGGGAGCAGCGGGCCAGGCAGGAGAGGTCTGTTGCACCATGTGGGTCCCCTCCCTGACCAGCAGCAGGGATCAAACTCGCATTGCAGTGGCTGCAGTCTGCTTCATAGTGCGTTGCTTAACCCACTGCGCCACCAGGGAGGGCCCCTTTGTGCTTTTTGATGAGCCTTCTAGTCCTGGACTTTTTGCTAAAGCAAAGTAACCAGAGCTTGATATACACATACTGTAGCATTTTGTTTTTTAATCATGATACTTAGTTGCCTAATTTTACTTTTTATTTTTTTTAAAGATTTATTTATTTATACATACAAGAGCTGGGGTACAGGCCAGAGTCCAGAGTGGTGAGAGGATTCACCAGAGACAGAGTGGGAAACAGAACAGGCAGACTGACTTGAAACACACTGCTGAGGGGAGCAGTGTGAAAGGGAGGAGAGGTCTGCCGCGCCATGTGGGTCCCCTCCCTGGCCGGCGGCAGGGATCGAACTCGTGCTGCAGTGGCTGTGCTTTGCTTCATAGTGCGTTGCTTAACCCACTGTGCCACCAGGGAGGCCCTAATTTTACTTTAATAAGCTTTAAATCTTAAAAGAATTGTCAGGCTTTACCTCCACATTGTTTTTTAGTCTGTGCTGCTTCAGCATGTTAATTTACTGGAAAATCTAGAGCATTCGTGTTTTCTTCAGTTTCCTCTACTCTCTCTGTATCTCATAGATTATGTAAGATGTTAAAGCATTTAATTGGATGACTGCCACATACTTGTTTTTGTTTTTTAAGCTAGTGTTTTATAACAATCCTACCAAAAGCCTGGGGGAAGAGAAGATTTTTCTTCTAACTTAGCAGGAGCAGTGAGGGGCCAGATTGACCCATTTGTGGTGTTTCTTGTAAATCTGTTCATGGATAGGCCCTGGGTGCTGTGGTTTTTATTTGATTGGCAAACCTGAACATTTAGTCTGCCTTTTAAAGCTAATATGTTGAAAGTTAGAAGAGTGGAAATATACCTCCTGAAAGCTGTTGAAACCAATGCAATCTCAGATATAATAAAAGAATGAGGTGGGTCAAAGGTATAGCTTACCTCAGACTTATCATTATGCAATGAGTTTAGAATGTTTTTGACATATCACTTCCCTATGCCTCCTCACCCTTCACCCTTCATCAGTTGGCAAATCTTGCCTTTTGTAAATCTCACTTCAAAGATGCCTTAAGAGCCTCTACTTGAACCTGAAATCTTATGGGATACCTTGCAAGGTGGGAGTTACCATTTGAGTTAAGCTACTTTTTTTTTTTTTAAAACTCTATTGGGTCTTAATGTGCCTCTGTGCAGCATTTTCAAAGTTTGCTCCATTATACTAATTAATCAGTATGTGAATAAGTATAACAGAAAAAAAGGATTTTGTGGTCAAATAAGTTTGGGGAATGCTTGATTAAAAGGATCTACTTAAAGACGGGAAAGCTTTGACATGTTTTTATGTATTATCATTCTCCAAAGGAGGGGGATCTACGGTGATTTCCTAAAGTTATTTCTCTAGAAAACCTCTTTGGGGGAAGGGCTGATATACCCTAGGACCCCTTTTGGGAAGTGCTTCCCTACTCTCTCAACCCCTTTATTTTGGTGACATGGATAAGACTTGGGCCTGGCAGTGTGCTTATGGTAGAGTTTTGTTGCACCCAGGGAATTGGGAGTGGGGTGGGGTTCCATAAAACTCTACCTGAATTGAGCCTAAAGGGTGTTTCTCTGTGGAAGAACAGGAAGGGACCAGGCCTCTGAAAAAGATGACAGGTGCATTCCGGCAGTGAAAAGGAAGAAGCAATTGTTTCTAGAAACACACAGTGATTGGTTGGCATCACCCATTTAAAGCAAACAAGACCCCTGTGTGGAGGAAAGAGGGGTGATGTTCTCCAAGAAAGGACAAGAGGAAGCCACAGAACAGTCAGGAGGGACGCTGTGACAAAGGGGGCCGGAAAAGCCTCCTCTGGAAGCCCCTGCTCTCTGCCCTGCTCCAGGTAGGCCCTGGTGTGCCTGATGTCATGAGGGAGCACCTTGACCTCAGCGGCATCAGGCAGTGCCAGCAGCTGATCACTTCAGTTATTTCGGCAAACTCCTGGTTATTTCTGGCACTGGGCATATGCCATATATAATAGTAAATATTTCAGGGGCCTCCCTGGTGGCGCAAGGGGTTCAGCGCCTCACTATGAAGCATCTACAGCCACTGTAGCAGAAGTTTGATCCCCGGCCAGGGAGGGGACCCACATGGCGCAGCAGACCTCTCCTGTCTCACCTGCTGCTCCCCTCAGCAGTGTACTTCGGTCCATCTGCCTGTTCTGTTTCCCACTCTGTCTCTGGTGAATCCTCTCACCGTCCCCACACCTCTGGCCTGTACCCCAGTTCTTGTATTTATGAATAAATAAATCTTTTTTAAAAATAGTAAATATTTCAGATGGTCACTTTTGTCTCCCTCATACTGAACTTTTCACCAGAATTGGTAAGTATTAAAGATCTTGGATTTACACATTTTCCCATTACCTAGCAAAGATGCTTCTGGTCAATGAAAGGGCAGGGGAGTAGGAAAGAGGCAGGAAAGTAGATTGAACTTGGGGATAGATCACTGCATCTTAAGATTCACTGTAAAATGAGTGCATTTTCAAAGTTTGGAGTTGAAAGTAGTCGCTCGTTTACTTATCTCATAATTTAGGTATTCAGTTAGTGCCAACAGTGTGTTTCGTTTAATGGAGATGCAAAACCTCTCAGCACCTGTACACAAAATAGCTGCAAAAATATAATAGTAAAATAGTTCGACAAAAGTGAAAACATGCCGAAGAAATTCAGCCAGGGAAAGGCACCTTTGCTTAAATTCGGACTTTTCTACACTCTTCTTCCGAGCCTTGGTTTCTTAAAGGAGAGGTCACGATATAGGTCATAGAATTGCAGTAACAGTGGAAATAGTCCTGTCATACTGCTTTGTATAACTGCCCAGAGAATCTGTAAAGGAGAAGTCATTTCCCTGCTGAAATTCAAATAGTATTCAAAAGGAAATTTTGAGTTAAAATTGGGAGAGTAGGGTAGGAGCAGGAAACCACTGGGAAAGGCTGATGGCATTTCCTGAGAACTTGAACGGAGGGCCTCTTGCCTTACAAGGAGTCTTCTGGTCTTGGGGGCTGAGCAGCAGGGGGATTTAGTGCTCACCCTGCTGTAGTGAGAAAGGATCGGGCAGAATCTGGGGCAGGAGGCCAGCGAGCAGCATGGCGCCTGGCCACTTGGATCTAAAGTCCCCTAATGCATGCTCCCCTGTGTCCACGGCAACACGAGGTTGTGCCCTTTAACACATGCTAGTTCAATGGCTGTGAACCAGGAAACTAAGTGAGCACTTTGGTAACTCAGGAATAACTTTCAATGTTGTCTTAGAGATTTTATTTAAGTGAAGACTTTGAGAAAATACAGCTCAAAATAAACTTCCCTGTGTGCACATGGGTATAATAATTATGCTATTCATTGAACTATCTTGCTGGCTTTACATCTTTAAGTAATTTTTGTTTATTAGTAGCACCCATTTGAAAAAATATTGGGAGAGAAAAATGTGTTGGATTTATTCCTGCCAGGTACCATATGCAAGTTGTCAGCCTGTCAAATATGCAGTCCTTATAAATGGCTGGTAATGGAAAGGACAGAAAAAGTATAAATGGAAAATATAAATGTAGTTTCAAGCCCGGTGTGAGTTTGCAGTTACATCGGTAAAGTAAAGCTCTTTCACTCTGAAGGAGCCAGGGCCCGGCTGCCTGCCATTTAGGGAGCAGAGGCGATTTCTTTCTGTTTTGTTTCTCTCTGAAAGCACCAGGCCGCTGGCAGTAGTGACACTTATCTTTCCTTCTTTTGTGTCATCGCCAACCTGACATTTTAACCACCAGAGCCTTTTGAATTTCGCTTCTTTCTAGACTTCCTTTTTTTTTTTTTTTTAAAGATTTCATTTATTTATGCGTATAAGAACTGGGGTACAGGCCAGAAGTGTGGGGTGAGAGGAGTCACCAGAGACAGAGTGGGGAGCAGAACAGGCAGATTGACTGAAACACACTGCTGAGGGGAGCAGTGGGTGAAGCAGGAGAGGTCTGCCGCGCCATGTGGGTCTGCTCCCTGGCCGGGGATTGAACTCATGCTGCAGTGGCTGCAGATGCTTCATATTGCAGTGCTTAACCCCTTGTACCACCAGGGAGGCCCTCTCTTATTTTTTTTTTGAAGGAAAATATTCATTATAGGAGTCTTAAAATATCTTTATTTAAAAATATCTTTATGCCTCTTTCCCATAGTCTAGATTAATATAGCAGTTATTATTTTCAAATGTATTTCTTTTGTCCTGTTTCATCTTAAAAGAACCATTTTGTTATTATCTAATAGAAAGTGATATTTAGAAACACCCAGTCATTGTTACTTTAAATTAGAAATGAAGGCCTGGCATAGTCTAGTTTGATGTGCTTATGCCACGTGATTCATTTCCAGACTTTGACATTTACTTGCTTTTTTTACTTTCCTCTTGACTGACACCTGGGTGGGTCTCGCCAGCTTTAACTTGCCCTTCCAAGGAATGTTACTGGGACCAAAAAGAAGCCCTCTCTACACACAGGCTATTCTCTCACTCTGAAACTTACTTGAATTCCCCTGTACCCTCCTCCCTGGCCCTCCCCCGCCCCGAAACAGAAGCCAAAAATGCCCCATGAAGTGCTGACTAGAACCCTAAGTGGACGAGGGTGTGCTGGGACAGTCCAGTGTGCAAAATCAGAAATGACTTGACGCCGAAGGCGGAGATATGTCATGTTTTAAAAAGCCTCAGGAAAAGCACATGCTCAGTTTTTCCTTAGAAGACGTTCCTAAGGTATGACTTAATGCACCTATAAATAATATAGATCAAATTGGAATGTGTCTCACCACACCGTATCCTAGTGATGGCCTTGCCCTGCCGCATGCGGATTACTTTGCCTTGATACTGTGACGCGATCCGGGATCCCGACACAAAAGGAAATTGTTTGTTATTAATTTTCATCGTAACTATTGGGTTTTCTGCTGTGTGTGTCTGCTCAAAAGCTGTGTGACCTTAAGTATCTTTGCAAAATGAACTTTGTGATATCAGGGTGATTTCTGGATGAAAAAGACAAGATAACACGTGAAAATGCTTAAGAGGTAAAAGTACTATGTAAAGGCAAAGTTGGTGCTCTGTCAGGTTAACTTTTAGCTTCTTCTTACCACAAAATTGTCTACCACGTGCTGATTTAAATTGTAAACTTTTCTAAAAACCTCTACTTGGAATAAATGGCAATATAGCAAATGGGAAAAGATTTGTGTTGTTTTATCTATCCCATTTATTTTCTCAACCCATGGCTTAAACTGGAAGGGAAAATGTCTAAAGTTTCACCTTCACTTTTCTTAATTTTGTCATCTTTTTGGTAAATGTTTCTGTATGCCCCTTTCCCGTCACCCCCCAGCCCCCAAGAGTTTTGTCTAAATCTTTCATGTAACAGTTCAACAAGTGACTAATGTAGATTGGGGTTGCTTAGTCCCTGAGTCACTGTCTTATGCAACACTTAAAAGTTGAATATCTATATATAACAATGAGGAAATAATTGAAAACAATTCATACTCTCTGATCTGATGGTTTTTGTGACTAATTCATCAGGCAGCAGCGAAGAAGGAAACTAATGAGAATTCATAAAGCTAAACAAATTCGTCTGAAGTCTAAACAGACTACACTCACCTTTCCTTCCCTCGCCCCCTTTTATCAGCAGTTGGTATTTGATTGCCAAGAACAGTGGGCTAGGAAGTGGCGATCTGCATGCCAGCCCTGCCAGGCTGTGACCTTGGATAAGTCACACACTTCTGGGCCTCAGTTTCCTCATTTCTTCTTATAAAATGGGAGTGACAATAGTACCTGCCCAACATACCTCTCTGAGCAAGTGTAGATAAGATGAGATGATATGTCGGAATGTGTTTCGACTAAAAAAGAAAAAGTAAATGGTGGTCACAGCCATTACATCCTGGCAG
The DNA here is from genome assembly GCA_019455555.1 of Galemys pyrenaicus. NCBI lineage: Eukaryota > Metazoa > Chordata > Mammalia > Eulipotyphla > Talpidae > Galemys > Galemys pyrenaicus. The sequence continues at coordinate 10,564,726 of JAGFMF010011709.1, read as the reverse complement.
ACCTCATCCGACAGCTCCTGCCTGCATGGCCATGGGACTGCCGAGTGAAAGAGACTTCTGATTTCTTCCAGAGAGACTGGGAGGGAGTCTGTTAATTGTTAGTTGGAAAGAGGAAAGATTCATTCCTAATGTTTGGATTCTGACCTAAGTCACGGAACACAGTTTCCCATGGAAATAATGTTTAGCTAGATTGCAAGGCTGGCCAATTAAATGATTTAATATAAATGATTTGTTTGTTGTGATCCAGTTTCAATAAAACTGTAATAAAGGTTATTTGTAGTGTGGGTATCAATTTGGTGTTTAGAATGCTCTGGAGGACTTAGCCTGGGTCTGGATAATAGTGAATTTATTTCTCTTCTGACTTCCCTGGTTATCTGAGAGTTGCCTGGGGCTGTTGATTGTTTGCTTAAGCCAGATTTGGAAATATCCTCAGTCTTTTGACTCAAGAGTCTGAAACCAACTTTCTTTGCCCCAGGTAAGAAGTAAGAAGCCCTTTCTGAATACCTGACCTCTCTATCACCCAAACCTTCCAAGTTAGGTAAGGTAGATCTGGAAGACAGCCTCAGGAAGGTTAAGGGCATGCTCAGGTGACATAATCACTTGGAAACCTTTTTTTTTTTTTTTGACATGTGATTCAAGGCTGTTTTCATGGCATCTCCGTACCTTCATACAGATGTAGTTCATTGATTCGTTTTCAGTGGGGAGTAAAAATGTTTTTACCGAGTCTTGGTTATAAACCGTGCGTATGACCTTGCCTTTACCCTACATGTGTCCCAAAGATAAAGCTCTCGAAAGTGACTCCTGCACTGATGTGACATCCCGCAGAGGGGATGATTCTGCTGGCAATAGAGAGCTGCTTGAAGAAGAGACTTGTATGAACATTATAGTCGAAAGGAGGAAGCATTAAAGAGCCGCTATTCTTGATGCTTCTAAAACTTTTTGTTTGTGATAATGGTGTGACTATGAAGGAATTTTAGAAATTTGAAGTAGAATAAAAAGGAAAAAAATCTTTTCTAGTTTTATTGAGATGTTGTATGTTCATATTTATTAAACTATTCTGCCTTTTCCATAATACTAGCCTAGCTACTATTTTTCTCGTGTTTGCTGTGTGCCAGGCAACTGTCTAAGTTGTTTTGGTGAACTCAGGTTGAGTAACTTTTCCTTCTTGCCAAGTAACCTCCAGGTTTGTTCGTGATCGATTTTTAGAGGAGGAAAGGGAAAAGCCTCTCCATGCAGAAGACAGGAATGTGGTCTGTGTGTGGCGTCTTATGGAGGAAGCCATGGGAAGAACATCCCAACTGGAGACAGAAGCCTTCCTCGATCCTCCCTGCCTGACCAGTGATGTCATCGGGCTAGTGACTTGTCTCCAGGTTCCTTATCTGTAAACAGAAAATAACACCTCAAAGGGAATGAGAGAAAAATGTAGTTTCCCCCAAATAAGTATTTTGTTTGTTTTAGTACTTCAACTTTCTGATGGGTGCTTAGCAAGAACAGAAGGAAGACCACAGCTAGAATTTCCCTTTTCCATTACAACACCAATCGCGAACTCCTTCTTTTGGCTGTTAAGATCCTTTACTCGTGGAGGGTGTGCGTGGAGGCCCAGGGAATACATGGACCGCAGGAACGAAGCCTGTACAGCCCTCACCTCTGCCCAGCATACTCGGAAACAAAGGACTTCCTTGACAGTCTAGGCCAGCCATTCTCCTCGGCCCTTTTGTTTCCTGCAGGATGGACAGCACTGCGCTGTACCCCCTTCCTGCCCTGGCCTTCTGTCCACACGGTGACACAAAGACTGGAGCAAGAATTACGGCTTGTTGTGATTCTTAAGCACGGTGTCTATAAACCACCTGCGAGGCATCACCATCAAACCATTGCCAAATTGTACGGAAAAGAGAGTTTTTCAATTTGTATAAGAAAATTGAGATCCCTGTTGATTAGGTCTTTCCTAGGAACCTCAAATCTGATGAATGTAACACAGAATAAGAAAGGAGGGAAGGCAATAGAATATAGGCTTTGATATGGAGAGTGTGCCTGGAAGAATTACGGTGTCAAAGCTGAAGCAGTGGGTCATTGAGAGAAATGATGTGGAAGCACAGGGGTGTTTGGGATTAGATATGAACAAAAATTAGTGGAATTCTTTTATGTCAAATGTTGTCTTCTCCAGTCTGTCTGCCCTCCTATCTTTGAGGACAAGAGAGCACACAAGGGTAGAAGCTTAATTTTTCAGGGAAACAGCTCTGACCACCATTTCACTCGTGTTGAAAAACTATCCTGGAAATCGTTTTGGTCACTCACAGTTCTTCATCTGTGTAGTTAGAATATTTCATTTGATAAACATTAACTGATTTATTGTTTTCAAAAACTGTTGGAAGAACTTCTGAAACCACTAAGCAATAGATTTCGTTTCTGCGGAATGTCGATTTATTTATTTGTGGATTGCTCGTGAGTGTAAACCGCTCTTCTTAAGAACATACGGTTTGTATCACCAACTCATTTGATTGTGGTAAATGGCTGCAAGAGCCGTTTGTGTCCATACCAAGAGATACTTGAAAGGTGTCTTTGATGGACTTTCAGGAATTTTGGTGTTATAAGCAGTGCTTAGCAGGAGGAAGGACGGAAGCCCTGGGTGGATCAGAAGACAGGTTCTTCACCAGTTGCTCCATTTCAGTCTGCCCCATTGTACTCCGTGGCCTTCGGCCCCATGGCTTCGCACTTTACACCCTGTTCTCCTTGTTACTGCCACACCCTCGTCTGATGTGCAGAAGACATCCGGCAGTAATAATAGAGCGTTTTCCTTTTTCGGGTTCAGTTGTATCTAACAGTACTAGGTGCTTTCTAACCTTGCCTGTGTCCTCCTAGCAGTCAGATTGAGTTGCTGCTTTATCATTCTTGTGTAGATGAATGAAGTTAAGGATGACAGAGTTAGGTGAATCACCTGAGGTCAGCTGCCTGGTTAGAAAATGCAGAGAACTTTTTCTCACTGGATAGTCCCATTGGGCTTATCTGCTCTTGATAATCCGCTCCCTTCTGAAATGTTAAGTTCCCTGAATTGTCAGGACAGCACACAACTGTTTTCTTGCATCCGGCCACTTCTCCACAGTCTCCTTGGTAGACACTACTTCATTTCTCCACCCATTACATCTTGTTTTTCCTGCCTATTCTTTCACTCTTTTTCACACTTCATTTCTTCCAGAGAGAAAGTCTATGCTTGAATTGCTGTTTTTATGCCATTGTCCCAAATCCTTATTTCCATTCTGTGAGCTTCTTGAATGCGACATGTCCCAGAGAAATCTCCCCTTAACCTCCTGCTGGGCCGCTGCTATTTAGTGAATAGCAACACTGTCTACCCAGCCTTCCACACCAGAAACCTGGTTTCCACCCCTGCTCCTCCTCGTTGCTCACATCTCACATTCCATCTCCAACTTTTACTGATTCTCAAATTAGTTCACCTGCCTCCTCTCCATATCCACAATCTTAACTCTTCTCTGATAAATTTGCTGTGCAAAGTTTTGTTCTCTCGTGATACATTTTCTTTGGAGTAGCCCAAAAGATCTTTCCAAACTGGAACTTGGTTTATTTTGCCTGCTTTGTTCATATTGTTACCTTCTTGAGTTACTCCTGTAATTCTCAGAATTAAATTCAAGCTTCACTACCAGGGTGTACTCCTGCTTAACGCTGTCGTAGCATTTTTTCCCCCATTCTTTTATGGTCATTCTTGGACTGTTTTCTTGCCTCTGGCCTTAGCACACATTATTCTTTCTCCTCAGTGCTCTTCTCTCACTTTCAAATAGCTGACTCCTACCCTCTACAAACTTAGTACAGCTCCATTTCCACAGCTTCATGACGTCACCCCATCTCTGTCTGCCAAGTGTATCCCTCTCATGCGCTCTCATAAGACCATGTACTTAATCACTTTCCACGGCCACTGTAGCTCTGACCCTCCATCGCTCCCAAACCACGTCTCAGACATGCAACTGTCTTCTTTTCATTTCCACTTAATTTCATTCCCATAGGCCTTTCACACTGAACCTCCCAAAGCTAAACTCTTGGGGTTTTTTTCCCTTCAAAACCAATGGTTCCTTCAGACTTCCCAGCTCAGAAAAAGGGCAACTGTACTATTTCATTAGTCAGACCAAAACCAGAGTTGTCCTAAATTCCTTAATTGTTTCAGAGCCCATATCCAGTTCATCTACCTTCAAAATGTATTTAGAATCTGGCTAGCTCTTGCTACTTTTATTGCTGTCACCTCACCCATATCTTCAGCGCCATTTGTCTAGGTGAGTGCAGTGGCCTATGACTAGTTTCTGCTTCGAACTGTCAACTGCTTCTGCCCTTCTTCCCCTCCCCCACCCCTGAATCTGTTTTCATCACAACAGCCAGAGTTGTATGTTAAAAAAGAGTCAGGTCTTATCAGTCCTCAAAACCAAACTTCCTATCTTTCAGTGTAGAGAATCATCACCACCCATTGGCTTCTAAGGATAGTCTCACCCTCACTCCATCTTCACTTGGACCTCACCTGCTGCCACTACCCCCTCAAGGTCTCTTCAGGCCTCTGTGAAGCCTTCCTAATGGTCCATCATAGAAGAACTCATCTACCCCCACCCTGTTTAATCACATGTATCACCACCTGACTAATTATTTTCTAATGATATCTAGTATCTAATGATATTTTATTATCATTCTTCCCCGTTAGGAGGTAAAGTCCATGAGGGCAGAGGCTTGGTCTCTTGTTTGCTACTATATTCCCAGCATCAGGTGCCATGTGTGACCCCTCCGTGGCACTTGAGGAGATATTTGGGAAGTCGAGAGTAATAACGTCATGCACTTAGTAGTCTGACAGGCCTGCTCGAGCCGAGTCTTGGCTCCAACACCAATGTCTGAGCGCCCGTGGTTAGCCTGCTCCTTGGCCTGCATTTCCTCACCTGTAACAGCAATATGTCCTTATCATTTAAATTGTTTGTTTGGGAGGAGGATTAAAATAACTCAAGTGAAGTGCTTAGCTCAGTACCTTGCCTATAATAAGCTATAAGTTGAGAGTAGCCACTGCTACTGAGACTACATTTAATGACGTTTTACTTGTCCATCTTTATTTATTCATTATTTTTACTTGTCCTTTAAATTTGGTTGTATCTCTGACTTACTGTTTTAATAATAATAATGACACAGCGATTACTGGAGGTAGGGGTGAGGGTGGAGGCAGGGACAGGGTAAAGGTGGACAAAAGAGACAGCCCCCTAAACATAAGTTTTGGGGTATAATATAAAATGATGTGATGATGACGATGGCAGTGGGTTGAGAGCAATACTGTTAACAATCAGCCGTTATCATTTAGGTGCTTAGTGGGTGCCAGGAAATATTTTGTAAACCAGCACTTTCCAGTCCAACTTCCTCCAGCGATGGTCATGTTCCAACTGAACTGTCCAGAAAGACAGCCACCAGCTATTTGTGACAGTGCAGCACTAGATTGAAGAAGTCGAAGTCTTAATGGAATTGTGATTAATTTAGATTTAATAACCACATGTGCCTAGTGGCTACTCTGTTTGAATTTCAAAGCTCTAAATTCCTTTAATACATTAGTTCATTTAATTTTCATACCGTAATGACCCTGTGACTTAAGTAATGTTATAGATGAGGAAATCAACTTTTCCAGAGGTTGAATGGCTTGTCCAGGATTTCTAAGCTAGTGTGAGATAGAGCTGGGGTTTGAAGGTTGATCCCCACTAGCTGGCACTTCTGCACTGCTCCTCCTTTAGGGCACTCTAACGAATAAAGTTCCACGGACAGGACCCAGGTGAGAGCTCTGTGTGCTGCAGGGGAAACAGAAAATGAGTTTCTGAGTTCTAATAAGGCAAGGTGGGAAATTCCCCAAACATAGGAAAGGTGTTCAAAAGAGTCTAGAGAAATGAGTTGGCTGCTCAACCGCTGTGTTCTTTCCTTCTAGACGAACATTTGCAGACAACAGCAGCCACAACAAAATGCTCCCTACTAATGTCTTCCAGCTGTCTCTCATAAAAGTAAAAACATGTTCTTTCTTTGTCCCAAAGGCAGAAAGGAAGATATAACATCTTGTCAGTTACTATTTCCAAGTCTAGAATATTTGGGTCACACTTAGTCCTCTTCTTACTGTTCCACACTAGTAATTGCAACTTATTTTTATAAAATATTAGGAGAAAAGGAAAAGGAGAGGTTAATTAAAAGCAAAAAGACAAATATATAGATGTCACATCAAGGAAGAAATATGAGTGGGTTCTTCAGGCTTAGCTTTTGTGATTCATCCTGAAGCCTTAGTTGGTCTCGTGGACTCTGTTTCTCCACGTCCCTTTCTGTGTTCTTGCCCCCAGCCAACCTTCAGCTGACTGTAGACAGCACCTAGGCGTTTATCCCTGGGGTCTCTGTGCTTGATGACCTGCCTTCATGGAGTTGTTTCTGATTACCATGCTCTCTTAACCACCAAACGTAGCAAAACGCAGAGGTATTTCAGGTTCCTGACATAACACCGCCCTCTTCTCACTCCTGTAGCAGCCGTCCTCTTTGCCCTTCATGATCAAGTCATCGCCTCAACCAGTTCTGTGACCTCGCTTCTGTCTGTCGGTTCAGTGTCATGAGAAACCCAAAATTGCTAGGTTGCAGTTTAAGCTTCCCAGTCAGTAGAGGCATTGTTGAGTCCCTGGGTGAAATCATTCTTCTCTTGGGCACTGAGACTATTAAACCAGCAGAACTAGAGTTGCAGCCATGGGAGAAAAAAAATGCAAGTCGGTCATTAGGTGTGATGAGGGGGAGGAGAAGATGTGTAACTAATTCCACTGTTGTCCCTTGGTTCCTGGACCTGTGTGTTCCGGCCGTGGGAGAAACAGTGTCATATTCTTCAGTGGCTACAAGCATCCCCAGGCACGTACTCTAGCCCCTGAGGTGGTGTCTCCTAGGAGCACTGGAACTGAATCTTCAGTGGAGAGTTGCGTTGTCATTCTGAAAGATCATCTTTCTGGATAGTGGGGTGCTTGGTAAAACCAGTTCTTCCCAATTAGCATCAACCCATTGCCATCACTTTTCACTGCATAGTCTTGAGCTGGACACCATAATGATCAATGAGCTATTTAGTAATTCTGTGGGTGACAGGGGCGTGGTGGACAGGAAAGGGCAATTTCAAATTCAGACCAAGTATCTTTTCACATAAGAACTGACATATGCCCATTCAGGATTGAGGATGTGGGCCTGAAGTCATTTATGTTTTCATGAAGTTGAGGTAGGCTATAAATAAAAGTTCATTCGGAGTTGTTACTTGAAGGAACAGGCAAAGCAAAGATGAGTTGAAAGGGGGTTTGACTGATTTGAAACCATCTGTCACTGACTCCATATGACCTTGGGCAAGACGCTTCTCCACTGAGAGCTGCCCGTTCCTCACATCTGTGAAATTGAATCTTGATATTTGTGTCTGGTAGGCTTTGAACCACTCGGATGAAAGGTGCTGTGCCAGTGCAGAGTTTGTATTAATAACAGAACAACAACCTCATCTCATCCTTCCCTCTGTAGGACCCGCATTTAAATGGAGCAGAGTCGCATAGGCTGTTCCATCCTAGCGTCTGATAAGTTTCCTTCACTTACGGCACAATTTATGGCAGTTGGCGATTGTGCGTGTATTTGACTCTGAGATACACCTTGTCTCCTCCGCTAGATCTCAAACCCCACAAGGACAGTAGGGGTCATATTAGCCTCCTCACTGTCACATCTTCAGTGCCCAACACGGTGACTGTGTGTGGTAGGCATTTGGTAAATATTTATTGGATGGATAAATAAATGAATAAATAAACAATGCATGTGTCCATGAATTCTGCCAAACAAAACAACACACCCCAGAAACAAACCCAAAAACAACCCAGAAAAGCAAAATCTGCAGTCGGGTGTGCACACCCCCCCCCACACACACACACCAAATGTGAACCCTCATGCTGTAGCCTGTGTAAACCAGTGACTCCTCTCGGTCCTGTCTTGCAGTGGGAATGGTGCCACGAGGAGTTTATTGGTGTAATTTCCAACAGCATTAATGTTTAGTGACAGATGCACCTCAATGGCAGGTTGCCTTGGCTGCCATCTGTTAGACAACTGTCGGTTCGAACAGGACGGGTCCATTGTGTGACCGGGTCGGTAGCACTCACACACATGTTTAAGCTTATTCATTTCCAAAATTTTTCTGGAAGGTTTTAAAAAGAAAAAGCTGTGTCCATGTCTGGCTGGCTGGTGCTCAGTAATGGTGGATTACAACACCTTGGCAAACTGCGAAGACCATTTGATGTGTCATAACGCTCAACAAGGAAGTGTTCTCTCTTAAGTGTTTTTTCAGAAGTCAAACTAAATAATGGCACTAGGAAACTCACTCAACTGCAAATAATTGGGTCCAACAGAGTTCAGTGCGTATTGTGCAACTGACAACAGAAACTGGCACAAGATGAAGGGTGTAATCCATGCTGGTCATCATTAGCGTGTGTGCTATATATATTTTTTAACACAGGGCAAAGGCAGTATAGTAAACTGTAGAAAATATAGTGTGTCTCCATATGTACATGCAATTAGGTTATACCCGGTGAAGGCATACTGATTCTTAGCCTGGACTTGCCTTCCAATAAAAACTTTGCTGAGCTTTTTTTGCTATATAAAGTTGGAGGCAGAACTGGCCTATATAAACTTACCCTGTGCATGACCAGTTGGGTTGGTGGTGTGTCATAAGTGCAGGCCAACTTCCATAAATGTCGCAGTGTTTAGCATAATGCTGGGTACTCAATTGGGACTCAGTAAATATTTGTTGAATGCATGTTCTAGGACCAGCAGAGGCAATTCCCTCTGAATTTATGCCGGATTCCCACATAGAAATAGGTCCCATAGCCTTAGGTCAAACCAACTATGAGTTAGAACTTGAAATAGTGTATTGAGGCCTACCTGGTGGCGCAAGGGGTTGGGTACCACACTGTGGGGCATCCACAGCTGCTGCAGTGTGGGTTCGATCCTCAGTCAGGGGGGTGACCTGCATGGTGTGGCGGACCTCTCCTGCCTCGCCCGCTGCTCCCCTCAGCAGTGTATTTCGGTGGATCTGCCTGTTCTGCTCCCCGCTCTGTCTCTGGTGGATCCTCTCATCTCTCATGCCTCTGGCCTGTACTTCTGTTCTTGTATGCATAAGTAAATAAAACTTTCAAAAAAATAGTGTATGAACAGAACAAAAAACAGATTGTCCATCAGCACTATGGGCGTTTAATAAGCTTCTAAAAGCTTGTGATTTCCAAAATGTCCATCGTTGGCTGCATGTTGCTTTGGGAACCAAACATCTCACAGTGGCTGTTTTGGAGGGAGTAAATCCATCTGAGTTTTAATTCAGTTACAAGAATGACTAAATTTATACTAGATTCTCACATGATTCAGAAGTGTGTGAATGACTCAGCCCGTTAATATCCTTAGCTCCTGTGATCTCCCCTCCCAGTGAAATGATAGCTATAAGGTAATAATGATAATTGGAGGAGGAGACCTTGACTTTGCCCTGTGGCAATAAAATGACACACTTTGGGTAATTGCATATATACACAATATTGTTTGAAAGACATGAGGTTTATTATTATCAGATAAATATCTTTTAAATGTGTGTTAATGCATGTTGTCATATATGTAGTTTCAGTTACAGGTAAGAAGCAAGTTCTACCTTTTGTTCTTGCCATTATATTTTTTTCCTAAACAGCTAACCGGTATTCACAGGGACAGAGCCACCAGGAGCCTAACTGAGTTGTTGCAAGTCAGCTCCTTGATGCCTTCCCTCCCCTGCTGACATAAGAGAAACCTGCAGTCCCAGGCATGTTGGCTTCCAATTAAGTGCAGCTAAATGCCCACAAGTGAGTCTGAGCTGGAGCTGAGTAGTTAGTGGAGAGCCTGTGGAACTGTTAGGGATGTGTGTGTTTTTCTCTGTCAAAGCCCCGTCTCCTTGGAATAGTTCACTAAACAGACGTCTAGATATTTGGGGGTCAGCCCCTTGTGCCCCTCTTTGCTCTTGCCAGAGTCCCCATTAACTGAGTCTTAGAGCCCAATGAACACTTCTTCAGCCTTCTTTTTTTTTAAAAAAAGGATTTATTTATTTATGCATACCAGAACTGGGGTACAGGCCAGACAGAGGTGTGTGGAGGGGAGGGTTGAGAGGCTTCACCAGAGATAGAGCAGGGAACATACCAAGCAGATTGACTGAAATACACTGCTGAGGGGATCAGGAGAGGTCTGCTACACCATGTGGGTCCCCTCCCTGGCCAGGAATCGAACTCGTGCTGCAGTGGCTGTGGATGCTTCATACATAGGGTGGTGCTTAACCACTTGCACCACCAGGGAGGCTCCTCCATCCTTCTTTAGGATAACTTCGCAGCATTTGACAGGTCTTGAGATGCCTTTCTAGACTTTTGGGATACTTCCTAACTTCTGGTACTTTTTGTGATTCTTCCGTTTGGTGGAAATGCTGAAATGTGGTATTTCTAGAGTTCTAGCCTGAGTTCTTTTATTTCTTTGTTTCTGTTATTAGGTCCCATTCATAATGTCACTTATTTCCCTGGTTTCTATTAAAATCTATGCACCAAGGGCCTCCCTGGTGGTGCAGCAGGTTGAGCGCCACACTGTGAAGCATCCACAGCAGAACAGCGCAAGTTTGATCCCGGACAGGGAGGGGACACACACGGCACAGCAGACCTCTCCTGCTTCGCCCGCTGTTTCCCTTAGCAATGTATTTTGGTCTATCTGCCTGTTCTGCTCCCCACTTTATCTCTGGTGAATCCTCTCACCTCCTGCGACTGGCCTGTACCTCAGTTCTTATATGCATAAATAAATAAATCTTTAAAAAAAAACAACTATGCACTGATTCCTCCATGTTTTCCTCATCAGTCTTGCTGAGCTGCAGACCTGTCTTTCCTGCCTTTACATGTATGTGAGAGAAGAACAACAATAGCAGCTGCCCCTTGTAGCTGTGTGACAGGCAGCTCAGTACTTTATTGATTCGTTCTGTCTTTTCCTCTTGGCAACACCGTGGGGTAAATACTGTCACTGTTTTTTAGCGTCAGATGAGGAAACTAAATTTAAATGCATGAAGTAATTTTCCAAGGTCATTCAGTTTAGTAGCAGAACCTCATTTTAAGTCTTAATTCAAACCTTGAATTGCAACTAGTTCGGATTAGCAGAGTAGAATCCTTCGCCATCCTTCCTCTTCTCCACAGGTTCTCCCCCCATTGTTCTCCAGCCTTCTTGAAAGAACCACAGCTCATCTCTAAAGCAGAAGTCTGGGGATTCCACTAGACCCCCCCAGATACTGTGGCTCATAAAAGTCATTATATTTTTATGTCCAAAATATCTAGTTTGCAAAAGTTGAGGTTTCAAACTCACGGCTTTCGAGCCCCTGTGTTGTTTGGACTGTACACTGTTTTTAGATTTTTGCTCTAAAACCAGGCTCGCGTTGTCGCGTGACCCAGGCCTCCGGAGCTGTGGTGCAGCTTTCTTTCACCTGGGGCTTGTGCCACCATTGCGCCGCGCCTCACCACTTCCTGTTGTCCTGCACTTGTGGGGGTTTCTCAGATTCTCACTTGTCCAGCCCTGTAGACATTGCGACACCTGCCGAAGACTATTCCTTCCCAGCTCGTCTTCTTCCCTCTCTAGTCTTTGCCCCATACTTAAATGATTTCCTCAAATCTGTTCCTTGCTTCTCTTAGTGTTTTGATTTATGGTTCCCTGTTAGCTTCTTATTAGTTCAGAATGTTTTTTTTTTAAAGTGTTTTTTATTCATGCACACAAGAGCTGGGGTACAGGCCAGAGGTGCGGGGGCTGAGAGGATTCACCAGAGACAGAGTGGGGAGCAGAACAGGTGGACTGACTGAAATACACTGCTGAGGGGAGCAACAGGTGAGACAGGAGAGCTCTGCTCCCCCATGTGGGTCACCTCCCTGTCCAGGGATCAAACTTGTGGTGCAGTAGCTGTGGGTAGCTTCTTAGTGCTGCGACTTAAGCCCTTGCACCACCAGGGTGGTCCCCTCATTTAAAAATATGTAATGTCTCTATGCAAGTTCTAAAAGAAAAGTTTTCACAGCCCTAGAGTGGGTGTGAAGTGGGTAAAAGAAATTCCACACTGTCCTAAGACCCACGTTTCAGGGTTGTCCTAGATCTGTCTGTTCCTGAAGTCCTGGTATTTCCCCTCTATCATGTCAACTTTTCTTCAGTCTATTATTAACTATGCAAATAAAATCCATATATAGAAGTCCAAACCATCAGTACCTCAGAGTGTAAGTGCTTTTAGACGTAGAGTCTTTAAGTTAAATTAAAATGAAGTCATTGGGGTGAGCGCCAATTCAATATGACTTGTAAGAACAAGATATTTTAACCCAGACAAATACAGAGGAAAACTTGTGACAACGTAGGGAGAAGATGGCCATCCGTAAGCCAGAGAGAGAGGCCTAGAGGAAACCAACCCTGAAGTGACCTCAGCTGCAGGGTTCCGGCCTCCTACCCTGTGGTGTGGTACTAATATGGCGGCCCTAGCAAACTAAACATACCCAGTGTCTTTTAATTCCCTAGGTTTTGAGTCCTGTTTCTATAGACTGTCTTTAGGGAAAAGATGGATTAGAAACTAATAGAACCTTTCCTCCTATCTCAATTTTTTTTTTGGAGAAATCCTACATTTGTTGTGGGAAAAGAGCCATCCTTACCTTTTTCAGGCCAAATAGCACTTACGATCAGTGACTCCAAGAATGGATTTTTCCCTTCCCCTTTATGGATTGTGTATCTATTTCTCTTGAAGACACAAACAAAGCAAGAGCCATTATACATCTAGCTACTCCCCATTTATTGCGCTGACTTCAACTGATGATATTTGTTTCTCAAATTTTGTTGTCAGTGGTTTCCCAACTATACAGGGTTGGGAGTACAGCATCACACCACCATCCATGCACATGTTCACTCGCCCTCTCTCACAGCTCCAGTGCTAACACCCTGTCCCCTTCTCTCCCCCTCGCCTCTTTCTCCCTGCCCAACATCCCCTCTGGTAATTGGGATGTTTTTCACAGAGTCTGAGACTTACCTTTGCCAGTTTGTTTTCTTGCTTATTTATATCCACAAGTGAATGAAAGCGTCCCATAACCTGAATGCCTATCTGCTGACGACTGGATAAAGACCCTGTGAAATACACACAGTGGAATGCTACTTGGCTATTAAAAAGGTGAAATGGTGCCATTGGGCACAAAGATGGATGTATCTTAAGGTGATGATGCTCAGTGAAATAAGTCAGAAAGTGAAAAACAGTTCCCCATAATGAGTTTGTTTTCCAGACTCTCTCTTTTTTTTTAATTTATATATATATTTGACATCAGTTGTACTCCCCATGCATTCCCTGTCACCATATCACCAGTGCACCATCACCTCAGTTCCCCGTGCTCCCATCTGCCCTCAACCTTCCCCCTCCCCTCTCCCCACCAAGTGTCCCCAATTTTACCTTGTCTTTTCATTTTTGGTTTTTGTGCCAGACTCTCTTTTTGATAGAGAAATGGGATTTGCTGTTGTGAATGCACATACTTGACAGCAGATCTCTTTAGGTTCTGCCTGAGGGAAGAAAATACTTTGAATCACTGAATTTAGTTTATTCAGACTTTCCTAGTCCTGTTTTAGGTTGCCATATTCTCAGTCTCAAAGTGCCAAACCCCACTACCGTTCCTCCCCACCCTCTCCCTACTCTTCGATGCAACTTCTCTGCATTGGTTGTAGTTGAAGTAGGAAAGTTAAAAATGTTGACTGTGTTAGAGACTTTGCTGGGAAAGAATTTTTTGCATTTACTAATCATCTGCCTAGATCATCAGGTCTTTTCTTATCACCCTGGATTAAATGATAATTTCAAACTGATCAAAGAGCCTTTGTGAAGGTTCATCTGTATGTCTGCCTCTATGTTACCATTAACGTGTCAGGTGGATATGAGTCTCATTTTCTAAATCCAGAGAGCCCATAATTCTTTTCTAAGAAGTCGTAATTTATTTTCGGTGTCTACTCTCAACACTTTGTGCTACATTTTTGAACTTGTTTCATCTTGTTGTGTACAGTGTAAGGCAGAGGATACCTGCTAGCCGAATGTGTAATGCTCCTGCTTTTCAGACATAGGCATTATTAGATTGCCCTTCGGCCTTTTTTTGCCCCCTAAACTGAGCTTCATTGGTTCTTTGGCCTTGCAGGACTTATTTTTAACTGCATATAGGATTTGTGTTTAAAGCCTCGTCATGTTTCCATCACTCTCTTCGATGGTGGATCCAGCCCTGGGCGGACATCCTCAGCATCACTGGAAGATAGTTTCTACGCTCTGAACTATATACGTGTGAAGTCAGGCATTTTGATTCCGTGCTTACTTTTTACTTTGAATTGAACAAATCAGAACTCGTAATAGTTAAGCACCAGAAGGTTATATAGTTCTTTTCTCCATGACAGAGGTCATCGAAGTAGATAGATTACAGATCCTTTTTTGATTTTACATGTGTTGGTACTCAGAGGGAGCGGAACTATATCCCATTGATCAGACTAAAAGCAAGCCTTCTCTGTCTCGATCCTGTAGTCTTCCCTTTGCTTCTAACTGAATGATAGCAGATAAATCATTTTAACTTTTTTCTGTATCATTTATTTCTATATGAAAGTGAGAAAAGTAGCATTTAAGATTCATTAATCTCTAAATTGTCTTTTAGCTCAGATATTGCACTGTATACTCCACTGCTAATAACTAAAAATTAGTTAACTATTATTAGTTAAGTAATAAGTAATAATCATGGTGGCTTTCGTTGGGTAAGTATATTGAGTACATATATTGATAAATAGAGAGATCAAATATTAAGTACTACCTGCTAAGTGCCAGGCACTGGCAACGCAGTGATAAATCAGACATCTTTCAGGTGCTCTTAAATATTTCTAGGTCTGTGGTAGAAGTCTGTCTCAGGGTGCCTCTGGCATGAGGGAGAGTTTGGTGAATTTTACTTAGTAACGGGTTAGCACATCAGCAAAAGGTTGGCTGCTCAAGGGCCCAATAGTGAAGTCCTCAGGAAAAGCAGGGGAAGTGAAGGGGTGGGGTGTAGAGGCTAAGGCTTGAGGATGAGGAACTTGAAGCAGTGGTCACAGGTGACTTTTTTCCAAGGAGCTGGGCTTTACAGAGAAGGGAGGAGTGGGTAGGGAGATAAAAGGTCATTTGTTCTTAAATATGGGAGCGAAGAACCAAATTAAATAAATGTTTTGTGGAGGAAAGAGCCTGTAGAGTGGGAATGTTTGTTTTGAAGGAGAGGGAGAAGATGACAATTGAGAGCTGATTTTAAAACAAGGTTGAGGCTAAACAGAGGGACATATGGACGGACAGACAGGTAATAAAGCAAGCATAGCAGAGTGCTCGTCATGGCACTTGGGAGGTAGCTAAGTGGCAAAATACCGCTCTTTCTACTCTGCAGGTTTGAGAGTTTGATAATCATTTATTGGAAGGAAGAAGAGAACATAGATTCAGAGTTTAACGTTGAACAGAATAGGGAGACTTATTCTTTGTTGGAGCGCTTAGGTGGTGGAAGTTCAAGTTAAAGTAGCAACCTTTTTTTGAAGTAGGAAGCACTCTCTCCTGAAGGGAATGAAAGCTGGAATAACCCCTCTGGAGTAGGAGAGGTGACAGATAAGACTTGGGTAGAAAAAAGGAGCTGCTGGCAGGTTCTGGTGAGGTGGGAAGTGTTGTGCCCATGTGAGCTTTCACTGGTGCTGTTAGTGGGGTGCTGATGGGGCTGTTGAGGAAAGCCAAGAATAACTGTGGAATGAGGAGAAGTCTGTCCTGACACGTGCCCCATGTGCTTCTCCCTGCCTTCCTCCCTCCCTCCCTTCTCCCTTCCTCCCTCCCTCCCTCCCTAACTTCCTTCCTTCCTCCCTCCCTCCCTCCCTCC
>JAGFMF010011709.1:10440860-10548092 GCA_019455555.1 Galemys pyrenaicus | reverse complement strand
CTCCCTCCCTCTCTCCCTCCCTCCCTCCCTCTTTTCTTTTCTTTCTTAGAGATTTTATTTATTTATGCATACAAGAGCTGAGGTACAGGCCAGAGATGAGGGGGATGGGAGGATTAACCAGAGAAAGAGTATGGAGCAGAACAGGCAGATCAACTGAAATACACTTTTGAGGGGAACAGCAGATGAAACAGGAGAGGTCTGCTGCACCATGTGGGTCCCCTCCCTGGCCGGAGATCCAACTCATGCTGCAGTGGCTGTGGAAGCCCCACAGTGTGGTGCTCAATCCCTTGTGCCAGCAGGGAGGCCCATTTTATTTTCTTTGAATAAAATATGATAAAAATAATGTTACAAAACTATTATTGTTAACACTTAAGTATGTTATCATCTTCTTCAGGTAAAAGAAGAACGTCCAGAAAAAATACCAGATCTAAAATTATTAGTGGAGAAGAAATTTTTGGCTTTACAGAATAAGAATTCTGATATAGACTTTCAAAATAATGAAAAATTTGTACAGTTTAAGCAACAGCTGAAGGACCTGAAGAAGCAATGTAAGTTGGCATGCTTTGCTTTGCTTTGGCGTTTTGAAATTGGGGAACTGACTTGATGAACAGTCCCAGAAAACTGGTTTTGTAAAGTTTGCTTATCTGCTTGGCTTGATCCTCTTTCTAAATTGCTTTTTATTGTGGTTGCATTTCTGTATTTTGCCTAACTTTTGGTTCAAATCAGCCTGTCCATTTTATGAAAGCCAACAGTTTCCACAAAGTGCTAAGAAAATTCCCTAGCAGCTGGGAAAAGCTATATCTATTCCCTCCCCCCCACCCACCACTGCTAGGAAGGGGAATTGGGAAAATAAAACTGAAAACTCTTTGATTCAGATGACAATGGCGTTTTTCAAACTTTAGACCGCTGTGCCAAGCTTTCCAATCGCCCTACTCTGTCCAGTTTGGTTCCCTACTTCGGAGCAGTAATAGCAAAGTCCTCTCAGACTATTTTCCCTTTCTTAAATATAGACCAAAATTCTCCTCAGCCCTACTTTGTGGTAGTACAAATTCCATGTGATTTTTTTTTAATGTGTTGCCTCTCAAATACGCTTTATTAAACTCAGACTTTTTAATGAGCATAGTTTTGATGCTTAGAGAATTGAATAGCAGAGCAAGTAACTTTTTTAAAACTTAGGTCTCACATCACCTTCATCTGCAGACACATGAAACAGGACTTGTATGATATGAGATATGAATTTGCTTCCTGTCCTTATTTGTACTGAGTGTAGGAGGTCATGTTTTGAAATCGACTTTCCTTTAAATATAAGCATTTTCTTTAAATTGATGCTGAGGTCTCAAAAAATGACTGAGGAAGCTGCTTTGCTTTTCTCTATTTTACAAATAACAAATTTCACAATTGGGAATGTTTCACAATCTTGCTAAGACATTTGCCTTTACTGTTGACTTAACAGTAAGCATTTTCATCACATTTGAGTTTATTTTTTGGTCTTCATTGAACATCAACTATCAAAATCTTTCTATTGTAACTTGTGCTCTACGCTCAAATGAGTACTCACCCCTCAAACAGGTGATAGTCAGTGCTACTGGCTCTATGGTTCTAAAGAGGCCAGTGAGTTTCACTTTTGAAGTTAGTAAAAATTGCCCAATGGACTTTTACTACTTGGAGCTAATAATCGTAATTTATGGCAGAGTTCACATCTAGTCATAGTTCCTTATTTTTAAAGATATTTTATGATAGAAGTTGGAGGATAGACATCCATCCAAAATATAAATTTGTTCCTCCCTCATCGCTTCCAAAGTTTTTATTCCATAAGAGAAAACTATAAAGATTTTAAACTCATATAGTCATGGGAAGCTCTTCCTTATTAAAAACGGATAACTCGCTAAAAGCATAAATGCTCAATTCATGGTCATTGTTAATTTTCTCTAAGATGTGGCGGTTGGGATTTTCCCTAGATCAGCAGTCCACATCGTTTGGATAGACAGTTAAACATTATGACAAAGTAAATTTATATTGAAAGAAATGCTTCCTTATATAAGATTTCCCTAGATACGGTAACAGGGGAATTGAGACAATGTTGCCTTTTATTTCTCTTAAAATAATCTTTAAAAGAGTTTTAGTATCTCAAATGAGAAAACAAAATATTAATGCACTCTTCAAATGCTCTGTAAGATGTAGACATCTTACTTGCAAAATGTAGTTTTTAGTGCATTAGTATTAGTGCTGTCAGTTAAACTTGAGCCCCATCTAGTAGATTTTCTTACTTTAGATTTTAAGCTGCTCTGAAGATGCTGATAAGCCTTCGACTTTTCTCAAGTTTTGTGGAGCCAAATCAAAGGGACTACAATTTATACAGGAGCCAGTGCATGTGGTTTGAGCTATGCTCTGGGGGTGAGGAATTGCGGTAGTCGTGTTTTATTTTAAAACTGAAAAGTACAAGTCAGAGAGAGAGCCCCACATCAAGTTGCTAGTGTTGGCAAAGTAAAGGCTGAAGCGTTTCCTCTGCACAGATCCAAAGGGGTTGTTCAGGAAAGCTACCGCTGGGTTTCCACCACATTTATTTTCAAGAGTATAAATTGTAGGGGAGTAAATTTTAACAAAGCAGGAGGTAATTTTTAAGGAAACTCTGCGGGAGGTGGGGGTGGGCAGTAGCTGGGGAGAGTCAAGAATGAAAGAGACATCACTGGCCTGTCTAGGGGTGACCCGAGGAAGCCCTTGGGGTGCTTTCCAGGAGCTCTGCCAGCAGGAATGAGTTAAGCTCTAGTTTAGTAGCTGGTTCTCGAAGGTCCCTTTACATTACTAATATTTATGGGACTCTCCCACCATGCTTTTGTCTATATGTTTATAACTATTGACATCATGTGGGCAATCAAAACTGAGGGGTTTTAACTTGTTAACATAAACAGTATTGTGAAGCATAACTATATTTTCCAAGCATAAAGAAAAATAAGTGAGAGGGTGGCATTTGTTTTATATTCTTTGCAAATCTCTTGAATTTGTGGCTTAATAGAAAGCAGCTTGATCCTCATATTTGCTTCTGCAGTCAGTCTGTTGTGGAACTTTGTTTTGACTGAAGTACAAGAAGAAAACCGACCTTCCATATAGGTGGTCGTACTTTCTGAAAGGGTCTTGCAGACCGCCAGTTCTCACTGTGAGCACCACAGATCAAGGTGAAGGGTCAGGAACTATCCCTATGTCAAATCTGACCTGACTCCTGGTTTTCCTAGATCTGCAATTTAAGAAAGATTTTTACATTTTTAATTGTTGGGAGGAGGCAACAGAATGATATTTTGTGGTGTGTGAAAATTCTATAGAACTCAGATTTCAGTGGTCTTAAGTACCATTTTATCGCGATGTAGACAGTCATGGACATATCGTTGGCGAGTGCTCGCCACTGTGGCTTCATCAAACACCACCCGATCCACAGAGCTTTGATGTTTACTGTCTGGCTCTTGCCAGAAAAAGTTTACTGACCCTTAGTCTACACTGTAATAGAAACCAGGGCAGTGTTGTTGTTTTAACTTTCAACTTTATTGTGAATGCCGTTCATTTGAGTGCCCACTGTTTGCGAATCAGCGCACTGGTGCTCAGAGATTAATACAAAGCAGAGACTTGTGCTTGCAGAAGACAGTATTTACCATCGTAGAATAACGTGAGAACCAAACACCCAATCAGAAGCAAAGGAAAAGAATGCCAGAAACAAATGTTATTCGGTGTGAAGCCTTGATGAAGAACATCAGAACAAGAGTGCGTGTTTTAGCTGTGTGCTTATGATACCAGTCAGCTGAGAGGAGCTCCCTGAAGCTTATAAGTTCAGAAAGAATCTGAAGCTTATTTCCATTCCAGCAGGAAAGAATGTGCTGAAGGATTATGATGGGGGGCAGGGGAGGTGAAGGAGGGCCATGCAGATGTCTAGTATTTGCCATCCTGCTACCTCAAACCGAATAGATGCACTGAACTTATTTAAAGCTATGATTACTCTAAAACTAATATACTTTAGTTACACGCCATCAGTTTCAACTTGTATTTTACAGCTATTACCAGGCATTTGATCCAAGTTCCTTGGGTGAATCATTTTATCCTGAGGTACCCAATACCCTGTATGTCGGAGAGGTTATTCTGCTCTCACTTTCCAGGGTTATTGCCAAGTTTAAATAACAATGAATTCTTTGCAGATTCTTAAAATTTTCTTTAAGTTAATGTTGAGAAAAGCCAGTACTGAGTCATGGAAAGAATATGAGTTTAGTAATGCGAAGACCTGGGTTTGAGTCTCTCAATGTGTAGCTGCTCTCCTGATGATGCCGTCCATTCCCATTTTTCTTAGTTTTGTTTCTTGGAGTCTTACAAATCAAGATTGAGAGAAGATAATTTTATTTATTTGTACTTGTGGAGAACATGGCTAAGATGGTGGTGGAGATGATAACTGAGTTAAAGGAACAATTTCACAGAAACGAGTTCCATTTCCCTAAATGGTAATCATGTTCTTACTAACCCAAGTTGTGAAATAAACAATATGATTTGGTTTAAGGCAGGCATAAGCAGATTTTCTTAGGTGAGATTATCTTATTTAAACATATGTTCAGCCACTTTTTTCTTTCTCCCTCCTTTACTTAAATTGTCTCCACTATTATAACTCAAGGTTTACTGCATCAGCACAACTTAATTAGAACATGCAGACTCCTCTGTGTAGATACTTTATTAAGTCATCAAGCAATCTTTCTGGCATCCTTTATTCATTTACCTACTATATGATTGACAGGTATTAGAAGTTTTATTGCAGGTCAGCAAGCCAAAAATCCAGGGCCTTAGATAGAACTGATAATTACAAAACCTTGTAGTCAGAAGTAGGATTGATTGTATATATGAGATCTCTAGAATTAACATAATATGAAATGCGATTTTGCACTGATACATGTAATGATAAAAGTAAAGGAGAACATGCCTTTTTTAATACAAATCTAATCTAGAGATGTTCACTACAAATTTACACAGTATATTAGTCATATGATGTGCAGAATAGAAGATACACAGATAGTTGAGTCCATGAGTGGAACTTAGGAATGATTTCTATCATTTTCAGTGACATGACATTTCTATCAGACAGATATATAGACATAGGGATTTACATTGTAATCTTTTAATTATATGGATTCACAAAAGAACTCTGTGCCTTTAAGCAGATCTCAAAAGGGATAAAAGAGGGCGTGGCCATTCATTGGACAAAAGGGTTCTCTGAGCCATTCTCTGGGGACTTCCAGGGAACTTGGGAGCCCTTTGCCTCATTCCTAGTGGGTATTTCGTTTTCCCTTCCCTTCAGCAGCTCTTCAAAACTGAAGTGTAGGTGCAGGAGAGTAGGGACTTCACTGCTCTGTTGACTTATTCCTTGAACCCCCGCATGAGCTCCAGGCACAGGATCTGCAGCACAAGAATCTTCAGGAGACCTGCCATGTTCCTGAGCACGCTTGCTCTGTGTAGAGAACACCCCCTCCACCAGTGCCTTTCTGTGTGGTTGGGAGCGTCAACCCCTGGTTACCAGAGCTTCAGCTTCTTTTAGAAAACCCAGACACCCATCTGCTAGTAATTTTTCCATTATTAAATTTCTAAAATCCTGCAAACAACACCATCACTTTGTGACCTTTGCTTTTGCTTTATCATAATATCATATTTTAGTGCCCTCTTAGGCACTTCATGAGGGACATCAGCATGAATTGGGCCAGTTAATCGCAGCCGATTATGATTTCTTCAAAAAGGGGAATGATTTTGTTTTCAAGATACTGCAGACTAAGGCAGAAATGATACTTCCTGTCATTTGGGACTGTGCAGGAGAGGCCTCCTGGGTTCTGTGGATGTGGAACAGCAGATGTGAGTGTGTGGAGGGACCAGGTTTGGGAGCCCCTGCCCCAGAGGCAGGTGACAGTGGAGTTGTACATCAGCACTCTTGAAGTTGCTGGGAACTGGGACGGGTGCATGTGTGAGTTTTGAAACCTGGAAGGAAAGAGATGAGAAAGAAACATAGGTGGTTCTAGAAAGGGAAATTCTCAACTGTGTCTTCTTCTGGTTTGGGTAACACCCAAGTTTGATGTCACCCAGATTTGGGTGATACCACAACTGATATTCTTCTCCCTAGAGACATCAACTCTTGAAATGTTCCTTAAATGTTGTGTATTTAAGCTTTGCAAAACGTGGCCAGCCTGACTAGTCGTGGTGGTCTTCAGCCTGTAAATCTCTTTGTCAGAAGATACAACTGTCTGCCCAAAGCATGTGCACGCTGTCCTGTCATTAAGCCCAAAGGCAGCAATAATGTTATATTCTCCTTTATATCCCTTTGTTCCTAATAGTAATCAGTACTCTGTTAATAATTATAGAACATAGTTATTCAGCTCAAAAAAGAGGGTCAGAACCTAGTTAAGGCATTTTCATTATAAAATGTCTTGCTCTTCAATAACATATCATCAGTAAAGACAAGAATAAGAAGGTAGAAAATGAGTATTTTGAGGGATCTATAATCAGTAGTAATAGTTAACAATTTATTTTGTCTTTGGAAATTCCTTAAATTGCTCAAAAAAGAATCAACCTACATGGTACTGTGGGCGTAACCCCTTATAGTAAAATGCTGGTGAAAACCGCGGTGTATATAGGAACATGCAGTTTTTGATGCCAGGGCAACATCATGCTGAGGAGTTAAGTGTGTCTGACTTGCTTTAAGTGTGATTGCGTCGAACCTGTAAGCGCGTTTATAAAAATGAATTTGTTGGCTCTTCATTAGACAGTTGTCTCATCTCTGTCACCCTCACTGGATATTCATTTTTTTTCTTCATGATGTGGAACCCATTGTTTTTGCTTGTTGGATGACCATAAATTGTTGGGAGATGCAAATAACCTTAAGTTCACAACAGAAATAGATCTTTTAGGCTGGATTGTGTTCCTGGCCCTAGGACTTATGCTCGTTGAGTGAAGTTTCTGCCCTGTGCAAATCTGTAGTGCTTGGTTTCTTTGCCCCCTCGCTCCCTTTCCTCCTCTGGGTCAGGATCACTCTGACTCTTCTATGTGTCTCCCTCCCTTCTGCTCTTTTTTGTTCCTTGTCCCACACAGTTTCTTTTTCTCATATCTGTACTTATGTCAGGAAAGCTAACTGGCCCCATGCCTAGCTTGATGGTGAGGCAACTCGACGGAGGTCACAACATTAGTAGATGGAGCAAGCCGAGGACTGGAGAGGCGGGAGAGAGACTCTAGGGAGGGAAGGAGTGGTCCTACTTCTTTGTCATAAACTGTGACTTCGCAGGAATTTTTACATTTGAAAATGGATGTGGAGTGCCAAGTAAATAACTGAAAGGGTTAAAGAAGAAAAAAGATTAGTCAAAGTCTATTAGCTACCTTAGTGGAGTTTTACTTAAAGCAGGAAGCTGTCAGGGAGCTCTTTGTTATCCTTTATAGGTCTCTTTGTACCATAAAAGATGCCCATCTGCAGCGCCTTTACCTTAGGTTTGCCCTTATCCTTTTGGAAAATAGTCATAATGAAAGTAGTTGTCTTTGTATAGTCCCTGGTGCTATGGTATCTAATGAATGCTCCTTGAGGTAGTAACTGCAGGGATGGTTTGTTTGAGTGCTCACAGTGTTTGCATACTTCATATACATTGTTTATTTCTCACAGCTTTGCAAGTTACACAGTTTTAGATTAGAAAAAAATGCTAAGAGAGTTAATAGAATTTCCTTAAGATCCTAAGTGCTAAAATTCACCCCAGGTTTGGGTGACACCAGAACTCATGTTCTTCTCCCTAGAGACGTCAACTCTTGAGACATTCCTATGTGAGTTTCTCTTCTCTCAGTTTAAGCATTTAATGCATCTCTTGAAAAATTGAGTCATCATAGTATTCTTGATAACTTGCCTGGATCTCTCAGATCCTGGAGTTGTATGGACGTACTATGAACACTGGGGAATTGGTTTCACCCTGCCGAGAGAATGTCTTGCTTGCTCACTTCCTTTTAGAGCTCAGGGATAGGTCTCATACCAGACATGAGTGGCATTTATTTATGCATGCTTCCTATGCCTTCAAAGTAGCCCCACGAGGCACATGTAGGATAGTCTCACTTTATAGATGAAGAAGTGAGACTCATAAAGGTTAAATGGTTTGCTCAAGGTTACACAGTAAGCTAAAGAGTGAGACTTAAAACTGGATCTTCTGGACCTCCCTGGTGGCGCAGAGGATTGAGTGCGCAGCAGTGCAAGTTTGATTCCCCAGCCAGGGAGGGGACCCACATGGTGCAGCAGATCTCTCCTGCCTCGCCTGCTGCTCCCCTCAGCAGTGTGTTTCAGTAGATCTGCCTGTTCTGCTCCGTACTCTGTCTCTGGGGAATCCTCTCACCCCCCCACATCTCTGGCCTGTACCTCAGCTCTTGTATGCATAAATAAATAAATTTTTAAAAAAACAAAAAAAACTGGATCATCCTCTTCCAGATCCTGTGGCAATTCATATTTTGGCAGTCCATCCAGTAAAAGTGGTCTAAGAATGCCATTTTTGGTGTGAATAGTTGCTATGTTATGGCAGAGAAGAGTTAGGAGAGTTATTGTGCAAGTTTAGAACAGATCTCAGGCAATTCATTTCAAGCATAAGCACAGTAATCCCATGCACACACAGCAACTCTCAGTCTTCACGACTTCCACGTGCTGAAGGGGAATGCATGAAAAACACCAGCTCTGTTGTCAGCAGACCACATCTTGGAGGTGACATATTTACCCGGTGTCTCACCATCGGGAGGTCACAAGGATAACAAACATGTTCCCGAAGAAAGGGGAAGCTTTAGAATGAGAGATGGCTATAATTAAAGTTATTAGGAAAGAAAGGTTCAGCTATCAAGGGAGAAATGAGTCAGCAGCAAGTTTAAACACAAACTGTGAAGTCGGGGTGTTTCTCCCTGGTGGCTTATTTTGAGCAAGTGTGAGCCATCGTGTTCAGTAGCCGCCTAACCAGCAGCCCTCGGAGACCAGCCCATTGGTATCCGGGTGACGGCGTACATCATACTTAAGAGGACAATTATCTTGTCAAGTTATTAATTCCTGAGACTGGGATGATTTGAGTTTTTTATCAGGTCTATATAATGAGCGGCCTTTGGAGTCCACACCTCACCCCCCACCCCACCTTCCATTTCTAGCCACTGGCAACCACGTTTTGACTTTCCCAGAATGCTGCAGACCTCAAATCCATGCTTAAACCATGCTTCTTCAGTGTCTGCGTTCAACGAGCAGAGTGCATTTGGAACTCATTGCTGGTGTTGCCAGTATCATCACCTCATTGCATGATAGCTGGTAGCTGAGTGTTCTGTTGTGTGGATGTAGCGTGGTTTATGGGTTCATTTACCGACTGAAGGAGGGCGTTTCAGTTGCGTCCAGCTTGGCCGTTATGAAGAAAGCTGTCGCAAGCACTCATGGGTAGGTTTTATTGGATCTGAATTTTACTCTCTCTTGCTGTTCATATGGTAAGTGCATGTTTAACGGATAACAACTGACAACCACTTTCCAGTACGGAGTACATCCTGCGTCCCCTCCACAGTGGGTGGATTGTAGTTGCTGCGTATCCTCACCAACAGTTGGGTTATTTTGGTTTTCTTTTTAGTTTAATCCTTATAGAAAGTATGTATAGTGGTATCTCTTCATGGATTTAACTTTTTTTCTAATGACCAATGATACTGAGCATCAAGTTCCTTTTTTATATTTAAATTTTTCAGCTAATATTCATGTTTTTCTATTTATATATCACCTACATTTATTCTCTCATTTACTCAAGGAACACTGTTGACTGTCTTCAGTGATTCTTAAAGTGTAATTCCCACACTGTTGCCATTAGTCTCAGCATCTCTTAGAAATGCATGCTTGTCATGCTATTCAAAATGCTAACCCAAGACCTACTGGATCTGACACTAGGGGTGGGGCTAAATTTTAACAAGCTCTCTAGATGATTCTATTGCACAATGGAGCTTGAGAAGCACTGGTTTGCTTCTCACCCACCACCGGATATCAGTATCAGCTGTGACCTAAATAAAGTTAGAGGTCAGTACCTACCCACAGTTTCAGATTTTAGTTGGTCTGTGGGTAGTGCGGATGTACAGTCAGGGTTGAAAACAGCTGATCTTCTGAAGGCTGTTTAGCTAATCTCTCTAAAGGATACAAGTCTGACTTCTTAGTCTAGTTCTCATGAAAGGAAAAATGCATATATGTATGGGGATAGTTCTATGTTTCTCAGTAATTGCCTGTGAATTGTAACTTGGTGTCCTTGATTTAAACATTAACTTTATTTTACATCTGAGAGCCTCATTTTTATATTCCATGTTCTACTTAACATTCACTCATTCAACAAGTAGTTACTGAGAATGCTGGGAATACAGCAGTGAGAAAAATAGACAAGTCTGTGCTCCTGGGCATGCATTTTGGTTTTTGGTACCTACTTAGCACCAGCTTTCTTTACAGTATGTAGTGGAAATATGGAGCATTTCTTAATAGCACTAAAACAAAAGTGTCTTCATACACATGACTGATTGCTTTAATAATGATCATGGGTTATTATTTGTTATACTCGAGTTCTGTTCTCCAGAGTTGTTTGCCTTGTATTTGTTGGCATTTCTATTAATCATGAAATCCCTATTTCTTGATAATTTTTCAAACTCATTTATTTAAAACCTACTTTGATAACAATGAGTAGAGAGTATCCATGCCATAGAAAGATCTGGAATTTGGATTTTGAAAATATAATTTCAGATTCTGATCCTACCAAGTAAAATATATGAATTTACAGTGTTTTTATATCCAATGAATAGAATTTTACTTATGTGTAAAATGTGGGTAGTATAATGGATAACAGTGCCACTTAGCCCACAGAGTTGTATAAAATTAAATCTGATATTTTGAAATAAAAAGTGGGAAGTCTTTTGTAAATTCTAATATACTCTTCAAATATCACCTGGTCTTTTTAAGCTTGTTTGAAGGCATTTACCTAATTTTTATTTCAAAGGTACACATTTTATAAGTTATTAATATTTGGCATAAATTCTCAAATGCCAGACAAAAAGCTCAGAGTGTTTTAGTCACTTTACTAAAGCATTAAGAGATTTTAATGAAGGGTAAAATATTACTAGACTGTCAAGTAGTTAAGGAATGTTCTGCCATTGACAAGGGTGTGAACAAAAATGTTGATAAGGTAACAAATCATTTTTCAGTACAATATTGATTTTGGCAACTACTTCTTAGGAAAAAGAGTGAAATGTCACAAGCAGCGCTTTCACACTAGGTGAACCATCCTGTATCTGGTGAAATGTATTTGGTAAGAGCAAACAGAGTGGAGCAGACTTCGTGGATCTCAGCGTGTCTTATATCTACTCAGGGCCTTCAATGTATTTGGGATGCTCACACACACACACGTTAAATTTCACCAGAGAGATCAGCCCTGCTAGTTGAGTTAGCATTTTAGGGTTAGATCCTCTGATGACTTATTTCAGTTTCTTTAAAATTTATTGAGTAAGCAGACACCTCCGTGTATGCAGAGCCCGTGTTAGGCACAGGATCAGAGGCAAGTAGCTAGTGTCTGGGCGTAAGAGAAAAAGGAAACTGGTCACTTGAGACTGCAGGGTCCCAGAATTTGGCATATGCAGCGTTTGGGGAAGACATGAAAGAAGAGGCGAGGGGCTGATGAGAGGCTGTGAACAGAGTTTTCCAGAATAAACAAGTAAAGGCTTTAGAGTTAGGAGAATTGATCTTTGCTGCCAGATTCCTTAGTGCTCGTTATGCAGTTTACTTTTGCTTAGAATGTCAGCTCAGTGAGAAGCAGACTGTTGTCTGCCGTGACCAATACTCAGAACAGCACCTTTCATGGAGCCAAGGTATCATCTCTGTCTGCAAGATGAAGAAAAACTACAGGAAGCGGGTTAAAACCTTTTCGTGGAAACTTTTTTCCCCTCGGGACAGCTGCTGCGCAGTGGACACTAGGGTACACACTGGCCCTGGGAAGGAGTAGACAGGACACTCGCTGTGTACCTTCCACCACGGTGCTTGGCAGACCTGGCAGCAACATGCTCTGCACACCAAGAGTAGCTGCCAGTTGGCTGGAGGTGTTCTCAGACCTGCTGGCAGCCTTCCTCACCCAGTTTGACCACTGGGCGCTTACTGGTAGAAGAGCTTCCTTCCTCTTCCCCTTACAACAGCACCTGCTCTGTGTCTGGGGGGACACTATTCTTTGTTCTCAGTTCATTCACATAAAGCTGGAAACTTATCACCTGGACCCAATCACTTCTGATTCCTTCTCCCAACCATCAGCTTTCACAGCCTCCTCTCTTCTGTTATGGTAGCGCTGGCTCCCCTTACTACCCTCACGCCACACAAAATGTTGAGATGCTTCTTGTACTTGACAGTATTAGAGTCAACAAAATACGGCGAGAGTTTATTTAGGTATATTTTCCTTCTGCTTACATCACAGTTTTAGTTAACATTTAATTGCCATAAGCAAAAAACTACCCGACAAAGAGTTGAGTGAGAATTTTCAGCCTGTTAACAAGAGGTGCTGTCTAGTTCCATTCCAGAAACTTCTTCCAGCTCCTTCTCCTTTCCTTCTGCTCTCACTGCTGTTACTGCTCTTCGAGTTTTACCCTCAGCCTCCTCCGTGCCCCCTGCTTCATACTCGCCTCCGTTCGACTTCTGCCATCGTGATCCATCATTTTAAAGTACAGGTCGGCCCCAGGTGTCCCACATGTGGCCTTTTGAAGGCACCCCTGGCCCTTCTGGCACGAGGCTTCTTTTTCACTTTCTTGACACTCCTCTCCGTAGCCCCTTGACCCAGCCACTAGACAATTCCCAGAAAGTACTGTTTCTTTCACCTCCAGACTGTCACACTTGCTGATTGCTTTGTGGAGTATTCTCCTTACTCCCTCTCTTTACTAGGTAAGGCCAGTTCATCTCTGCTTTTACATTATTTTACTGACATCAGGGGTCTTCCCCAAGGACGTAAGTGTGCATCTATGCAGTGGCATCTTCAAAGAAGTTTTAACCTGGAGAAGGGCCCCTAGGAGCAAAAATACAGAGAATTAGCATGTGAGATTGCCTGGCCAGTAGAAAAATTTGACAAAATTTATGGTAGCTTGGCTAATTATTTTGTTTAAATAGTATACAAAATGGAAACCAATCTGTATATTGTATTCATAATCTGTTATTTGAGCACAGATTAATATTGTCTTGAAAATATATTCTGTGTCTCCTGCTTTTGGTGATGGCGCATGCCAGCACAGACATACTAATTGAAATATATTAACTTTCTCATCTTGACTGACTCATTTGACTTGAATAGCAAGTTCCCTGGTGACCCCACCTCTAAAAATAGAAAGCATATTATTATGTTTTCAGAATTCCAAGCTTTGAGAAGCGGTGAGTTGTTCTTTTTTTTGCTGTGATGGCTGTTGACCTGCAGCTGAATCCTGGTAATTGCATGGGCAGGAAGCTGGATGTCATAGTTGGAGGAAAAGAGGAGGCCTTGAAGGAGCAGAAGGTTGGGAGAAGCATGTTAGAATGATGGGTTATAAATACCAACATGGTAGTTAATTAAAATATACCAGTTGTATCTGGGGATCAAGCTGAAGCTTGGATAATGCAATGATAATCACTAGTCAACTATAATCAACTGAATATTAAAGGCATAGAATGTGTGCTAACTTTAAAATATTTTCCTGATAACTGTACGTTTGGGGACCAATTCTACTGAAATAACCCAAAATATAAATCCTTTATATGCAAAGATATTTCTCGGTGATTTTCATTAGGAAGTATTGGAAATAACTAAGATCTGTAAAAATAGTTTATCTAAAAATATGAACACTCAAAAAAATACTTCATCATGTAATCATTTTTTAAAAAGTCATTCTACTTGAAGGATTTCCTTAAACATTTCTTAGAAGACAGGTCTGCTGGTGATGAATTCTTTTATATGTCTGAAAATCCTTTAGTTTTGAAAAAGTATTTTCTCTGGCTAGCAGGATATTTTTTTCTTCTCATTCCTTTTAAGATACTGCTCCATCTACCCAGTGGTGGCCTGCCAGGTTATACTGTTTCCAACAAGAAATACACTATGATTTTTATTTTTGTTCTTCTATTTGTCATGTGTCTTTTGAGATCATATATACACATACACATAAGTGGCTATAAGCAATTTGATTCTAGCGTCTTGGTGTAATTTTATAATGTTAAATTTTAGACCACTACAAACAGTCTACACATGTAGTAGCCACTACTACCGAGTAAGGAAATACTATAAGCCATGAGCAGATTAAAAAAAGGCATAGGACAGGAGGAGACCAGCAAGTAATGCAGTTAGTAAGTCACGTGGAACATTACGTTTTTTTATAAGTCAGTCCTCTGATTAGGTCTAAACTTACACCAAATCTGGTTGTGTTTTATAGAATAGATGGGAACAGGAAGAGGGCTGGTTATAGTGGTCCAGTCAAGCTCTGGTGATTTCTGCACCACCATGGGGGAATTGGAGAAGAAGGAATGAATGCTGAGAAGTGCAGTGGGAGTCAAATCTGTAGGACTTGTTGGCTCGTTAAAAATAATAGTAGACTTAGGAGTAGAAGGTGACTCTGAGGGCTCTTGTATGAGTAACTTGGGGGAAAAGTTGATACCATTAAAAGTAATCAAATGTCTCCTGGCAAAGCTGATCTTTAATGTCAAGTGTATTGCACTTAAGCTGGGTTTTGGCATAAATCTTCATCATATGTTTGGAAATGAAGAACTCTGGTGGGAGGACAGGGCTCAGAAGAGGGAGGGAAGGACTCTCCCTGTGCTCCCTGGTGATAGCTGGAGCTGTGGGGATAGGGCAGCCAGCAGAGGATACTCAGGTGACTAGGAGGGCCAAGGGGCATCAGGCCAGAAACATTAAAGGGAGGAAGAGTTTTGTCTTCTTCGTATTATTTTAAAATTTTGTTTAATTTCCTTTTTCCAAGGATGTACAGACTTCTTGATCCTACTATTACTCATATTTTTTTTCATATTGCAAAATTCACAAGCAAAATTCCATAATCTAATAAGATGGGGGAGGACAAAATTAGCTATTGTTTTTCAGTTTCCTGTGTCTCAGCTCCTTGGTGGTCTTTGTTAAGAGTTTGCTTCACTCTCTGTTTTGCTCCTCCAAGATATGGGTATGTAAAGCAATGTTCAGTTTTGCAAGCAAGAGACACTGTGCAGTTAACATTTAATAGTACACAAGAGGGTAGTGATGAAGGATACTCATTTACTAGATAATAGGTTTTAAAAAATAAAAATCAGTCAAGAAGCTAGCAATTTTTATTTTGAAATTGTGCTTTAATCATAATAAAAATATTTCATTTTAGCATAATTCAAATTTTGTGATTATCTTGAAATCAGTATTAAACATGTAGGAGTGAGTTGCATTGACTGTAAAATTCAATACTGCTGTAGAATAGAATTATTACTGTGACTCCATCTGAATGTTCAGTTTTAAATTGAATCGTGATGGGCTTCTAAGTCTCTGAACAAACTACCCAAAACTTAGTTACTTAAAATAACAACCGTTGATTTGAATTGTGATCCCATCGATCGGCATTTGGACTGGGTTTAGCTGGATGGTTCTTCTGCTGCTTGGGCTGACTCATTTAGGGATCTACTGTTAGCTGCCTGGTTGGCTCAGAGCTTCATGGTCCAGGGCACATTCAGATGAGACAGCTTGTCCTTGCTCCAGGTGTTTTTATCCTTGAACAGACTAGCTTGAGTTTGCTCATATAGTGGCAGAGGGGAGGTAAGAGTCTCAAGAGCGGACGTGGAAGATATCTTGAGTCCTCAGCTTGGAAATAGCTTGTGGGAACTGGTGCCAGATTGTGGGTCAAAGCAATCACAAAGAATGGGAGAATGGGCTCTGCTTCTTGGTAGGAAGAAAGAGAAGGCATTGTGAACCAAGTTTTCAGCCTGTCACTCTAGCTCATATTTGCTTATTCGTTTTTTTTTTCTCCAATTATGTTTATTGAGGTAAAGTGAGTTTACAACATTATATTTGTTTTAGAGGTTATAGTTTAAACCTCTACAAATGTATGGAATATTCAGAAATCAGTGTTTAGCCACTGAAATAGCACTGATTATGTGTATGTGTGCATGAGAGACAGACAGACAGACAGACAGATGGACAGAGAGACCCTGTTTTCTCAATATGCAATCCTCAAAAGCCAGGGGTATTTGAAGTAATTCCACTTTTTTTTTTTTTTGTCATCCTTTTTAGCAGGGACATGTTTATCTAGATATTAGAACAACTGAAGAGATAACATAAGTAAAACTTAACTGTCACTGGATTACTTACACATTGAATATAGTTTAGATTTTGTTTTGTGCCTGTCACTGGACTAGGTATTTAAGAACAGAGGAAAGAAAAAGTGTGGCTCTATCTTTCTTCTTTGATAAGTTATATATTTATAGAGCGGGCAAAATTTATATCCACTCAGTGCAACAAGTATTAATTATTAATGTGTTAAGGATTTGACTTTAATGAAAGATAAGGGCACAGCTGGATGTGACTTAGTCCTTTTAGTAGAGCAAAGGAACATATTTAAAATAACTGTAATTCAAAGCAAAATAATGTGCTATGAGCGAAATATAAACTGAGTGCTATGGAATTAGAAAGAGAATAGGAGGAGGCAAATGATCAACTGCCAGGATATGTGATTCATGTAATTAACACCTGAGGAGGGAGAGATCTTTGAAACCAGAGGGTGGTAGCTTCATAGAGAAAATGAGTTTTGAACAAGACTTTGAAGAAGAGGTAGAATTTGAATAAGTGGAGAGGCAAGAATCCTACCCAATTTAGGATTGAGTTGTGCTTTCCCAAGAAGGTAATTGTTTAATTAAAGAGAGAGTCTTTTAAAGTGGCAAATATTAAAGAGCATGAGATAATGCTGTAGAGAGACTGTGGGCACACTGCTGGGAAGATGGCTGGCGGCGTGCGCCCCTCCCGGGAGCTGAGGCTTCGTCTTCTCTCATCCCGTCTTTGTGCACTTGGGTGGGAAAGTTGAGCAGATAATATTTATCAGGTCTGGCCACATTTCATTGTCAGTGCTCTTTGCAGTCACATATTGATTAAAAAGATAGAAGCAAATATCCTGTGGCCCTGCTGACGAGAAAATCCAAAATTAACAAAAGTAAGGAAACCCCCATTGAGTAATGTCAGCTGGTACTTTTTACAAGTATGTCTGGATCTATTTAAGAACTAAGCTGTTAGAGAGAAATTGGGGGATTTACTTTCCTATGTTTCACAGGTAGATTTGCCTTTCAAACTTTCTGTTCTAGTTTGTTCTAAAGCACTTGGAGGAGAACTGATTAAAAGGCCTTTCATTCAATGCATATTAAATAGTAGAATATTTAACAATATACCAATTGTCAAAGTACTAGTTATGTCAACTAGTTATGTGGTAGTGAATCAAATCATAATTTTTGCTGTAGTAAATGAAAGCCAGTATTCGCTATTAAAATGACATTTCAAGTACATGAATCCCTTGATCTAGTTTGTCATTGCTTTTCCTCTGAGATCAGCAATCTTGACTAATGTTTGATGTGGATATTCCCAGGGGATGAATTTCTGTAGAATTCCTTGGGAGAAACTTGACTACCACTTCAGTATATTCAGTGATGGGACTTTTGAGAGCTTATAATAGCTTTTATTATATCATTCATTAGCTGATATATGTGTTCATTTCAAAAAGGATGTATAATGGGGCTATTATAAATTGAAAATGAGGTAACACATGAAAGTATGTTGTAAACTGGAAAGTCCTGTGCATATAATTATGAGGTGATATGCAAAGATGAGCATTTGTTCCTTCTGGGTCACTACTGGTTCATAGTTTAGTTCTAGAGAGAGCTGAATTTTTGAGTTCAAGTCTGGGTTCAGCCTGTTACTAAGCTAACTGTAATTATGGATGTTTAAAAAAAAAAAACCCTTGCGGTGCCTCAGTTTCTTCATCTATTAAAACGGCATAATATGCACTTACTTCATAGGGTTGTGGTGAAGATCGAATGGATTAATACATGAAAGTCACTTAGAACATTCTCCTGGCACAGGGTCAGTGTTGCACATTAACTGTTATTTTCATCATCACCACCACCATCATCAATGCATGATGGTGTATCATCATCTAGAATGGATAGATAATTGCTCTCTGGAATTCCTCTTCCACTCTCTCGCTTCTGCTCTCTCCTCTGCTTGGAAGCTCATTGAGGACAAAGATCGAGTCTCTTCTTTTTTCACTCCCTCAGCGTGTGTCATTGTATCTAACTCAGGACAGACATTCAGTGAGTGGATTATATTAAATAGTCACCCATTGGGTCTATTAAAGAGTCAGCCAGTAAGAGATGCATGGAAGGAGTGGCACTCTTCTAAAGAGGCCAGCCTTGGGGAGTGGAGAGACTGGGGGGCTCGTTGAGCTGACAGGGTGCCCCTGCAGAGCTGAGGACGGGGAAACAAGTGCTGTGCAGAAAGACCTGGTTCGTCCACTGACTGGCTGTTACGTGCACTTCTCCAGACAGCAGCTGGGCAGAGTAGCGTGGGCAGTGAAGTTGTGAGCTAGGCTGAAGCTTGAGGGGAGGGAGGATTCTCTATCAAATCACTGAAAGTCATTGCCAGGGTATGGGTAATTTTGACTTCTTAGGTAATTTAATTTTGGGGTGGCTGATCTGGTAAAGAGACATGCTGGGCTAGGAAGTACTGACTCAGAAAATCTAATTACTTTATTAAAAGAACTATTTCTAACCATGGAACAGGAGAGGCTGGCTGTACACAGTTGTATAGATTTTACTACACAAAAGCACCTGGCTGGGGAGGCCACAGGTGACTAAATGCTCAGCTGCTCCCACTGCAGGACTTGTACCCAGTGTGCTGGAGGAAGGCCCACCCTCTCCCAATTCATCTGCGAGTCCACATCTCAGGGGAGCCCCCAGAGTCTTTGTTCTTTGCATTAAATCCATGACACGAGGTAAAGGGAACATTCTCCAGTTTGTTTTTAAAATCTTAGTGTTAATGTGTAATAATATTTTCTGATCCAAAAATTGCATTTAGTAGTAAATGATAATGACTAGTCATAGTTCAGTTCTCTTTTATAAAATGAGACTAGAAAAGAACTTAGAAGTACTTGACTTTGAAAAAATAGACCCCTTTATGAAGAAAAAAAAAAACAAACCTTGAGCGTTTGTGCTCTTTTTTCTTTTTAAGTTTGTATTCTCCACCATGTGCTTTTCCCTTTTGTGCACTGAAACAAGCCCTAGAGGAAGTCTCTCCAGCCTTCACGGGATTGCGCACATTTCCACAGTGTGCAAGGAGCTAGTCATACTATTGGCTGATTCTCACTTGACCAAAGAGTTGGCTATTCTGAGAGTCACTTGTGTGCCTGTGAGCTGCTCTTTGGTATTTTCATGTTAGCTCAAGTTTAGTGTCCTATATAGTAGAGTCTGGAGCTCTACTCCCTCCCCCCCTCCAGATCACACAGTGGGAGGGTGTGCAGACCATGGTAGCCTGAAATGTGATTTTGTTTGTCACACACAGTATTTGCTGTTTGACTGCATTTAGGTAAGAGTTAGGCATGTCAGTTCCTCACTATTCTGACCATTTCCTTTTGTCTTTGTGTCTGGCACCCCGTGAACGTAGCACTAAAGCAGGAAATGAGCAGGTGGAATAAAATTCTGTCCTTGAAAATTTTATAGAGGAGCATGTTAAATCAAATATAGATCTCTTATCTTTCATTTTAAGATATTACCCTTTCATTCCAGTATCACTTTCCCAATCATTCTTCATATTTAATTACTACTAGGCTGACCTGGGCCTTTCAGCAAGATAAAAATATGAGATTGGTGGGCAGATTTGGAGAACTGTATCAAGGGTTAGAGCACCAGGAGAAGTGGTAGCCTGTCACTTCCAGCCAGAACTTGCCTCACAAATAGTGAGGCAAGACAAGCCGTAAGTCCCTCAGCAGGTAGGCTGACCAGGGGATGTAACAGCGACCACGCCAAAGGCAACAGGAGAACCCAGAATCTGAGTCTCCAGGACTAGGAAATGAGCATTAAAGGGATAAGAGCAGAATTGGCAGAAAAGAAAGCTGGAACTGAACAGGGAGGCTGAATGGTAGGGGCTTAGGGCCCATAAAAGGGGGTGCAGGACTCTAGATAAGAAAATGTGTCATGGGGAGTCAAACAGGGCACTCACCATATATATGAAAGAAGGCAACCTCCTTTGTGCAGATTATTCTTTTCAATTGATAGACCTTGTTTTACACTTAAAGAAAAACTGAGCCGGTAGTACAAGACATGTTATGTTTCCTCTAATTCTCTTGTTTTAGCATCTTGCATATTACGTGGTGTGTTTGTTACAGTTGGTGAACCAGCATTAGTACAATCCAGCTAACCAAATCTGTTGTTAACTTTAGGATTCACTCTCACCTTCCTTGTTGAAGATTTAACTGCTATCTGTAATACTCCTCTAATATGGCATTTTCAGGGTAAGAGGAGGAGTAGTTACTGAAATCAGTGA
Organism: Galemys pyrenaicus; assembly: GCA_019455555.1. Lineage (NCBI taxonomy): Eukaryota > Metazoa > Chordata > Mammalia > Eulipotyphla > Talpidae > Galemys > Galemys pyrenaicus. The sequence continues at coordinate 10,527,540 of JAGFMF010011709.1, read as the reverse complement.
TCAAAGGGGTCAGACAGCAAGTGATTCCAGTAAATTATTTGTCATCTCTTTCGGCCTTCAGATTCTGAGAGGTACCTGTGCCGCAAATACAGATACAGAGCTTTACAACAGTATCTGGCTTTCAAGTTATATGCTGTGTGAGCCTATGTTTTCCATCCGTTTATTTCACAAAGATTTATTCAGCTCCTACTATATGCCTATGCCAGGTGGAATTAAGGATTCCAGCCCAGCCAGTTAGGAGTTTTTACCCCTTTCACAGCTGTTTGCCGCCAGCCATGTGTCTTGAAGGACTTCCGCTGGGCTTTTTAGTTCCGTGAAATCGGTTTTTGAAACGCCATTGTTATTTTCAGGAAGTCCTACTTACTGGTCTCAGGACCTCGATAAGATTGCTGGCTGGTCAGCTTTTGTGTGCAGGCACTGGGCCTCCTTCGGGCTGCTCCATGTGGCTGTCAGTGTGCCCCGCCCAGGTGTGACAGCTGAGCAGAGAGGTACTTTGTGTGGCTCTTTTCCAGATGTGCCTTGTCAAGTGACCTTTTCTCTGTCTTCTCCAGTTACTTGCTGACCTAGTCTTTCCCCCACCCTCCACTTTGTGCCAGGGATCATTTAAACTTAACAAGCATTATGCTAGGGTAGGATGAGAAGAGACGCTTTAGTCCTTCAGGAGGCTGTGTGCTTTAAAGAATCACCACACGTCTTAATTGTTCTGCCCCATCAGGAGGAGCATATGCCTCCCAGTATTTTGTTTATTCATGTTTATTCATGATCTGCACAATGCCAGTACATGCATTATCTGCGAAACTGAACTTTCTCTCATTTCTTAAGTATTATAAAAAGACATTCTAAGATTTTGCATGTGTGCTGAGGTTCATGCATCTTACTTTGAAAGCCTGTGCTGGGATATGTAGCTTTAATAGATTTTTACTGAGCCACCTCCCTAAGCCCCTCTACATGACCAGCATCGTCTACAGAGAATACTGAGGACCTAGCAGCTATAAACAGACATGGTGGATTTAATTAGGGGAAAGTCCTAGTATCTATTTCTGATTCACTAAGCTACACAAATATAAGGACTCCAGTGCAATTTGGAACAGAAATACAATATTCTGAAAATTTGAGAATTTTAAATCAGAGGCTAGCTATTTATCTCCCACAACCAGTATTTTCTGAATGCCTGAGAGTTCACATTACCACACCACCACACCTACCATTCACTGTACACAATACTGTAGAAAGATTCCATTTGGCATCTGTAATCCGCATTTGCTGTTGCTTTTGCTAGATACTTTTTTTTTCATAAGCATTTTAGTGCCCTGTGACTGTACTCTCAGAAATGTGTGGTTCTGCCTCAGTACAGAGCCAAATAAAATCTGAACATCCGCTAAATCCACTAAAAGACCTTTAATGGTACAGACTTCTAAATGAATCATTAATAGTATCCTCTTTGCGTATTTGCTGTTTGGGGTCAGCAGTACTGAAGGAGATGGAAGAATAGCCTGAGTTGCATTTAGAGTTTCCAGTGTTCCAAAGCCTGGATATAAATGAAAGATGAGCATTTCTACTTAATTTATCTGGCTGGAATCCTATGCCTAATGGCTGCATATATATCATAAACACTGGGAAGAAGCAGCCATGGAAACACTTGTTTTCTTGTTGGGCTAAAATTACTCCGGGTTGAATATTAACACAGTGCCTGGCAGTACTTTAAAAGCAAAAATAGCTTAAGCGTGACTCACTCTGAGTCATTACTGCTGGTGCTGCTATACTGCCTGGAGCTTGACATTGAACAAGTTGGCAGCCTGTATTGCTACATTTTTTCTAGGAACTCTGAACACATTTCATTCTTGTGAATTCGCTTGTGCAATGATATTAAATAGAGTAATATGTTTATTTTGTTTCAAAGTCAAATGAATTTGAGAATGGTGAAACTGAAATATTTTTCTTGGGCTTTCTGGAGAAACTCGATTCTCAGAAGTCTCCTGTGGCTAAAGGACTTTTATTTTACAAAGAATTAATAAAATGTCATGGAAACTTTGTTTTCGATGCTTGGACTTTTTGATTGAAAACGTGGGACTTACCTGAAAATCATTGTAAAAACCAGCCTTGATAGTACTGCCAAGAGGGCGTCATTCATTTTCTGACCTTACCTGACCAGATGAGTCGGGCTGTTCAGGAACCTTTTTTTTTCCTTCCTTTCTTTTTTTCTTTCTTACTTCTTTTTAATAGGGTGAGGCATGCTACCTAACCAGCCTTGTAGTTAAGCTGGGTATATGACTTGTAAACTTCTCTCTTGTTATTAAAGGTTATATAATGGGAAGTTCATTGGTTTTGAAAGGCAGACAAACCCACCCACAGGATTTCGATTGGCCCTTTCAATCTGTTGCATGCCTTTCCCTGAGTAACCAGTGTGGGGAGGAGAAAGGGAAGCACTTTGTTGGCAGACTGGAAAACCTGTGAAGGGTCTGTTGATCTCATCTGGTCTGGGGTCAGGAATGGCTGGGAATCTAAAACTATATATATGAGGATGGTTTTCCCTTGGTGTTGCAATCTTTATTTTAACATGTTTTTGTGTTTAGCTTTTGGAGTTGCCTAACAATTTAATTTCAGTTGAGGCTGAGTTTCAGCTTTTATTATAAACTGGAGGGAACAGAGTTGAATGATTTTTTTTTAAATTTCTATTTAAAGGCACTGTCATTTTGCTCTAAGATTTCAATGATTTATATAGAATATTTTTCTGTGACAGCCTCAAACCCAAATGAGCCCAACCTAGTAATACTTGATATTATTTTGAAATTGTTTTACCATAAAATTCTTACATTAGAAGATGTAACTCTGGCAGAGAATTTCAACATAGTTGCATAAATTGTTTTTCATATTACAACTTGTTCTCTACTTGACTTCATTGAAATTAATAAAGGGACTCTTTGAGAAGGATCTGGTGAGTTAGCATCATTACTTAAAAAAAAAAAAAGAACTTACTCATAATGTATCCTGTGTTGCTAAGTTTTCAGAGTTAGCTATCTCAGCCGCACCCAAAAGCCCTTTCAGAAGACTGAAATCCATTTATTCATTTACACTGGCTTAGAATTTACTTCCCAATAAAGTAAAAAGTAAAAGCTGAGAATGATACAAAATTTCCCAGAGATATAGGATGATTTCATGAAAAACTAACATTTGGAAATTGAATTGCTGCCAAGTCTTGAATGTAATATGTAGTTCCTTATTCTGTGGTTAAAGAGAGCCTTTTAAAGCAGGGCTTTCTGACTGAACCCTGTGGGTGCTAAAAATATCCCAGAAATGCTTTTTGCATCCCCAAAGGGCATCACCACACTGCCCTCTCTCCAGGAGAGAAGGCCAGGCCTGCTGTAAGCACTGCCCTGGGCTGTGTTGCGTGGCCCCTTTGCTGCTGCCTTTTGGAGGCAGAAAAGTGAGTTATTTGTATGACTTGAGGATTATCTCGACAGGATTTAGTAAACCAGCCCTCTTCAGGCTGCAGGTTGTCAGGGCTAGTCTGAATGAGGCTCAGTGCAGCTACTGTTACTATTTTTGCAGTTACATAGATGTGCCTTGTCCACAGAAATGTGTTCATTAAGATAACAAAGTCATCACACAGGATGGAGCTTAAAGTAGGCCCTCAGTACTCCCTAATGTATTTATACCACCGTATTACAACTGCTGCCCTTATTTGGTTTGCAAAGCATTGTTTCTTCCTTTCATTCCTTCTTGCACTCAACATTTATTGAGCTTTTAGTGTATGTCGGAAACTGTGAGATATATGGGAGCGATGCCTAATAAGTCTTCAAAAAGTACCTTCTTTACTTGGAAAGGCAGATGTGCAAATATTAAATACACTGATCATAGGCTTTTATTTAGTTTAGGTATCAGGATGTCATTGCCTTACAGTAATTTTAAAAAAGCCATTAACTTCGTTGCGCATTTACCATGTATGTAGCCCTTTCAAGGTGCCACGGTGCCGCCATGAGGGGCATCCCCACTTGCCCATTTGTCAGAGGATATGAGACTCCCTTGGGGCAAGCAGTTGGCCCAACTTCATATTCAGGATTCAAACCCAGGCATCCTGGCTGCAGAATTTAAGTCCTTCACTGTTATGTAAAATCTTGTTCATTGGCTTCGTTGCAGAAAATATAAGCACTCTTGAGAAGAGAAAAATGGGAAGTCGGTACACCAGTGATAATGTGCTCTCTTTCATGGGATATTAGATTTTTTGTTTGTTTGTTTTAATGAGCCATGATTTCCGAGTCCTTTTGCTAAGATCTGTGTTGCTAAAACAAAGCTGCTTCTTAAGAAGCCATATTAAGCCACTCTGAATCTGAGGGTGGTTTACCGCCTCTCCAGGTAGTTTTCTTAGGCTATATGTGCTAATCCCTGAAATGAGCAGAGTCTGAGAACTTAGTGTTCTCACACATTCCCTCTGAGACTAAAATCAGCTCTTCACTCAAAGTTGGGAGTCCGCCATTGAGAGAGAGGCATAGTGGGCAGCACCTGGAAACAGCTGGAAGGAAAGCATTCCTTCCATTGAAGCCGCACTGCGCCTTTCACCCTGGGCTCTCACTCAGTCCAGCAGCCTATCTCGCCCGGCCTCTTCCTTCACATTAAGCCCTGTTCCTAGTCAACTCCTGCCCATAGTGGCCGCTACCAGTGATTCAGAGCCCCGCCGCTCTCGCTCTCGTTTCTTCCTTGGCGTTGTCCGGGTTCCCGAAAGCTGTGCGAGGTGGAAGAGGGCCGCCCACCTGTTCCCACGCCCTGTGCTTCGCTCACACCCACGCCATGCCGCTGGGTCCAAAGGGGCAGCCAGCCGAGAGGTCTCTCCAGGGAGGTCCCCGGAGTTTTGTCTCCTACTGCGTTTTGGGAGTGCCTTTACTTTCATTTAGCAAGGTAGTCCTTTTTTATTTCTTGGTGGATTTGGTAAAAAAAAAAAAATTTAACACCAGAGCCAATTACACGTAGTTGCTCAACAAATTTGTCTGCAAAGACAATTTTATTTTCACTGAAGGCAGTACAGCATTCGGCAATTAGAGGCAAATTCTCCTACCTTTTAGTGGGGTATAAAATAGCACACAGTAACTGGAAAATGAATGCACCACTTCCAGCTACAGTATCGACCTTGTCTTATTCTTCAAGTGATGCTTTTGGAAAGATGTATTTTGAGTAGACATTTAATGGAAGTGTATCCTTGAGTCTCTGAAGTTCCCCCACGCAGCACTGACACCGGTAACAGTTACTTCCACTTAATTCATTACACGCTTTATTCTTGAAAAAGAATGATGCGTAGGTTTCCTTCCAGAAATCCAGAAGCAAGCATTTGTCTTGAGTTTTTTCTTGGCCCACTGCGCTTACTTCACAGGAGTCAAAATGGCGCCCTATGAAATAAACACATTCCTTCCTGCCCTGGGGGTGTAGGACTTGGGACTAAATATTCTTGTGACCCAGTCATTGTGTGGGTTTCTTTCAAGCATGTCCAGACCTGACATTGTATGAATTCACCAGAAAAGGAAGGCGAACAGTGATCAGCTGGTAAGTTGTAATCACGGGACATGGTGCAGGTGGTTAGAATTTTGAACACTACGTCCTTTGTAATTGGAGATGGTGCGGATGAGGGCGTGGAGTGGGCAGGAACGGAAAGTAGACAGGTGAATGGCTACTCTTTGCATCATGCTCCTCAGATCTGTGGGGTCAATGCTGGATCTCAAGCTGGGTGCTCTGGGGGCTTTGGAGCTTGGGAAGCCCGTTTGGGCTTTGCAAGGCATTTTGAATTAGGAGTTTCCTAGGTTTTCTCTTCTTGACATCTAGAGGAAGAAATGCCACTTGTAAGAAAAGGAGTGGGGTGACTCTAGAATAAGAGTGTGGTTTTGACAGTGAGATGGGGGGGATTGGATAGAGAAAAGGGAGACACGGGAGAGGGAAATTCAGGAAAAAATGTGGGAAGGAGAAATGGGGAGGAAGGCAAAGGAGAGAGAGACAGCTTTCTCCGCCTTCCGCCTCCCTGTTTTACAATCTGGTTATTTCTGCTTTCTCTCTTAGCTTCCTCTTCTCTTTGCCCTTTTGATGACTCTGCCTTCTAAAATTTGTTCTCTCCTCCTCTCTCATCTGTGTATCCCCCCACTCAGTCTCTACTGCACCCTCACCCCCTGCACTTCCTTCAGTTGCCCCTCCCACTTGACAGAGGGGCTGTGGTGTATGACCCATTCCCAGCAATGGCTGGCAAGTCTGAAATTCCTGCCATCCTTTGGACTCTGTTCTAGAATCAGCCTTTACTTCCCAACAGGCTTCCCCAGACTTTCCAGGTTCAAGTCAGAAAAAAGCCCAAACTCATCCTCATCCGTCCTTCACTCAGGTGATAGTTTCCACATCTGTGATAGAGAGATGGGAGAAAGCGGTTGCATCCTAGACCTTCTGGCAGAGATTTCTTCATAGGTCTTCATCAGTTCTTCAGATAACAGTGAAAGAGTGTGGACGGGGTAACTGGCTTGGAGAAAGAACAAGCCACACAGCTGGCGAGTGTCTGAGCTGGATGCTGGGAGTGTTTTTCCTTCCAGAGTAGGTGCTTTGCTGCCCACAAATAACTGGTCAGCTATATCCTTACTCTGCTTTCTATTCAGAATTAAGGCAAACTCCTATTATTATATTCTCTTAGACTCTTAACTCTTGTTTTTTAGTGACATCTACATGAATATATTGCCGTGAATATTAAAAGTCAGGAAGTATTTTACTATGCTAATAACCTCTTTAGTATTTATAAATCTGATCATTTTAATTAGGATTTCTTTATATTTAATCTTTAATGGATTAACTTTGTGAATTATAAACATGTGTGTGGTATATGAACAACTATTATACCAAAATAAACAACAGTGTAAGAAAAAATAAATAAAATAAGCAAAAAAGTGTGTATTGTAGAAAATTCACATAATATAAAGGACAAATTAAAAGTCACCTAGAATCCTCACCACTCAGAGATGCCCACCCAGTAGTAATAGCTTCTATATTTCCTTCCTCTTTTTTACTTGTGGAAAATACATATATATATACATATTATTGCAAAATTGAGATCAGTGTTGTGCCCTTAGTATTCCACAGGTAACTGAGCGTTGTCAGACTTATTCTACCCCTGAGCTCATTAAATATTTGAAAAATGGCTTTAAATTGATATCTTTCTTCTATTTTCTGTTTATACTTTGCTATTCTTATTTGAATCATTACTCTTAATATTCACTCACTGGTAACCTATCAGTGGAAAACAATCAGTATAAATTTTTAAAGCCAGTTTTATAGTTGGAAATAACATGTTCTATGCATTGAGTTTGAAATATCAGAAAGGCAACTAAATCATTGTTACTTTCAATTTGCATATTGTTAAGGTTGAAAATGATATATTTTTCAGGTAGAAGTTGCTTTTTAAAAATTACTTCAAATGTTGGAACAAGTGATTGGTGTTTTGTTCTGGTAAAAATTTACTCCTTTTGAAAATGCCTTTCTGCATTTACCCATTCAATCAACAGCTGTTCATTAAATTCCTACAAGGTGTAAATTGTTGAGCATAAAAAGAAGAAAAATATGCCTTCTTCCTTTGAGAAGCTTACAATTTGTGCAGGTAACATGCATGCAGATATAGTTTTATAGTTAATATAATAGTACATATACTAGTAATGACACCAGTAGATCCTAAAGTTAAGCTGCTGTGTGTGCGAGGAGAACACAAAGACAATGCAACTGATTTTGATCATGGGAATAAAGGCTGCCTGGAAGAGTTGGCATCTGAACAAGTCCTTGAGGTGCAGGTAGAATTTCACTTGGAGGAGGCAGTAAAAGGCACGAGGCTGAGGCATAATATAAGAACCAGAGGTGGCTGAAAGTGCAGGCCGGAAGTGGGGAAAGGGAATGTTCCAGAGTGGGTGATGTGCCAGATCATCGGGACAGGTGAAGCGGAAGTAATAGCAAATGAACCTAGTCGAGAGGGGGTCAAACACCCGGGGATCAATTAGTGTGTGCCTGGCTCTGTTTACGTTCCTTCATCTCTAGGTTAATACATGGATTACGCCAGTTTTGTACACTGTCAATAGCACCACTCACAAATGGAAATAAAATCTGGAAGGCCTCTGATTTTCTTCAGTGTCACAAAGTTTTTAAGAAACAGAACCAAAACGCAAATGTAGGCTGAAGTTCATTCCATTTCCTCTCACTACTTTTCGTAAATTAAGATGCAATTATAGAAAGTTCTGAAAATTGTGTTGAGGTAGTTGGATTATTTTTGTAGATATTGCTGTGTCTTTGGTGCATGATAGTTTGTGATTAGTGGAGGTACTTCTAGTGATAGAAGACAGGATGAGTTGGGAAAAAGTGGTACAAGAAACAAGACAAGGGAGAAGATAATCACAGAAATTGAAGCAAGAAATGGAGCATCTGGGCTACTACAGAGGCAGTGGAATGGAAGGAAACAGAGAGTTGGAAAGATGAAGAAAGAATTTAAGCACAACCTGTGGGCTGAAGGCAGTGAGGAAGCTTCTATTAGGTTGCTAGTTCCAACTTTTTAGTCACATACTCTTAATAGCTACAGAAGATACACTTTTGAGAATGCATCCAGCATGAAAATTTTAATATTTTAACCTTCTTTTCTCATGGATTTTCTTCAGCATACTCATTTTTAGACATCACTGGAATTAGTTAACAAGAATGTTCGGGGAGATTGGCATAAGGGAAGGATAGAAGTTAATTAGAACTTGGTTTTGGATATGCTGCATGTCCAAAGAACTCATGATGGTCTCAAGGACTGCAGTCCTTTAAGTTGAAAAATGACAAAGTTGAAAGTAAGTGTTAAAGATTTTAGAAAGAAAATGATACCAAGCATTTGCCCGCCCTCTACCCCCTGCCACCACAGTTCTGCTTCTGTATGAGAAAAGTTATGAATTTAAAAGTGAGAAATCTGTTTTATGTTATTTTTAGCTACATATCTTTACTTGATTGTTTTAGTGTTTTATCATTTAATTCTCTGCTAAATATTTACAGATTTTTGAAAATGTTATCCTTGGTGGTTTAAATTAAAGAGTGAATGGTCTTAAAATAGATCTTTTGTGTAGTCTAAAGCATGAAGATCTTTTTGAAGACCTTGTAGATTATAGTTCATTGGCCTATTCACGTTCTTTAGAACATTCAGAGCTATCAAGCCTTAACATGTCATCCAAACCAAGATATTTGTCCAAAGATAAGAATGTCTTTACAGATGGTTTATGCTTTTCAGTAACTTTTTCTAAAGTATAATTCTCATTTCCCTCTGGCCAACCCTCTGTTGCAGAGTTAATACCTTTAAGGCTGAGCTGAGGGTACTGTCAATTTACTAAGACCCTACAATTACATGATTAAAGGCACATATGCCAGTTGATGTTCTTTTGGGTTGGTTCAGTCTGATTTTACATTTTTTTAAAAAAAGATTTTATTTATGCACACTAGAGCTGGGGTACAGGCCCAAGTTGGGGGGGGGGGCGCGGTGAGAGGATTCATCAGAGAAAGAATGGGGAACAGAACAAGCAAATCAATGGAAATACACTGCTGAGGGAGCAGTGGGCGAGGCAAGAGAGGTCTGTTGAGTCATGTGGGTCCCCTTCCTGGCCAGGGATCAAACTCATGCTGCAGTGGCTGCGGATGCTTCATAGTGTGGTGCTTGACCCCTTGTGCCACCAGGAAGGCCCCAGTTTGGTTTGATATTAAGTAAGAATACTACTTTTTCAACCTTGAATCAACAGAACCTTTTATCATTGTTTCCCTTCGGGAAAGTAGGGATGAGAAACAGTTGTAGTTCTTCCAAATTTCATGAAGTCCAGTGAAATTTCTTCCCTTTGTCTACTTTTCAAGTATGCTTGATGAATATTCTATTGAATGCCCAGCGAATATTAGCCCTTCTGTAAGCTGATCACATGCTGATGTGGGAAAGTACCTTTTCTTTGTTATTGCTTAATGGATCAAAGGCACAAAGAACTTACCAGACTAGGTCAAGTTCACAAAAATGTAATTGAGCCAAATAGATTTTCAAAACAAGTACCTAAAAATGGAAACATCCCTACTGAAGGAAATGGCAGAGCGAATTCAAATGATGGTTTGCCCTGATCTTGCCACTGGTTTTCTTAGACAGCAGAGGGCAGTAGCATGAGATAATAATAGTACTACGCGAACCACCAGCTTCTGCTCGCCCTTCTCTTCACTCAGCTCCAAACGTAAGAGACAACTACCCAGGATGGATAGCAGATTTGGAGACTCTGAGATAGGGGATTAAAGGCAGCAAGCAAAAATCACAGTATAGATTGGTGACTGCTAAAACTGAACAGTCTCTAGTTTTGTAGCTAGCACAGATTACCCTGGCTTCTTGTTGTTAAGTATCGTAGAGAATATTTGAGAGAACAAATATTTGGGACTGTTGGTCAGAGAATAAACCATCCAGTCGCAGATGTTTATAGCTGTTGTGCAGGTAGTGGTAGCATGATGAGCCAATAGCCAGGAAGGGCCGTGCCCCACAGTGAGGATTTAGTAAATGTGAATGACATCCCTTCAAGAAAACAGGGTGTTTCCACAGCTTATCAGTGAGTTCACAGTCTATTGCTGCTTCGTATTTGGTCAGCGTCAAAAACTACAGTTATTGCAAGAGCAAAGTGATTAACTCACCTTAAGACCTTTGTTCTAGCTCTGCACTTTAATATTGTCAAGTACTCAGAAACCAACCTTTTAAAGCTTTTTCTCATTCCCCGGATACTTCTTGTTTCCTTTGGTGTCACCATATCACTGATCACACTTGCTATATGTAGTGCTTTTGCACACTCTAGGTCACAAACTGTTAGTGAATAATGAAATTGTAAAAAGTTGTAACCAGCATTTTATTAAAAGGAAAAAGAAACTGAATGGGGTGGATTAGACCACAGTGTGCGCCGTGCCAGAGAACAGTATTGTTTCATAAGACTTGTTTCCTTTAAATGTATATTTTTATATACTAGGTTGTAATGTAAATATATTTCTTACTGTAGATCATGGTAAAAAAATTTTCAAGAAGTTCATTTTAGCACAAGTCATGCTGTCAGTTTATAAATCTGCCTCCTCTGTTACGTTTTGTGACTCTTTGAAAAAATAAATCACGGGCCCTCCCTGATGGCGCAGTGGGTTAAGCAACGCACTATGAAACTGACAGCATGAGTTCGATCCCTGCCCCAGGCCAGGGAGGGGACCCACATGGCACAGCAGACCTCTCCTGCCTTGCCCGCTGCTCCCCTCAGCAGTGTGTTTCAGTCAGTCTGCCTGTTCTGCTCCCCACTCTGTCTGGTGAATCCTCTTACTTCCCGCAACTCTGGCCAGTACCCCAGCTCTTGTATGCATAAAAAAAAAAGAAAAAAGAAAGAAAAGAGAAATCACATTTTCCTTGTCTGTGAACTCCTAGTACACAGGACAGATACACTTGTTAGATGTTTCACAAATGTTTGTGGAATGAATGAAATGAAAGTCACTTAACTTCTGAGCCTCCTCCGGATCGCACATGTTAGTATGATCACCAGATCATACATGTTAGTATGAAGATCACTTGAGGTGATGGGTGTGAGCGTGCTTCATGTTAGCATCATGCACACGGACAGGGATTATCGTCTAGCATCGCTTTTGTTTTTGATGTTGGGCACATAAGCCTCAGGATCTCTTGAAACCTCAAATTCAGTGTTCTAATACTGACGTTTATTGCAGTACTGCATCACGATGTCTGTTTTTAAGTACACAGTTAGGAGACAATTTTGAAAAAGTAGGTATGTACCTTTTTAAAACATTTTATTATGGACCATTTCAGTGTGCAAAGTAGGTACAGGAGAAGGTACTCACACTTAAACAGTTAGCAAGCTATAGGTAATTTTGCTTTTCATCTATATCTTCTACTTCTCCCTTCCCTGAAGCAAAATTGTCTTTCTCTCCCTTCTCCCCTAGCCCTTTCTTTTTCACTTTTTCTAGTATGTAGAAATAGTCTAAACATAGTTTTAAAGTTAATCATAAGTACCAAGAAATGTAGGTTGGGCCTCCCTGGTGGCGCAAGGGATTAAGTTTCAGCACTATGAAGTTATCAGTAGCCACTGCAGCACGAGTTTGATCCCTGGCCAGGGAGCTGACCCACATGGCGCAGCAGACCTCTACTGTCTCACCCACTGCTCCCCTCAGCGTATCCGCCTGTTTTGCTCCCTATTCTGTCTCTGTTGAATCCTCTCACCCCCGTGCTTCTAGCCTGCACCCTAGCTCTTGTATGCATAAATAAATAAATCTTTAAAAAAATACATAGGATGGTGGTTTAGACTAACTAGTATGTGGCTGAGTTATTCTCTGACAGGAAATAACAGGTAAACAAGACATTTTGTTTCCCAAGATTTTCATATGATGGTGACCAGCGACATTGCAAACTGATGATCCATTCCAGGCTAGAAATAGTTTGGAGGCCTAGTCACACAGTGACCAGCCCTCAGCCCTCTCATCTTCTACAGAGATGAAACCTTAGGGGAAAAAAAGGAAGAGTCGGGAGCATAACATCTATTATGCCTTTCAAATTCTTATTTTCTATCATGTTATATTCCTCATGCTTTTGACCTCTAGCTGGGCAACTTAGAATACACTGCTGAGATTTTTGGAAACTAAGGTTGTAATAAATTCTGCTTTAAGAATTCAGCTCTTGGAGCCTCTCTGGGGGTGCAAGGGCTTAAGCACTGCACTAGGAAGCATCCACTGCCAAGAGTTCTATCCCTGGCCAGGGAGGTGTCCCACGTGACACAGCAGACCTCTTCTGTCTCACTACTGTCTTGCCCACTGCTCCCCTCAGCAATGTATTTCAATAGGTTCACCTATTCTGTTCCCCACTCTGTCTCTGATGAATCCTCTCACCCCACCACACCTCTGACCTGTACCCCAGTTCTTGTATGCATAAGTAAATAAATAAATCTTAAAAAAAAAAAGAATTCAGCTCAGGGTTGTAACATGTCACTGAAAAGTCAGAATTCACTTGAAAGAATTTTCACAATAAATAAGAATCACTTACATGATTAATTTTTATTTTATTTTTTTTAGTTTTCATAATTTTTGCGATTTGGGCTTTAATATGATACAAGCACTTTGAAACTTTAAGGATGTTTCACTTGATCAAATATTTTCTTTTTTTGTAGACTTTTTTCTTCCTTAAAGTCAAATATGAAGTTTTTAAACAAGGTATTGCTAAGGTTTGCCCACTGCAGTAATTGAATAGCCATTATCTTTGCCTATGTCCATTGTTTTAATTTTCTTGAAATTTTAAAAATTTCTATTGTTGGTGAAATCTTTTCCCAAAATAATATGAGTGCACTTTAATTTTAAAATATTTCTAGCCACTTTTATAGCAATACTGGGAGGTGTCCTGTAGGTAAGAGAGGGCTGTAAGTCGAGAGTGGCAGAGAGATAGGGAGGAGGTGAAACCCACATGGAAGGTGTGGAGACATGGAGGCGCAGGTCTGGGTCAGCATGTCAGGAATACCTGTTTTATTCTTCCCTGCTGGATACCTCATCATCACATTTTCCTCCTTTTTTTTTTTCTACATTCAAGGATAGGATAAATAGATCCTATTGATTATTTATTTAGAAAAATCACTGGACTTGAAGCCTTTCAAATTTGGTAAATGTCATGGCTGTGGCTCTTCATCTGTGCACTCACAATTGTAAAACACCACTCAGGCTCAGAGTACAACAGACTTCAGGCTTATTAACAAAAGGGAAATTGAGGAAGGGAAGCATTTCTAAGGCCACAAATGGCTGGCTGTTCTACTCCAGGGTCCACAGTCTCCAGCGCTCTTGCACATGCACAGTGGCGTTGACCTTCAACAAGCGCCTGGATCTCACTCCAGTACTTGATAAACCAGGACCCAACACACAGCGGCAGCTGGAGGTAGTCACCAGGTGTCGTTGCTGTGGTGGCAGCAGCCAGCAGCTGCAATCCAAAGACCAGGTGGGCAGTGCCAGAAGTAGTAGCAACGGGGCAGTGCCGGCCATGCCAGAGGCAGGAGCAGCAACCAGGTGACTGTGCCAGAGGGTCAGAAGTGACGGACAGTCCTTTGAGGTGGATGGGCACCGGCCAGCAGTGCCAGTCAGCAGGCGGTGATGTGGAGGCACCAGTGTTGGAGCTCTTTAGAGATGCCAGGAACAGGCCAGTGGCAGTCAGCTCTTTTAGAAGTACTGGGCACAGGGCCAGTGGTACCAGTGAGCTGGAGGACCAGGCACCAGCAGTCAGGTAGTGGTTTGAAGCGTGGAGCAGATGCAAAGATCTCAGTAAGTGTCTGAAGTGAAGATCTTGATGAATGAGTCTCTGAAGTGACTGTCTCTTGAATGAGTGCGTTCCAGTCCCTTTGCTGCCCTGCCTTATGTCCCTTCCAGGGAGCCTGCATTTCAAACCTGATTGACCTGTTTTCAAAACTGTGCTGATCTTAAAACTTGAATGGTACGGGTAAGGTTCGTACCCAGCAGATGAGGGATTCAAAGTCCAATGATGTGAGGAAACCCGCCCTGAACCCAGTGTGGTGGTCTCCTGTTAGAGGTGCAGCAGAGCGGGAGACTGTACCCCTGACCCAGGATCCACGGACTTCCTCTTATAGGCTTTCTTTTCTACTCCCGCATCAGGGCATCAGTTCTGATCTTTTTCCACATACACCTGGGCAATAATAACAGTTGAGAAAAAATAAACTAATACTTTGCCTTACTGTCTTGTTATATTTAATTTTACAATAATCCTGAGAGGTAGGACAGGAACCTGGCCTTTTCAGATTATGAAAACTAGACAAGCTCTTGCGGTCCATTATATTGCTAATAATTTAGTTGCTCTGCATCTAACTTCCTCTATAATGCATCCTATATAAAAATATCAAGATAGTCTACCTAAAATAGAATTTTTAGTATAATACTAATCTAGTACTTCACTGCTTGCTGGAGAGCTGGATTCACAGAGATTCTGGAGTACCCAGAATTTTCTTTTTGTTGTCTTAGTGGTGACTCTCCAGGGTAATTTATTTTCTAAAATATTTGTTCTATGCAATTTTGTATATACTTCTTATAGTTTGCTACAAAGAATTAAAAGAACAAGCTATTTTATAGTACAGTATATATGACATGATCCTACATGTATGACCACTACATAAATGGGTGCATGTGTGTATGTTACATAATATATGGGATGTAGCATAATAAATTTTACATATTGATCTAGTGAATATATGTCATCTTTATATACCTACATTTGTGTTGGAGATGCCAAAGTTTGTGGGTCTACTTTGACATATACAGGAAAAGATCTGGAACAGTGAAAGAGGGGGATGAGGGTGGAACAGGAAAGAAGTCTATGCTTTGTGCTTTAGAGCACGATCATTAAAATTTTAAATAATGATTATTATTTAGTATTTTTAAAGTCAGATTTATAACAATATATGCTATGGCTTCTGTTTTCTGCCATAGACATAAAAGCCCCTCTGTCATGCTCCATAAAACTTTGCCTAGTGCCTTTTTTGTCTAAACATGTGTTGTTGCTTTGCTAGACTGATATGCTTTTGAAGGGAATGTGCGTGTCGTGTTTTTCTTTATTTTTCTTGCACCTAGTAAATCCTGGTACATAGTAAAGGATCTGTAAATACTAGTGAAAAGTAAATGAATTAAATGCACCTTAAAAGAACAAAAGGCTGCAAGCATCCAGTGGATACAGCTTAATGGCTCTGGTTATACTTTTGCATGTTACTTTATACCTGGCACAGCAGCAGGCATAAACTTGGCATGGTGAATTCAGGTTGATTTGAATCTAACTGACACTTTGTGGAACCTATAGGCAAATGTGGAGTTCACCATTGGTTCCCCTCTTGAGTCCAGACAACAGGAACTTGAAAAAACTGAAAATCAAAGACATGAACACCTAACACATTCCAGTCAAGCAAGGTCGTGTGATCTAAAAAGACATAGAGGCTGGCTGTGCAGTGAGATTCAGACACTAGCTAACTGTGAGGGTATTGGCATCTTAAACACATGCACGTGTAAACTCTCCCTCAAAAGAGCATTTTCTATTACCAAAGCAGAGGAGAAAAAAGCTATGAATTGTTGTGATACCTTTAGGCACTGTCTCACCACAGTGGTACCTGCCAGGGTGGGCCATGTTGCCCACCTGCCTGGTAGGCAGCTGCCTCTTGTAGAGAGCCGCGGCACCTCCTGCACTTTGCACTGGAATCCTGCATAAGTCCCTCCATTTGCTTTGCTCTGATGCACACCAAGCTTCCTCCTGGTGATCTGCCTTCCCAAGGAGATCATTCACTATCAGACATTTGGTGTGCCTGATTCTTTTCTGTTGTCCACGGCAAATAATAAAGTCACTTTCTTTTTTTGTGTACATAAGTGTCTTGTGAGTTTTGTTAGCATGAGTCTGCATTCCTGTTCTGTCAGTGAGACGGGATATCAGAATCTGCAAAGCTCATCAAGGTATCCTGTGGGCATCCGTGGGAGCAGACTGCTGGGTTTCCCAGGCCATGTCCACCCTGTCGTTGTGTTTCGTGTTTCCATTCTACACATCACCAGAATAACTGTTCCTCGAAGTAATAGGTTAAGAACACCTTGATAATGTGTATATTTCAGTTTGAAAACACCAAATAATATTATATTTAGTAGACCCTTTTCTGCTGGGTGAGTATTATCTGTTTGGTTTTGCAAAGTTCACCCCCTTGGATGAAGGGAATCTGTACTGTGCATGCCCCATCATGAAGACCTTCGACAACTCATTTCCATTTCTAGCTTCTCAGCCTCTTCTGGCTTCAGTTCTGGCTCTCATCCCATTGTCAGTGGATGCTGCCATCGTGCTCATGTCTTCCTAACCTGGGGTCTCTCTTGCAGCAATGAAACCTAAGGAAGGCAGAGGATACAATGAGTTCAACAAGATTAAGGATAAGGATACAAGTAGAGCAGGCAAGGGACGAGGTTATAGAATTTTTTTCTTCCATTCTCACCTGTCTTTCTTCAAAATAGCACTTACGGGGGTCTCAAATCCCACACACTGCCATGAGAAAAATAAAGCACACGTTCGCAGAGACATGTTCAGCTTGCCTAGGATGATAACTGAACCTAAAGCAGATTTCAAGTAATCATCACCAGTGATTTCTTGCTAAAAACAGCAGTGCGCAAACCCGCTACAACTCTTAAGTGGGTCCTGGAGTTTTTTAAATGGAAAATTACATCAAATAAGTACACTGTTAGATGCGACTTTGTAAACAGCTATTGCCCCCTACCCCACCGCCTTCTCTCCTTTTCCTCCCATTTCACCCCATCTTACAGCCAGAATAACTGATTACTAAATTTCACCATAAATTTATCAAGAATTTACCCAGAGCACTGCTCACTTGTCACAATGATCTAAAACAATATGTATTTCATTAGTTAATTAGGCTCTCACAAAACTTTCAAATAGGATAAGTTAACATAGAATCATGAAAAGATTTATTTTTTAGTAAGCTTAGCTTTTAAAAATTATTGTTTTTATAACAATTGCAATTTTATTCATTTATACAACTGGAGTTCTATGGCAAAACAAGACACTGCTAGATTGTTAGTATGTTTAACAAAATCAAGAGGCCCCATCTCTGTAGCTCACCTCACATGTGTACTAACATGTACACGTGGCATGGGTAGAATTGCTGTATAGGTCATTACAGACAACTCTTGATTATTTAGATGCTGACTCACCAGCCAATGAGTTCCTCAGGCCTTTTGGCTTCCTTTCACCATCCTCTGGCTTTCATTTACTTTGGAAGAAAGATGGTAATGAGGAGGGTCCAGCTTTCATCCCCATGGGAGCAAGTTTGCTTCACAGCCAGAGACATCTTGGGTGGAAGCTCAGTAGCTACACTGTGAATATTCAGTCGTGGAAGTCAGGCTCGGTAGCATTGACACGCTCGAAACCACGCCTGTCACCACCTCTGAAGGACTGATCCTGTCTTAGTGGATTAGTAGCAGCAGCTTCTGAGTCAAAATTTTGCATTTTCTAAAGCAAACCAGTAATCTATTTTGCTATATGCTGATGAGAGAAATTGGAAGGGAGGAGGCCACAACCTTTTTTCCTCTTCTCTCTGTTGAAGGACAAAGTTTACACAGGGAGAACTGAAAAGACAGTTAACTGATGGAAGAGAACTAACTTGAATTTGGGCAGCACGGGCAAGCTGAAGTTTGCATTTTAAAAATCGCACAGGTGTCTCAGCTGCTGCCATTTTTATCTTGAAACCAACCTTTCCCACACTGACAACGTTAGACTCTTTATGAACTGGCAGAAGATGCAGAGCTCCTTTATTCTATTCTGCTTTTCCCAGTTCTTTTTCTGGCATTTTTTTCTTGGCCCTTTTCAGTAAAAGGTTGATACCAAATTATTCACTGCCTGTCTGTCTGTGTATTGTGCATGTATCTACATCTTGTTTTTGTTAGTTTGTAAGTATACTTCAGAATATTCCTTTCTAACCAAATAAACTCCACTAGTACTATTTCTTAAATTTTTAGGATCATTGGACTCTTTAGATGGCCTGAAAATGACCCTTAAAAATTCATGTACCCATAAAGTATTGAGTATAATTTCTTGGTGTTCATGCACTCTTAGTACCTAACTGTGCATTGGGTTCAGAATCCTTGTTCCTGTGCAGAATGTCTCCTGTGATTCAGATCACTTGATTCTTGCACTATTGTAGTAAGTCTATTTAAGATGTTTAATGTGTGATAGATTTTCAAATGAGTGGGAAAACATCAGATTTTTCAATATAGCTTTCTGGACCCATTGATGGGCTGATGTTTTAATAACACTATTTTAAATCCAAAGTTTATGCTTTCTATTAAAATACATTCCAGAGATGAGCTGAAGATTTAATATTAACAATTGACGCCAAGCTATGAGAAGAAGTAAGCACCCAGTATTTACCTTCTTTAGTCCTCGCATTCATATCAGAAGGAACGTGCTGGAAAGATCTACAAGCTGCAGGACACTGCTGCATTGTTTCTGAGACAATAAGGACAAAAGCAACTGCTTCAAAATCTCAAACATTCAGCAAAGAATAACATGTTTGAAAGATGTCTTAGAAGGTTTTATATATAGAAAACTGAAATTTCAAGAGGATAAAACCCAGTATCATTACTTGCTACGTTAAGTTTTTGCAGCCAAAGTCCAGCTATATTAATAGGACTCGTGAATATGTTTCAAATGCATCCTGCATGCCAGACATCATTCTCATGCCTTACATGTAGTCCTCAAAACAATCATCTGAAGTAGGTGCAGATAATATTTTACGAGCACAGTTTCAGAAGCAGAGACTGGTCTCAGCGCCTAGCTGATAATTGACAGAGTCCACTTTCCTAACCATTATGTTGTACCACACACATTTCTTAATTTTGTGACTTATTAAAGTCCTCAAAAAACAGAATCCTGAAGATGGATTCAGGCAAGAGAGAAATGTCACTTAATCTGTCTGAATAATAAATTGGGGTGCTTCCATCTCAGCTGAAAATCCATTGGAATTCCATGGAGGAATTCTTTTCTCATTTATATCCAGTCTTGGCCACATTATTATGGAGTGTGTTTGGAACTCAAGTTTCACTGAGTTGCCAAAATAACTTCTAGAAAATTACTTTGAAGAATTTTTGAGTAAAATATTTTGAGTAAAATAGTTCCTGTTTACTCCAAAACAAATGAGTGGACTTTGAATGTTGCTCGTTTCATCAACATACATGTGCAAGGCTGGATCTTCTCCACATCTGACAGGGAACTCTAAGTAGTGTGATTGATTGACCCATGCTGAGTTCCTATCCTACCACTTGGGGTCAAAGATCCTATCACAAGAATACTGCATGTTTATGTTACTCAGCGTTTTAACCAAAAAATTTCCCCCAAAATCTGTCATTGTTTTAATATTCCAAGTTGGGATATTTATTTAAAGGTGTATGGACTTTTAAAACATTAAGAATCATCATTTTATATGTATACTTATTGATATGGAAATGTAAAGAGGTTCATGGGGTGTTTTTCTCAAAAATAGCATATCCTGTATGTCCCCCAAATTTTTCTAACCCTCTTACTTTAATTAACCTGAAAAAGACTGAGATGCTGTTACAGTTTCATGAACCTATTAAATTTTTATGTATTTATCCTCCTTGTTTTGAAAGTAAGTTTAGCATATACCTGCTAATAAATAGCTATTAAAATGTTTAAAGCATAAAAGGCCCATGTCCCTATTGTAAGTGAGCATTTATTAATTTACAATTACTCCCTTTTACTGGTTTCAGATTTATTCTTATGAATTAAGGTTTGTCTGAAATTATTATAACCATAATTTCTACTAAAAGTGGTTATGGGGGCCCTCCCTGGTGGCACAATGGGTTGAGCAACGCACTATGAAGCAAACCACAGCCACTGCAACATGAGTTCGATCCCTGCTGCCGGCCAGGGAGGTGACCCACATGGCGCGGCAGACCTCTCCTGCCTTGCCCACTGCTGTCCTCAGTAGTGTATTTCAGTTAGTCTGCCTGTTCTGCTCCTGGCTCTGTCTCTGGTGACTCCTCTCACCGCCCTGGACTCTGGCCTGTACCCCAGCTCTTATATGCATAAATAAATAAATCTTTTTAAAAAAAGTGGTTATCTTTGATAGTAGAACTACAAGTAATTTAAATTTTATTTATATCTATGTCCAAAGTTTGTATAGTAAAATTATGTCATTTCTATAATTAAAAATATTGAAATAATTACATTGATGTGTCACTTAATGATGGGGACTTAGTCTGAGTTCTCAATGAGAAGACTTCATTATGTGAACATATTAGTGTCTTCACACAAAACTAAGTGTGCAGCCTGGGGCCCACCCAGGTAGTGTATAGTGACCACTCTCATATGGAATGTGTGGTTGACCAAAACGTTACGTGGCACATGACTGTACCAGGGAGTAAGCTACCAGCTAGAGGACTGAGCAGAGCAGACAAATGTCCCAGTCCTACCCATTATAAAGTATGTGTTACATTACACAATGGGGAGCAAAGGGGGCAAAAATAAGTAAATAATCCTATTCTTGGTTAGAAACATAACACAAAGTACTGCTGCTGACATGTAAAAGAATGTGTGAAAGAATGGGGCATTTTATTACTGGAGGGATATTTTAATCTGGTAACTGATAGTTTGAAAGTCAATGGTTTGTATTTATCCATTTCTAGATTGTAATGAGAGCAGAGGCTCTAAAGGGTGTGGTTGTGAGCAGTGTGCAGGTGAGAGTGAGTGGGTAGCTCGTGTTGAGCGGACAGCGCACAGCTTGCATGCATTCTGGAGGGAACAGAGCTATTCAGACCCCCTTCTCTCTCAGCTGTGGTCCTTGGGTGATTCTTTACCCCTTTAGGCCTAGCTTTTCTGACCTGTAAACACAGATAAGCAAACCTATCTATTCCTTAGGACTGTTGTGAGGGTCAAGTGGCATAAAAAGTACTTAGCAACGTGCCTGTCTAGTGATAAGCTCTCAGGCAACAATAACTATTATCATTATTTTCCCTATTGATTTTTTTTTCCTTGTTGCTCTTACCCCTACCCCCAGGGTACCCCATGTCTTTTTGAGTAACGCAAGACAAATATGTTAATACTTCTGTGAGCTCCATTTACCTTGTCTTGAAGGAGGTGACACTGTGCACTCTGCTAGAGAATTTGAATAGCAGATGTTCACACACTCTGAACCTCTGTGCCCAGGCCAAAGCCTTGCTCTTTACTGATGCTTGCTACGGCATTGACTGATTAAGAGTAACCCCGAGGGGCAGATTTTCTTTTTGTTCCAAACAAAAAAACATGCATTTTTTGCAGATGGGTGTTTGGGGAATTCCTGCAGTAGTTCTCAGATTGCAGTTTTTTGGTTTTGTTTTTTGACTTTTCTCTTTATCTCTGATCTGTTCCAGGGAATTTGATAGTTCTTCAGAATACTCGGTTATATTGGGTAAGAAGTAGTAGCTGTGTAAACCTTGAGTAAGCAGTACAGATAATGTTATAAATATATCTCATAGCTTGTCTTGTAAAAACCAGCCTGTGACTTATCTTTACTATGAAATTGCTAAATTAGTATTGTGCCCCTCTTCCAGATTGCTTAAAATGAAGTCATATAGGCAGTCTGATTTACGAGATAATTACATTTCCTCAATGTTCCACCATGCAAGAATTCTAAGGAAAAAAGTTCATTCCTTTGGGGGAAACTTGATTTTATTTTCTTGGTGAAATGCTATTGCAAATTCAGTTAACTGACAATTCCCACCCATTTTTCTTAGGTCAGAGTCATCATTTCTATAAGAGCATCTTGTGTTTTAGAAGCTCCTTAGAAAGCCTAGAAGAGTTGAAATATTTTCAAATCTTTCAAAGTGTGTTTCTGAAGCTGTAACTAGGTAGCTCTCTAAATTCAGAAAACTAACTTTCTTAGTCAAAATTCACCTTTTAGAATTAGGCTTGTAATTTGATCATCATGAATGTTATTTCATTTCCTTTGATTTTAGTAATTACGTTTACTAATTCAAATCTGAATATGGCGGTTGTTCCCATTTGTATTTCAGTTGTGCCTGGAGATGTCTGGGATCTAAGGTGTGCATCCATGCGTGGTCTGCTCAGTGGCTCTGGTGTCATCTATGTGCCACAGGACATTTTACCAGGACACATACTTGCATCCTCAGACAATTGAATTACGATGGTAGCTGTAAACAGAGCCCAGCTTGTGAAAGTAAATAAGTTCCCCCTTTAAAAGAAAGAAAATTGGCAGTGCTCATCATTCAGATTCTGAGGTTCAATTAGCTCTGACTTTGCTAGAACAAAAAAGAAAAGAAATTGAGGAAGTAAATAGCATGTACTTCTCATAAACAGCAAAATCAGAAAAATCTGAGTCATTGCTATCGTTTAGATAACTGACCCACATAGATTGTTTGGTATATTCTTTTATCTGTGTGCTCAGTTTTATCTATCTGTTTGTCTGTCTGTCTGTCTGTCTGTCTATCTATCTATCTATCTATCTATCTATCTATCTATCTATCTATCTGTCTGTCTGTCTGTCTGTCTGTCTGTCTGTCTTGGTAGAATTGTAAGTGGGCAACCAGGGGGCAGCCAGGTATCTCAAAGGGTTAAGGGGTGCACATTCTAAAAAGGTTCAGCCATCCATGCATACAAAGGCAGAGAAAGCAGACTCTTAGTGTGAATGATCTTTAAATGTCCAGGGAGACAGGGAGAAGAGAGAAGAAGTGAGGGGAGGGGAAGGAATAGGAGAGGAAAATTTCAAATGAGAGATTCCAGAAAAAAAAAATGTGTCAATTACCCATACCCTTGCGGACAAATACCCAGCCAAACAGGTTTGACCCAAAACAGAGCAGCTGAGGCCCAAAGGCACCAGAACAAATCCAAGGCACATACAGGCAGGAACTGCAAGAAAGTGGTTAGATAGGTCCCAGAAAGCTGGGACAGAAAGAGACTCCCCTAAATTCAAAACACATCATAGAATCTATCACAAGGTCAAGTCAGTGGCTGCCTTTGTCTTTGCCAAGGAACAGGAGGCTCTCCCTGCATCTCTCACCCATGTGTCTCTCCTCTTCCTTCATTCTACCTCCAATATATATCCACTTTGCTCCTTCCCAGCTGCCTCACCCCCACCCCATTCAGCCTGTCATGCTGGAAATTGTAGTCTAATGTGGTTACCTGTTCTGGGGGCCAGGGAAAAATGCTACCCCTTCACTGTGCTGTGATGCTTTTTCCCTCTTAACCGAGGTGCATTCTGTAACATAATAAAGGAGTATAGTTTGATTAGCTTAAAAACCCCTTCCATTTCTGAAATGCTATTAGACTTTAAGCCGAATTTCCTTTGCTCCTTAATTCTCATGCTATTGATGTGGTAAGTTATCTGAAATCAGCCTTCTTGAGCTAAGTGACAGACTGAAGTCTAAGGAGGAATGAATTCTTCATTCAGTAGACCCATGTAATGACTGTGAGTCCTGAAGGAGCTCATAACCAACAGAAGAGAGTGGCACCTGCCCTCCCCAAATTTCAAATCATGACTCCCAAAATTCTTTGACACCCTCCCCCATGAGAAGGAAGGGCTGTGCCTCCTGCCCTTGAGTCTGGACTCTGTGGCTGTCGGATAGTTGACTTTGTGCAAGTCTATTTAATTTCTATCCATTGTTGAGCCCAAGACTTAAGAAACTAGAAGCTTCTACTTCCTGTCTCTTGAGAGACAGGATTCCCTACTGTGGGAATCAGCCTAAACTTCCTGGAAAGACCCAGGTGGAAAGGCGCTAACAGCCAGCACCTACTTGTCAACTCTATGAATGAGCCATCTTGGAAGTAGATTCTTCAGCTCTGGGATAGTTGCTTGGTGACACTGCATGGAACGGAGACAGGCCAGTCACACCAAGCCCTACCCAAACTGGAGATCTGTGAACAAAACAAGTGGTTGAATTGAGCAACTGCAGTTTATTACTGGAACAAGGTAGACACACACACAAGTAATTTTAAGGTAATGTACTATTATGACGGCTGTGTTATACACCAGGTATCACAGGCATACTGAGGAAAGACACCTAATCCTTCAGTATTGAAGGAGACTTCCTCAATGAGATAACACGTGAACTGAGTCACTGAATCTTGGTGAGTAAGAGTTAGCCAGTGGGGGGCAAGGGGTGAGAAAAATTGGAGTGCTCTGGGCAGAGATCAGAAGTAGAGGCAGGAAGCAGCTTGATGTGCACGAGGAATTAAGAGCACTTACATGTTGCTGGAGCATAAAGGTGCTTGTCATCATATAGCCAGAGAGGTTGGCAAAGTTGGAATCATGGAGAGCCTTGTGTGCTAGTAAAGGCATGTGGTACATAGGCAATCTAGTAGGTTTTTTAAAATTTTTATTTATTTATGCATACAAGAGCTGGGGTACAGGCCAGAGGCATGGGGGCCTAAAGACTTATCAGAGACAGAGTGGGGAGCAGAACAGGCATTCTGACTGAAATACACTGCTGAGGGAAACAGCGGGCGAGGCAGGAGAGGTCTGCTGTGCCATGTGGGTCCCCTCCCTGGCCGGGGATCGAACTCGCACCACAGTGGCTTTGGAAGCCTTCACAGGGGTGCTCAAACCCGTGTGCAACCAGGGAGGCCCAGCAATCTTGTAGGGAGCATTGGAGCAGTGTGGTCAGATTTGAATCTCAGGTGATCTTTCAATCAGCTCTGGGGCAGGGGTGG
Source organism: Galemys pyrenaicus (assembly GCA_019455555.1). Lineage (NCBI taxonomy): Eukaryota > Metazoa > Chordata > Mammalia > Eulipotyphla > Talpidae > Galemys > Galemys pyrenaicus. Next base: position 10,502,285 of record JAGFMF010011709.1, on the reverse strand, counting down.
GGGGTGGCTCCGTGTTTAACACTGGAAGCCAGTAGAGCAGTTAGGTTACCCTTGCAGATAGGCAGGTGGGGACAGTAAGTGCTTGAATTAACACTGCAGTGGCAGAGGTGAGGAGAGGAAAATTAACTCAAGAAATATTTAGGGGATTTAAAAAAAGATGAAAAGAGGTATTTAGGGGTACAAGGGTAATACTTTATAATTGGCTGTGGGGAGAAAGGGAAAAGTGAAATAAGACTTAGATTTCTAAGTTAGCTGACTGGCTAGATGCCAGTTCCACCAGAAGGGAGTGAGGGAAGACAGAAAAAAGCAGAGAAGTCAAAACTAAAAGATTTAAGCTACAAATCAGTCATGGTCACAAAGGTGGTGGTTGAAATCATGAATGTATGGCTTGCCTGGGAAAGACTGTTCAGTAATAAAGAGGACAGGGATGAAATCCTGGGAGTCCCCTAACATCTTAAAATAGTGCTAGGAAAGTGAACTCGCAAAAGAGGTGGGAGAAAATGATCCAAGAAGTTCCAAGAGAGCCGAGAAGGAATTCTCAGAAACCGAATGAGTAGAGCTTCAAGCAGAGCATCATCTGTCAAATGTAAACAGCCAGTGCAGGAGGATGAGGACAGGTGAGAAGTTACTGAGGGCTTTAGCAAGGCAGGGCAAAGCCAGCTATCAACAGATGAGTGGATGGGAAATAAGAACATGGACATAAATGATGCTGTCGAGGGATGGAGGAAGCTGCAGAAGAACACAGGGGCATGCAAAGATGAGGTGGTGGTGGTTGCTCAGGGGGATGGAAAATCTATCATGAAAGCTGCTTGAGAAATATTTCATTTAAAAATGCTCCTGAAAGGTTTTGATCTGGAACGCACCCTTCTGCACTACTCTTGCGTTTGGGTTTCTAATCAAGCAGTATGGGAGGAGATACCTCTCATGAGGCAGCGTGTGGTAGAAGGGAGTGGGCCCCTAAGCGTGACTTCACCTGGTGACTCCTTAGACTAAGTCACCAGAGTTGGCCCAGTGTAGAAATGTGTTTTTTCAAATGGAACTAAGGGGATAAAATTAAAGATGAGGTCATCTGAGTAGCAGGACTCCACCAAACGGCAAAAGGCAGCAAAAGGACGTTTCCAGTTTGGGGCAGGCTACTTTGATTCATTGGTGCTAAATATAGACTATAATAATCATATATGTGGTTGCACTTTAGTGCTGCACCCCCACTGGATCTGGATGTTTTTCCCAGCAGATCTGGATTCTGTTCTGCTGCCTTGTTCACTTGAGTGAAGGTTGAGTCAGGGACTATTAACTCTCCCTCTCTACCTTGAGTTCCCCCCAATAAATGAAGTTGGACTTAGGGGAAACCCGTTCTATTCTGTCATGGTTTAAGTCTTTGGTTCCTAACAGACCCTACAGCACAGCTTTTTTTTTTAAATTTAATTAATTAATTATATTTGACATCATTTGTATTCCCCAGGGAGTACCCACCACCATTCCACCCGTGCACCAGCACCTCAGTCCCTTGCTGCACAGCTATTTTACGGCAAAACTTATCTGTATTACACCATAGATGAATGATCTAACCCTGCACGTGTACAAGAGTCCACTATGTGTTGGTGAAAACCTCCAGAAAAAGTGTCCCGTGACTCTGACCAAGGAACCCTGATTACATTTCAGGGGGAGAAAATTGCTGTTCTGTGAGTCAACTGATGTACCCCATAGTCATCCCAGACTCATGTTCCTACCTGTAATTTTCTGTGGAATGATCCAAATTCATTGTTTCATACCTATGGACAGTCGCTGTTGTGCCAGGTATGGTAAAGAGCAAGCTCGTTCATACAAGCTGGGCCCAGCTTCATAAATGTAGGGAGAGAACAGAAAGGGCCTCACATTTGGAAGGCTGGAAATGGTAGCCTTATTCTCTACCAGAAAACTGTGCTGAGGTGTTCAAATGTAGTCTAGATCCAATAGCATAAAACCTGTATTATTTATGGGACCATCTGTTATTTTTCTTCACTTTTTCAGTTTGGCTGCTGGGCTCCGCTATTATTACTGTTTTCATGTAACTGGGTTGATGACTTAAGTAGCTTTTGAAATCTCGGCAGCTAAAAAATGCTCTCAGAGATTCATCAGACTTAAGGCATGTTAATAGAACTCTTTTATTAGTATCTTGAATTCTGGAAATTCGTTACATACTTATACTTTGCAGTTTTTTCCTGCCTGAACCATTGTACATTTTACAGGACAAGTTTTAATCCTTATGATTTTGTAGCTAAGGGATTTAAAGATTAGCTTTGAAAATAGGTCAGGGAAAAATTTCTGCCTTGGTTTAAAGCTACTCAGGTAGGGAAATAAAAAGGCAATTTAGAAGCTTTGGGAAAGCTTTTGTGAAATCACTTTTCTATATTAAATGAAAGCTTATGTCTGTATAGCTAAAGTATATGAGTCAAACGTTCCTTTAATTTTGCCACTCCCCATTCATCCATTCATTATTATTCATCCATTCATTGTTCATTTACCAAATGTTACTCTAGAGACTGGGGTAACAGATAAATAGACCGCCAGAGTTTGCTAAGTGCCAGTTCTGTGCCAGGCACTTTGAAACTGGATACTTAGAGCTCCCTAGTTTGGTATGGTGGGGTGAACATTAGCTCAGGGAACCTCGAGTATGACTTGAGGTGGCACCCACTCTGTCTGTTTCCTCACCGCTGAACTGGTATTGCTTACCCTATTTACCTTATAAATACCCAGAAATAGAATTGCTGGGTCACATGGTAGTTCTAATCTTAATGCTTCTGTAATGGCTGCACCAGTTTACATTCCCACCAACAGTGTATATATGTCACCATGCTTGTTTTATACTTTAAGAACCAAATAAAATGGTGTCTTTGAAAGAACTCTGAAAAGTATTGGGCATAAACACAAGTAGTAACCCGGTGCCTATAGTGGTAGTTTGGCTTTTCGTTGGCTCTAGAAGAAGGGTTGAGTATATATATTTTTGTTTCCTTGAACTGGATAAGTATGTTTATGATGGTTAGCCTTACTGTTTTTTCCACTTGTACAACTGCCTTACTCTCCTCCAGGGAGCATAAACTTCATAATTAGGTAGCTAGAGAAATGTTATCTACAACTCAGAAATAATATGTGGAATCAAAGGAACAGACAAAACTAAACCAAAACAAACCCGAGAAGTCTGGCTAGAATTGAGCCTGCCAGTGGAGACGGTGGGAAATGGGGCTGAAGTGGGGAGGGGGTCTGTGGGGGAAGAGTCTTTTGGAAATAGGACTGGTGTGAGAACAGACATCTGAGGAAATGTGAACCTGTACTCTAAATCATATACAGTGTTGTAGACCAGTATCTCCTCAATTTAAAAAATACAGTTAAAACAGAAACTATTGTTTAATCCACATATGTATTAAACCAGCAAGTCTTGATTGTGCCCACACTAAGTGGCAAAGAGGGAGCTGAGGTATGGAATGGCATCTGTTCCGGAGAATCCTAGGCTTGGACTGAAAATTCAGATTTGCCAAAAATAAATGGTTGCTTTCACTGAGGTGTCCCAAGGACATGTACTTAGATGTCCATTTGGTCCTGTAATGTTTCTGGGGTCCTTCTATATTAGGGCATAGGGCATGTCATCATAGGGCATGACAGAATTGCTCCCAGCTTCATGTTTGATTTAGTCCTACGTTTTAGGTCTACCATGCTGGTACTCTGGAATGAGGTCAAAATCAGATCTGACTTCTAGCAATTCCAACGCTGGACTAATAATCAACACTGAAAGTGTTTTAAGTGAATGAAGGCCTCAGTCCACTTTGCAGAGTTCTTCTGATGCTCCCTGTAGATGGCTTCTTGAAGGCAGGGGCTCTGCTTTATTCATCTCCAAATTTCAGGGCCTGGTGCATCATTGCTGTCCTGGAGGTCCGTCAGATGACCACGAGGACAAGCCCCAGCACTCTGATGGATGCCCCAAGATCAGGACTTCCCGATCTCTAGAGTTTCTGTGAAAATTCATCAGAGGGACTTGCTCCCAGGAAGCATAGACCTAGCCCAATGTGGCTACAAATGTGAAATTGCTTTTTTAAGTTTAACTTTTCTGTTTGAGATTTTATGCTCCATTCATGTTCCTTCTGAAGGATAATCTCAAAAGGGTGGGTAAAATGGGTACCCCAAGAAGATACCACATGTCAGTCCCCTGCTGAGTCCCATCTGTGTCTGTCCCACTCTGCAGCACTTGTAGGTGCAGTGTGGCCAGGGTCAGGGTGTTCAGAGCTGTGTAAGAGACCAAGAGATCAGTGTTCATTGGTTCAGAACAGAGAGAGGAGTAGGACGGTGGCCAGTGATTTCCTGGTGCCTTTATTACTCCATCTTTCAGCCTCATCAACTCTTCCAGCCCTTCTTAAAATAATAGTAATGCTAGAAAATGTCATTACCTCCCCCTGTACCTTGCTACATGCAGGTATCCCATTTGACCTTCATGAAACAACCCTATGAAATGGTGTTTCTCTGTTTTCCATGTTACTATTTGCACAAATGAGTAATCTCAGGCCAGCAACAGAATTGAGACTAGAATGAGGCCCGCGAGGCATGTCTCAGGTGCAGAATTTGAGGAAATGCCCCCAAATTCAATAACCAACGTGAGTAATATTTTATACAATATACTTAAAAATTCGTGCAGAATCATCCAGGGTCAGGATCAAGGTGAGGACATGAGGTGAGATAGACAAGTAAGTGCCACAAGTAATGGCTCAAGTAAGTGCAGGGTCAGATTTTGCCGTTATTTAAAATTTTATTTTGCTCATGGTAAATTTTTTGGCATTAAGTTTGATTTTTAGGATACGGCATTAAAACATTACTTCTCTTGATCTAGAGAGTTGGTTTTGCAACCTCTTAAATTTGGCCCCTGAGGCCAGTGGCACACTGTCACTCACTCTGGTCCCGGCCTGCCTCGGAGATCAGGTGCCTCCGGTCACAGGATTTGCAAGTAGCTGAACCTGCACTTGAAATACTTTCACTCCACGCCATAGGTTCTCCCCGTCATCCCACCTCACCACTTAAAGTGCCTGAATTTCTTTGTCTTTCAACACCTACCAGTCTTTTGTGTTGTCCTCTAAATGTTCTTAGGCTTGTAAGGCCCATTATTTGAAAGAATCTTTAACAGTCCCTCTTGATTTCCCATACATTTGTTTTCTGTACATGCATATTATGTCCCCACTCTCATTTTAAATCATTTGATTTGTCAGCATTACTGGATGAATCTTATCTCAAGGGCACATCACAACATAGGTGTGTTGCTTACAACTAAATTCTGTAACCCAAATCATAAATGTAGGAATGTGACTACCTCTGCCCGAGCTAGCAGAGAAGAGATCTAATTTTTAAACACATTGGAATTGTAGGGTGAAGCAGTGGTCAGAATGGCACCAAGGTCCAGCAGCAGCTTTCCAAAGTCGTAATCCCCGTAGGCTCTGCCCTTCAGTGAAGTTTCTTGAGTAATGAAAATCAACCATGGTAACAAGAACAAATAGTCGGCACCAGCCCCATCCATCTTCTGTTGGTCTATCTGAAGGTATAAATTCTCTTTTTCTGTGAAGATCTTGTTTTTTAAAGTGTATCAGTTTGTCCTGCTGTGTGGCTGGGAAGAATGGAAAAATCTCTAATGGATTATTTTCCTTACACTTGATTTTTTTTTTTCTCCTGAAGAATTTTCAGTCATCCTTGAGAATTTCAAGTCCAATATACTTGTTGGGGAAGAGCCAAAGGGGGGACACGAGGAAAAGAAAGTGCTGGGAGTTGAAGATCAGAAACAGAAAGTAAAATAAAAGCCAGAACAGTTGTAGAATTTAGGGTTTTTTTCCTGTTAAATCTGAGACAAGTAAAGGGAATTGTCGGCTAGGAAACTTGATCTTGGGATTACTTATACTCCAGGGAGATGTTAGGAGCTACTGTATTTCTGGAAATATAGGATAAAAACCCTGGACATTGAATATTTGCTTTGAGAATCAGGCTCAGAAGTGGGAAAAAAAACTCCCTTTCCTAAGTTTATGTTCTGCTGATTGCTTTACTTTTGTGACTACAAATATGTAAGGGGGTATTTATTCATTTTGTATTTTCATGGATGATTATGAGAAGCGAAACTAGGAAGATCAAGACCAAACTGCGGATGGAGTTGAATGCGAGGCAGCGAAGTCAGTATTTGATCTTACAGTTGACCTTGAACTATAGAGGAATTTTGAGTTGGGAAAATCTGATCAAATTAATATTTCAAAAAGTTTGACCTGGTGGTATGATAAAGGAAAGGGGAGAAACTAGCTACAGGTAGAATACAGATTTGTGTGTTAAAACAGTATTTTTGAGCGGTGTTTCTGGCTGATTGGTTAAATTAAGAATGCAAGGAAAGCATAGCTGTGTGAGAGAGAGGTCAGAAGAAACTGGCATTAGACACTGGGACTTAAATTGGTTGTCAGAAGGAAGAAGAGTTACAAAAGGATCTCAGGTTTATCCTGAGTGCCCTTGTGAGTGTTCAATCCATTACCAAGAAATGCAAAAGGAACTGTTTGGGGAGCGAAGGAAAAGATGAAATAGCCCATTTCAAACATGTTTTCTTTGAAGCAGTGGTGTGAGGAGTATTAAATTGTCCCTTAGGTTGTTAGGGATGCAGACCTGAAACTAGAAGAAAGATCAAGACTGAATATGAATTATTTAAAAGTTGCATATCCTGGTAATGCTGGCGTTTTAACAGGACTGGCACATGGGCTGAGGCAGACACACATCCATTGGCCAGAAAGAGGAAGAACTGTCTGTCGCAGGAAAAACCATCTGAGACAAGAAGGTGCGTGCGGGGCCCGTCGTAGTGTGGGAGCGCAGGGAGGAAGTAGTTTCAGGCAGAATGATGTGGCCGTGGCACCAGAGCCTGCAGAGCAAAGTGAATGAGTAATCACAGGAGTGGTCTTGCGCTTAGAAAAATAAAAACTGAGATCTAGTAAGGGGAAGGGTGTTAAAAAGTAGAACACTAAAATAGGAGGTAGGTCTCTTGGATGGCTACTGGGTAGACTTTAAATGAAGTTAACTTGATAGGTGATATTTTTTCCTGGATGACTAGTAGACAGAGAAACTCTCAGTTTCATCAATTTCTGTCTTGTTTTAAACTGGCACCTGCTGAGGGAAAGATCATGTTTTCTTTTTAATGTGTTTATTAGTTCTTGTTGGGTTTGTTTGTTTTTTGTTTTTAAAGATTTATTTATTTATGCATACAAGCACTGGGGTACAGGCCAGAGTTGGGGAGGTGAGAGGATTCACCAGACAGAGTGGGGAGCAGAACAAGCAGACTTACTGAAATACACTGCTGAGGGGAGCAGCGGGCAAGGCAGGAGAGGTCTGCTGGGCCACGTGGGTCCCCTCCCTGGCCGGCGGCAGGGATCAAACTCGTGCTGCAGTGGCTGTGGTTTGCTTCATAGTGTGTTGCTTGACCCACTGTGCCACCAGGGAGGCCCTAGTTCTTGTTTTTATTTCCACAAAATATAAACTTTTTTTGTGTGTGGCTCATTCCCCAAAATGGGTTAAGATAAATTCGGTTATTTTCAAGCCAAGATACATCATTTGGGATGTGCAAACATGTGCATGTGTGCGTACGATGGAATACTACTCAGCTACAAAAAGGGATAAATTCTTGCCATTCCCGGTAGCACAGGTGGAATAGGGGTGGAGGTGAATAATACTAAGCAAAATAAGTTCAAAGGAGAAAGACAAATACTGGGTAGTTCTACTTATATGTGGAACACAGAGAAACAAAACAAAAAGTCAGATAAAAATAAACTCTAGAAACCTGTAGAATTGAGGCTACCAGAGGGAGAGGGGAAGGGAACAAACTGGGGAGCGTTCACACAGACCATGATGGAGAGGACTATGGGGGGCTCAGTGGTGGGTTATGGTGTAGTCACATACACCTGAAGCGTGTGATCCAGACCTCTAAATCCTGCAGTGTTGTAAACCGATGTTACCTCAATTAAAAAAATTAAAAAGATAAAATTGGCTATTTTACTTTGAGTGAAAGAAGCTGTTTCATATATGACTGATTTGGTTTTATGTTTCCAATCACACTCCAGAGCATGAAGTAAAGTATGTTTCCTTACATCCATGGAGCAGACAAATCCATACCATTTTAAAATGACACTCCTCTGTATTCACTCACTACTTGATTAATTTATTTCCTGTCCCTACATAACTTTGATCACGAGTTTTTGCAGCAGGGGTTCTGATACATGTGAACATTCCATGATCACAGCTTTCTACACAGTCATTAAGACTCTTGTTTTCTGCCTCCAGTCTTTGCTTCTTGGCAACAGTTCATGGAATATGACTAAATCTAAAAGCTTTAAAGGCAACTTGAATCGTTTAGGTCTGTACTGCAAGGGATAACTTCTTTCACTTGAATCTTAAAAATAAATTGTCCCGAATCCATTAGCATCATCATTGATAGTTAAAACACCCATCAAATTAACTGCTCAAGAGCCTTTTACCAGGCTGAGCTTGTTAACATAGCTGGTTCACGTCTCCAGAAGCCTTTGTTCATTCAGTCAGTGATTCAACATTGGGTATATATGTGCTTTATGCCAAACTGAAGTAAAGAGCAGCCACTGTCCTTAGGAGTCTTCAAAAGTAGAATCATCACGTGTGAGGAGAATTTCAATGCAGTGTGGCGGTGTAGCAACTGGAAGCATAGGGAGTTATCAGAGGACAGAAGGGCAGAGTATGATAAGGAGAGAGGTAAGAAATGAAGTTGCAAGCTGTATGTAGGAAACAGGTATGCAAATGCTTATACCACTTGCTAAAGCATCTGTCTTTTGTCCTCAATGGCATGCATTGGTTGAATTGTTAAAGCAAAGTTTGAGAGATACTTGGGAGGTAACAATAACCTGTTGAAGAGCTAGGCAGGAGAAGGACAGAATAGAGTGAAGGTCAAGTTTGTGGCTTCAGTGCCCAGGCAATGGGGGAACAAAAGACAGAGGCGTCACCCACTGGCTCTCTCTGACATGAGAGAGATTATGAGTCATCTAAGAGTGATTCCGTCTCCTACCTACATCATTGAAACCAATGGTGAGATGGCTTTGGCCTCTTAAAGCTGAGACCTTTGGAACAGTTCTGAATAGGCACAAATCAGGTTTCATGGGTAGGAGCCCTCAAGTTTCTAATCAGGGTGCTGGAAGCTGCATGCTCCCTTTTACTGCACTGGACACCCTTTTGATAGTCGCTTTCAGCCTTGCTTTTTAATAACTGTAATCATATGTGTGTTTTATGTTTCACCTTGATAATGGTTATTACGCTTAGCCCTTTGTATCTTCAAAGAACTCAACAACATTAAATAATTAATCTGCATAATATCCCTGTGAGCTGCTAGGTGGGGATTATTGCCCCATTTTCCACATGGGAAAACCCAGAGAGATAGTGTCTTGCACAAGGCTCTGCACTTGGGCAAACTGACAGAACTGAGTTTTGCACTTTATTTTATCACACTCAGAGTACAGTCACTCTTATTAGATCATGAGTGCCATTGCACTTATTAAAAAATCTCAATATTTATATCTATAAAACAATGTTAAGACATAAGAATGAGTGAAAGTGACGGAACCACCGAGTCTTGGTTGGAGGGCGGGCGTGCGTGGCTGGAAGAGTAATATAACCTAATCTCACTGTAGTAATCTAGGGAAAAAAAATCCATTTCCCAGTGGACCTGTGACATCATCCCAGCTCAGAGAGCACTCAGTGTGTCAGCCCCCACCCCCTTCGGTGTGACTTTAGCCCTCTGTGAAGTGGCAAGAAAACTAATTATTACAGATATTGTCTTTTTTTATCTCTGTTTACAATGCTAGGCGCTATCACAGAAAGAGAACTGCCTTAGGAGCAGGGCAAGCCTGGGTCAAAATCGCTCCCAAGCGGGAGCGGGGTGACCTTGGGCCCGATCCTTACCCCGGAGCTGTCCTTGTAGACAGGATTGGTCGATGATGGACATCAACTGCCTAGTGTGGAAACTGACTGTGATTGCCTCATAAACGGCTCCTGCTAGTCTTACTCTCATTCAAACACAAGAAACAATGCTGAAAGGACCCTTTGATTGTTCAGTTGAATGACAGGACCAGGTAAATTCAACTTTTGAGGAATTACAGCCTATTAAAGAAGCCAGTGAAACATTTTGCTGTTGAGTCAACTGATACGGTATCACCCCTTGTTCACTGACAAATATGGGAAGGTAATTCCAGCAGGCCAGTCATCAGTGTGTGCCTTCCAAAACATTATAGTCATGTTACAGTGAACTTTTTATGTTTGTTGCATCACAGAGATTTATTGAAGTGATAAAAGTTATTATGGAAAACAGTGTGCCGTAACTATAGTAACAGTTATTTGATCTCACAGTAATTAGCTAAGCATTTAGTTGCACAATACTCTTACAATGCCTTCCTGGTTAGTTCATTAAACAAAATTAGCTTTTGTTTGAACTGCCTTCCTACAGCGTCCTAAATTTGATTTTGGTTCAAAAGATTTGGAAAGTGGACTTGAAAATTACCTTCCTATCTGGGACTGCAACTTCTGATTTTTATTCCTTATTGATACCACAGATTGATTGTGGTTTATCAGGTTATCCTCTGAAGTGTACCTTGCAGATAATGGAGTGGCCTAAGTGAATGGTAGAGTCTATTTAATTCTGGCCCTGTACCTGGCTCAGCTCGCAGATTGGGGTCAGTGGTGTCTGTGACTTGGTGTCTATACCTGGGAAATGGGGTTGTTGTGTTATCATTGTTAGAGTTCTGAGATCTCATGAATGTGATCATTTCTTGGTAATTGCCTGTGTCCTGAAGTGACCTGGAGCTAGGGTGTACCTGGCTTCCTTATGCCCCCTTTTCACCACCTCCCCCAAGTGCCTCTTTTGCCCTATTCAGGTACCTCTCCTTTTGTAAGGTGGAATGCAGTACCTGTGATTCACCTGAATGGTGATGTCATTCCCAGAGGACTTCAGAGCTCTTGAGACAAGAACCTCTTGAACTATGTGTAAGAAAGGCTCTACCCCACACCATCCCCTCCCTACTCAGCCTCATCAGGCAGGTGAAGCTTAATCCACGACCACTTGGCAGATTGGACACCCTAAACATACAGGGAAGTTCCGAGCATTCATGATTGCGAAACAGAAATAATGAAAATGAAACAAAAATCTTGTATTTACTGAAACTGAGAGAATTCCAAAGTAAATTAGCAAAACAGGGTTTTTAAACATTCAATGAAAGTTCCTTATATTCAGTTCATTTTAATTCCTGTCAGGGGTTTTTGGTTCACTTCTTTTTTTAGAAATATTATCTTTTTAAAAACCAGCTGCTTTCTGAGTTGTGACTCAAGTGCATCTCTCAGTTTACTGGATGTCACCAATTTTCAGCAGAGCAAGTGTTTTGGGGCCAGGGCCGTGAAGTTATTTGCATATTTATTTGCTTAATTAGGTTGATTTCTATGTAGGATAAATAGTCTTTAATCCGGAGTAGGGTTAGCGTTGTGATGATAAACATGTTTCTTCTTGACTGGTTCTTGGAATTTTTAAGGCCAATGTCAAGATGATAAAAGTAACGCTAGAGTAAGAAGTCACCCTTGCTGGCGTCTGGACTGGGTCCACTCATTTTTTAGAACATCCCCATCCCTGCTCTTACCCTGTGTTCCTGGATTTCTCAGTCGAAAAGGACTCTTTACATCCCTCTTCTCTTTCACATACTCTTCCTTCTTCAGAGCAAATGTTTTTGTTACATTTAGAAGAAAAGGCATCTCCTTTAATGTGACTGTCGTTACAGCTTCAGCGACACTGTCCCCACTTTGTCTCCTCTCGCCCTGCCTCCTGCCCCTCCCTCCCTCCCTCTCTCCCTTGTGTCCCGAGTCTTGATTGTGCTTATCATCATGCATTATAACTTTTGAATAAAAACCATCTCCCCTACAGGCTGTAGCACTCCTGTTCCTCCCTGGTGACAGCATGTAAGACTATGACCCTGAACAGCCGAGCAAACCAATGAATCCTCCCCATCTCACCAGCCCCTGACTTCCCACTTGAGTCACTAGTATTTTCTCTTTCTCTGCCCAGTCCACTCACACTGGTTATTTACCCTCCAACTCCTTTTGTTTTGTATTCCTTTTTTGCTAGGCCTATACAGTCCTCTGTGTGGTCTCCAGTGCATTCAGGAAAAGGTGGGTGGAAGTGCTTTTTATTGAGCACCCAATGTGTTTTAGGGACTGTGCAGTGTCATTAGTCATTCCCATAGTCCTAGGCGGCAAGTAATACATTTTTTGTCATGAGAAAGTAAGGTTCAGAAAGATTAAGTGACATAATAACAATCATTGGAAGATTCGGATTTTGAACTTAGGACTCTGCCTCCAAGAACCAACCTATTTCACTCTTTCCAGCCCATCTGGACCATTTTGGTGACTCTGCCCAACATGAATTCCACATTGAACTCATTCATCAGAGCAGCCACTACCACACTGAATTCCCTTTAATCTCTTGGCAGTGTGCTGTGCCATCAGCCACCCAGAGGTCTGCTGACCCCTCTGGGTCTTCTGGCCAGTTCTAGTGCTCTAGATCTCTGCTAAAGAAAGGGTAACCGCTTCTTCTAGATGCGGCTTTTTACAAAGATGAGCTATCCAATTTCATGTTTTTTAAAGATTTATTTACTTATACATACAAGAACTGAGGTATAGCCAGAGATGTGGGGGATGAGAGGATTCACCAGAGACAGAGTGGGTTGCTGAACAGAAGGATTCAACTGAATTACACTGCTGAGGAGAGCAGTGGGCAAGACAGGCGCAGTCTGCTGCGCCATGTGGGTCCCCTCCCTGGCCGGGGATTGAACTTGTGTTACAGTGGCTGTGAACAGCTTCATAGTACTGCATCTTAACCAACACCCTTGCACCACCAGGGAGGCCCCCTCCAGTTCCATTTAGACAAAGAATGCCCTCTGCCCTGCCATCTTCCCAGCCTCTGCTGACACTGAGCAGCAGTCGAGTTCCTTCTCCTCACAGGCATCTGGAAGCCATTACCAATTGTTGAGAGCTGAGACAGTGGGTAAGACCTATTTCCCACTCTGATCTCCCCCTAAACTGTTGCTGAGCTATTTCCTCCACTTCTCTGTTGGTCTTACCACTAAACAGAATAGGATCCTAGAGCCTTCGTCCATGCTCCTGATGAATTGGACACACTTTTTCTTTAGTTTTGCTCTCAGTGACTCATCTCCTTGGCCTACCTTTCTCTGCTCACTGTCTGTAGAATAATTAATAATGTTAGTAGAATAGACTCATTTTCTTGAAGCAAATATGTTTGAATTTACCCTCATAGAGTACCTGCTGACACATGGTAGAAGACACATTTGAAGAAAGACTGAAGGAAGGAAAAACAGAAGGAAAGTGTACACAGGCCTTTGTTTCATCCTAATAACGAGTATTGTTGTCCCAGTTACTGAGAGCACATAGAAGTCCTCGAGGTTACTCTGCTCATATGTGGGAAAGGTTCTTGTCTTTCACAGACCTGGCAAATGCCATCTCTTCTGGAAAGCTTTTTACTGTTCCCACAGCCATGACCTTGGCACTGCATACCTATTGGGGACACCACTCGCAAAGACCACAGCACAAAGCCCTGGAGTTGTGCCATTGGAGTTGTGCCCTGTGATAGCTCCCTCCTCCGTACTTTGATGGCACGTGAGGTCTTTCTTACAACCAACAGATTGCACGTTCTGTCTTGCATCCACTCTAAAGTCCTATTTCCCCTACTAGGTTATGAACTCCTGGGGTGGAGAAGCAGTGATTTTTTTCATCTGTGTCCCCTTTGGACATACACAAAGCGATTCTTGAATGATCTCATATCCTGTCTGCTCTTTTGCAGTGGTTGAGCCTCATATCTTGGGTTCTGTCAGCCACGGTCTTCTTCACCTCAGTCTCCCCCGCTCTTTTCTCACCCTGGGCCTTTCCTGCCACTTCTTGGCAAATGTGTATCTTCCTCATATTACCTCGCTAGCTCTTACAGTCAAGGCCATGATGCTCATTAGAATCTAGGGGTACCATGGCTAAATGATACTGTATCTTTCAAGAACCTCAAAAATGTTAGAGGTCTCAAAAGAAAAATTTATGGCTCTAAATAAAAGTACATGATGAAAAACCAATGTTTAAAGAAATTAATGCAAAACCGAATTTTTGTTGCCTTCATTAAATGTTAAATTTCGTGATGATTACTGAGAAATCTTGTCAACTATGAAATAAATGCGAAGTAGCCAGCTCACTTCAAAGTCACAAATACTTTAAATTTTTTTCAGAAATTCAAAGAAAAGTAAATTCTGGCTGTAAAACTTTATTGCTATTTTATTTCTATTTTTATTGAGGTGACATTGGTTTACAACACTAGATATGGTTCAGGCATACAACTTCACACTTCAGCAACTGTATATATCACACCACACTTACCCCCAAGATCTGCCTACCATCCACTGTCGCCCAATCTCCCACTGTACCACCCATCACCCACCCCTTCCTCTCTCGTAACCACCCTTCTGTTTTTAGCCCAAGGTTTGTTTTTGCTCTGTTTTGTTTATGTGTTTGCTTTGTTCCTTTATATTCCACATGAGTGAAATCATGTATTTGTCTTTCTCCTTCTGATTTATTAAACTTAGTGTGGTCCTCTGAAGGTCCATCCATGTTGATGCAAAGGGCAAGATTTCATCATTTTATCTTTGATGGAGTAGTATTCCCCTATGTACATATACCATCTTCCTTTATTTAACTCACTGGTGGGGATTTAGTTTGTTTCCATATCTTGCCTACTGTGAATAGTGCTGCAGTGAACATTAGGGGTGCATGTATCTTTTCAGATTAGTGTTTTCGTATTCCTTGTGTAATATCCAGAAGTGGAATTGCTGGATCATCTGGTAGTTCTATTTTCAACTTTTTGAAGAACAACTTTTTGTTGTTTTTCATAGTGATTGCACCAATTTACGTTTCTGCCAGGAGTATCCTTTCTCTCCATGACCTTGCCAGCACTTACTGTTTCTTGTCTTATTGATAATAACTGTACTAATAATGTAGATTATGAGTATGTATTAGTAAATAACTGTACTAATAACTAATAACTATACTGTAACGTAGAGTCTCATTGTGGTTTCAGTTTGCATTTCCCTAATGGTAAACCTGTTGAACATTTTTTCTTGTGTCTGTGTCTTCTCTGATGAAATACCTATTTAGATCATCTGCTCATTTTTAATTGGATTGTTTTTGTTGGTGAGTTGTATGAATTTGTTCTATATTTTGAAAATTAGCCCCTGATATATCTGATATATCTTCTCCCATTCAATAAGTAGATTGTCTTTTTGCTTCTGACAGTGGTTTCTTATACTGCACAGAAGCCTTTTAGTTTGTCATATTACCTTGTTTATTTTTGCTTTATTTCCCTTGCCACTGGAGATGAATCCCCAAAGAAATCACTACATCCAAAGTTGAAGAGCTTATTTTCTTTTCTATATATTTTATGGTTTCAGATCTTAACATTTATGTCTTTAAATACATTTTTGAGTTAATTTTTGTATATGGTGTAATATAGTGGTCTAGTTTAATTCTTTTCATGTACAGTTTTTCCACACCATTTATTGAAGAGACTTTCTCACTCTGGCTTCTTTGTCATCATTCTTTTGTTCACATATGTGTGGACTCTCAATTTCATTGCATTGAGTGGGGCCATTCTAATGCAGATATCATACTGTTTTGATTACTGTGGCTGTGTCGTATAGTTTGAACACAGGAGTGTGATCTCTCCATTTTGGTTCTTTTTAATTTTTTTTTCCAGTGTTGTTTGGCTTTTTGAGGTCTTTTGTGCTTCCATACAAATTTCAAGATTGGGGGTGGTTCCTGTTTCTGTGAAGAATGCCATTTTCATAGGGACTGCATCGGCTCTGTATGTTGCTTTATATAAAATGACCATTTTTAGCAATACTAATTTTTCAGATTCATAAGCCCAGAATGATTTCATATCTTCATGACTTTTTTGAGTTCTTTCTACAGTGTTTTACCATTTTCATGTAAAGATATTTTACTTCCAGGTTTAAATTTGGTTTTAGATATTTTATTCTTCTTAATACAGTCTTAAATGATCATTATTGTCTTCATTTATCTTTCTGCTAGGAAATTGTGTGTGTATAGAAAGGCAATAGATTTTTGTATTTTAATTTTGTAGCCTGTTACTTTACTGTATTTGTTTATTATTTTTAATACTTTTTTGGTGGCACATCTTTCTGGTTTTCTACATATAATATCATGTCTAATGCAAATAGCGACAGCTTTACTTCTTTCCAATTAGGGTTCCTTTTTTTTTCTTATCTAATTGCTCAGTCTAAAATTAATTTTAATATGGGGTTCTGAATACAACTTGTTATATTTGATATGCTATTGGGACAGGGGACTCCAAAAATTAAGCATATTTGAGATTTTAAAATTAAAAAACCTGGATTCTCAATGGTGTTCATAGCCCAAAACTTTTTGTAGTACTTCAATTGATTTATAGTTAATGATGGTGATCTTGATTGTTATTCAGGGAAAGAAACATGATTATTTTGTTATTTTACTTTTAGTTTTAAATTTCATTTATGAAAAGAGAAAGAACTAAGAGAATTCCTCCCAATTATGCAGAATGGGTGCCACATTCCTACAAAGGAGATATTGAGCAATCTTTGGGGCACTCAGGTGGTACCAATAATAGCCTTCTGAAATTCCTGTCCCAGCCATACTTGCAGTTTTCTTGCCACTCTTTCTGATTCCTTCCGAGGATTGGAAGTTAGGGGTGGCACAGAAGCCCTGAGGGTAGAATGCTAGAGTTGGTGAAGCAAAGGATGTCGTGGCCACCGCATGAGAACAGTGAGGAAGCAGAGGCACATACAGTGTTTATACTGTTTGTTTTTGCAAGGCATGCCGGAACTGACCTTTCCACTTGCCCTTCACATTTGAGTTGACTCAAAGTGCTGAACCATTCATTGTTTTAGATACTGATTATGCAGTGACCATGTGGACAATATGGTAAAGGTATTTCCTCAACAATGTATTTTGAATATTTAGAAGTTAGGTAGATTTTTTGGTATGCTCTTCTATCAAAAGGAGCTATTTTCTCCTTTCTTTCTGTGAATTTTCTGTGGTTTTTCATTGAGTAATTAAATTGCAGTCCTGGAAGCTGAGATTAGCCTTAAACCTGTTCAAAAAATGATGTCAACCGCCTTAGTTTTCACTACCTGTTTTGATAGACTGTTGTTGATGGTTCCTGCCTAACATTATCCGCGTCCCATAGCCAAGCTTCAGTTCTTAGTGAGCACCAGGATAGGAATGGTGAAAATTGAAAATTAAAGCATATTAAATATGTTGTGTGTATATAATAGTCGTTGTAGTACATAAACTATAACCACCATGAAGGGCTTTTTTTTTTCCCCATAAAAAGATTCATGTAATCTACCATCTCCAAGTTTAGAATTGCCGGTTAAATGCATATGTATTTTTCAAAGGAAATCATCAAAAAGGACATTCCAGTCTTATTACAAAGCTATTTTCTGGGTAAATATTTTGATAGATGTGGTTCAGTGCACCTGGGAGCTGAGACAGGGCTGAGCCTGAGGCAGTTAGCACAGATGGGGTTGTTTTTTTCCCCCATGTATATTGCAAATGGTGGATTGTGGCAGCGTGAACGTGACCATTTTCTTTACTACTGTTGGAAGAGTAGCTTCTTTCTGAGAAGTGGTCTCACTATGTGAGAAGTGGTCTCACTATGTGAGAAGGATAATGACCATGCTCAGATTCTCTCATAAACAAATTTATATTGGAGAATGTTCTGATACAAGCATTTTGTTAAGTAAAGGTACTAATTAAAATCAAGTCAGTAGACTGGAAGTACAGTCTGCTTAGACTTGTACCAGATACAGTGTATTTAGGGTTAGGGCATGTGTTGATCTTAAGAGGAAAAAAAAATAAAAGATGTTTTAAGAATGCAAGATTGCTGCTTTAATTTTACTCTTTCTTTTTTTGAGCTAACTCTTGAAGGATTCAGCAGACTTAAATAATAATTTATACTTTATATAATCAGGTACATCATTCAACTTTGTCAAACAGTATGGGCCTCTCAAATGCTGGCTGAGCTCCCTGCCAG
Source organism: Galemys pyrenaicus (assembly GCA_019455555.1). NCBI lineage: Eukaryota > Metazoa > Chordata > Mammalia > Eulipotyphla > Talpidae > Galemys > Galemys pyrenaicus. Next base: position 10,484,116 of record JAGFMF010011709.1, on the reverse strand, counting down.
CCTATCTTCTAGGTAGGGAGGTGGTGTTAAGTGATATTTGAAAATTGAGAGGCTTTTTTTTCCTTTGAACTAAAGTCCTTTCATCAGCCTAACACAATTTGTCCTGTGATTGGGGCATTGTTTATTTGTAGAGAAATGACAGTAAACACAGCATGTAAATTAGTAAGAAATGGCTTGAACTGTGAATCAATGAGCATGGATTTTATTTGTCACTTTTTGTTTCTCTGATGGAGTTTAAGTTCCTTGAGGGCAGGGACCATTTTATGTCCTCATCTAGTGGTTGTTAAATAAAGGTTGAAGGACTCATTGTTAAGAAAGTAACAATTTTCTTTAACATCCCAAAAACTGTCAGCAAGCAATTAGTAGAGGTGATTTTTTTTTTTTTTTTAAAGAAACCACCCAAGTGTCTTCGTTAGCAACATAAACAGGAAAGTGGATAATGTGAGCTAGTTAAAGGGGTTACACTCCCTCTGGTGCATCTTTGCTGGAAGTTGGTTCACTGTAAGCTTAGTCTCGTGTTTCTACAAGAGAAAATAGGCCCTAACAGTTCCTCAAGGAAGCCTGCATAATTCAGCAACTGAATTTGATTTTCCAAAGAGTGTTTCTAAACTGATGAAATGTCCTTTAGAAACTATTTACCTAAAATGTTCTGAGATTGCAACATCTGCTAAGCCTATTATGTTCTTTTATTAAACAGTTTTATTGTTCTCTGTGCATACTGCTTATTTGAAGCAGTAAAACTGAGTTGACTGCAGACTTTCTAACAAGCAGGAACTTTTTTTCTAACAGTGAAAGAAACTGCATATTCCTTATCATACATAGTATTGTAAAACCCTATGTGGAGATGATCTGGTAAACCTCATTTTTTAAAAAAAAGTCTCTGTTTGAAGTCCAGCTGGTTATGATATAAAATATCACCAAATCTATAATTTTAGCAATGATTATGAAAGGAAGGTATAAAAATTATACTTTTATCTGGGACCCAAGCAGGAAAAAATCCTGAAATGTCTGTCAGTTCTTTAAGGCAGAGGGCTGAATAGCAATTCACTGACTAACAGAGGGAATATTTTTATGGCATTATAAAAGCCAAAGTTTGGTAAGGGAAATCTCATTTTACACTGGTGTAGTTTATCGGGAACTATATTTGGATTGAAAAAACATATTTAATTTAGTACTTTAAGGCTTCCTCAAATGCACATTTACCTCCCTGTCTGCTGCTCTGTAGTCTTCCTGAATAGTAGCACAGCAGCAGAGACCACAGGGTTTTCCAGGAAGAAACCCTGCCCACCTTTCCAAAAGGGGTCAGTCAACACAAATGTCAGCTTTTTGCCTCTAACCTCTAGGCAGTGATGCTCAGATTAATATAGCTTTCAAAGATTTAGAATTTTTGCCCATAACAACCTTTCTTCCTTAAAACACATGGGGAGATCCAGTTCGCTGTTTGCGCAAACTATTCAGAGCATGCAACCCAACAGTGTGGCACATTTGACCTAGAACCAATGAGAGAATGCTGTCCCTGTTTGTAATTTGTGTGGTGGTACTTTGGTGCTGGATACATTCTGGTTTTGGAGACCTCTCAACCAGGTGGGAGTGAGCTGTTGGTTTATTTTGTCATCTGAGGTGAAGAAGAACGTTCAGTCAGTAGATGACTAAAATTTCAGTGTTCTGTAGCAAGGCAAGCAGAGCAGACTACTAGTACGTGGAGAATATTAGACAACACTGATGCCCTTCCAAATCTTCCACCACGCTCTGGCTATCTCAGAGCTGGCAAATTCAGAATCATATAAGGGGGATTGATGATCTACAGAGCAGATGCCCCATCAACTGTCATAATCCAGTTTTTCTAGAGAAGTTAGAACTTTGGATTTTTTCAAATTGCTAATTAATTAATTTTAAAATATGGTTGTTGACTGAAACTTCAAAAGCCATGTGTAATGAAATCTCTAGGCTACCTATGGTGAGATAAATACCATAAATTCCCATGATATGTGTCAGAATCAGAATGTGTCCTTTTGATTTTGAGTGTTTGTCTCCTATCTTTAAAATACAGAGGTAGCCCCGACAAAGTATTACTTCAGTCTGTGTAATGTCCTTTGAGTTCCATTCAGCTCAGTTGCTCTGCACTGTCCTTATTTAACTCACTGTGCCTGGCACTGCCTTCTAAGTGTCTTCAGGCTGTCTGACCCACAGATCTGGGCTGTGTGTGACTTGGAGCCTTGGTATAGAACCAATTAGGCAACCTGGCCTCTGTTTGCAAATATTTTCACCTAAATGCTGTATGTGGAAACTATGGAAAGAGTTTCCATGAGGGCAGGCATGCTGTGTAAGAAGGCAACCTGGCAAAGTTGTTGGAAGCGCAAATCGTACAGCAACAGCCTGAATTAGAATCTTGATTGTGCCTCCTGATAGCTGTGTGACCTTGAGCACGTTGTGCAACCTTTCTGTCTCACTTTCCACATCTGTAAGTGGGCACGGTAAGATGCTGACACTAAGAATTAGGATGATTGCGTAAGATAACCTTATAGGTAACGCTTTTAGCTCAATGCCTGACACATAGTAAATGCACAGTAATGATTAACCACTGCTATAATATTTAAGAAAGCACCGAACGCAGAATCAAGGGAAGTGGATTTAGGCACCCTTTCTGCCACTTTAATATCCTTGACCATATATCCTTGAAGGCATTTTGTTAACCTTTGTGAGTATCAGTGAGACTAGGATAGTATGAAGATTAAATGTAATTATGCATCATCACGCATAAAGAGATGCACAGGTGAAAAGTATTGCTTGATGGTGGGAACGGCTGCACATATCAGTGTGTGAAGGGGTGGGAGGTTAAACCTCATGACAGGGTACAACCTGCAGGCCCCGAGGAGCCTATGGCACAGCTTTGGAATATGACCACTTTCTGATGACTGAAATAACATTCAGAGAGTAAAAAGCTGACTTTAGGGTACTCACTCATTTAAAAAAAAAAAAATACTCCCGGGAGAAAATATTTCCTGGACTCTCTAAACTCCTTTTTGAGCTTGCTTTAGAGGAGTCCACACTGTGACTAAGGCTCATTAGAATGACAAGCAGATGCGGAGCCAAGGCTGGAGTCCCCTCCAGAGCATGGGAGCATGGGAGCAGCGATCCTAGCAGAACGGCCTGGAACCTTGGGACCAAGCAGCCCATGTCCAGACCCCCAAATCAGTGGTCTCTGTGCCACCCCAAAATGCTCAGCTGCCATTGTTTTTCAGGACCCGCAGCTATTTCTCTGATTTGCCCCATTCTGGAAAACAGATCCCTCAAATTCGTTTTGATATCTTTAAATATCTTGGGAAAGAATGACCTAAGTGAATCTAAGATTCATTTAGATTTTCTGTGCAGTGTTCAGTGTTCCTTACATCTGAATCTAAAGCCAGGGCTTTATCGCATCATCTTATTGTTTGATAATATTAGAATAACGAGCAATAAAAGCGTAATACCACCATCTGGGGGGAAATCTTATATTTGTTTTGTAGGGGGAATAAATAATATAACAAAATGAAAACAGATTGATCAAAACAGTGAACACCCTTGGTCTTGGAGTTGTGGGAAAGGAGCCTAATTTTACACATTCCTTTTATAGCTGATGTGCTAATTGACTCAGAAATAACACCTGTGCAATTTATTTTTAAAAATCTATGTCTCAGTAAGATTCTAGGAAAGAAGAGCAACAGCTGGCCCCACATCTGCGTGAATGATGCTCTGTGGAGAGGCTTCTAAATATAGTTGGAATTCCAGGCAAATGTGCTTCCCTTCATACTACGAAGCATCAGTGGGCCGCCTTCTGAAGGAGCTTATCGTTCAAATAACCTAAAGTTGGAATGGTGGGCTTTGCGCTAGAAAGCCACAAATATTTACCTTCAACAATCTTTGTTGGCAAACTTGAAACATAACTGCTTCTTCCCCATTTGCCAGATGGAGAGAACAGACACACCAGAGCGTAAAGGCGTAAAAATAACTCACACTAACACAAGAAAGTGGCTTTTTAAATGATGTCTTCATCACATTCAATAATCAGGAAAGCCTTGTTTCTCTTTTTCTCTGTCCTTCAATTTCTTATCACCTGGGTTAGCAGCTCTCAACATCCATCCCTCCTCCCCTCTTTTATCCTCCCTTTTTATCTCCCTTTTCCCTTTCAAACTTTTTCCCCTTCCTTCTTTCCTTTCTTCTTCCCTCCCTCCCATCCTCCTTTCTTTCCTCCCCTCCCTCCCTCCCTTCCTTCATTCTTTCCCTCCTTCCCTCCTCCCTCACATATTTCTTAAATACCCACTCGATATTGAAGGTTGTATTATTCCCTGATGATTCAGAAAAAAATAGCAGTTTTTATTCTCATGGAGTTTTAAAGCTTAAATGACATAGTACATTTTATACTTGAAACAGTATGTTTAGATAACACTGCACCTATTTTTAAATAATATTTCAATCAGTAACAGCTATATGTGAAAATAGTTCAAGGTTCTGCATAGCCGGTAACAGACCTAATATAATAGCTACTATTTATTAACTGTACCAAGAATTTTATACACATGCACTCCCTCTCTCCCTCCCTCCCTCCCCTCCCTCCCTCCCTCCCTCCCACTCTCTCTCTCTCTCTCTCTCTCTCTCTCTCTCTCTCTCTCTCTCTCTCTCTCTCTCTCTCTCTCTCTGTCTAACATAGATACAGACACATCATTATGTTTAATTTTTTAAGGATTGCTATTTACTATCCCAATTTACAAATGAGGAAAACTGAAGCTCACTGAGATTGGATTGTCCAGGGCTAGATGGGGAATAAGTGACTGGGCCAAGATTTGAACCCTGCTTTGTCTGTACTAAAAATAAGCCCTTAACTTCTAGAATGTACCTTGGAGTCTTGTTTGTACAGTCTCCTTTGCCCTTGCTGCCTACTCCCTGGGGACAGTGCCAGTAGAAACTCTTGTTTCTCCACCCTCCAGGACCTGGGGTAACCTATTTGTACTCCCCTCTTGACACCTGATCTGCTCCTTCTCAGGCTACTAGAAGATCACAAAGGAATAAAGCATCAGCAAAAGCTGAAGGTCTTTGCTTTAACACTTACTTTCCCTCATATTGATGTCTTTACCTCAGTGACAAAACCATTCAATGAGCAGCGTCTTGTATGTGCGTTATTTGCAGCATCTGTAGCTGCTGAAACCTCACAAGCTTGGCAATAGTGTCACCGTATTATAGCTGAAGAAGCTCAGCTCAAAGAAACTGCCTCAAACCTATAGTTAACTTCCAGTCAAGCTGAGACTCAAACTGATCCCATTCTTTTGCATCTTAAGAAAATCGTGTTTGTGAAGTGATTAGCCTCTCCTGGACTACTGGGTATGTGTCATTGTTCAGCCCAGAACTTTAGGAGATGCTGTGTGCCTCCTGGGTAGGGTTTCACCCAGCACTTAGCCACCTTCAGGCTAATACAAGGCAGAGCTTGTCTCCTGCTCTCTGCTGTGACTCCCCATCCAGTGTGGCTGCTTCGAGCCTGCTGCGGTTGCTTTCTGCAGGTGCTGACCTTGGGACGGATATTGCTTGACAACTCTCAAGGCGGGGAAGTTAAAATTTGATTAAGTAGATTTCGCAATTAGGACAACTTTCTCCTCCAGGATCTTTTCCTTCAGTTATGCCTTATCTTGTATACCATTGGTCTCCACTGGAAAAAAAAAAAGAAACAACAAAACCCTGCCAGCTTTCCTCTCAGCCTAGAAACCTACTAAGTCCTCTGTCTTTCCCTTTAAAAGAGAGATTGAGGTTGTCTTGCTCTTTCACTTCCCTGTCTCCAATAGCCTTCTTAGAAGACTGGTCTGAACCCGCAGGGAACAGTCTGTCCATTCACTCCTCTATCCTGGTCACTGTGCTGTCCCGCACCCACTGAAAGCTCTCTGGAACTCTCCAGCAATCTGCGGATTGCAACATTTTCCCATCAATAGCCTAGGAGTCTCTTTGCTTTGTTTAAAATTGTTGACTGTTTCCTGCTTCTGGAAACTCATTGCTTCCTACTTCATCTCCTTTGTGAGTGCCTCAGCTCCAGCTACAATACCACTTTTTTAGGGTCCTGCTCCTGGCCAGTTTCCCACATTTATTCTGACTCTCCTTGCTTTGTTGCAGTTATTTTTGTGGCTGCAGCTCCTGGTGCCGTTGCGGCGCTGCGGTGCAACAGCCTGTTCTTGTCGCTCGTCTCTCCACGTGGATGTGGCTTCATCCTCCTGCCATCCCCACCTCCAGGGTAGCTCAGCCACTCAAACAAAAAACCTGGTGCATAACAGACCCTCTCTCCTCCCTGGCTCCCAGCAACCATACTTCAATTATTTGTCCTCCTAGATAGTCTCAAATCTGTTTCTCCCTATGGCAATCGTCTTTCCTTTTTTCTTCCACGTGTCCAAAATACTTGTCTCCTTGGTTGTCATTGTTGCTGACGAGGCCACTGTGTCTTCACTCCTAACGGAGGATGCATTTCAGGCTGTGCTGCTTCCGAGTCTCCGTAACTGCGGATATCTGTAGCTGCCTTCCCCAGAGGCCGAGCTTTTTCAGACAGGTACTGTTCCTGGTCTTTGTGCTGCCAGGACCTGTAACAGTACTGAAATCTTCCTACGTCCTCAGTGAATACTTGTGGAATTAAATCAAACTTTTTGGTCAGAACACAGGAAAAATGCTACAAGTGGGAGCTTTGGAGGAAAATATATGCAACTAACCACCCAGAACATCTCATCGGTTCAGCTCTTACAGGAATCCTGCTACCCTTAGTCTAGCTCCTGCTTACTCTCTTGGACTCAGCTCAAAGGCCTCACTCAGGATGGATTAGATGCCTCTTGTCCGTGCTGGTATCTCTGGCCTGGCACTTATCAGAGGGCATATGGTTTCCTGTTTCCTTGTCGCCTTCCCAGTACACTGTGAGCTCTTTTAGGACAGAGACCAGCACTTGCCCCACCCCTTACTTCACAGTGCCTGACGCAGCTCTGGTGAGTAATGAAGAAACACACTTTAAAAGTCACAGGTGTTTGTGGGTGTGCTGTTACTGAAATCTCTAGCTGTTTCACCCCTGTCCCTCCAATATAAAACTTTAGTTTCTTTTTGTGAGTGGGACCTTAAAGCCGTGTATTTAAGGAGTGTCCAAATCCTGGTGTCTCCAGTTAACAGTTGCTAATCAGACTCCCCGATCAACTCCTGAGCTTAAATCAAAGCATTCATTACCAAAGCCTTTTTGTTTATAAGGACAAATACACCATTGATGTTTATAAGAAGAACTGTTTTCTCCCCTGAATGTTAACCAACCACAAAAGCTGGTGTACACATGTGATAGTATTTTCCAAAGTTTAAAGAATGTTGGCCTTTGATGTTCTGCCCTTGAATGAAAATGAGTCTGCATTATAAAATCAGCAGTGAGGGAAATGGGAAACTTCTAGGCAAGCACCTGAGGAGTGCTGTTAGAATTTCTCAATCCTAAAACCCCACAGATGCATTATTTATAACAGAAAAAAGCTACATTTCTTTGGTGGTAGGTCATATTTTATACTCCCAAAATGAATGAAATTAAATAGAATGTGTAAGTATTTCATATTAAATAGAAATGTGTCGTTAAAGCCTAGCTGGAAGCAATAGATACTATTATGAGAACTTTAGGACCCCCACCCCCAAAAGCTATAAAGAAGTAGGGCTGTCTTGTGGAAAAAGAGCTAGAACAAGAATATGAAACGGGCACTTTAGCTCTTTGTCAGATCATAAAGTCTTTTATCTCTGCTTCTTTCCACGGCTTGCTTCTTTTTCCTCTCTACCTAGACAGGCTTCCTCTGGCTGTCTGACAGAAGATGGCCACTGCATAGCTCTCTAGGTTAGGTATCCTCTTTCAGTTCAACTAAAGAGCTCAGACTGAATTAGGTTCCAATTCCAGCCTCTCAGAAGGGAAACATTAGTCAGTGTAGCATAGGTCAGAAGTCCATCGTCGTCCCAGCAACTGTGGGCAAGGGGACAGATGTATGCGATACAAATATGGTCACGTTGGCGCCCATACACATGCAAACCAGGCAGTCCGCAGACACACCGGGCCATCAGGAACTAAATGTCAGCCCCTGCCGTTCCCAGAACCAAGGAAACATGAAGTAAAAAGTAAAACCTAGCAGCCCTTACCCCAGGACATGGTCTGTACAGGCTCAGGGCTTGTTTCCTTCACCAAACTATGCACCTGGAGGTCAGCTACCACATCTTATTTATATTTAATTCCCAAGTACCTGGAACAATGCCTGACAGTAGATAATCAGTAAATGTTTTTTGGATGGACAGGGGGAGGTATAATCTCTGCCTTCTTGGAAATTACAGTCTGGTAATGACAGTGTACAATAAGCAAATAAAATGCTATAATTGTAGGAGTACTAAGAAAGTTAAGAAAGAGAGAGGGAGAAGGAGGAGTTCCCAAGCAAGACCGGGAACTTTCAGAAAGTAGTCAGTGGTGTTAAAACTGAAAGCAGCTATCTGACTGCTTTTTTATCCCAGAAGGTTAAAAACAGTAATCATAAGAGATTCCATTTACATTTCATTCCATTTATAAATTTAATACAAAAAGATTTGATTTACATTAAATATATGAACTAAGAAAAGATTGTTGTAAAAGAACTGTATGAAAAAACTAAATGTAACTTGTGCTTGCTTTTAATTTTTATCTGACAGCTTTAAATTGGTCAACTCCTAGCCCAGAGCTTGATGTAATTATAAAGTAATTCTTTCTGAGGTGGTGAATGATTCATTAAGTTCACAATAAGAGAAATACTTTGGCCAGCTCTGCAAAGAGATCTGGACTAAGATTACAAATAACATAATACAATAGACATATTCTTTAAAGAGGGGACTCCAGTAGGATTAGATGATATACTAGAACATGTTTTGTCAATATGATGAAGAGATTGTATCCAGTCATCTTGGCCATGGTAAAAGAGACTAGAGGAGAAGGGATCTAGGAAATATGTTTTATTAGTAAACTGGTTGCCAGTATCTGACAGAGAAAGAACTGTTCTGGAAGCAAACCAGATCCCCTAAACAATAATTAACAAAGCTTTTACCTTGCTATATTAATTAGCACAACTAACAGGTGCTTCTGTATAAACAACTCCAAAACCCTTGTGACTTATTACTGTATATTTCCCCCTATGTAAAGTTCTATGCAGACGGGGCAGTCTGCTCCATAAAGGTACTCAGGGACCCAGGCTCCTTCTGTCTTGTGACTCCCTCCTTCTCAATCCCTTCCATTCATGTTAGTCCATGGGGAAAGAGTAAGCTTGGGCCAGCTCTAGAGAAGGAAGTGCTTGCTCACAACTTCCACTCAGATTTCACTGGCCGTGACTGAGTCACACGCACCACACCTACCTATAAGGAAGACAAGAAAAATTATGGTTAGGGCCCCAGAGGGAGGGGAGAACATGGACAGTGATGAGGATTCTCCACATCTGCCACACTAGCATGTGTAGAGTCCACGTGTGGAAAACATCTGAAAAGTCCTTTGTATTTTCAAAAGAAGTTTGGTGATAACTTGTGTGAGACAATTTTAAGTTTAATCTTAGAGATAAGTAGAGATAGAAGTTTAGGAAATGTCACCCGGGAGCTTCTTACCACTGGTAATATTATTGACTTCTATAGTGATAGAAAATCCCTGTTAGTGGTAGACAATCCAGAAGAAAATTAAAAGCTTATCAATTCTTAAAAAGTACTGGTAGGTAACCACAGTGGGATAGTTTCGTCTGCCCTTCCAAAGCACAACCATTTTTCAGGAGGTAACCACCAAAGAATACTATTCTTTCCTCTCAGAGGATTCTACATGTGAGGCAAGATTCATATGTTGGCAGGTCTATGTGCTAACAGCTCTTTGTGCCTGGAGTAGCATTTCCCAACCAGGAATTTAGGAAGGATGTAACTCTGTGATTTTACTCTGACCTGTCCCAACGGGCCTAGTTTAGATCTGATACGAGTGCTCCTCTTTCTAAAGTAGCTGTACCCGAGCTGCTTCAGGGATTCTGCACATTTGATTTCTACTACTGTAATAGCTTACACTGTGGAACACTTCTCATTCCAGGCATGCTTCTAAGTACTTACATCCTCACAGAAATCCCTGTACCTTGTATTATTATTATTATTGTTGTTGTTATTGTTAGTCTCATTTTACAAATAGTGAAACTGTGGTACAGAAATGTCAGAACTAGAATTTAACTCCAGGGGCCATCTTCTTAAACTCCAAGTTATAGTGAAGAAAAAAGAGCAAAACAAACTGGAACAAACATGGAAGACCACCTGGGGATTTCTTGACATTACATATCAGAGAACTAGGATGCTGCCCCAGTGTACTTTTGGGGATCTTGTCTGTTAATTCACAAAGGAAGTAATCCCTGCCCGAGAAGTTTCCAATTTTGTCAAAGGAGACACACTCCAGGCATTTGAAGAGCACAAATCTTACTGTAACCAAAACTGCAATGACGATTGAGCATGTATAAGGAAAACTATATGCTCGTTTTGTAGGAAGTACAAGCAGGAAGAAACCTTACATCATCAAGGATGCTGATTAGCAGAAGTAGCAGGATTACCTTATGCATCAGTGAAGTCTCTGGAAGTTTTAAAGACTATCCATTAGGTCTTGATTCGTGGCATTAGGATCCCCAAAGAAATGATCCTTCCTATGGAGAGTCATGTTCCCTTCTGTTTGATGTCTTATTATCCCTTCTTATAATAGTTGTATTGGAAGATATAATTCACATGCTGAACAGTCCCCCATTGAAGGACACAATGCAGTGGTTTTTAGGGTATTCAGAGTTGTAAAACCATCACTACAATCAATTTAGGGCATTTTCAAAAAGAAAACCCTCTAGGACTCCACTCCCTTGCCCCCAGCTCTAGGCAACCACTAATCTACTTTTGTCTCTACAGATTTGCTTATTTGGACCTTTCCTTTAAGTGTTCATATGTGGTCCTTTGTGACTTCTTTCACTTGGCATGTCTTCAAGCTTCATCCATATTGTAGCACGTGTCAGATTTCATTCTTTTCAGTGTTGAACAACATTCCAGTGTGTGGATATACCACATTTTATTTACCCATTCATCAGTGGCCATTTGGGTGGTTTTTATTTTTTGGCTATTGTAAATTGTGCTGCTGTGAATGTTTGTATATAAGTGGACATATGTTGACATTTTCATTTCTCGTGGTATTTGTCTGGGAGTGTAATTTCTGGGTCTTATGGTAACTCTATGTTTATCCTTTTTAGGAACTGCCAGACTGTTTTCCAAAGCGACTGCACCATTTTATATTCCCATCAACAGTGTATGAGGGTTCCAATTGCTCCACGTCCTCGCCAACACTTATTGTTATCTGTCTTTCTTATTGTAGCCATTCCCTAGTGGGTGTGAAGTGGTATCTCATTGTTTTATCTGCATTTCCCCAATGGATTAATATTGTAATATTTATTTAACCAATGTAAGGCAAAAGCTTCAAGCTCACCCTTTTTTATGTGCATAATGGAAACTGTTTTGCATTACTGGATTGACTTTCCAAAATGAAACCATAGTCCTGTACAAGACAAATGTCATTTATGGGGTTAGATTTATACCTGAAAGAATACAAGTGAAATGACATGGAGTTAATCTGAGAAATTTGTTTTGCAGTATGCATTCATGCACAGTGTTCTAAGGCCTTTATCTAAGCTTCTCAAGTACAATTATTTGACATTTACTGGGTAATCCAGACAGCACTTTTGTTAAATCGCCACTATGATGTCATCCAGTAAACACTTGAAAGTGGAGATGCGTGTCCCTTCTGGTTTTATCAGTCGAGATTAGCAGTGGTTCACAACACAGTGAACTTTTTCTCCTCTGTGATCCATTAGTCTTTGTCTCATTGTGGGCCAGTAATCTGTCACCTGAAACTACTTATAAAATAGTTGGACTTTCTTGAATGTCGTGTTGCTGTGATGCCATTGGGTTTGGCTGCAGAACAAGGGGGAGTTCTGTTTTGTGACTTTCAGCTGCCTCTGTATCCCGTTTCTTGTGAAAACCCTGTCGACGTTAGCCCCTGCTGTACACCTCGACTGTATTCTGTAGCAGTTGTGTTTTCCATCTCTCTATTTTCTTAAGACTCGTGGTGTGGTTTTTCTTTATGATTCTGTCCAACAAAGAAAAGGATGTGGGGCTTAGAAGGTGTCAGTGTTGCCCTCTTGATTTCAGCAGCTGTATGAAAAGAGCATCCACAAAGGTCAGCTCGTGAAAAAAGAAAAGGATGAAAAATTGATCAGCATTCAGAGGACACTTTCTCCAGAAAAGGCCTCGGGATCTCTCAGAAAGCACCCCAGGGAAAGAGACCCTAATGGTAGACCAGCAGTCTAGACCCGTGGAGAGAATGACTGACTAGGCCCATTTAGATTCTCTCCCTTAGGCATGATACACTTGTCTCCAGTTAGCACAGCCCTGAGAAGTTCTGGAAGTGACAAAAGAGGGGAGCAGAAAGAACTAAGAGTGGATAATTAATCCCCTCTTAATAGAATATATCATTATGTTTTGCCTTATTAGTTTCTTCACTGTTAATAAGCACTTAAGCAGCTTGGGGCGGGGGTTGTTGGTAGGTAGTAGTTGAAAGTATCAGCTAGGTTTATGGGCAGATATTGAATTTTGTCTTCTCCAAAGTGAAGGGAGTCCAGATACATTTATAGAGCTGGGTTGGTTTGTTTAAGTTTCAGTCATTTCTGTCTAGAGAATTCTATTATCTAATATGGTGTTTGGACTAAAAACGAGGCCCTTCACGACCAGTGATGATTGTTGCTTCTACTGCAGATCCTCAGCGACTGCATAAGCCTGACCCGGTGCCCTCAGAGCATCAAAGGTCTACGTCATGTTTACTGACGTGTTAGAAACTATGGTTTAGATTCTTACTTTTGCAAATGGTTAGCCCTTCTTTGAGTAATAAAAATAGCACGTATTGAACACTGACAGTAGGCTAGGTTTTCTAGTAATAGCTTTGCATAGGTTATTGCTTTTCATTCTTTCCAGAGCATTCTGAAATAGGCACTTTATTATCTCCCTTGCCTTATCTGGAACAATTTCTTCTGTGTGCACGGTGTAGTTAGCAAGTACTATAGCACCCCTTTCCTCTACCACATGGGGGAAAAAAGGGGGTAAGAGAGAGAGAGAAAATGAATGAATGATGTTTCACCATAGTAGAGTTTGGTTTTTTACCTTTATTTTTTTTTTTGTCATGATAGAGTTTTGTTTTTTTTTTTTACCAAAACTGTTAAGATTTTCTTTCCCTAATCCATGTTCTTACACACAAGAATTAATTAGCACCTCTTTCACATTCACTCACATACACATACACTTAGTACACTCCCTAGTTTCACAGCCTCTCTTTCATACCTTTCGTGCTTTTTAGTCAAAGTAAGTGTCTGAGAATAACATAACTGAAGTTACATTCCTACAAAAATTCAGGACCAAAAAGGTAGGTCCTCAGCCAGTAACCTTGTCCAAGATTAGACTCCCTAAAATTTATCTCGTCGCCCTTCCCCACCCCTGCAAAGGGGCAGTTCTTTGATCTGTCTTGTAAAGTCTCCACTAACTAGTCATCTGCAGTTCAGGCATCTCCTGGGGCAGGTAGCACCAGTCCATGTTCAAGTTGTTCTAAATTTTGGAAATGATTTCTGTGGTTGATCGAAACTTGTGTTTTTTAGTGCCTGCTTCTCCACACTAACTCTTCCTTCCAGAGTGAGACGGTGAAAACTAGGGTAGAATATTGCAATTAACAAACATTTATTTACCATTACCATATGCAAAGCAATTACAAAATGTTTCGGAATATTAATATGCATGCTTCATAACGTTAACCCTTGATGTGGAAGAAAAAGCATGGACTTTGAAGTCAGATAAGAGCAAAAGTTCTACTGACTGTTTGCCAGGCACTGTTGCAAGCACTTTATGTAAGTTAACTCATTAAGTCTGACTACAGCCCTCTGAAGTATGTGCTGCTAATATCTCCGTTTTACAGATGAGAAGATTGAGACACACAGTTAAGAAACTTGTTCATGCGCCAGTAAGTGTCGGAGTCGGCACGCTGGCTGCAGGGACCCTCCCTCAGTCCCTTGGCTGCGGCGACTCAGCCGTCACGTATGTCCTGCAGCTGCACCTTCTTAGCCCCGTGATGCAGGGAATTTCCTTAATCTGCTTTCACTTTAGTTTCCTCATCTGTAAAAATGGGCAAATTATTATTAAATGGAATACCACTAAAAAGGTGGTTTGGTTTTTTGTTTTCTTCTCCTTTTTTTAAGTTTAGGCCCCACCCAGAACTTCTGATTCATTTAAACACTTTGTGGCATGTGGTTTGTTGTCACTGATCTGAGACTCAAGTCAGCGGGGCTCTAGGATAAGCAGGCTTTGTTGTTTTAGGGTTAGTGTCGGCCCAAACTTGAGAGTCACAGTGCTCAGCAGTTTACTCAGCATTGGAAGTGGTAAGTTTGGGCTGATGTTAAAGAACCTAACTTCATAACCCTATAGAGGGTCCTCAGGTACTTAAAATGCACTTCACTGGCCCTGCTCATTGCTGAAATCTTTATCTACGTGTGCACTCGAGACCACACATTTCATGAATAGCTGATGCCACTAAAAAGGAATCAGTTGTTATTTTTCCCTGTGTTTGATAGCTTCTTTACTCTGAGCCTAGGGACTATTTTGAAAGTGAACCTATAAAATATTAACAGCATCACCTACAAACATTTTAAATTTTTTATTTTAAATATTTATCTATTTATGCTTATAGGAACTGGGGTACAGGCCAGAGGTGCTGGGGGGAGGTGAGAGGATCACCAGAGAGAGAGCGGGGAGCAGAACAGGCAACTCCACTGAAATACGCTCCTGAGGGGAGCAAGACAGTGGGCAAGACAGGAGAGGTCTGCTGTGCCATATGGGTCCTCCCTGGCCGGGGATCGAACTCGTGCTGCGGTGGCTGCGGATCCTTCATAGTGCTGTTCCTTAGCCCCTTGCGGCACCAGGGAGGCAATGCAGTTTTAAAACTGGATACAGTGGGGCTCAACAGGTTGTCAGTCTGGTTGATACAGGCTTCTTGCCATCCAAGGTGTGACTGAATCAAGAGCAGATGATGTATCGTTATGTTCCCTTTTGAAAGGAAGAAAAAGACCCCTAGGGACTATGTCATGGCCTTTTTAATACACTTACTGAATGCAAATTGGGGGTAATTCATTTCACCAAGAATAGCAGAACTCTGGAGTGAATAATGGCACATGGTGTGGACACCCTGGACTCGACCTCATCACTTTGGCTTTCCTGAATGAGACTGTGCCACTAGAGGGTCTGCCTAAGGCAGATCAAGACGCAGCCATTTGGAGACCCCAGAGATGGTTTCCAAGCAGGGCCAGGCTGTGCTGTTCAATAGCCACTCATTGAGTTCTCTACTCACCAGGCACTGAAATGGTCCCTGCACTTGCATCTACTGTGTGATGGGGTGGGGACTGGTGGTTTCTGTTCAGTCAGCCAGTATTCTGGTAGTGGAAGCTACAGGGTGTTAGGAGAGTAGAGGGTAACCTGTGAGTGTTAAAGAAAAAATTCATGCCTGTGTCTCAGCAGTTAGCTGCTTCTGTGCAGTATAGGTTCTAAGGAAACAAAAAGGAAAGCTTGGGGCCTTTTGGTCCCTGAAATGAACAGTCAGCCTCATCCAGCCCACAGAGCTCCTTTATCATAAATTGAGTGGGGGGTGCCAGGAAGTGTACGGGAACTCCAGCAGCAGGGGCTGGAGTAGTTGGGAGCCCTGGGGAAATCACCTGCCTGCATCCAGAGGGGATCGGAAATAGTGAGAACCAGATAGTAATCCAAAGCAGTCATCGGCCCTGAAGGCTGTTCCCCTGGCCACAGGTGGTAACTCATGACATTCAGCCTACATCACTTACTAGCTTTGTGTCCTTTAGCAAAGTATTTTACCTCTTAGTGCCTGCCTTTCTCTAAATAAGGATGACTAACATACCTCACTGTGTCTCCCCACAGTGGGGTGGTGGGTACGGGTAAGGATGAAGATTAAGTGAACTTATTCTTGGAAAGCACTTAGAACAGTTTCTTAGGGAACAGAGTCCCAATTCTCTTAGCAGGAGTCTAAACATCAATACTTCTGCAATTCGTGAAATATTTAATCCAGAGTTTAAAACTGTGTAAGATAATAATTTACCATCTAATTTTTATTCACTCAATGTTCATTCAGCCACATTTATTAAATATCTGCCAGGTGCTGTTCTTATCATCAGGGGAAAATTAGAAGAATCAGCCTGTGCAAAGGTCCTGAGGTAGAAGTAGGCCTGGCATGTTCTACCTGAAATGGCAAGGAAGTCCACGTGGGAGAAAATAGAGATGAGCTGAGAGGTAATGAGGAACATATCTTAAAGGCCCTCTTAAGCTATTGTAAAGACTTTGACCTTGAAGTCAACTTGGGGTGAGAAGAGAGAGAGAAATTCTAAAAATTACTTCTGACTGTTGAGCTTCTAGAATGTGAGAGGCACTGTGCCAAGTGCTTACCTGTAGTATCTGATTTAATGAGATAGAAGTAACGGATTCAAACAAAAAGGCACATCACACTGTCTCAGGGAGGAAACTGAGACTGGAGGGTGAGGAAACTTGCTTGGGGCAATACTTGAACCCAGATCTGGGTGACTTCATGCTGTGATCTAGTGAACATCGGAATGTGCTTACCACCAGATTAGCTGTAGCAAGATTAATCTTTGACTTAACCACTCTGCAAGGCTACCATGAAGAACTGGGTAGGAACACCATGACTTTGCTCCTGAAGGACTCAGGATTCAGAGACAGCTCAAGCACATATCGCTCACTACACAGACATTTTTCCTGAGGCTAAGCAGGTGGACACACTGTTGAAGGTCCAGCTCCTCCAGCATCTTCTCTCTTCCCAGCAGATCCTTTCTCTCTTTTTTTAAGATTTATTTATGCATACAAGAACTAGGGTTCAGGCCAGAGGTGTTGGGGTGGGGCGAGAGGATTTACCAGAGACAGTGGGGAGCAGAACAGGCTAATAGACTGAAATACACTGCTGAGGGGAGCAGCGGGCAGGACAGGGGAGGTCTGCTGCTCCATGTGGGTCACCTCCCTGGCTGGGGATCAAACTCATGCTGCAGTGACTGCAGATGCTTCATAATGTTGTGACTTAACCCTTGCACCATCAGGGAGGCCCCACTTTCATTTTCAAAGCCCAAACACCACACCAGAACATAAATGAGGCAGCTCTCAGAGCAGCTGTCTCTACCCTTGGACCTACTGTTCAGCTTCAGGAGTCGGTGGGATGTGGTGCTGGACACCCCCAAGTCAGGCTGGGTGTTCAAGACCAAACAGCAGTGCAGAACAGGACAGTAGTCTTGTTGACGACAAGGTGGTTGGTTTTGCAGAGCCACATAAGGTTCTACCTGACAACCCTAATTCAGCCCTTAAAATTAATGGTGACTGGGCCTTCCTGGTGGTGCAAGGGGGTGCTGCACTGTGAGGCTTCCCCAGCCTCTGCAGTGAGAGTTGGATCCCAGCCAGGGAGAGGATGACCCACATGGTGCAGCAGCCTGTCTCACCCCCTGCTCCCTCAGCAGTGTATATCAGTTGAGCTGCCTGTTCTGCTCCCCACTCTGTCTCTCGTGAATCCTCTCACCTCCCGCACCGCTGGCCTGCACCCCAGTTCTCGTATGCATAAATAAATAAAATCTTTTCTAAAAAATAAAATTCCTGGTGACTGCTGAAGGAGCTGAACTGTAAGGTAAAGAAGAGAAGATATTTGTTTTTTCCAGCAAATATATAACTTAGCGGCCAATTCTCTGCACGGTCTAGTGGTGAGGGCTAAGAATGCGTGTAGGTCTCCGCCTGTAGATGTAGGTCTCTGCCCCGCCTCTGTTTTGGGAGGGCCAGGTAGTTTACAAGTATTTGTGGTGCACCCCAAGTGTTCCGTTAGCCAGATATTCCAGTTGCTGTGCCCAAATTCAGTTGTACATACTCAGCAGCAAATGGAAAGAGAAAAGACTACAATTAATTACCACAGGTGATGCCTATCAACTACTTCATCTTGTGTCAGCTAAAGAAACAGCATTCTTTCCAACCCTAAAGAAATATTGGCTGTGCTCAGCCTTCCTAAAGATTGTCAGCTTGGCTCCGACCTAGGAGAGTTTCATTTCATGCTTTGTGGAGTTCATGCTCTGGGTAAGATGTGAATTCACTGCACTGACAGATGCACAGGCTAGAGTCCAACTTGATTGGGAATTCTCTGGGAAAACGCTGACTGATAGAGACAGGCGAATTATTTGTCTTCCACGAATAGGTAATGGTTCACCTCATTTTTTAATCCATAAGGCAAGGACAATTACATTTATTTCTTTGGCACTTTTGTGGTGGAAAAAATTCAGGAAGATTCTCACTAGATCCATTAGTGACAGTTCCTTCCCCATTCCTAGCAAATACAGGTATGGACTTTACCTGTGGGCACCCTGAAGGTTTCAAGGCAGAGGAGTGACCAGTCTGCGTAGGCCTTAGCAAGGATGACGCTGGTGTCACTGTGATACCTGGGCTGCAGTGTGACAAGGAGACCAACTAGCAAATGGTGACCGTGGTTTAGGCCAACACAGGGGCCTTCGTGTAGGCAGTGGCAGTGGGCAGGAAGGGGAAGAACCTGGACGGGGGCTTTAGAAGTAGACTCGACAAGCTGGGGTCTCTTTGAATTGAGGGGGAATAAAGGCTGGCTTTGAGTTCTGGATTACTAGGTTGGATGGCTGCAGATACTGAACTAGCTGGCTAGAGAATAGGAAAAGGCACTGTTCTATAGTCCCGGTACCGAGCTCAGAAATTGAATCTGTTGCTTGACTGAATCATCATGACAGCTCTGTGGAGTAATATGAGTATGTTACAGCTGTTAAAAAAAAATTAAGACAAGCCCCACACCATAAAAATAATTTCTCCCTAGAATTTGAGCATGGATTTGTCCAACCCCAAAGCCTCACTTTAAACTAGAGCAAGAGATAAGGGGAACTGGGGTAGTGTTGGGAGGGTAAAGATAAAATTTAGTTCTGGGAACGTTAACCAGTTGACTCTGTATGTAAGGCAGAGATATCCTGAAGTCAGTTGGAAAATCAGACCTGTAACTGGGGGTGGGCATGGAGAGGAGAGAGATAAAAATGTAGGTATTGTTGGTACATGGTTATTGCTGGGAACAAATGAGATCACCCAGCAAGGGAGGTGCATAAAGAGAAACAGACCCCAAATAAGTGGAGGTTAGAAAGTAAACTCAGTATAGTTTAGAAACACTCATATATCCACAGGCGGTATAATTTTTTCTGAGCGCATTATAGCTTTATGCTTAGGCGCACATATTTGCATGGCATTTCATCAGGTGGATACTGAGTATCCACCATGTGCCATCCTGTTAGAGACTGGTCCCACCTTCACAAAACCTATAGCCTAGTGAAGGCCCATAAACTTAAAAAGCAATTCAACAGCAATTACAAGCCTTTATCAATTACCATGGAAGTTGAAATGTTATCATAGGGTGTTCTTCTCTGGTCCTAAGATTGACTCCAAAATCAGACTGTGACCTCAACAGCCTGATTAACATAACACATCCCAACATGGAATGAGTTGCATACTCGAAACAAAGGCTGAGCCAAAAAAATTACTGTACTATATAGCTTTACAGAAATGCCGGCAAATGATCATAAGATAAATTGAGATAGTATATACTGAAATTAATACGGCTACAGTTTATACTGGAAGCTGGGTTTTTTTGAACTATGTAAGGCAAAAGTTAAATACACTCAAGAGTACTTCTGCAAGTCCTTTAGGGAGGCTGCAGCACCACCTCTAAGTCAGTTCCACACAGACAGTTTTTTTCTCAAGTGTTGCAACTCTTTTTTCTTTTTCAGTTGCGCACCAGATGAAGTAGTTGGCTTCCCTTGCGGGGCCTTGCTCTACAGGAGAAAACTTATCTTTTAAGTGCAGACTTGCATTGCCCAGAGACCTGCAAGAAAGGCAAGAAAGGCATGCAGGCAGCTAGACCACTGAAGATAGCAGGTGCCTGCCTCCCTCCCGCTACCCTCTGGAACCCACTGCCCAGTTTCAATTCTGTCTGTCTCTCGAGGAGTATGCTTGACTGTCTCTGTATAATGCTGTGATGCAGCGCCGCTGTAACAAGTATTTGAGTCAAGTGTACACACTAGAATTTCTTATATTTTCCCCCTTGGACTCTCAGAGTTCTGCCTCAGAGGTGAAAACAACACATTTCTTTCCCACTGACCCTAGAAACAGAAAGTTCTCACACTTTCCTGTTGTCCAGTAAGTGACCCAATCTCACCTTGCTGTCCAGTGTTCATTCTGAGGAATAATAGAGCAGGCGGTTTAAGTCGAAGACGGTCTATATTTAAATTCCTGTTCCATCAATCCCTGTGTGATCTTGAGCAACATATTTAACCCCTCTGTGCAGCAACTTCCGTGTCTATCAAGTGTGATGATAATAATAGCGCCTCTATCCTTAGGGTTATGTGGGGGATAAATAATTTGACGCAAGTGAGGCGCTTCGAAAAGCCCTTATAGTGAGCGTTCTGTAAGGGTGAGGCCTGAGTGGGTAAAAGAGCACATTAAGATGGTGGCGCTGCCAGTGGTCTCCCCACTCGTCCTGAATGGTACCAGGTCAGCATGGAGGAAAGAGCTCATCAGCCTGTTTCCTCCTCTCCTTTAACACCGAGGAGCGGGATCCATGGTAGAATTGAGTGGGTAGTCGATGTCAAGTTTCTTAGCCAGAGAAAGAAACTTTCTTTTCTTTATTTTTTTTAAAGATTTATTTATTTATGCTTACAAGCACTGGGGTACAGGCCAGAGGTGTGGGGGGGGGTGGTGAGAGGATTCACCACAAAGAGCGGGGAGCGGAACAGGCAGATCAACTGAGGTACACTGCTGAGGGGAGCAGCGGGCACAGCAGGAGAGGTCTGCCGCGCCATGTGGGTCCCCTCCCCAGCCGGCAGCAGGGATCGAACTCATGCTGCAGTGGCTGCAGTTTGCTTCTTAGTGCATTGCTTAACCCACTGTGCCACCGGGGAGGCCCTACACTTTCTTTTCTTTAAAGCAGAAGTCCCTTTGGGCCTCCCTTGTGGTGCAAGGGGTAAAGTCTCAGCACTATGAAGCTGTGGGCACCACTGTGAAGCTGTGGGCAGAACCAGTTCGATCCCCAGCCAGGGAGCGGACCCACATGACACGGCACATCTCTCCTGCTTTGCCCGTTGCTCCCTTCAGCAGTGCATTTCAGTTACTCTGCCTGTTCTGCTCCCCGCTCTGTCTCTGGTGAATCCTCTCACCCCCTACACCTCTGGCCTATACCTCAGTTCATGTATGCGTAGATAACTGAATAAATCCTTAAAAAATAAATAAAAGAGAGGCCCCTTTCTTCCACACACATGCGCAAGGGCTGTGTTTAGAAAATCTCCCAGGAGCAGTGCGGGAAGGTGATGCTGTGTGTACAGTGCCATGTGTATGATGAGGAAGAGAGGTGGCTAGCCAGCCAGCCTGTTGTCATGTCAGAGGGGACTGTCATTCGCCCTAGCTGAACTTTCCTGTCAGAACTCTCAACTGCCAACGGGCAAGCCCCAGTAGATGCATTTTTTCACTCAGTGGTCTCTGGCAGCATCACAGCCAGAGTTTTAATAGACGGGATGAGCTGCAGCTGGCTGGGGGCAGCCTCCTGTTCGATGCTCCCGACCACCTCCTCCCATGCCACCCTCGCTCCACTGCCCTGTGCAGCCTCCTTCACCAGGTACGGCCAAGTCACAGGCCTGGTAGTGTCACTGGAAGAGGCATCCACTTCTCGGACTCGTTTCTAAACCCCACACAGCAGAGTCATAAAGGGCCCCCGGCCACGCAGCAGTGTCACTTACTCCCTGGGGGACATGTCAGCTCTTGCTTCTTTCCAGCTGCTTAGGGGTTAAAAATCTATGACTGCGGCTGCTGAGTTCGGACGCCAGAGTCCGTGCGCTGGATCCAGCCCACAGATGTGTTTGGTTTGGCCCGTGTACTTGTATATACGTATATCAGTTAGTTGCAACACACAAAAATTGGGAAATTTCACTTAACAATCTGCATTTTCAACTTCTTATTTTACGCCAGACCTGAGAGTACAGGGTCTCCCTGACCACCGCGAGGGCCAGCCTGCCTGGGCAGGGAGGCAGCCTCATTGGTCCCACCTCTGCCATGGCCACCACCTGGTCCACCTTCACCTGTGCTCGATTCAGAGCCTTGGAGTTCTGGGGTTTTCACCTCCCAGGGCCTGGTGCCACGCTCTTTACAAAGTGATCCCCATCGACAAGTGAAAAGTCTTCTCGTCACGACCTTCGACCTAAATTGAATAAGATACAAAATTCTGAGTCTCAGGCCTCTGCTTTCTGATTTAAGATGAAAAATACCAAGGAAAGGCAAGTTCCTTGTGTCATTTATTTTAAATTCACACCGTGGATCCTCGCCTGATGTCTCTCTTGAGTCAGAGACATCTGTTTCCTTTGGCCTTTTTCTCATGGTAGCATTTTATGCTGTTCTGGTTGCTACCGGTCATACAGGCTAAACAGCCATCCAAAGTTGGCCCCTCTGGCCTTCTCCTTAGTCACCTGCTTTTGGCTACAGAGAAATTTGAGGTTACAGGCTGTATCTAAGGAAGGGAGCACAGAGATCTAGAGGGAAATAAAATACATGTTTCACTTCCACAACCCAGCCGTGGGGCCATAGTGCCAAGGTGGTGATGTATGTAGAATATCTGTGGGTGACTTTTATTGGGGAAACCATTTGCCTATCTCTTTCTGAGCTACACGGCCAACCTTTCCCCCTGGCTTCTCAGCCTTTCTCCAAACTCCTCCACATTCCCACCCCCAACACCTCACTTGATGAAATCTGCCCCAGCCCAGCCTCTTCCTTCTTTGCACCATTTCTTTGTTCTAATGATGGAAGAAATGCGTTTCTCATACTACCTGCCAGCCACCGGAGGGCAAGTGGCATTTGATCACATGAGACCAGTGTACAGCAGTCCCTGAAAGAGGGAAGCAGAGTTATTACTGTGTAGAAGTTCAATCCATTTACGAAAATACATTGAACACCTTGGAGGCTTTGGACTACAGGTCCTATGTGAATATTCATCATTCATTCCTTTGTATCGTTGTGTCACTTTACTACCACTGAAATGTTTTATTCATTTGCTCTAATTCCCATGACTCGGATTTCACACAAGGTCGTGGACTCCTCAATCAAAAAGTTTCTACTAGCTTTGGAGGGTCTGAAATTTCAGAGTATTGAGCAAGGCCTCCACTGAGCTAGAACATGATCTAATAAGATTGGACTGTCAAAACAAGAAGTGCCAGTCTGTGGTTACAAGGTTTTTAAGGAAATGTTAAAGCTCTGCTATGAGAACCTCAGAAAGCTAATAAAACATGTTAGATTGAAAGCCAGGTTCCTTTCATTTCTCCTGTGCGAGGTGGGACTGCCCCCTACTTAAACAGAGACCCTGCAGGGAATAAGGGATGGTTAAACAGAAACAATACTTGGTATCTCTCTATTGAGAAACCCTAATCATTTGTATAATCAGTAGAATGAAGCATCAGAAAATACTTGAAACATTTTACAAGGGCCCTGAAGGCTTCTTGGGGAGACTTGCTCCAAAATGCCAAGATAGAGGAGATTCATCATCTGTTAATAACTCAGACCAAAGTTGGACAGAAGTGAGTTCCAGTCCAGCCCACCAGCTGTGAGGTTTGGGGCAAGTTATTTAACCTTTTTGCTGCTCAGTATTTTTTTAATCTCTAAAATGGACATTGGAACATTACAGAATTGTCATGGGGATTAAAAGAGATAATGTCTGGAGAATTCTTGGAGCAGTACCTAGCATAGGCTGAATACCCAGTAACTGTTAGCAGTTGCTGTTAGGTCAAATGGAAATGTGTAATCACTTTTTATATGGATAGTCAGTATGGTTTTGGAAAGAGAGACCCGTATTACAGAGTTTCATTTCTAAGTTTTCTACAATGACATTGAAATCCCTAATCACATCAAGTGTCTTCCCTTGGTCTTCTGTATCCCTACCAATATCTCATTTACTCTTTAGGAATGTCTTAACTCTCCCAGTCAATACCCTTCTAATGAGTAAAATTTAAGGTCCCATCTGATGGACGTTTAGGCTAGTTCTGGGACTGATTCACTGAGATCCATTTCAGTTTTCCGGTACTTTTCTATTGTTGTTCCTTGCTCATTTACTGAATATTAAAATTTATACATCATCTCTACTGCTCAATTACAATGTAATGGCTAATCAGATATGCTTATGAAATGTCTTGTCTTTGTAATCACTTACAATAAAGCCTGAATAGTAACTATAGTTCACTGGTAAATTCATATACAAGCAGGGGAAACCCGGTGCTGCTCGTGATCTCATTTGGTGTTACATAATCACTACGACTGAAACCTCATTGGTTTTACCAGATTAATTGGGGGCAGAAGTTCCATCCTGGTAGATGCTATCCTCAAACTGTTCTTTTCCTAACTTGGGGGTAGATTTGGTTCTGAGGACTCTGCCTGCACATTGTCCCTGATCACCTGCTGGGAACTTAGATCTGTGCATCCACAGCTAGAGGCAGAGACAGATCAAATTTTAGAAGCCATGAAAAAAAGCACTCTCCTCAATTCTGGGTGGAATTAGACACCAAGTAAGAATTACTTTAACTCAGTTCTATGTTTCATGTAATACCCAGAATTTTTGTAGACATCTGAGGAAAAAAAAAATAGACACAGATTGTTTGATATTTCCTTTTCCCCATAAAATCTCCAAAGAAGGGAATCGTACTTTCACCTTGGACTCTCAGAAACAGGGACAGTAGAAGCAGTTCATTTGCTCCAACACGGCGTGTGCTGTCACTAGAAATTCTTGATAAGATTGGCATCAGGAGCGTACCACTCGTTCGTGAAGCATGCTTGTATTTGCCGTGTGTTGTGCAATGTCAGCATTTCCCCTTTCTTTCCTGTAAATTACAACTTTTCTGGTGATTAGCATTTATAGTCTTTTCTGATTAAGGAATTGTCAGCTGGAATCAACAGGGATTTCCCCTAGCTGTTTTGAAAGAAATCTGAAGAATTTGATGTGTTGCTTGGAAATTAAGAAATTTGGAGTAATTTGTCTGACTCTAAATGGTGAAAGACACTCAAGAGATGATTGTTTTTCTTGAAAACAAGATGATGGTAGACTTCACAGAAGGAATAATAAAACTGTTAGAAATACTAATAAAGTCTTTAAATCATTTCATGAACTTTAATGTCTCTGTGGTTCTATGCTTTTCAGAAGATCTGTTTGTTCTATTTCAGGAACTAAACTGAAATTGAAATGTTCAAATAAAATTTCGTGTACTTGGGAAAGTGCTTTTTCCATTTAATTTCTTGATTTACTTCAAGTTAACCTTTTTTTGTTTTGTTTTAAGGCATTGTTAGAAAACCTCTGAAGTATAAATCTGTGTTGTATCCACAATGCTACCCAACAAGTAGGGCGGCATGGGTGGTGGACAGTAGACTGGATGAGGCCAAAGACAAGACCTATTTTAGGCACAAGACACAAGGGTTATATAATAAGCTTTCTGCGATAGCAGGATGAGGCAGCTGACTGGTGTGATAACGAAGTGGGGGGAAGGGTTCTGTCTCAAAAAGTGGTTGAGAAAGGGGCTTTTGAGAAAGCCTCTCAAAGAAAGTAAATTTTGAGCTGAGCCAGAGGAACCAGCAAGACTAGAGCACTGAGAGGACTTGGACAAATATAAAGGAAAGAAAACAGCAGGTACAAAGGCCCTGTGGCTGGAATGAATTGATGTTCAAGAATCAATGAGAAAGTAACAGTATCTGGAGCTCAGCATGAGAATGGCAGGATAAGCCCTGAAAGGTAGGAAGGGGCAGCTTCGATGACAGTCCATGACAGGGAGTGAAGTTTTGGCAGTTTGTTTAATGAAATCTTCTTACTACTGTGTTTCAGAATTATTCAGGTTCTAAAAATGGCATGTGAAAAACACTTTAAAGAAATAGTAAGTGCCAGTAGGCCAAGTCTGAACCAGCTGCAAGCTCCAAATTTGTATTTGATGACAGATAGATTGGCTCGTAGCAAAGAGCGGGACCTCGGGGCTTGCCAGCTACACCTCTCTTGTCACCCTCCCCATAAACAGAGACTGAAGCAAGTTCTCAACTCGGTCACCCTGTGGCTCCATCCACCCTCATCCCCAGCATCTGTGTTACCTGCTTTACATGCCCCCCAATAATTTCTCAATGCCCCTTATTCCAAAGGGTAACACTGCTCAGTTTGGTGACAAACAGGAGGGAAAATTCCACACCTTTACCTTCTTCTCTCAGTAGGTAAGAAAATCGGTTTTGCCAGACAAAATGAAAAATAGAGGGAGCCAAAATGATAGACCCAAGATTCAGTCTGCCAGCATTACCTCCAAAGTGTGGCAGTAAGCTGTAGCTGCTTTCCTGCCCTTCTCTTCCAAGCAGCTAAGACCCCCCGGGATCCCTGTGTGAGCAATTTCAGGCTCTCCAGCGTCTCCAAGATAGTTCTTTAGACGAATGGAAAATAGAAAAGTTTGGCCTGTGATTTGCAAAGACTGGTCATCAGCTAGGGTAGCAAACATGCAGGGACTTTAGCTGGGTGGATATAGAAGGTGATTTGTTCACAAGGACTTAGCAGCTAGAAGCAAAGTCTTGAATGCCTAAGCGAATCTCCAACAGCAGCCAGGACCTCCCTGCCATTCACGCTTAGACAAATCCCAAAAATCAGCAATGTGCCTTTTGAGGTTTGCTGTTTCCTTTCAAGGAGACTTGTTTTTTTTCAGGTGTTCAGCTACTCCCCTGAAGGTACAACCAAGCCCAGGTGGTGGTTTGCTACCACTTATCTTTTTCATACCTCTGAACATGGGAGTAACTTAGTTACTGTCTAGGGATCGACAGACTTTCATTCACACTGTTGAGTCCATTCATTGCACCTAGGCGGTGCCAACTTTGGAGACACCACCGTTAAATGAGATGCCAGCGTGTCAGTGGAGAAATGGGCACAGTGAAAGCAGCAGTGTAATAAAGGAGTAAACTGAGTCTAAGGACAAGGTGACAGCAATCCATTCAAGAGAGGGAGGTGGGAGCCTAGGAGGACTTCCAGAGAGTAACTAGACTCCCATCGAAGAATTTCAAGGTGGAAGGTCTCACTAGGCACAGAATCACATGAGCAGGACCGACCCAGAGGAGTGGCCGCACATAGCGTGTGCCCTTCTCACTGCCTTTCTCATGTGACTGGATTCTTTTTCCCTTTCCCTTCTCGCGAATGTGTGTGTTGGGAACAGATGGAAGGACAGTTATCAGGGTAGAGAGATAAGGCCAAGTGGAGCAGAGGAGTAAGGAATGTGAGATGCCACTTGACAAAAGAGTAGATGAGTTTGGGGTCAGAAAGCTCCAGATGGGCCTCAGGCGGCGCCTTCACCGCAGAGCTCAGTTTCCACATCAGCAATGCGGGAATGCTTCTATCTGCATGATCTGAGGATGAGATGAGGTGTGTTGTAGCATAGCCAGCGGCTGGTGCAGAGTCAGATAGACCGGTGCTCAAGTCACTCTGCATCTTGTGTTACTTCAGTAACGTTGTAGGTCCCTGAACCTCTCTGTTCACACCTATGAAATGGGAGTAATAGCATCTTCCTAATGAACTTGTGAGGACTCAGTGAGCTGATTCATGGAAGGTGCTTATTAGGTCAGTGCTGGGTGCATAATAAGCAGTGAATGTCCGTGTCTTCTTCCTAACCCTCCATTGATCGCAGACCCACACTAACGGCCACAGACCCTCCCTAGGGAGCATGAGTGTAGGCTGTTAGTCCCTGGTGATTTACTCACAGCAGCTGTACTAAGAGAAAGCTTGACCTTTTTGGTATGTACGTTTTCCTCGGAGGAAGTCTTCTATTCATGCTTCACAGGCATGAACAGTGAAATAGCATGAAATAGTGTTGTAGCCTGATTCTTGTCAAAATGGCATATGCCATTCTCAAGCAAGCAAATGACCCAACTTGAGGTCATTTCTATTTCTGTTTTCCTATATAGAAGAGCACACGCTTAAATTCAGCACAACTCAGTTCACCTATATAACAAGCATATAATATAATGAGAAGTATGTCGCCTGACATTCTGCTTTCAAGCAGAAAAGGGAGATAGAACTTATAGAAAACAGTTAGGCAACAATATAAAGTGTCTGACAAAGTACAAAACCTATTCTGAATGTTTTATAATGCATTAAGTAGATTGGTCATCAAGGAGAGAAAGAAGTTACTGGCATCTTAGAGGATACTCCAGGGTTTAGGAACCGTCTGTAACTAATCAACATGTCTTAGAATGGTCGTTTTAGTTTCATATCATCTTCTGCTTTCCCAGCAAACTCTAAAGATGAGTCCATCCTGGGAATAATATTTAAGACCAGTGGTTCCTAAAGATCCTTTTTTATAACTCTTCTCTAAGCTTTGAAATTCTTCCCTGCCAAACTGCATTTATAAGTAATAATTTATATCTTCCATGTTTTATTAATCAAAGATGGAGATCCTGACTAGCATATACGTACATGAACTTGGTGTAGCGACACTCTTAGCTAATTTCAATCTATGGGGGGGAAAGAAACTAGGCAATTTCACTTATTAATTATGAAGTTAGTATGTAAACCCCTGTTGCTATCATACCTGTCTGCATCCAGAAAGCATGAAAAATGTTATACAGGCAGTCATACAAGAAAAGAGAGTACTTTGACTACATAAAAATCTCAATATTATCATGGCAAGAAAGCCCAAGAAACAAAAACACCCTCAGCAATGTCAAAAGACAAATTATTAACATTGTGGGGTAAATTACAATTCATGTGCTAGAGGGTTAGTTTCCGGCAAAAATTTTTGCAAATCAGTAGGAAAATAACCCATCAATTTCCTGAAAATTCTGTGGACGTAAATAGGTACCTCCAGAAAAAAAGTAATACCAGTCACCAGTAAGTATATGAAATGTTTAACCTTAAAAAATATATAAAAATAAAATCACTTTGTAACCTATCAAAGTAGTAAAGATATATACTTGCTAGTAATCATTGTTATTGAGTGTATGGGGAAGGGGACATTCTCTGAAACTGGCAGTAGGAGTATTATTGTTAAGGCCTTTTTGGAGGGCAGTTTGGCAAAATCATCTGCATTTAAAATGCACCTGTTCTTTAATAATGACACCTTAAATAATTTACTCAACAGATGGATCCTCATGTTGAGCCAAAGGTATATTTGCAGTGGTGTTTACTGCAGCATCTGTTAAATAGACCAAACGCTAGAAGCAGGACTTTAGCATCTGATCAGTGTCACATTTAACCTCCACCTATAACAAAAAGAAAAAGAAAAAACAGACAAAATATGTAAAATAATAACACTCAAGACATTGGACATCACACATAGGAAGGCAGTGATCTTTGAAGACAGGAAACAAAATGAACCTTGTGATTTCTTCAACTTTCTGCCTGGAGAAAGTCTCCAGGCAACAGTCAAAGTGATAGAACCTCAGTCCTGTGGCCTCCCTGATTGTAAGAGATGTCCGGCGATAAGAGGAGGCAAGTCACAATGACTAGACTGTTGCAGAAGACTGACAAAGACAGGAATCTGGAGACCCGAGGAGTCTCCCTTTGGGATTGAGTTGAGTACAGATGAGCACATGCATGTGAAGAAACATCCCGAGGCGAGGGAGAGATTAGAGAGAATAGTGCTGGAATTCACCCAGGGATATATATAGTGTCTGTTCTCCATGTCAGAAAGGAAAATATTTCATAATTCAGGGACATCAGTTAAAGATTTGCCTCAGTAGTGAAGATGGATTAACCCTAGATTAAATTCAGCTCTGGTCATTTTGAAGAAATCTTAAAAGCAAGGTCCAAAAAGTCAATCCGTTTCTAATTAATTTAGCTGCATCCCAGAATAAACTCAAGAATGTTTATAACAAGATAAAAATAAACATCATCTCACAATGCCTGGCATTCGATCAAAAATTATCAGGCAAGCATAGTAGCAAGAAAATACAGCCCATATGAGGGGTAAAAAAAACCAGCCCATTGAAACTGATCCATAAATGACATAGATATAAAAATAAGGGTCCTCCCTGGTGGCGCAAGGGGTTAAGTCTCAGCCTTGTGAAGCTATCCGTAGCCACTGCAGCACAAGTTCAATCCCTGGCCGGGGAGCTGACCTACAATGGCATGGCAGACCCCTCCTGTCTGGCCCGCTTCTTCACTCAAGCGTATTTCAGGAGATCCACCTGTTCTGCTCCCCACTCTGTCTCTGGTGACTCCTCTTACTGCTCACACCTCTGGCCTGTACCCCAGTTTTTGTATGCATAAATAAATATGTCTTTAAAAAATGACATAGATATAAAAACAAGTAGGCAAGAGCATTAAACAGTTGTTCTAACTGTATTCAGAAAGTTAGAGGCTGATTTTTTTTTTAACTCACTGGAAACATCATAGATATCACAGAAGAAAAGCTGAATAAACTGGATTACAGCAATGAAAGCTATCCAAACAAAGAAAATTGGACTTTTAATAATAAACAGGGCACCACTGAATTGTGGAACAAGTTCAGGGGGTCAAACATAAGTGTCATTGAAGTTCCCAGAAGAGAAAAGCAAAGTATAGTATGGAAAATTATTTAAAGAAATAATGGGTGAAAATTTTCCCAATTGGATGAAAACTATAAGCCCATAGATATAAAACCAACAAATCCTAGCACTGGAAATGTGAAGAAAAAACTATACCACGACTATTGTATGTAACTACTTAAACATGTAATAAGAGAAAAATCTTAAAAAAACAATTGGAAGGGGAAAAGACATGTTATATACAGAACAACAAGGATAGAGTTGACAGCACATTTCTTAGTAAGAATAATCCAGCTAAACAATAGTGAAGCAAAATCTTCAAGAGACTGGAAGAGGGAAAAAAAACCCTGAATCTAGCATTTTATACCCAGGGAAAAGTTTTTTTTAAAAAGTGGAAGTAGAGGCTTTTTTAGAAACACAAACTGTAAAATGATTCATCACCAGCACACCTTCTTGACAAGAGATGTTAAAAGAAACCTCAATAGTCAGTAGGGAAATGCAGAATAAAACCATAACAAGATACCACTACACACTGTAGAATGACTAAAAATTGAAAAATAAAAAGGTTCATCATAGTAGGTTTTAGCAAGAATATGAAAAGCTCTTACTCTGTTGGTGATAATGTAAAATGTTATAACTGCTTCAAAAAGCAATTCAACATATATTTTAAGATATTTTCAAGGCCAAACATTAAAGGGGGCTGGCTCCCTGGTGTCTTAGGGTTTAAGTCTCAGTGCTATCACCGCAATGGCCTGAGTTTGACCCCTGATTCCCAGCCAGGGAGTTGACCCATAGGCTCCTGTCTCTCCCGTTGCTCCCCTCAGCAGTGTATTTCAGTAGATCCGCCTGTTCTGCTCCCCACTCTGTCTCTGGTGAATCCTCTTCCCCCACCCCATACCTCTGGCCTACACCCCAGTTTTCTGTGCAAAAATAAATAAGATCTCTAAAAATTAAAAAAAAAATTAAAAGCTAATAAAAGTTAAACATAAATATGTGTGTGTCCCAGCTTCCCATTCCTAGGTATTATACAAAAAGCACTGGAAGCATATCCCATATAAAGACTTGTGCTAGACAGATGTTCATTGCAGCATTATTTATAAATCCTTCAAAACCTGAAACTACTGTGCAAATGTCCTTCAAGTGATGAAGGGAGGAACATTCTTTGTTATATCCATAGAATGTAATACTGCTCAGCAAAAAAGCAAGAGCAAATTATTGCTACCTACTGCAACCACCAGACAAAAAGAGCTCTCATACTATATCACTCCTTATATATAAAATTCATTATTTTGGTTAAAGTGGCAGAAAACAGTTTGTTGACTGGGGATGCGGAAGGAGTTCAAGAAGGCGTAGGAAGGAGGAATTACCCAGGGAGCAAGGATATTTGGGTGATGATGGATGTTATTTTCACTTGCCTTGTTTTTGGTGATAATGTGGATACATAGGTTTATCAGACTGACCAAAGTATACACTTCAAATGTCAGTCAGTTTACATCAGTTCTGCCTCCATAAGAGAGGGGTGCAGGAAGCTACTTGTATGTTAATACGAGAGCAGTAATAAATGAATTCTAGATGACTGTAAAACAGCATGAAGCAACTATTTTTAAAAATGAAGTAGGGTCTCTGGTGGCGCAGTGGGTTAAGCAACGCACTATGAAGCAAACCGCAGCCACTGCAGCATGAGTTCAATCCCTGCCGCCGGCCAGGGAGGTGACCCACATGGCGCAGCAGACCTCTCCTGCCCCACCCACTGCTCCCCTCAGCAGTGTGTTTCAGTCAGTCTGCCTGTTCTGTTCCTGGCTCTGTCTCTGGTGAATCCTCTCACCTCCATGGACTCTGGCCTGTACCCCAGCTCTTATATGCATAAATAAATAGAATCTTTTTTAAATAAATAAAAATGAAGTGAACGTGTATATGCCAATGTGAAATGATCCCTGGGAAGGTGCCAAATAATGTGTAGTAACTTATTTAACATAATTCCTTTTTGAATGAAAAATAGGCCTATTTGCATATCGTGTGTATACAGATACTGTGTACATCTGTATTATGTATGTGTGTTCATGTGTACCATGTGTATACAAATACAGGCATTGTGAGTGTATGTACAGTTGACCCTTGTACAAGATAGAGGTTAGGATCATCACCCCTATATAGTCAAAAATCTACATGTCACCTGCTATTGACCAAAAAGCCTTACCAAAAACATAAACACAACACACATTTTACATGCTATATGTATTATATACTATATAATAGTTTTTACAGTAAGCAAACTAAAGAAAAGGAACTCTTATGAAGAAAATCATAAGGGGAAATATACTTATACCCTGTTCTGGATTTATTGATGCCATAAGTAAATGTCTGTTTACAAGGAGATCTGATTATAAGTGGAAATTAAAAGGTTTAATGGTGTATGTGGGTGTGGGTATGCTTATTTTGTTTATACATACAGATACTACTGTGTGTGTGAGAAAGGGATTTCCTGATGCATACACAAAACTACTTACTTCTGAGGATTGGGATTGTGGTCTTATGGACAGAGGGAGGCTTTTATGTCTCATTTTATTCACTTCTCTTGAATAAAATTTTTTTAACCATATGCATGTGTTTAAAACAAAGACTGGTTAAAAAAATAGAGAAGAGAAATAGAAAAGTTGAGTATTATCAATTGAAATATAATTGCTTGATTGAATGTAATTATCTTTTGAATGAAGCAATATAATTTAAATATAATCCAGGTTTTTTATTCTTTTGGATCATTATAGAATGTTATATATTTTTTTTATTAATTATATTTGACATCATTTGTAGTCCCCAGGGAGTACCCACCACCATTTCACCCGTGCACCATCACCTCAGTCCCTTGTGCACCCTCTGGCCTCTTCCCTGTCTTTGCCCTCCCCTCTTCCCCCCCCCCATGGTCCCTTTGGTTTATCCCGGCTTTTTGGTCTTACTGAGTTTTTTTGTTTACTTTTGGTTATAATTGCCCAATTCCTTGAGCCTATTCTTTATTGTTGTTGTTGTTCTTTCATTAGAATGTTATATTTTTAGGGGACTTTTAAAGATTATTCTTGGCTAAAAAATTGATTTTATGGGCTTTTCCTAAATTATTTTATGCCCTTTTTCCTGATTGGACTGAAGAGAGCAGTATTTTTCAAAAAATCTTTTAATTGAGCTAAGAAACAAACTTCTGGTAGTATGTGAGTGCTACAGACATATTACAAGAGAGCAGGTGCAGAACTTAAGGAGGTCAGAAATATTTCCCATACAAACATTGCATATAGAATGTAAGGAAATAAAAAGTGCTGAAAGTAAGGTTTCTTTGGGAATACAGTAACT
The DNA here is from genome assembly GCA_019455555.1 of Galemys pyrenaicus. NCBI lineage: Eukaryota > Metazoa > Chordata > Mammalia > Eulipotyphla > Talpidae > Galemys > Galemys pyrenaicus. Next base: position 10,450,072 of record JAGFMF010011709.1, on the reverse strand, counting down.
TGAACATTTGAGCTGTAGAACCCCATTTCTCCAATATGGTACAAGTAATCACACGATTAATGTATATAATTGTTGTAGGACTTAAAGGTAGAGCTGTATTAGGTAACTAATTATCATAGGGATTATCATGAATGTGTTTACAAAGGTTCTCAGTATCTCTAAGTGGTTCTTGATGGATTAATGGTCATTTGGGAACTCCCTTTGAATTTTTTGAGATTATCTTATATTAGGGAACTCCTTCTCAATGAAACATTACCATATTCCAGAACTGTCATAATTATGGGTGTGGTTACAGCACAAGGAAATTCATGTTTAAAAACTCTTTGCTTAATGAGACTGACTTTTGAAGAAATAACCAGTTTTCCAGGTTGGATAGTTGCTTTTAAGAGGCAGCCATCACCCATAAACTCCTCACTGGAGTCTTTCCTACAGATTCTTTCAGTAAAATTTTTAGTTGTGACATTGAATTTGACCATCAGAAATGTGTCAGAATACCCACAAGTTGCATTGTATGAACCCGATCATAGTTCCATTCACAATGCATCTGTCTTTAGAACAGATTCCGAAATGCTGTGTAAGTTGTGCATTGGTACAAGGTGAGCTGAAACTTAGTAGAATAACTGATATCCCCACTGCAGTATCCATTTCCATGTCTTTTGCATTTGCTTCTAGTGAAAAGAGAATATAGGAAATGTCCATAGAAGCACATGGAAAGCTACAAAGGAGTAATTGACTGAGCTCTTGGAGCTCCTACAGGGTTTGTGCCACGCGTGGAGGATCTCAGGACACTTTTTCACTGGAGAAAAGCCTGCTGGTTTGGGAACTTGATTAGCTGCCAAGCCAGAGGTGGGTGATGAGTAGTCTTCTCATGAGAGGCCGATGCAGGGATTTTTCACAGTGTGGTCTTGAGGATCCTCCGTATGATTCAGAGGCTGCTGCACAAACTCTCAACTTACCCTTGGTTTCTGGCATGAATGAGTGATAGGATTATCCTCAGCAGTGTTTCATCAGAAACAAATCAGCCTTTCCATTAATCATAGTCAACCAGTTTCCCAATTTCTGGTGCTTTTCTTTTTCTTTGAGTGGTGGTTGGGGAGTCCTGTCATAAATGTTGTAACCAGAAGTAATATCCCAGGGCAGCCTGGCCCAACCCAGATGAGGAAATGTCTAGTTACTGCCTCAGTGGGCTCCCAAGTCAGAGCTCCTGACCCCAGCTCAGTGCTGCAAATGTAGATTCTGAGACTATCACTCTCAGTCCAGTTGCAGGAATATCAGAGAGGGCCTCGGGGCTCAGAACATGTCCCAGTGGAAGCCACGTCTCAAGCGTAGCAAGACCAGTCTGAGCGCGGTCCACAGCAGGCCATCCTTTCTTCACGGTGTCTCGTAGTGAGACAAGATTGAAGCTGTTCTTGGAAGTGTTCGCAGCCCCAACGTAGCCTTACTGCTGTGCCCCAGGTCCACTCAGCCCGGGGGGCGGGCGTCCTCAGCTGTGCGCAGAGTGCCCCCTCATCTCAGCTCTTCCTTCAAAGCCACCACCAGACCTTTGAATTGCCATTGTGTTTTGATATCCTGTTTCCTTTCTTTTTAGTTAACAAGAACATTTCCTTTTGAACAAATATTGTGCTGTGTTGACATTCGGAGTTAGGTGTTTATGTTGATCTCTACTTGGAATCCACATCTGCCTTTGATTATAGACAACCCCCTTGCCAGGTGGTCTGATTCTCTGGCAACACACCTGTCTGGCATGTTCCAACACCTTGGACACACTTGAGAGTCTGGAGGCCCTTCTTTACCTTGTGACCACATCAGGGTGTAGAGAGTGGTAACCAGTGTGGCCTGAGGGCCAGACTTAATAGCTTTGGGAAAGTGGGTGAGTTTAACGCTCTGCACCCCAGGTTCCTATCTATAAAGTGGTTGTACTCTGTGTAACCTGCTTCATAGAGTTGTGGTGAGACATTGAGTTGGGCTCATTCAGGCTGAGGGTTTGCCTAGTGCCGGGTCTGCACTGGTATGTGGCATGGGTGGTGGGACTAGGTGTGGTGGCAGTGGCAGTAGTAAGAGGTTCTTATTGCCACTTCTGCCCAGGCCCCCCTTTCAGAGGGATGGGAATTAACCTGCTCTCTTGCTGGGGCAAAACAGAAAGAGCCTTTGAGCCCCCATGAAAAAGATCTGCCCCACTGCCCTTTGGTCATCTTACACCTCAGGGAGGAAGGCTGGCCTCAGAAAACACTCATCTGCTCTAAAGGTCTGAGGAATTCATGCACCAAATGATAAGCCTGTATTCCAGGCTTCTAGATTGAATTCCACGCCTATGACATTATTGCTTCAGCCTTGCATGGCTGCTGGGTGCTAAAGAAAGCAGAGAGTGGCCATGAGCCTTCAGACTTTCAAGTCCCAGCAAGTAGGGAGCGTAGCTTTGGGAAGCCTGCAAGTCTCAGGCCTAACTGAGGGGCAACCCTCCTGATGCAGGCGCCATGGCTCCGAGCCCAAGTGCGCCCCGCTCTCTGGGAAGATGGCCATGGGCTCTCTCCGTTTGAATATGACACCAAGGCCACTGAAAGAGAAGCCCCAGCCTTGTTCCCTCGAGGCAGTGCAGCTTTGTGTCTGTGCACACACCTGAGAGAGGTGGTCCCGTCATTATATTGAGGAAGAAAGGGTTCTCATCACTTTGAACAAGCCAGCAGACTTCTAGGGCTCTTTCCTCCCCTGTAAAACGGTTATCAGTACCCAGGCCCCTCCCTCATAGGGTGCTTGTGGACATTAGATAATAAAAAAAGATTGTAAAACACTGTGTAAATGTCAAGTGCTGGGCAATGGGATAGAGCAACCTCAGAAAGGGTGAGAAAACTCGGCAGGTCAAAGCTGAACACCACATTTTCTCCTTCTGGAAGTTTAAAAGATACATATTTCTTTCTTTACTGTTTTACAGAAAACAGCCAACTTGTTTTCATACCTGTTTCTGTGACTGTTTTCTAATAGCACACTTGACTACCTTCTGGGTCAGCCCATGGTGTAAGGAGGAATGCCTCTGTTTCAGAGCCCAAATCCCCTGCGGGGCTGAAAGACGAGCTCACTGTATCCCAAACCCCCGTGAACAGTGAAGTAACCAGGGGGCACTTCTTGGCATCACGAATTTATTTGCAAGGGTGAAATTTGGCAAATTAGAGAACAGTAGGGACAGGGACGTCCGGTCTCCAGAGTGCTGCTTAAAGCTTCCATCAACTGCAGCTTCTGCGGGGCAATAGTAGGTCCCTATTTAATTTACGTGGCACCTTTCTCAGAGGAGATCCACGCTGCTTTATGGCCTTAATCTACTTAATTGTCACAGCATCCCTGCATGTCGGTGGCCCCTATCCTCGCTGTGTTGACAGGGAGGGAGCCCGCAGACACGAAAACTGACTCTCGAGGCCTCATCCACTACGAGCAAACCACCATCAGGAAAGGGGCTGAGAATCAAATTTCCTAAGTTACGTTTATTACCGTCTCCTTGTTTGTCCATATTCCCCTGTGTAAAGCAAAGTTGAGAGCTCTATAAAAAGGATATTTTTGTCTCTAGTTCACAGACTTTTAGAAAGTTGCTAAATTTGCTGAGCCTTCTGCTGTTGGACTCGATAATCTAGAAATTTTGATCTTAGGTACATTAGATACTAAGGTATTGGTGGCAGCCTTGCCTGGACTGTGGCTAGCTCTTTTGGCTTTTGCTAACATGTGAACAGTAGCGCATGTGTCAGATCCATGTCAGCCGAGTGGGTGATGTGTGTAAAGTGCTTAGCCTGAGGCTCGGTGCACACAGTCAGCCGCAGGCAGTAGGAGCACTCACCTCACGAGACAGCTAGATTCTGAGGTAGGCAGTTCCCTCACCAATAAGACTTTCTCTGACTCTCTAAGCCTTCGTCAAGCAAATCCAGCTATAGTGTAGGTTTTCTTTTCAAAAGAAGCTTCTGCTGTCACCCACGTAAGCCTGCAGCCCCTTCGGCATTCCATTTTGGTCACGAGAAGCTTGCTCGGGGAGGAGCTGCTGCACTTTAGCTTGGATTTCTGTCAAGACATGATTACCTCTTTGCTTGACCCTGTGAGTCTTATGAACCAACCTTTGATTTCAAAATTCTTTGGGTTCTCATGCATGCGGTAGGCTCCATGCAATAGGCTTGGAAATGATCCAGTCTGGGTTCTCCTCCAGCGAGGGGGAGAAGGATAAGATAACCTAATGGGCCTCAGAACTTGGAATACTAAAGTGTGAATCCAATGTCAGTGGTATTCACTGATGCCAAGACCTTTGTCCCCGTATGGGGGACATGTACGGAAAATAAAGTGTCCCGGGCCCCACGCCAGACCTACAGAATGAGACTCTCCACGCGTGGACCTGGGAATCTGGATGTCTTTCTACTGTTCTTTTCCTTGTGGTTCCCATGCCTTGATGAAGAAAGAAAATCAGGCCAGGAAGCTTCCTCCAAGCTGACACACACAGTTCACGGCAGAGGCCTGCCTGGAAGCGCGCTCCCTCCCAAACCACCCAGAGCTGCTCCCAGCTGCGTCTCTGCTGGCTCAGGAGAAGTCAACCAAGCTGACTAGCTGTACTTTCTCATCTGTATCACAGAGATAAAAACTCTTGACCCTAATGCACTATTGTGAGATTCAATTAGTTTAAAAGGGTGTTCAGTTCATTTGTTCTTTGGGCAGAATCTGTTGTCCAGACAACTGAAAGGTGCTAAATGAAGCCATTTTTCAGGGCCCTCTGAGTCACCAGTGGCAGCTGCCTATGCCTCACTGGAGGCTTTGAAGATTGTCATCTAAACGCAGGCATGAAGTGTTATCTGGAGCGCTGGCTCTGGGCTGTTCTAAGTGACTTACCCAGATAATGGTCTCTGCCCTTGAGAAGGGTGCTGAGGTCGAGGGCCCAGAAGGTTATTCCCACAGCAACACAACACTGATAGGGAGACTGAAGGTTATTCTCACAGCATCAGAACATGGATAGGTGGGAGGTGCAGGCTCCCAGCACCCTGAGCTCAGACACTGATCTTCCAGGCCTTGGAGACTTCAGTCAGCCAGGCTGGTCTAGAAAAACGCTTCAGCCCAGGCCACATGGCACGCTGGGAGCAGGTTGCCTGACCCCACCAGCGTTCTCCCACCTCCCCATGCTGAAGCAGGTCTGCTCAAGAGTTGGAATGTAACAGCGTGCTTATATTTAATCAAGAAAGGCCCTAGTTGGGAGTTGGCACTTAAAGGACATCCTGAGATGAGGCCTTTGGTGCTTGGGAGGTGGCATCAGAGCCAGTGAGCAGAATGCATTGGTGGAAGATCGAGCCAAGAAGGGTGATGAGCTATCTTTTTTTTTTTAAAGACTTATTTATTTATGCATACAAGCACAGATACAGGCCAGAGGTGCAGGGGTGGTGTGAGGATTCACCAGAGACAGAGTGGGGAGTAGAACAGACAGATGGACTAAAGCACATTGCTGAGGGGAGCAGCGGGCAACACAGGAAAGGTCTGCAGCACCATGTGGGTCCCCTCCCTGACCAGCAGCAGGGATCGAACTTGTGCTGCAGTGGCTACAGTTTGCTTCATAGTGCGTTGCTTAACCCACTGTGCCACCAGGGAGGCCCCTGATGAGCTATCTTGAAGCAACTAGAAAGAAGTTATGAAGCAGTGGTTGAGGTTGTTGGGCACGTCTTGTACCGCCAAAGGAGGTCTTCGTTGGAGCCTGAAAGAGAAGCAAAGTCTCAGAATTACTGAGCAAAAAGAATGACGACGGGCATGGAGGCAAGACCCGGATGTGGGGGCATAAGAAGAGATCTTGCCTATATTTCTTGATAACTGTTATATTTTAGGTGCTGTGGTTAGCATTTTACCTGAAATGTTTTTATCCTCTACAGCCCTATCTGCAGCCCTGCCATCTGCAGGTGAGAAAACAGAGGAAGGTTGAGTAACTGCTTCCAGCCACAGAGAGGCCAAGGGAGGCAGTGTTTAAGCCCTCCTTCCAGGAGGCCACCTGAGACCACTGGGAGGAACCTTATACATAACCAGCAGGAGGTCAATAAAAGTTTCTGGTTTTTAGCATAAACAAAGGAAGGAGCAAAATGGAGGCCGCTGGAGTAGATATTGCATAGGGTAAGGGGAATGAAAACTAACATGGGTCCTTCACAGCCTTCTGAATCATGCTGAAGAAAGGACAAGTGGAAACTGACCAGGAGTGCTTATTCGGCAGGTCACTGGCATGGTGACGTGAGCCAGTGAGAATGAAAAGAGGAAGGCTCACAAAGGAAAGATAAGAGGATGTCATTTATAATAAGAGTCACCAATGATTGAGGGTGTTTAAGATTGAGGGCTGAGCATTGCTCGACCAAAGGGGAAAGTTCAAAGTGAGTAGGTAGGTTGATGTGTCATTTAATCAGGTAAAATCATGGTACTGGGTGAGAGAGATCCTCAGTTGACGTCATTTATGGCCCTGTGTGCATATGGCACTGTACTTAGCTAAGAAGTCAACAGCCAAGAGCAGGATAAGCCCTTTGATCACACAGAGGCCTTGGAAGGAAGGGAGAATGATGGGAAAGTTAAGCCTGGCGGGACCCCAGTGCAGTAAGAGTGGATCATTGAGAGGGTTTTGAAGACATGAAAGACCAAGTTGGAACAGAAGAGGAAACCAAATGCATCCAGGACTCTGGAACCCCAGGGAAGGGGATGGGAGAGGAGACCTGTTGTGAGTGCTTCACCATGCTGGCTACATTTAATAGTCAGTTACCAGGTTAAACACTCAGTCCTTCTAACAGGCCCACCGCTAAGTGTTTCCCATTTTACAGAGCGGTGAGGGGCCTGAGGTCAGGCAGGAGGCAGGTGGGATTCGCCTCCTGTCTCTGCTCCCCTTCCGCTCCCCTCTGGCCACACTGCCTACCACCTCAGGCAGGAGTTGGGAGGGAGGGAGGGAGGGCGGGGGCGCTGGTCTCGTGCAGAGTCAGGCCTGTGAAAGGGTGACGGAGCTCTAAATGGATTCAGGGAAGGGACGGGCTGCTGGTGGTCTTGTTGCTGTAGAGTAGGAACAGGAAGAGTTGGCACAGGCAAGTGCGCGTGGCCACGATCATGGCCTCACTGGCCCTGGGCGGCATATTACTATCCGCAATATGTAAAATGAGTTATTTGCTGCATCCTGCTCGCTCTTTGGGGGAAGTAAATTTCTTGTTTGAAAATTCTTTGCAAGGCCATATGTTTGTCTATGTGATAGTGGTTTGCACTTCCAGGTAGGTGCGTCTTCAGAGAATAGTTCCAAGAAAAATAGTGACTCCAGGGCATGATTTTTTACATTTTTAACCTGATGGTCCAGTTGGCAACATAGAAAGTCTATACCAGCAAGATATCCAGAAGCTGTGGGGGCCCCTCTCCCAGCCAACCCTGGGCTTTCTACAGTCCGCCATTTCCCTGGGGTCTGATCTTGCCCTTTTCAGCGACTGACAGGCTACTTAGTGTTTGTGAGATTATGAGTCTATATGAATTGCAACTCATTGGTAGAAGTCTTTGCAGAAATACTTATACTTTAGAAATACTTATACTTTAGTCTGCACCAAAGGTCAAAGATTAGAGATTTTCATAATCTCAAAGTATAAAAAGAATAGACAAGAAGCTTTGCTAAGAAAGTAGGTAAGTGTCCATTACATAGTAAGAAGTTGGTTTCATCTCACTGGGAAAACATATTCCAGCCATTGATTTCATATCTGTTATTATTGCTTACTCAGACCCTGCCCACCCCCAAGCCAATGACAGGTCTGAACATAGTTCTCCCTTGTGGGCCATTGACTCTTGTAAAAGAATGCTGTGATTGCAAGGTTTTCTGAATACACTTTTCAAAATCTTAGTGATAACCGCATTACACCTACCTGCTATACTTGGGTAACCATTTCTATTGCTCAATTTATACTTAATATTGGTCATAGTGAAACATGTTTTCATCACTTGAAATCCGAATTTTATTTGCTACGTTACTAATGGCCATTTATTTCTGTAACATAAATTAGGATGTTGTGCAAGTTTGATTTGCAAATAGGTTGACTCTTGAATGCAACAAGTCAGCCCTGAGACTGGTTTGAGGAGTTGCGTTTACTGCCTAAATATTCATGAAAACCTTTGTTGGCTTTTAATATAATCTGGTTCTTCTCTAGGTAAAACTTTGTGATTGGAAGCATAAGGATTTAAAACTGGAATGGGTATTTGAGACTGTAGAGTGTATCCTCCATCCTCTTCTCACTTCTTTATATTTCAGGCTGGAGAAGTCAAAGTCAAGACCATAACATAAGGGGTTTGACCTCCCAGGATACCTAGAGGGTGGGTGACAGAGCCAGAAACTTCAGGCATTCTGATACACTTTACATCAAAGTACTATTCCTTTTTTCAAGCTGGCAAAGAGTTGACTTGTAGGACCTGTGTTTCTCTAGATGTTGACTAAAAAAAAAAAAAAGCCTTTATATAAAAGCTCTTGAAATTGTTTCTCGTACAATCAGATCAACAGAACATGAAAATTTCTTCCTGCCGGGCTTCCCAAAAATGACGTTTGCTTGAATTTTCTTCTCATTTTTCTTTTGAAAGGCCCTGTTCTTTGCACTCAGCAATAAGGACTCTTATTTGTTCTGACAGCAGTGTGCAAACATCTATCGAATCCGTATTCCCTGGGGCAGTGTGAAAAAAACCAGGGTTCTTCTCTGAAATCCATTAGCAGCGGCAGTACACATGGCATGAAGAGCAATACAGAGAAGAAAAGAAAAAGCAAGTTAGCAATTACAGCGTTAACACTGTGTAAGATGAAAAGTCTGCATTATAAAATCCTGAGTGCTGTAAACTCTACTTTTGAATCTGCTTGCGGGCTGTCTCTCCTTCAAAATGTCTTCAGTAGTAGGATTTTATATGAAAACCTTATTCAGGAGATAACAGAGTGTACAATGAACTTGAATGTTTATAGAAAAGGTGTGCAGTAGGCTAAACCCAGGCATCACGGTGCTGCACATCTTAGAATTGAAACCAGAAAATTTTTTTTATTAAAATATTTTAAAATTTACATATACTTGGGCCTCCCTGGTGGCGCAGTGGGGTAAGCAACGCACTATGAAGCAAACAGCAGCCACTGCAGCACAAGTTCGATCCCCACTGCCGGCCAGGGGGGGTACCCACATGGTGCGGCAGACCTCTCCTGTTGTGCCCGCTGCTCCCCTCAGCAGTGTACTTCTGTTGAT
>JAGFMF010011709.1:10333560-10437763 GCA_019455555.1 Galemys pyrenaicus | reverse complement strand
GAGATCTAGATCCTTGTTTAGTGCACTGATATCTTTGCTTATTTTTTGTCTCGTTGATCTGTCCCTTGGTGAGAGCGGTGTGTTGAAGTCTCCCACTACGTATGTATTTTCTTTTATGTCAGTTGAAACCAGAAATTTTTAAAGGGCTCCTGGAAGCTTATTTAGAGCTTCTAGCCCTGAATTTACAGCTGCCATGAACAGCAAGGAGAGCGGCAGGCGAGTACACAGCACCTCACACAGCACCTCACACAAGCAATCACTTACCTCGCGTAATCTCGTCAAAGTGTTTCCTGTTTGTAATTTACATTCAGAGAAGACAAATTTTTAAAAGTGAGCTAATGCCTTGCTGCCTTGAAAGGGTCACAGCTTAGTAGCTTCCAGAGCCACCCAGGTCTGCCCTGGAATCTGGGCCCCTCCCAGCTCCCTCCGCCCCAGAGTTACGGCCCAAACCCTTAGACTTCTCCACATGCCCGTGATCGTTCTCGCTGTGGGCCAGCAGGTGCGCCCACCCTGCTTCTCTGCACCCCACTGCTGAAGCTCACAGAGCTTACCGCTGTGTTCTGAGGATGCCCCCTTCCGACTCCAGGCCAGGGCAGGGCCGAGCTCCTCGACCTCGGCGTACACAGGGCCCACTGAGCATGAGCACGCCCAGGTAAAGTGGGGTGAGTAGGGAAGACGAAGCAAACAGACGAGCTCCTGGGCAGCTTATATTTTATGAGACATTTAAGTCACCATCATCATCATGGGAACTCACCAATACAGACGCCCTCGTGCTGTGTCAGTCACGGTCATGTGCACAGCGGGCCGCCTGCACGCAGGTGCTGCTGCGCTCCCACCCCAGTGCCGAAGGCGGCGCCGCGCGAGCTCGCTTGCTCTCGCGTTTTGTTTTATTCTTTGGACTTTGTTTGTCTTACCGCCTTTTCCTTCAGAATTCTCCCCCATGCCGCCATTCTGCCCGCAGCCATGTGTAGAAGTCTCCCAGGAAGCTCCCAGGGCCTGGAGCCCACGGGACGCGCTCATTTGTTCACTTGTCTGTTTTGGGGGGGGGGGCGGTGCTCGAGTCCTCAGTGGTGGGAGAGGGCGCTGGGCAACCTTGGGGGAGGAAAGTTGCCCCATCATACCTTGAGGTCCTCAGTGACGAAGGGAAAACACCTTTTCTTTAGACTCACTGAGAGCCGCACGCTGTTACCCCATGGCTGTGAGAACGCTGCTACACCGTCAGTGTGAAAATAGACGAAAATTCAAGAGCTGAGGCTCTTTACCATTTCCTGACAGCCATTCCGTTTAGTTGCCTCTTTGTGTTAATGCTGAAAAATAAAGGCACTGAACTGGTTCTGCAAAGTACAAGGAGCAAAACCTCCGCTCTGTGGTGGGCCCGCACGGTAGTTGTCAGCCAAGCGCGTTTGGCTCTTTCCTTCTGGTTGCGCTCGCTGCCACTTGCCTTCTTTGCTCTCCTTAGAGGCTGCATCACATTCTGGAATGAAGTAGTCATAGGCTTTTTTGTCATTAGCGCGCTCTTTTGCTATTTAATTTAGAGAGAATGATAAAATTAGAGATGAGTCCTTCGTGTGTCATCAGATAGACCTAGTCCACTTTGGGGAACAAAACAGAATTCCCTGGAAATAACTCCAGCTCCTGATGAGGCAGTGCTGTCCGGGGAGCGGCTTCGTGTGTGAGGTGCGTCAGGGGCCCAGGGCTGCCTCCAAATGAGTGTTTCCTACAATTAAAATTTTCCTTTTCTTAATTTCATCCCATTGCTCCTAATTATGACCCCTGTAATTAGTGTGCTAATTACACCCCCTGCATAATTTCTCTGCCTCCTTGATGTTCCCCCTTCATGTATTTTTAGCCTGCTTCCTTTATCCGCTCCTGAATTCCCTGCTCCCTGTTCCCTCCCGGGTCCAGTGGAGGCTCAAAGTGAGAGCAAGGTGACCTCAGATGCCTTTGTTGGTTGCCTCCCTGTGTGTTTTTCCTTCTCTCCTGAGACTCTCCTGCTAGGGTAAGAGAATCGTAGGCAGAGGAGCTGGAGAGCTGTAGGGGAGCGCGTCCTTCTGTGCTGCTGAGGGTGTGTGCTGATTCGGGGTGCCACATACCCTTCCCCACGATCTAGATTCGATCCCCTCAGGGCTGGAAATGGTGACTATACCCCAGCAGCAGCAGCCTCACTGTGGACTCGGAGAGGACATCTTCTTATCTTCCTGGAGGGTTGCTAAAGCAAGTCCTAAGAGGCTTCTTTTTCCCTCTTTGTCCTTCCTTCCACCTTGGTCTCTTCTGCCCAGCAGTCTGTCTGTCCACCTGCATCCGTCTGTCTGCTGGTGCTGGAGTGTGTATGGACCAGACAGCCAGGATCTGGACCCCCAGTGGCTTTGAAAGTGGAAAACCAGATCAGCCAGTCACCCTGCTTTGCCCTTCCAGAAACTGACACTGGAGTTCTCCTTACATGTGATGTTTTTGCTGCTGCCTTGATGTGTTGATTCGGTTTTTTACCCCATTATGAAGGCAAAACAAACATTTAATGCCATGTCCTAAGGAAATGGGTGGGAAGAAGGAGCAATCACCTGCAGGGGATGTGGCACCTGTCCCTGAGCTGCGGTAAGAGGCCAGTGGACCCATGTCCAGCCCCGACCCCATCCCGGCCTCCCGAACGCTTCGTACAGAGCTCTTCTCTGCGTCTTGCACAGAACACCTTTTCTGCAGAGGAGCTGGGTGTGAACAGGGGCATTTCGAAGACACCAAAGGCCTCTCTGAGATTGGGATCCACGGACCGTGCCCTGGGGGCAGAGATGAGTGGGTGTTTCTTGTTCTTGAGTTGCCTGCAGGCTAGTGAGGCGGTGGTGTAAACCGATAATTACCAACGATCACTAGTGTCGGGTGGGGTTCAGGGACCCCTGAGTGGAAAGTCTTCCCAGAGGAAGGCAGTGGCCTTGGGAGACGGCTCTCCTGGCTGTACCCCAGCTCCGCACTTCTGTGGCCCGGCCACCATCAGTCCCACCTCGGCCTCTCCGCCATGCTCCCTCTTCACTGTCACCTGCCTGGGAATGGGAGCTTTCCCTGAGAAAGAAAAACTGCCCTCTTGGCATCTTTTGGTCGTGGGTAAAGAAAAGAGAAAATGTTCCATGCTAAGCATATTGTCAAGTGCTGTGAATGTCATGAAGGAGGAAGTTTTAAAAGTGTGATTTCTTTATGTTTACAGAACGGACAGATGACTCAGATCTGTTGTACACATTCACAAGAGCTGTGTCCTAAGCTGATCCTGGTTTTGAAGTCATGTGTCTTCCTTTGCTGTGGGGAAGGGATAGAAAGTGGAGGAGGCAGCGGGGTGGGGGCGAGGAAGGAAAGAAGGAAGGAAGGAACAGGGCTTGGTTGGGGTGTATGTCATCCATGGTGCCATTACTTGACTCTGTGGCATTCGATTTCCCACATCCTTTAGCTCCTTCCCTCCTCCCCACGCCCCACCTCTCTCTCTCCTGCTCCAGCCCCCTTCAAGAGTTGACAGAGTGCTTTGGGTTTTTTTACTATGTTTTCTGTAGGCTAACTTCAGACAAGACCGTGAAAACTAAAAACAGATGTCAGAGCCGACCCGGGCCTCCCTGTGTCCAAGGCTTGACGGCTCTTGGAAGTGAGGGGCCTGCCCTCCTTGGCTCTGAGCTCTCCACGGGCCACCGCGTGCTGCGCGGCCAGGCCAACGGTGCTGCTGACGGGCCGCTAAGCCGCACCAGAGAGGAGCCCTCGGGCTCCTTCTTCCATACTGAGTGCACGCTGGGGATTCATTTTGTTAACCTGATTACAGTATGCCACCCTAAAGTGTTTATTAATGGAGCAAAAATCATTCTTGATTCTCTATCAACTCCAGGTAACAAGGAAAAATACATGTACTTAACTCCAAGGTCCCACGGCATTGTGAGATGTGTCAACTGTTGCTGAGTAAAGCCTGTGTGGGGACATGGACTGAGCCCGGGGCCTGCGGGAGGGGAGGCGGGCCAGGCCTTGCAGTGTCAGGAAGCAGGACCGCTGGTAATGGGGCGGGGGGTAGGGGAGTGGGGTGCTGCCCGCCTGCCCTCGCTTGGTAACGCCATGCTCCCCCTCACTGTGATTTGTCCCCAAAATGACATCTTCAGGGGCTCGCAGCCTTTTCTCCTTTGAGGTCTAGAATCTGTCATTTATTTTGAGAAACTTCAGAAAACAACTTACGGCGCGTCAACTCACAGCATGTGGATGTTACGATGGTGCAGTTCACACAGAATTTTGAATTAGGACGGCCTGTCTTTCACGTCAGTACAGTGCTCAGTACATTTTATGACGTGTTCAACATTTTGTTACGATTTGTGGTAGATGATTTTACCCATTGGAGACGTTCTAAGCACGGCTCAGGCCGGCTACGCTAGGGCGTGCAGTAGGTCAGCGAGACTGAAGGCGAATTTCCACTGATATTTTCAACTTCCTATGGGTGTATTGGAACGTAACCCCATTGTAAGTCAAAGACTGCCTGTATATGAGGGCTAACTTTACTGTTACTAGTCTTCCGTTCTACAGTATTGCGCTGTCTAGAACCCCAAAGTTAGAGGAGATGGGAGAGCAGGTGTCACATAAATTAAACTGTGATGCTTTTTAGGGGATTGGTTACATCTGAAGTATTGCGACTTGCCGTTGGGCTAATAGACAGTATCAGGACTTGAAATGGTGTCACAGGTCCTGTCTCACCCAAAACTGAAACGTTGCAGTATTAAAGTTGAGCAATTGTACATTTTAAAGTTCCTTTTTTAAATATTATGGTCTCTGGACTTGATTTCATAATTTGTTTCAGTTTGACAAATCGAATAAACAAACCATCCATCTTCGCTGGCACTGGCCCTCCTGAGGAGTTCTAGATGCAACAGTCACAGCTAAACGTGCTTCAAAAAGTTTAGAAATTTTCTTTGATTCCTCTAGTGCCAGTTTACATCTACGGTAGTTAAATCCCCTAGCAACAAATGAATTGTAGTATTTTAGCATTTTTTAAAATGTCCTTTCTCACCTCATGTTAACCATTTTCTGATCAAAATTGCTTTTAATAACTGTCAGGTTTTGTGAGTGGAGATGTCACAGTTCACTGAAGCTCCTGTCACATGTGACCTCCCCAGTGTTTCTCACTGTAAAATATTCTGTACTTGAATGACACCCCATGAGCATGGACACTTTGCTTTACCAGGCTGAACTCAACAACCTTAAAATAATTTACTTTTTTTGATATTTAGTTATTATTATACTTTCCCATGGACATGGGAAGTTTTGGGGGCAAGGGAGTAGAGACAGAAATGATGTGGGATAGTTTATTTCTTGGAATGCTTTTTGGCAATTTGTTTTGCACAAAAATAGCACAGAGCTGGTGGAGTGGCATACCATGGCCACCGCAGTGTGACCACCTTTCTAGAAAATTAGTAAATAACATCAAGAACAAGGTTATCTTATTCTAAAATACTTCCTTCAAAGAAACCTCTATTTTCAGCAACCATTCATTCAATGAACATTTATTAAGTTCCTGCAGCTGGCCTGGCTGACTGAGATTATGAAGATAAATAAGACAGTTCTTTCCCTTAAGGAATTCACGGTTTGGCAGGGAAGATAGCGAAGTAAACAAATGACTACAGCTCTGAGCAGATGATACTCTGAAGGCTAAGGAGGAATCACCTCTGCTTTGGGAAGTCATGGAGGAAACCTTGAAGTGGGTCCTGATTTGAGCATGGTCAGAGATGGTGAAGGCACAGACTAGCTGCGATGAAAATAGCGTGGCAAGTGAGGTGCACTGTGACTAGTTCGGGATGGGGATGGGAAATGGGATTGAGGGTGGGTAGCAGCAGGAGGCAAAGATGCTTCAGGCCAACCAGTGAAACGTCTTGTTGTCGGGCTTAAGAGTCATGCTTAGGAAACCGTGGTTTTAGAAAAATGACTGACCAGAGTCAAATGAATAGCTTAGGGAGAGACTGAGGCAGAGATATGAATAAAGAACTTTTGCAGTATTCTAAATAAGGCATGCCGGGGACTTGAATTAGGACAGCAGCAGTGAGAATGAAGAGAAGACAGTCAAGATAATTTGGGTATAGGAGCAAGTGGTGTGTGGTGTCTTGGGAACCTGGCTGGGTGGTATTTGCATCCCTCTAAAATAAGAAAACACAAGAAGGGCCCAAACTGAATTTCTCATCTTCTGATTAGCTCCTTCTAGCATGGGTCTGAATAACTGAGAATTATAGGTTTCAATTCTGACTAGTCCAAGTATCCTTTTCATGTGGTTTTCTAGTTATTCTGAAACAAAGAAGTAGAAGGTGTGCATTAGATTTTCTGCTTCTGCTTGGTAACTTAGAAGTGTTCATTCAGCCTTATCTTATAAAAATATTTTAACATGAAGTTCTCAGTTTCAGCATATTTTCAGGATTTATTGGCTTGAAATTGATATTGTATAACCACATTTCCACTGGTTGATTTTTGCCCCCTCCCCCCCAGTGGAATGCACTGGGGTTTGATTATTTTAAAACCCTCATATTTTGATATGTAATGTATTTTAGAAGTATTTTAATAAGTGGAGACAAACTAATACATATTTTTGGGTGATAACAAAGGACATGTCTAAAACAGCAGAAGGTGAACTAGAAAATGCATGTAATGTGAAAGGGTACATCTTTATAAAGTGTCAGCTCATTTGGAGGAAATAATCTGAAACTCTTTAGTCAGTTTACTTTCAAGATCTTCTTCAGAGTGTGTCGAAAGAGCCATGGAAGTGAAAGCCGACAGCAAATTGAAGATGTTGATTTGCTGTGTCAGCTAATTATGGCTGGGCTAATTTAGGCCTTTCTCTGCCCTTGGGCATGGAAGGATTCATCCCATTTAGAATTCTGGGATGAGCTCTGCTGTAGTATCTCCTCGGGTGATTTTATAGCACAAATGTTTTTTATATGTTTCGGTGTCCACTATAGGCTAGCTTCGGGGGAATTTTTGAGTAATGATATTAATATTCATAACAATACTTCTTGATTGTTTGCTATTTGCCAGGTACCCTTCTAAGAACTTTCTATACACTAACTCATTTAATCCTCATGTAGCTCCGTGAAGCAGATATGATTTTTAGCTCCGTTTTACAGCTGAGGAAACTGAGGCAAAGAAAGATTAAAGTCACTTACCTAAGAGCACCCAGCTAATAAGTAGAGATGGAACCAGGATCCAAACCCAGGCAGGCTGTTCACAGCCTGCACGAATGTCATTTCCTCTTCTTATCACTTCTCCCTGGAGAGCCTGGCTGAGTCATCACTTTCCCCAGGAGTTTTATCTTGATTCTTCACCCCACCTTCAGAGATCCTTTAAGCTATTTTTGTACTTTGTACAAAACACATATATTACCTCACTCATTGCATAGAAAGTATTTATATCTCTCAGCAGACCCACAGTCCTAGTCATCTTTGAATACACACCTAGCATTTGTGTAGGGTTTGGCAAAGAACAGGTGCTCAGTAGCTACAACTTGATTTGAGGTGGCTTGACTTGAACGTAAAGTCCTTGTCCTCAGGGAGCTTTCCATCTAACTACAAAAGCACTTTCAAGGGCATGGAACAATTGAATAATCAGTAACTTTAAACTGGAGGAGTGTGGTTTAGCCAGCAGGTGTTATGGGACTCCAAGGAAGGGAGACTGCCTGCCTGCAGGGGTCCGGTGGGGTTGGGGTGGTGTGACTTAGGTTTGGTTGGATTAGACCGGGTTGAATTGGGTTGGCTAGAACAGCTTCTCCAGGCACATATACTCTGAGAGCAATGGAATCGCTTCTTCAAGTACATGGACTCTTGGATTATAGCTGAGAGAAAAAGGGAAGGTCAGGGGGAAAAGGCAGCCACAATTTATAATTACTTCAGTTCACAACATTGAATAGATACAGATGTAAATGTACATACATATCCACTAGGTAAATCACATTATTGGACCCTTCTGTGCTAGCTATGGTTTTAGTTGAGTGGTTGCATTGTCTTAACTCAATCTGTTTGTACAATATTTTCTTTGAAAACATCGGTGTTGAATTTTGCCATTCTGTGAAGGTTACATCATCTAGGAAATCTTTAATTTGTAGTTTTTATCTGCACTTGACCTGCATCTTAGTTCTGAAGAGCTTTCTGCTGCAGTCCTAGCCAGTACCAGAGAGAATTGGAAGCTAGGATTCTGCTCCCTCAATGGCACCTTGGCCCCACCAAGCAGCTCGCCCTCATGACAGACCACCTACCTTAGGAAGAAAAGGAGATAAAACACTGGACACTCAGCGTGGATATACAACACTGGACACCCAACATGGCCATAGAGCAGACAGCAAAGCAACACACACACACACACACACACTCCTCTTAATTCCAAACCAAAGGGACCGAGCCTGCAGATACACCTCTTTTTCCACCTAGAGCTAAGACATGTCCAAGTTCACAGGTAGGTAACTGGTAGACCCAGCTGTGGGTTACCGAGTAGAAGGAACAAGTCGGGAGTTGGCACAGACATATCAGCCCACACGGTAACTCCAGAGTTTCAGACTTGGAATCGGTGAGCCGTGCACATTGGAGGGGCCCCAAGAGCTTCCGTGTACCAGCTCAGCCTTCCAAGTGTGCTGTCCTGAAGCAGTGCAAGCAAAGTGATCTCGACAGTCCAGGAAGCATTTCAAACAAGCAGCAAGTATTTGTAAAGTATTTTCTTCATTGGCTACTAACTTTCAAGAGGAAAGTACTTTTAGAAAAATATGGGCTTAATTGAAAAAGCCCATAGCAATCAACTTGTATTCCCAGCTGGCAGAGCCCCATCTAACTGGTAGCCAAATTTGGGATGCCTGAAGTCAGACAAGTGACTAATACTAGAGCTGTGTGTGGCCAGGCCCAAATGAATTTTCTGACCTCAAGACCACGTCTGGATTCTCCTTTGTAATTACCACAAGGCCTACTGTAATTGTAAAACTTATATTTACTTCCTGCCTTTGACGTGTAATTCAGGGTTTGGGGCTGCACCCTTGCTAAAGTGAAGTCTTCTCTGTTATTTGCCTAAAACCTATAAAATCATCATAGTTTGTGGGCACGTGTATGTGTGTGTGTGTGTGTGTGTTTGCATTTGTATAACCACGTCTGTTAACTATACCCTTGTAGAAAATATGCCCACTCCTACCTTGCTGGATGAAGTACTTCACCGCTCAGATGTTTATTGAACACCCACCACTACATGCCAAGGACATTTGAGACTCTAAGAAACATCAGTGAACAAGACAACAAAGCCCCTGTCTTCCGGGGGAGGGGGAGGAAAGAAGGAGGAAGGGAGACAGACCAGGAAATAGTGAGATTTGTGCTGTGTGGCGTCACAGCAGTGACGTGGGAGAGAGTGCCTGGGTGGCTTTATTAGCTTGGGACACGAGAGAAGACTCTCCAAATAGATGGCATTTCAAATGACTTCTTAAAATGACAAGGGGAAGGATAGGCAAAGATCAGGAGGATGAACATTCCAGGCAAGTTACTGTAAAGACAAGAAAGAGCTTGGCATGTTCCAGAGACAAAGCAAAGAACCCCTTTGTGCCTGGAGTGTGGCAGGGCAAGGGAGACTGGTCAGAAGTTGGCCTTGTGGAGACTCCGACGAGCAGGGGAGGTGGTGGCCTTTGAAGCTAGGACTCTATCTGGGAAGCACCTGCAGAGATGTGGGCAGAAGGCCCTAGTGGTTTGGGCTAAGATGTAATAGAAGATGAGAGAAGGGGCTAGATTTGGAAGACGGTTTTGAGCCAGCCAATTGCGGAGTGAAGGAAAAGGGGTCATCGAGAATAATTCCAGAGGTTTTGCCTTGAACATGGAGATGGATGTTGACCTAGATGGGGAAGGTTGAAGGCAGAGCAGCTCAGCTCTTCACTAACGGTCATAACTGAGGAATCACGAACCCACATCTTGGGGGTCCAGTATATACCCTCCCCAGCCTGTAACTCTACATCACTGGGGAGTAGTTGTAGCCTTCTGGACGTTCTTTGTGTAATTACTACAAGTGTTTATTTTTACCTTGCTATACAATTTTTAGGAGCTGCTTTGTTAGCAACTTCAAACATGCAGTACATTTCTCCTTCCTTTGGTCTTTAGTTTATGACCTCAAAAAAATCACATTCAAGTTATTCACTCACACTCTAGGGCCTCTCCCCTGTGGGTGCTTTGTACATTGTTTAAAAATTTTTATTGAGATATAACGGACATGGCATTTGTTTCAGGTGTACAACCTAAGGATTTGATACTTGTATCTAGAGACATGATCTCACAGGTCTAGTTAGCATCTCTCACCACACATAATTACAAAAGTATCTCCTTGTGATGAGAATCTCTTTCTGAGCAAATTTCAAATACCCAGAACTATATTATTCACTGCAGTGACCACGCTGTACACAACATCCCAGAACTTATTTTATAACTGAAAGTTTATACCTTTGACCCCACCCCACACATCCCGTTTTCTGCCCTCAGTGTTCCTTACTTGTTCCTTGTGGTCCAGGCTTCTCTCCTCAGCACATTCTGGGCTCCTTGAGCCTGGGCATGGTTGTTAGGTGTGGACATGCCCACTTGATCACAAGTTGACAGCTGGCATATACTTTTTTTTTTTTTAAAGATTGATTTATTTATGCATACAAGAGCTGGGGTACAGACCAGAGTCACGGGAGACGAGAGGATTCACCAGAGACAGAGTGGGAAGCAGAACAGGCAGATGGACTGAAATCCACTGCTGAGGGGAGCAGCGGGCGAGGCAGGAGAAGTCTGCTGCGCCATGTGGGTCCCCTCCCTGGCTGGGGATCGAACTCGCGCTGCTGTGCTGCAGATGCATCACAGTGGCGCTCAAACTGCTGTGCCACGAGGGAGGCCCCTGGCATATACTTCTAACAGCATACCTTGTTTTTTCTTTCTGATCAGCAAAACATTGTCATCTCTTTTATCGCAATTAAGCCAATTTCATCTACTTCTTTATCCTAATGCTAACACTGTCTGTTTCTCGCTTTAAAAATATTTGAACAATTGATGTCAAACATATATAAATAAAAAGAGGAAAAAAATAAAAATAAAATTTGGGGGCTTATGTTGGCTTGGGAATAACAGCTGAGTTATTTTTCATGGGTATTTTGTGAGGAAATAATGTTCCTTGAGTGCCTGGTACGGTAGCTGCTGTGTCGCACTCAGCAAACTTGAGGTGTTACCAATAAAATATAACGGGGGGGAAGGGTGTCTCCCTGAACCAACACACCGATTCTAGAATTCAGATTAACCGGGTCATGAAAACAGAGCCGTACATTGATTCATTAAATCCCTGCGTCACTTTAGATGAAGCCCATAATGTCTTTGGAGCGCAGTTGTTTCCTTGGTCAATGAGAAAATATACAGAAGTAACTGCAGTCTTAACCCTCCTCTGAGTCTCGTAAATGATGTCTAGTTTCTCTCCCATCCTCTATCAAGTTTACCAACAGAAATGCTTATCAAAAAACTTTGTCTTGGGGTTAACTACATTAGCGTAAGTGATAGTTATTGCTAGATGTGACCTGCTGATAGTCGCTGTAGATTCCCAGGACTCACATCACCTTCTATAATTATAAATTAAGGATGAGGAAATGTTCTCTGTCAAGAATTGAGCTGTTGCACATCTTTCTCTTTTTAGACTCCTGGTCTGTGGGCTGTTACTCACTGTGGCTCTTCCACAGCCTCACTTTTGTTATCATCTTCTATGATCACTGGGGTTGAAAGGCACCGCTAGCTAGCTTCTGAGTTCCCCAGTCTGCCTCCCCTGGTGGTTAGCATTGCATTTGCATTGTGCTTTCTTGCTGCTTCTACCTTTTGAAGATTAAAAATAGAAAATGAAAAGCAAAACCACCATCTTTTCACATTGGCTGAACTGTTATTCATGTAACAGTTTTTTTGGTGAATTCCATAGTGTGACATATGTACAGTCCAAATAAGCCCTGGAAGAAGTGCACAGAGAGCTACTTGTATTTTGACAATCACACACACAATCAGAAATGGGCCTGCTCCAGTCCCTAGGAGGAGACTTTGGAAAGTAAGGCAGATTTGACAGAAGGGCCCTCCACTCCTGGACCTTCCCGCTTCCCCTGGCCACTTCCCTGCGCCCAGAGTTGATAAAAGGATTCCATTAAGAACCTGACTCTGGCTCTGTGAATATTCCAGCCAGGTCCTGTGAAGCACAAAATCCTTCATCGGTCTGAGGAATATTATTTCAGAGGCTGCATCCCACATCATAACAAACACACTGAAATGTGGCAGCCTCCACTTTAAATAGAATTTTCTTACCGACTTTTTTTTGGGGAAATATTTTTACAGTTTTGTTCTGGAAATTGCTTGGGCTACAAGTAAGCAACTTGACTTATAATTGGCTGTTAACTTTTGCTGCCATTATCTTAGCATACTTGGGGATTATTAAGACTAAGTTAAAACTGAAAAACAGGGTATATATTGCTTCCAGAGAAAATATTTTTTATTACCAAACCACTAATTAGTGAAGTTAACCTGCCATTACATTTTGTAGACTCTTAACATATTTTTCTTTCAATGTTGTGGCTATCTTGTCTTAAAGACAATAAATGGTTTTCAAGGCTGCCTTCAATTTTTACAGGCCCTTGAAAAACTGCAAGATCCCAGGCACTGTATCTCACCACTGCTGGTTCAGAATGTTCTGCCAGGGAAGGAAGGGGAAGCTCTGAGGTCTTCATACTTACCTTCTTCTGGGATTGAAAGCTGATTTGGGGGAAAAGGGAGGCGGCGGGGAGGCAATTGTCTAAAGAGACAGACCACTCTAACATGTAGCTAGCAGTAGTGTGGTAAGAGACGCAGAATAATTGGGCACAGAATCCTGGGTTCCAGGCATTAGCTCCCTGGTGAGCTTGAGCGGACATTCTGTGCCTTTTCCTGCCACGGTGTACCTTCTAGACAGCCATCTGACCCCTAAGGCGGAAGCAAGGCCAAGCCATGAGTTCTAGGAGGTGACAGATGCACAGCATCAGCTGAACCTGAGAGGTGTTCCCTTCACATGTTAAAAGCAAGCAATTTTAATGCCTGTGTTGTTTTGCCAAAGTGTTAGAAGGAAGGAAAGGGAGAAAAGAAAAAGGACAGGAAGGGGAGGGAGAGGGAGGGAGGAAAGACCATACGATCAGCACTTGGAATTAAAAGCTTGATCTTCATTTTCTGTGCAAAATGACAAGTCTGAATTCTGCAGAAAGAAGGATGTGAGATAGTCCCATCATCTATTATCCATTTCCTTCAGTGAGAGACAAGTGCAACGTAATGCAAAGAATAGATTTTAGAATCAAATGAGCTGTATTCAAAGTCAGCCCTACTCCTCATTTGCTTAGCAGTTCTCCAAGTGTGGCCCAGGAACCCCTAGGGTTCTCTCAGAGCGTAATGGGATACCTGTGAGGTCAGAATGAATCTTCATAATAATGCTAGGGTGTCATTTTTCACTCTCATTTCTTGACTGACTTCTCAGTGGCTGTGTGATGTGATAGCACCACACCTTGAATGCATATGCGCAAGCATCAAAATCCAGCTGTTTTTTACTAAGCTCAGTATTAAAAACCCTCGCAGTAATGTAAAACAATACCACCCATCACTTTTTTTTTTTTCTATTCTGGAAAATATCATTTTAATGTTTTAGTGTCACTGGACTGTTGTTAAATGAATTAATAAATTCATGCTTCTAAAGTTCCTCATTCCTGAGATCTAATATGACAAATATTTATAAATAGAACTCACATTTTAAAAACTCATTGGAATCCTCAAGATCTCAGAAGATAAGAAGATTCTAAAACCAAAAAGTTTGAGAACCCCTGCACTACCTAGCAGCAATCATTATATTTGTTGACTGTTTCCTTGTGCCAGAAGCTGTGCAAGGCAGGCCACATTCTTCATCTCTTTTAATTTTTTCAAACCAAACCATAAAGTAGAGGCCTAAGAAAAAGTCCTTGCAGCCCCAACTGTCTCAGAGCTGGAAGTGAAAGAGATACCCATGTCCTCCTGCTCCCTAAGACACACTCTGGATTACTGATTACGCACAAATTAATTCTCCATGATTTTGAAAGGGTATTTTTGTGTCTCTGAATCAATTTCCTTATCAAAAATGGAACAGAACCCTCTCTGCCTGCAGGATTCTTTCAAGAGCGAGAGAGCTAATAATATGCATGGAAATATTAGCATAGCGGCTAACACCAAATAGGCCCTGAAAAACGCGTAATCTCCTTCCTTCCATCCCTTCCTGACCTCAGCATAATGTCTGACAACCAGGCTCTCAGCAGCTTCCTTTTTTTTTTTCTCTAGATGGTCTTCAAGCAGACAGAGAAGCTGATGGAACAGAAGGAGTTGATGAAGATATGATAGTGACCCAGAGTCAGACCAACTTCATCTGCCCCATTACCCAGGTACTGTCTCCTCCTTCCCCTGAAAGAAGAGGGAATTCACTGCACAGAGGCAAAAAAAGTTCCCTGTGTTTCCTGACTTGATTCACTTCCGGAATTAAGGAGTGGGGGAAATGAGGGTCAAAGAGAACGGAAGTGGACATTCTCAGGCAGGGTTTTTCAGGCAGGCCCTCAGGAGCTAAGAAGAAATTCATGGCCCACAGGCCAAGTAACATTGTTGCCACTGGTTTCCCTGCATTTCTTGTGTGGTCCCTGCCCTAGTAACTATCAAAGCCATGACATAGGGAGGTTAGGTAGAGGACTAGGGGAAACAGCCAAATAACTCTGGCTCCGAGAAGTTACTGGAAGTTGATCATTATCTTTCCTGAACAGCCTAATCTTTCCTTAATTGCAGCTGGAAATGAAGAAGCCTGTGAAAAATAAAGTCTGTGGCCACACCTATGAAGAGGAAGCCATTGTTCGCATGATTGAGTCCAAGCACAAGCGGAAGAAAAAGGCCTGGTGAGTAGATGCAGGAAGGGAAGTGGGGCCTTCCTAGTAAGGGGCGTTAGTCAGAAGCCTGAGTTCATGCTGGAGGAAGAGCTTAATGTCTGCCTTCAAGTACATTCACCTCCTGACTGGCATGAACATGGAAACTGGCCTTCTGCAGACACAATGCATGAGGGGAAAATTAGTAATCTCTTCAGGAAGAGGCTGAGGGAGTATCCGTTACACCTTCAAAACAGGAGCAAAAGAATTGGATTAAATTTTAGTCATTAGATAACAGGAATGTCTGTGAATCTGTACTACAGCCTGAAAGATGATGAACTGGGAAGCACTCTTCCCTTTCTCTACATCCACTTACCCGAGCAAGAAGGGATGATCAATTTTTTGTGTCCTGTAGTACAGACAATTTGTTTAAAAATATATATTATTAAATCAACCTTCTAAGATAAGAGTTTGCATCCGGTAGTCTTGATTATCTAAATTTAACTGTTAGGAAACACCTGTTATATCCTTAATTACTTAAACAACATCCCAAAAGATTGAAGTAAATCCGGGGATAATTGATCAATGAGATTTCTTTATAATTGGAATGTTGAGAGATTCTTTCTTTTGCACATTTCCCCACTTTCCCCTCTCCAGGACCATGGACAAGTGTAGCTCGTGCTGCAATAACATAGACTCTTGGCTTGGCCGACTTTGGCTCAGTTTGGCCTTTCTTGTGCTCTTATCTCAGCTTTGCTGAAGGAATGGAATTGCAAGTGTGACCAGTTTTCAGTGGACTTCTGATAACACTCCCTTTGATGTGTGGTTTGCTTCCATATAACCCAGAAATTTACTGGTCCAGACCTAGAATTGGAATTCCCCACCACTCCACCTGAGTGTGTGACTTAGAGATGGGGTATTTGAGACTCTAGATACCTTGATGGTC
Organism: Galemys pyrenaicus; assembly: GCA_019455555.1. Taxonomy (NCBI): domain Eukaryota; kingdom Metazoa; phylum Chordata; class Mammalia; order Eulipotyphla; family Talpidae; genus Galemys; species Galemys pyrenaicus. The sequence continues at coordinate 10,421,933 of JAGFMF010011709.1, read as the reverse complement.
ATTCAGTCAAGTAATTTACTCTATTCATTCTAGAAGAATGACTGATTTGCTGCAAGCTTAAGATTGTCTGAGAGCGTTTTTATCTCTTTAGAGTTTCCAACTTAGAAATGAGATGTCATATTTCCCTAGTGCACCTGCCTTTTTCCCCTGTGAATTTAATTTACTTTGTTTCTGGACTTCTAAGCCTTCCCTCTTTTCTAAACCTTATCTGTGTTTATTCTCTGAAAAACAAATGTATAATTTGTTAACATGATTGTTAAGAAGAGATTTTTCCCAAATAGTTTTCCAGCTATTCTGTCTTAAAGCGTATGATAGTCTCCTAGAGTCGGAGTTGAAAGGCTGATCCCCGCTACGAAGCACATTTCTCACACGTCCCAAGATGGGTATGAGCGACTTCCAGAACAGACTCACATTTAAATGGCTCTTTTTTATTACATGCTTTGATGTTCTAATGTCCTTTGCCTTTTTTGAATCATATGTGATATTTGAAAGCACTTGAGTAACATTTGCCATTTAGAAAAGTTTTTTCTGCCATAACTTGGATGTAAATTCTGTAAATTTTCATAGCATAATTATAACAGTGAAGTCCACGGAAGTTGCAGACAAGGTAGGGCCTTGAAAAATGAGAAAGATTTCAGACGATGGTAGAGAAGTTTCTTTCCTGCCAGTTCACAGATTGTTCTTTCTGCCTGGTGTGTGGTCGCTACAGTTGCAGTTTCTGTGTTAGAGGCGGGAGGAAGGATAGCATGGCAAGATAGCAATGGGAGGGTGCGTGCATATTCGCTAGAGGGTGCTTTAAGTGTTATCAATTTCCTCTAATGTGAATTCATAGGATCCTTGTCCTTGCCTAATTAGAATGTTTGAAACCTGCAAAAGATGTATACAAGGTACCTGACATGTGAGACCCAGTGCACAGTGGGTTTTGCTAGCATTTTTAGATGAGGAATCTTTGCCTGGTTTTTTGTGGGAGTGAGCGGACCAACCTGGACTTAGAAAAACAGACCAATAGCAGTTCAATTAAAAAGCATGGGATAGAAATGATAATCTGGATGTTTTTACAGTAGATTAAATTATAGAGAATGAGACTGTGCATTGACACAAGGGTCACAGGTAGAGGGGAATGAGAATGAGCTTAATTATAGAAGTATAACTGGCAGAATCTGGAACCTCAGTGTTGAAGGGAAGAGCTGAAGGATGGCTAACATTTCCCAACTGGGGATCTAGAAGGATGGCAATGCCATAGGCCAACAGAGGGCATATGAGAGGCACACCTTTAGGAAGGCACAGTTTGGGTCATGCCAAGTTTGAGATCCTACGGCACAGCCGTTGAGAACTACAGAGGAAACTTGGAATATGTGGGGGTTTTGAACTCAGCAGATATCTCTGAGCCTGAGATGTCGATTGTGAGCTCATCAGTACAGAGTTGAGGCTGCTCATCTGCCAGCACAGGTCCAGCTCTGGGTTGAATGGGATGACCACCCGGAAGTCAGCAGCAGGACCCAGCCTGGCTGGTGGGAGCCAGTGGCGGGGGTGGGGTAGGGGTCGGAGAAGAGGGTACAGGGCCTTGAAGACACGGTGCCTTTGGCAAGGGATTAGAATTTGGGGCCCAGTCCAGCAGTTCCTGAGTAAGCAAGTCGTGTCACTTCCCATGAGGCATGTTAGGGCAATGAGCAGTTCTGGCTTCCCTTTGTTTAGAAGTATCTGTGACACATGAGACTTGAGACATCTCAATTCTTCCTCCTAGATTGTTCTAATTATATTGTGTTAGATGGAGTTCCAGAGACACTGTGAGTGGGCACTTCAGCCCCTGAGAAGACCTCCCTCTACCAACTTGAGTCAGAGGAAAATTGTTGACGTCTTAGCTCTAACTAACTCTAGTGGTTAGAATAATTTCCTAAAATATCTCTTAATATCAAACTATTTATTATCTTACTAATAAAGCTGTGTTGTGACTTCATATTAGCAAGTTATTCCCAGTTGTCCAAGTCATTTCTTTGTTGTCGGAGCACAGGAACTATATTTAACAAGCGGTGGCATTCAGGAGCATGTGGGATAAAATTAAATCGCGTGGAGACATGTCACTGAGTGACAGCCTGCACTGCCCAGGGCCTCATGCTCTATCAGCCACTGACTTGATCTTAGACCCTCAGTTTCTTCATCTGTAAAACGGAAATGACAACATGACCCAGGATCAGAAGCAGTGGGGAATTCTGACTTAGGTCTGGCATGGAAGAGCAGCCCACTTAGGAGAAAGTTCCTGTGGACTACAGAGCGCTAAAGAATGGCAGGCGAAGAAGCTTACCTCATGCTTCGTGACACATTCATTTAGACTCTGAGGATATAGGAAGAGTCACTCTCTGTATTTAGGTGTGATGGGAATCCCTCCCACTCATTTCCTGGGGTATCTATAGACCTTTCTTGTGGATTGACATTCTTGCTGTGCAGATCCAGGAATTCTGAGACTCCGAGTCTTGTCCTTTTGAGGTGATACTGAGGTCCACGTTTCCCCACAGCCTCTGGTACCCCAAAAGCCCCATGTCCCTTTGTTCAGCAGTGCTTTCCCACGGCTGCAGTGGAATGTTCTGACCTGTCTGTGACCTACATTCAGGACCCAGCCTCTCCTTGGAGGCTGTAGGTCTGACTCCCTTGACTCCCTGCAGGGCAGTGACGTGGGCGTTTGAGATTGGGGATGGCCACACCTATCTTGCTCACCAGGATGTAGTGGGGATTAATGCCCTGATGCTTATAGAGAGTGTAGTTTCTCCAGAAGAGGCGTGACCCTTTTCTTACCCTTTTAGCTTAAAAACTTATGTTAGTTCCTTTGAGATGGGGTGAAATACAACCCCCATCCCCCAGCTCCTGCATCATCCTGTCCCGCAGGAACCACCTTCTCTGAGCCTCATCCATATAGGGCATGGCTGAGGCCCATGGCCCAGCAGCATTGTCAGTGGGCTGGCTTTTTTCCAGAATCTTCTTGGGAGGAGAAGCCATGGACTAGAGCAGGAACTACACATTGTGACACCTGAGTGGTAATCACTTGGGGGCACTGCCCGTGCTCACAGCGGCCCCCTGCTCCACCACCCTCTCTGTAGAGGAAGAAACAGGCTTGTCGCTCGCCCAGTGTCACAACCAAGAGGCATTTGAGTGCAGGCATATTTTACTCTGGAGCCTGTATTTGTGTCATCAGGGCATCTGGTTCCCCTTAGGAGACTTTCTGGTAAGTGCCTCTGTGCCCAGACAAGTCACCCCCTGAGTGAGCTCAGCCCTCCTAGTTCCACTCAGCTGCTCTGCCACTGAGCCATGTGGTGCATCCCTCAGACATTCTCAGAGCGCTCTTGTTCACAGACCGAACCCACTGATGTCATCAGGAAGTCCTCCCACCTCACTCTCCACTTCCCCATCCACAGCTTATTCACTGTCTGGCCATCGGTGTGAAAGACTGTTCTGTGGAGTGGGGAGACAAGGCTGCGCTCAGAGGGCTGTTCGCTGATGAATACTCAGTGAGGGGCCGCCAGCACCTGTCGACCCAGCAACTGACTTCCGAGGGGCATTTCCAAGTCACGGAAGTTGAAGTGATGGGAGGTGCCCTTCTGAAATCAAGCAGGAGTCTCTCCTTCCAGAACTGATTTGCTTACTATAAGCTATTTGCTCTCGTGCTTAAAGCATTTACTTTGAGACCGTGGGGTGCTTTAAACCCGTGTCAAACAACCCTCCGGCACCTCCAGCCCTTGCTCTGAGGCAAAGCCAAGTCGTCAGCATGAGGCAGACCTGACCCACACGGCCCCGGCCCGTCATCTGGCCGCCTTTTTAGAACCACGTTTTCGCACGTGTGCTGACCACCTGATAGGGACGTTTCAGTGTTTTAAAAACAAATCTTGTCATCCAGCATAGTAGTCGTTGCTTCGATGCATGCCCCTCTAAGATCAAGATGCCGTGGACCAGAACCAGGGCCGAGAGAGTTTCTCTCGGGCTGGACTGTTGAACTGCTCCCTGCTGGACAAGCCAGAGCTCTCGATCAACTTTCTTTCCCTCCTGCTTTACCTCTTTTGTCTTGCAGTGGTTATTTTTGATCTTGTCTTGTATTTGTTCTGTTTGACCTTAATATAACTCTGCTTTTTGAGAGTTGTCTCGGATCACTGGGCCAAAGCTGTGTGTGGGCAGGAACCTATATTTGTATTTCACAGCTGGGTGCTCAGAACCCAGCACAGGGCCGCTCCCACGAGGGGTCGAGTGACTGCATGAACGCACGCACGCCCGTCGGATGCGTCAGGATGTAGGAGGTCAGCGACTTTGAGAAGCAATTAGAAGAGTGATGCTCAGAGACAAATGGTTTCCCAGAAGACAGGGCAGGAAATGGACAAGATGGAGTGTGTGGGGCCTGCAACCCTGTGAAACCGGGCTCTCTGTCTTTGCTGAAGCCACAGAGGCTCAGAAGGGTGAAGCGAGTTGCCTGAGATCCATAGCCAGCAAACAGAGGGTGGCAGACTCAGGCCCAGGCCAGCTTGACTCCTGGCTACGGTGCACTGCTCTGCCAGGACAAGCCCACGGCTCTGTGACCCATCCCGCCCGTGCCTTGAGGAAGACCATGTTTAGCAGCCCTGGCTTTGAGTTCCCTTGTGGGGGTGACTCACCCACCTATTTCTTCAGGCACTGCTTTACTCCTGAGTCCCCACTGCTCCATCCCTAATGGGCATCTCAGAGGGCAAAGGCTCCAACTGGGACTCTTAATTCCACCCCAACCTGGTTTCCCAGTCGTGTCCCATTCATGTGGGGCCCGTCACCCGGGCCCAACACTGAATGCAGCTCATTCTTCTCTTCCTTTTCCTCCCACCCCTGACCTGCCAGCGAGTCCTGCAGGCTCTGCTCCAGAGCTGTCCTGAAGCTGGCCGCTGCTGCCCACCCCACCAAGCTGTACTCTCTTTTCTAGACTACTCAGGACCCCCCAACTTTCCCTGCGTGGACTCTGCCCTGAGCATCCACAAAGCCCCACCACTGTCACGTTTCCTAAGTGCAAACCAAACAGCATCCCTGCCCTGTGTCAACCCCTCCAGAGTTTTCATATTTACAGTAAGATCCCAAGCCACGCTCGCCTGCAGCCTCTTCTTCGTGACCCCTCCTGGCGCCTCAGCCATGCTGACCTTGCTTTTCCTCAGGACACCCTGCCTCAGCCTGGGCCACATGGCCAAGTGTGTCACCCCCTCCACAAGCCTGCCCTCCTCCCACTAGGAAAGCCTCACCACCCCGGGCTCTCCCCTCTGACCCGGCCTCCTTGCCTTCATGGAACTCCCAAACTTTCAGCTCCAGTTTCTCCGGTGGTGACTTAGTGATTATCGGCGGCGCCTTGAAGCATGAGGGCTCGGAGTGGGCCCAGCACCAGGACAGGGCCTGCTTGGGGGGGACCTCAGAGAACAAATGAGCATGTGCCCATCCACCCTGCTATTTCGCGTGAGCGTCTTTTTGACTTATCTTCCTCCATTAAACACTTGCACAGGACGGACGTTTATAATGCAGGCCTGAAAGTGAAGAGGTGGCCTGACTTGATTTTCTTTCCCCCTTACAGCTGCCCTAAAATTGGCTGTAGCCACACAGATGTGCGAATGTCTGACCTCATCCTGGACGAAGCTCTTCGAAGGGCGATTGAGAGCCACAAGAAGAAGTACCGCCAAGCAGAGTAGGACGAGGCCTCCTGCTGCAGGGGCATGCACAGCCTACCTCCTACCCCGGCCACTGTAGCGAGCTCCTCCTAGCAGCTCCTGGCTGCCTAGCATACTTTGGGGTGAGCCTCGAGGGTTTTAAGCATAATGGAAAGCATTTTTCTAGGTTCCAACAAAATTTCAAGCAGATTATATTGTTTATTTTTAAGCGTTCTATAACTTTAAATAAAACTTTGACGCTCCACAGTGCGTGCTACCTGTGCCTCGGCCCAGCGTTCCAGCGGTGAGGCTTCTCTGATTCTATGACTTCAAACTGTTTTCTCTTAAGGTTTTAACTAAACAATATCTTTCGGGGGTTGTTTGAAGTGGAAGCCTATAGAAACACCCCAATTGCTAGCATTTTCTATCAGGATAATAGTAACGTAAATAATATATAGCTGTAAAGCAATACTAGTCAACTGACCTACATTTATTCTGAATATTGACCGTTCCAAAAATGTAAATGCTTTTGTATGCTACCTTGACTAGCACAAAATGTGCTAGTAAGTGACTTCTGGGCGCATAATGGAAACTCCTGCAGCCTTGTTCCGGCTGCCTTGCTTGGTGCCTCTCTGCAGGTGGCTTCAGCCCCCGGGCTCTGGGTCTTCAGCCATGAAATAAAGATGTTGAGCAAATGCTGTCTGCTGTCCCTTCAGTCCTGAAAGTTTAAAAGTAGATATAAAGTGGAAAAGCACAGGACCTTTACATGGACAATCTTTGATTCTATTCTACTTGCATGAAGAGTACTAATCTATTAATAGTCTCCACAGCACCCTTCTCAACTAGCACATTTAATGAAAAGGAGCAGAGCATGTTCTAACTCTACTGGGGAACCAAGAATAGCTAATAATGGCAAACATTTATTAAGCACTTACTGTGTACCAGGTACTATTCCAAGTGTTTTCCTTATATGTTAATGTCTGTCATTTTCACAGCCTGATGAGAGAGGTATAGTTACTGCTTCCACTGAACAGAGAAGTAAAATGGGGCTCAGAGAAGTGACATAACCTTAGAACCATCAAGGCTGACCTGGGACAGGAACTTCCGGAGCCTCCTCCAGTGCCTGGCTTTGTAATGCCCCTCTCTCCTGCTCCCTGTAGATGCACCTCAAATCTAGAAATGCATCCCAAACATAAAATAGTTTTTTAAATTAAATAAAATAAAAATAAACTCCAGGCAGGTCCATGTTTTTTATGATTTTGAAATTATTTAAAATGAAAAGAAAATGGTTGCAGAAAATAAACACTGAAAAAAATTAGGGAAAGGACTGAAATGCTACTGAATAGGATGCTGTGGAATTTCAAGGAATAAAGAGGAAAGTGGGGTAGTCTTTCTTGTAGGTAACATGACAGTGAGAGCTGACTAAAAACTGTCAAAGTCCATAGTTAAACATGAATCCTTTTGTAAAGTCTGTGTGTGTGTGTGTGTGTGTGTGTGTTCAAAATGAAGTTCACTAAAATACAGGACATAACAGAATTTGACACCTAATAGTGAAGGCCATAAATAATGAAGACTAAAAGCAAAGTCTAAAAAATTAATTTTGAAGATATCTTCATGGAATTCAGAAAGTAATATGACACTCAGTTGACCACAAGCTAAGTGATTTCGAATTCCTTGAGATGCTTTATCCAAATCAGACTTACTGAGGAAATGATTATGTCTAAGCCAGAACAAACATCTTTTTCAGGGAATGTGGGTTTTTTGTTGGTGGTTTTTTTTGTGTGTGTGAGTGAAATACTTTGTTTCCTAACAGAGACAAGCATAAAGTCCTTGTCCAAGATTCAATTTGCATTCCCCCAATTCTCTTCAAGGAGAATTCTAGAATACTGGTGTGAATACAAGTATCAGGAAAATGCAGAGGTGTAGTGTTTGTATCCTGTGAGGTGTTTTTCCTTCCTTAGTCTTTAGAAACGACATTTCACAAATTTGTCTAGCCAACTAAAGAATGTGGTGGTTCATATGAAATTTATTTTCATTTTTGAAAGTTTACCGTTTGGTGTCATTTTCAATCTGATATATTTGTTAAATGTGCCACAGGACTTTTCCCCAAAAGTGAAGCCATTTCTGCTAATGAAATCATGTTTATCTTGCCCAGTAATATGATAACCGAAAGAGAGCAGTTCTGGTCAAAGAAGTGGCCACCCCTCTCCTAGCTGAGATCACCCCAAGGCCCTGTGAGTGGCATTTGAAAACCACAGTAGACATTGTAGCTACCTCATTTTTTTACAGATATGGCTGGTTTAAGACTTGGACGATTGTGTGAGTGTGGTATTTTTTTTAAAATGCTAGTTCCTTTAAGAAACTTTAAATTGAGGATGTTAAAACATTACCCAACTCCAAAAGAGGAGATAACTTATCTCCCACCTGACACAGACCTTCAAATTTGGCTTGTCCCTCTTGAAGCAGCTCCTACAGCGCGTGCTGCTTCCTGCCAAACACCTCAGACTGAAGTTTAATGTGATGGGAAAGAAGTCACAGGACCATTAGACACCCAGACTCCCCGGAACTGAGCCTGCCTATGCACCACACTCAGGGTAAGCACCTTCAGGTTTTACCCTAAGTTAACCCTCCGTACAACTCTAGAAGGTGATTGTTACTGCCCCATTTTACAGATGAGAAAAAAAAAGGCTTCAGAGTCATCAAGTCATTTGCCTGAGGTCACTCGCTTGGGCACAGAACAGCCCTTAATGGAAGGGAACAGTGAGTACAGAGGCAGCCATCTGACCTACAAGGCTTTCTGCCCCAGGGTCACAGACGGCACCTAAATGCACTTCTCTCCTACCTTCCTATTCCTATGACTGAGACCACCCTGTCCCAGGCTTTCAAATCCATTCACTGTGCCTTCAGCCTAGTGCAGAGCTTCTCTCTTCCTTAGTTCCCTCTACAAAGGCCCCACCATGGCCAGGCTACTCTTCTTGCTTCAGTTACATGTCTTATTCATCAGCTTCCCAGCTTTTCCCAGATGAACCTGTTAGGACACCAATTAGGTACTGTCCCATCCTACTTCCTATTGAATGCAGCCCTCAGTCCTAACCAGCCTCACTCCTATCTCCCAACAGTCCAGTTCACCTGTCTTTATGGCAGGGTGTCTTCTGGGAGGGAAGCTACAGATGACCTTGGGCAAAACACTTCACAGCTCCAGGCCTCAGATTTTTCATGTAAACAGAAAAATTTGGACTTCTCCCAAAGTTTCTTTAGACTCTTAGATGCCACGGCATATTTCCATGAATAAGTCCTATGGGGCATCTTTGTCCCCTATGAAAGAGAAAATAAGATGATATTTGATCAAATGTGTGGACTGCATTTTCAGCTCTTCAAAAAATACTTTTAAAGACCCACTTGTATGCCGCATTTTGTGTTACTCTCTATAGGGTTTCTTGACTAGTTAGGGCAGACAAATGTGCAAGTAAATAAATGACATCAAAATGCTTTGTATATGGGACAGTAGCACAAAGAAAAGAAGTACAGGAAAATTACTGAGTAGACTAAATTTGTTTTAATCAATCAGCAACAGATTAAAAACTTGTTAACAAACACTAAAATAAAAGTGAGTCTGTGGCACCTTCTGATTGGGAATGGGTGGGCTAGCTAAGTGGGAGTGTGCCAAACTATGTGGGAAACCTGCCCCCTACCTCATGGCAGACTTTGTGGAGGAAGGTAGCTATTCTGAAAAGAAGGCAGTTAAAGCCAGAACAATCCAAATCCTCAGACATTGCTGTGGCAGTGCAATACATCTGGAAAAGTTTCACTCTTTAAAAACACATTCAACATAAATGGACTACAGCCCAGCAATTCCGCTCCTAGGTGCCTACCCAAAAGAAGTGAAAGCATATGTTTACACAAAGACTATGAATGTTCATAGTAGCGTGCTTTATAACATTAAAAAGGGGGAAACAATCCAATGTCCACTGGCAACTGGATAATAAAAGCGGTGAATCTCTGCATGTCATACTTGGCAATGAAAAGGAATGAAGCATATACTAATGTGTGCTATAGGCTGGCTGACCTATGCTCAGGAAAGAAGCCAATTACAAACATCACGTATGAGTCCACTTAAATGACATGTCCTGAGAAGACAAGTGTGTAGGGATGGAGAGAAGATTAGTTGTGGTGGGGCGTGAGCATGACTGACAAGAGATCACTTTAGGGATGAAGGACACGGACGGGGATGAAGGACATGGACGGGGGTGAAGATTTACTAAAAGTCATTGTGTCCACTTCAAACAGGTGAATTTTCTGATCTACCAGTGTGATATAAGCAAGATGGAGGGACAGAGATTTAAGGATGGGGAGGGAAGACCTCCCCCAGAAATCACTAGATATGATATGCAGCCATTGGTGCTGCAGATTCAGCCAGTAACCGATTCTCTACCCATCTCCTTAGAAGACTCTTCTAAGAAGAGTTTTTGAATCTTAATCTTCAAGATTAGGATGAAGTAATAAGAATGCTACTCAAGACTACAAACATCCAGGATTAAAAGAAGCAATCATTTGAAAACCTGGGAAGGGTTTTTTAACAAGAGGATCACATTGCTTAATGATTGATCCCCACAAAGAACTTAATTTTTCTTAACTTTCTTGACCTCCCAGCTCATGTCCATTGGATACAGCAGTCATAGTTCTAACTAGTTGCTTTTATGTTTGAAGAGCATAATCGAGTGACAGCCCCGACACTTCTTTTCTCTGTTCATGCCACTGTTGGGAAGGACAAAATTCAGTCCCTAAGAGGAGCTTGCACTGATTGTGTGGATGGCAGAATGACCCAAACTTATAGCCAGATCATCAAAACTCACAACCATAGAAAGGAAACTTCAGTGGGTATTTTTTTAATGGAAAAAAAATAAAGAATTGCTCTGAAAATAAAAACAAAAAGTAAAAGCAAATACAATTATGAAAGGAGGCAACCCAAGAACCATTCTTTGTCATCAGCGGACTACCAAGTGGAAGGGCGGGGCCAGTAAGAGGGAGCTGGGCTGTAGACCATGCAGGCCGGGTGGTGGTGCAGAATCCGGGACCCTCTGGCCCCCCGGCTGAGCTAGTTCCGATCGCCAGTTCACAAAGATTGTAGAGACACTGATTAGTCCAGAGAAGAGCAAAAACAAAGCCAAGGATGATGAAACAAGGAGCTTTGCTGACAGGAATTGGGGATGTTTCTACCCACAGGGGAAAAATTGAGATGTCTGTTTCATATGAAATATGGACTATGTGAGGAATATGCTAGAAGGCAATTAACAATAAGTGCCATGAGAAGGCTTAACGATGAAAGGCTCTTTGAAATGCGGGGGGAGAAAATGACTGTTAGAGTCTTAACACAAGGCTCTTATCCAGGAGTCAGTGAACTCAGGGGCGTGGGTAAAATTCAGAACGTTTCTGAATTAGTATGGGGCAAATAATTACATCCCTACTTTTACTAACCTCTAATTGGAACATAGCATTTCCTGCAATTATGCAGGTAGACAACAAGGCCCAGTGGAATTAGTACCTGTGAATTCATCACCAATAAGAATTACAAATATTTTCGTGCCCCATTCCTGTTACCGTAAAGATAAATTGACACTCTTTTTTTTAAATACAGAACATAGTTCACTTCAGGCACTGGATCTGCCCTCTCACCTATAACTAAAAATGTGGACTGCATAGAGGACATGGTCGCTTTTAGGTCCTGGACACCAGAACCTTGGGCACCACCTTTGCCTCCTGCCTGCTGCAGCGTGTCCAGGCCTCTAAACAGAGGGGCCTGGCCCAACTATCCAAGTCCAGGGGACCGTGTTTAGCTGCCCAAAGACAAGCAGCTGGAATTTGCAGAGCAGAGAGCCGAAAGGGGTGAGCTGCTGCACAGAGGTCCGGCTCTGGGGACGGGCAGAGGTGACCCTGGAGACTTCTGCTGAGTCATCATCAGCTTGTGCCCGAGAGGAAACTACCTGGGTCTGGGAAAGAACCTCCCAGAGACTCCTCAGGAACAAAACCCAAGAATGTCCCTCCTCCCCCAAGTGAGGGCAGGGCAGAGTTATCTCTGAACTAAAAAGGACTCGCTCATTCTGCTGACTGCAAAGCCAGCTTCAAAGGCAAGGGTGAGCAAACTGTTGTGTGAAGGGCCCAACTACGTGTATTCTCGGTGTTGAGGGTCTTGTGGCTTTTGTTGCGAATACTCAGCTCTGCCCCGAAGACAGTCAGGGGCAGTATGTCAGGAATGACCGTCGCCGTGTACTGGGAACACTTTACTTAGAGACAATGTAGCTTTGATTTAATGTGATTTTCACCTGCCAAAAATACTACTTTCTTGATTTTGTCAACCATTTAAAAATGTAAAACGCCTTCTCAGTTCCTGAACCATTGCAGAGGGTCCCAGATTTAGAATGCTGGGCTATGTGTCGTTTGCGGATCATAAAGTTTGAACTGTTTCTAATTGCTTGTGTCCCAGAACAAGCCTTAAAAGTATTTTAAAAGAATCAAAACCAAAAACAGTCGTAGCATCCAACCATGCCAACCATGTCCCCCACCCTACCTCATGAGGGTGAGCAGGCACGTGACGCTCAAACACGTAAGGCAGGTGGGCTCCAGAGGCACACGTGGACAGAGACACCAGGAGACACACAGAGAGGCATATGGGAAAAGTTTGAGTGGGCAGACCGAGGGGCACCCAGGACTCCCAAACCTGCCTGTTCTAAACGGGGTCTGCCATCCCATCCCCTGAATAAACACAAAGCATCTCCTAGTGTCCAAGGACTTCAATAAGAGCTTCTAGTGAGCTGGAAAGAGAAAGATGATAGTTTTGCAATGAAACACCAAAGTTATGCATCCCCTGTGGACGCTTACCATAAGTCTAAGGTACTTGTGGGGCTTGGGGGGCACCGTAGGAAAGGGGAAGAAGGGGCCAGGCAAGTCTGGAAGAAAAAATGCAAAATCAAAATACAAATCACGATTATATTACGTTACCTTGTATTGTCATGTCACATCATGCCATCATATGTTACATACATTAGAGCCAAAGCTATTTGAACACCACATTCTGAAGTAAAAAACCCCAAAGAATTGTATTTCTTTCTTGTTTCTTTTATTAAAAAAAAATGTGGTGATACCCCACTTCACCCCAGTTCTGTCCCTCACTCCCTCCCTGCCATTTCAGGTGAAGTCTCAAATTTAAACAAACCCAAACAAAACTACCACAGACCCCCCTTTCCTTGAGCATCACACTCGTCGGAATCTTGCAAATAGACAGATGTGGTTTCTGAGTTTCTCTAACAGTCCCTCTGAGGATCCAGGCTCAGTTGCCGTTTTGGGGATATGGGTTTTTCAAGACAGTGGTGTTCCCCAGACTTCAGTTGTCCAAGCTCCTCTATCACACGGATGTATTACTTGCTTAGCTTTAAATTCATTTTAAAACATTGAGCTTGTCCTAGGGAACGGTCTGCCTGAAACCACAGGTTTGATGAGCTGAGTGTATTCTATAACATTAACGTGAATAAAAGAATATTAACTAGTAAAATAAAAGAAATAAGTATCCTTGAAGCACCTGTGATCACTCTGGAACATCTTGCACAGAGTAGGACTGGGGGGTCCCACCAGTGCCCCCAAATCTGTCCACACTCACTAGGAACCTCCCTGCACTCCCACAGAATGGAAATAAAGTCCCTTTAGAGCGTGACACTTAGCTCAAGGCTTTGGCCATTCATCATCGACATACCTGCCTGCCCAGTGGCCGGCATTTCATGGATTGGGCCACGCAGAAGGGCTTGTGCTAAACCAGGGAACTGTGAGCTTCAGAGAAGTGCCAGCCAGAGCACAGGGCTTTCTGGACCTCTTGGGGTGCCCAGCCTGGCCCCCGCCCCCAGCGCTCAGCCAAGCAGTCCTGCTTCACCCCCACCCCGCCCCAGCAGCGCTAATCCTGCCCATCTGCTTCCTGGAGGCAGGTGACACCCCTGCCAGCCTAGGCACTTCTTAAGGAGAAGCCAGCCGTTGGCACCCTGGAGTGCTTGCTAATCAGTTTTTCCTATGGGTCTGTGTTTGCCTTTGAGGCAATGCCCTGCATCTCACCACGTGTCAGAGGTGACTGCTTAATGGCAGAAAAGAAAACAAGCCTCACGCAGCATGGAGCGAAAGGTGAGGTGGCAGCTGGCTGATGGCCTGTGACTCACAGCGGAGACACTGAGTCCCAGGCATGAAGGAGGCTGCCCCAGGGGCCTGTCAAGTCCCTCCGAGACCCCCCTGGCTGTTCCCAAGCCCTAGGGATTGCAACACTTTTTAAGCTAACCTCAGCTCTGCAGCGCAGGCACTGGGGAGGTTTAGGGCAGTCAAGCGTTTAGGCGCTTTTCCCAGAACAGCTGGGCAGGTCAGAAGACACAAGTTCCAATTTCACTCTCTCACCAGCTCAGTGACCTGCGGTGACTCCTGTCACTGGGCGCCCCTGAGTGACTTCACCTGTGAGAGGAGCTGAGACCCCCTTGCTCTGCCCGCCTCGTGGAGCCGTCGGGCTCAGGGGGACGTGACAAGCAGAAGGAATTGAGTGGCGGAAGCCTGGCTGGACCCCGGGGTCCCAGCCGTCTCGGCCCCTGTGGTTTTCCCGGCTGCATGCGGGTGCATGATCCAGGCTCGCCTGGGGTTGACGGGACTGGGTAGGAGCTCTGGGGAGGGTGGGAGGTTAATTTTTTCTAAAATCAAATAAAAATTTTATAAGTAAAAAGATAGTCACGTCTTTACAATCAGCAGCCTTTTTTTTTTTTAATGGGCAATAGAAATTTACTGCTCGCAGTTCTGGAGACCGAAGTGTGAGCTCAGCCTGGAGGGTGAAGGTCGCCTTGGGCTGCAGAGGTCTCACTGCCGCGCACTGGCAGCCTCCTTGCTCAGGGCACGAATCCTGTCTTGAGGACCTCTCCCAACCCCTCCGTCCCCTCCCCAGTGCTGAGAGCTTCTGGAGGGCAGCGGGGGGATCCAACATGTTTTGAGGAGAGGCATTCAGACCACGGCAATATGAATTCACTCTCTTGTATTCCCAAGGTTGGTCTTTGCTGTTTCGAACGTGTGACCTTTGGTGTTGTCACTGCGTCTGGAGTTTCCTTGGATTCCTTATTTGACTTGAGGCTGATTCACTGGCAAGTTCACCTTGAGCTCCTCCTCCATCTGAACGCATTTTCTCCTTCTTCCTCCTTGTTTCTCTAGCAGAGCCACCCCGTCCTCTTGCTTCTCCCACCCCTTTACCACCTGCCAATTTATACTGGGAAGTGACAGTCACCTTGGTGTGTATACTCTGTGAAGTGTTTGACACGGACACGGACGGCCCGGGGTGGGGGGAGTGCACCAACATCCCAAATTCAGCTCAGTGTTCGTGTGTTCTGCACCAGAGCACGCTCTGCAGCTGCACTTCAGTCTCATCAGTTCTCCTTCGGCTGCTCCCTTTCCTAGGTGAGGACAGACCAATTGCACCACCGGTCCAGAGGCTGCTGTGCCTCAGGAGGTAAGACGGCCCTGTGCACAGAGACTAGAAAAGACTCAGGACCAGAGCCACGTGCCTGTGCAGTGAGGTAGGGACTGATTTGGACAGGTGGGCGAACCAAAGGTGGACCCCCCAAGGGGCCTAGCATGAGCCAACAGCCAGAGAGGGGCCGGGGTGAGGACCCAGAGGTCTCGGTCACTCACCACATATTTACTGTCCGAAGTTGCAACTACTAGAAACGTTACCTCGGTTCATTTGAAAAACAGATGAAGGAAGAACACGCTCTTGGTTAAATTTAAAGGGGGGACGAAAGCCCAAACCATAAGCAAAAGACCCAGGGAGAGTTAACCACAGAAAATGTAGAAGATGCTACGCTAAGGGATTCAATAAAATTTCCACATCTTAAAAGTGCATGGGTGGGGCTCAGGAAGTGAAAGATATAGTCATTTGTTTCAGCCTTTTCTCCCCCAGGAAACCAACAGGAGCCACTGAGGACTCGGCTGGCGGACAGCAGGTGACAGTGCCTGACCTCCTGCTCAGACCCGGCGGCTCGCAGAACATGTGCCGGGCCTCAAGGCCGTGCCGACCGGACCAAGAGGGCTCCCCTTCTCTGGACACCAGCCTCTCTCTCCTTCGGGGAGCAGACCAGGGACTGAGGCACGGCCCCCCAGGAGAGAAAAGAAAGGGCCTCACACTCCGGAGCAGCGAGGGTGGGGTGCGCTGGGGTGTCCGTCGGCGTGCTGCGCCTGTCCAGACTGCGTGTTCACAGCGCGGCAGGAAACCTGGACGTGCCGTGGCCGTGAGCTGGTTCCTAGGGAAAAAGACACTTTCCTCTGTCTGTTCCCGAGAGAAGCTCGGTCTGGCTCCCCGGAATCTTGGCACCGAGGGGAAGCGTGGAGCTCAGGGAGGGGGGCGGGCACCAACGGGCTTCCCAGGCTGGGCGGGACCCCACACGGATGTGGGAAAGCGCGTCCCCTCCCGCGGTGCCACCCAGGGATTCGCGAACACGCGCGTGGTCCACAGCTGTGAGCAAGAGGTTTCTGCTGAGGCTCAGCCAGCACCAGCACTTTAGATTTGCAAATCTGTCCTCCGGATTTGAATGTGCAGCTGCTGGACCCCGTTTTGTGAAATGTGTACATGTGTACACAGTGGGGAAAGCGGAAAAAATGCATGCCCTGACTGAGGTGATGGTGCACGGGTGAACTGGTGGTGGGGATTCCAGGGGGACTACAAATGATGTCAAATATACATAAATAAAGAGGGGAAAAAAAACAAAAAACACCGCATGGCCTGCTTGCAGGTGGGCTGTTCTGGACAGGCCCGAGCGGGTTCCCAGCGGGGACTCAACAGCAGCAGCTGCAGATGCCAGATATCGGGTTTGGCCCCAGCGCCGGCACTACCTAGATGCGTATTGGGACCAGGTTCCCTTATGTCCCTTGGCCTCAGTTTGCTCATCTGTGAAACATAGTCACTGCGAGGACAGCGGGAACCGTGTAGAGTGTGAAGGCAGAGCTGGCTCCACAGGGCCCATTCCATAAATATGACCTGAGGACCTACTATGTGCTCAGCATACAGGGACCCCAAGAGAAGGCAGTGAACAGACAAGAGGGAGGGGAGACAGACAATTAGCAGGTGACAACGTGTGGGGGTAGGTGGAAATAAAGGTCAAGGAGAAAAACAGCAGGAAAGGAGAGAGGAGAAATTATAGTTGCCATATACATTATAGAAATATATTTAAATAACGTAATTAAGAGAACTGGAAAGATATGAGAAGCCCTGGCCAAGAGGATGTGGGGGAAGCAAGTTCTAGGTGGGGGGACCCCCAAGTTATGCTGCTGCTGCTGGCACTGGGCTTGGAGACAAAGGGCTTTGTCTCAGTTGAGGTTTTTCTACACCTCCAGGCCCCTTAGTTCTTTTTTTTTTTTTTTTGGCCAAGTATATTTGTTTTTAAAGATTTTATTTATTTATGTATGCGAGAACTGAAGTACAGGCCAGAGGTGTGGGGAGAGGAGCGACCAGAGACAGAGTGGGGGCAGAGGGCGAGGCAGGAGAGGTCTGCAGCCATGTGAGTCATCTCCCTGGCCGGCAGCAGGTATCGAACTCGTGCTGCAGTGGTTGTGGTTTGCCTCATAGTGTGTTGCTTAACCCACTGCGCCACCAGGGAGGCCCCAGGCACTCTAATTCTTACAGCGATGCCATGGATCTTGTCCTGTCTTCTGCCTTGCCTCTTGAGTCTCTTCTGTCCATCCAACTTCTGCCTTTCCCTAAGACTCTGCCTTCCAGCCAGAATGTTCTGCCTTCCCCAGAGCACTGCGGGCCTCACCTGCCTGGGGACCTCTCCGGTGCTGTTCTAGGCCTGGCTCTTCCTTGCGGCTTCGCGCCTGGCCAGTGCCTCCGCCTGCTGCAGGAGCTTCTCCGCGGGCTGGAGACCAGGCAGTGCCCGCCCTCCCTCTTCGTTCTTTATCAAAGTCATTTAGCTGCTTTAGCATTTTTGTAAGAATTTTAGCATCAGTGTAGGGTTAGAGAAATCAGGTCTCTCCACCCTCCCACCACTGTGATGATGGACACCTGAGGTGCTGCGGGCATTCCAGGGTGGGCATGTGCAGGTGGGCGCACCTGAGTTGGACACGGGCTTAAATGGGCGGCGTCATGAGGACTCCAGAACCAACAGAACCAACAGGACCAACAGTACTGACAAGCAGCAGCAGTAGAAAGCAGCCGAGAGGGTGAGATGCGCCAGGGGCTGGGAGGCCTGCCAGCCTCCCTGCCCCCCGGCACCCCTGCCTGCCATGTACCTGGCCACCTCTACTAAATAAAGTATGAAAAGCCACCGAGGGCTCCAAGACTCCCTTCCTTGACCCGTCTGCCCAGAACCATCCCGAACCTTGCTCCTGTGCTGCCCTTCCTGCCTCTGCAGTTAATTGATTTCTCAGAGAAATAAAGAAGTGCTGGACTGTACCCAGGAGTTGCTTGGGAAGTTACTTCGGCTTCCATCTTGGATAGTCACTCTGAGAATAAGCGTCCCTGATTTACCGAACTTCTTCAACAGGCCGGTGACACAGGCAGGCATAGCTGGTGCGCCCCACTGTGTAACAGGGAAAACTGGGGTTCAGGGCAAAGAGCCTTCCCCGCGGTCACATGGGCAGAACCGGATTTGGAGTGGGTTTTGCTGGTGATCGCAGCCTCGGGCGGGGCTCCCCGTATCACAGACCTCTGAACAGGCTTCTCAGTGTGTTTCTAAAGGCCCCAGACCTTTAGAGAACTACACAAAGGCGCTCTCATGGCCCGAGTTACCATTGAAAACCAGCCTCACATTTGCCTGGCAAATGTATTTCCGTTGACCTAATTTGAACGCTTCCCCCTGACTCCCGCAATGTGGGCGTCCGTCTTAATAGGAAAACCATATGTCTTTGTTCCCTTTTAACTTTCTTTCTTGGCAAGAACACAATTCCATGGAGGAAGAGGGAGAGGAAATGGGGGTACGTCCCAGAAGGAGGGACTCCGGTTTGAAGTGAGGAAGGCGTTCCAGATGGCCAAGGTGGCCGAGTCAAGCCCCAGGAAGGGCGACAGCATCTCCAGCCTGGAAGTCCCAGGCCGCCTCTCCCAGGAGCAGCGACGCCCAGCCTCCCCTGCCCCCAAGGGCTCTCAGAAGCCACCGGGTGCCCTGAGAACCGTCCCCTGTGCACCGTGGCAGCCCCAGCTTCCAGGCCAGCCCTCACTGCCCCTGGCCGGGGACCCACTGCGAGGTGACGAGGTGACGCAGGCACGGAGCGCACTGCTCTCACAGACTGGCTTTGTTTGGGGTGGGTTCCCTGGAAACGGCTTCTGAGATGGAGATTTGCACGTAGGTGCCTGGAAGTGCTTTCAGGAACGTCCGTGGGCTGAGGGAGCCGACTGGGCAGCGGGGCAGAGGGCTCACAGGGAGCTCCCGAGGCTGGGGCATGAGGCGGTGCCTGCCACACACCACCGCAGAGGCTGTTCTGGGTCGTCCTTGCCTCCGCACTGTCTGCACTGGGACGGCCGTTCCAGCTCAGATGCAGGCACTCCCTCGGGAAGCCCCTTCTGAGGTCACCACCCAGACGCCCAGCGTGAGAACGGCAGGTCCAAAGCAGCGCCATCCAGAAGCTCTTCTGGGCCCTCTGGAGACTCAGCTGTGTCCACACGGCCCTCGCTCGACCCCCTGCCACTCAGGGGCGCCTCCCTCACCCTCTCCCCGAGGCGGGCCTGGGCCGGCTCTCACAGGCGCTAGGTCCCTGGTGCCTGGGGAAGGGGGCAGGAACGGCCCATCCCTCAGCTCACAGGGCTCCTCCCAATGGCGTCCTTGCCTTCCCCTCTCACCTTTTACTTGCTAGATTTGCTCTGAGGCTTTGCTTCCATTTTCACGATCCCACTGCAGATTGCTAAAAGACAAGATCATTCTAGAACTTTATGATTTCTGCCTTGTCGCCCACAAGGACTGAGCGTCTCGCTACCGCCCTAAGGACTCCCTTCCCGGACCCTCCTTCCCGGAAGTGGTGCTTCTTCCTCCATCAGCCCCTGGAGGGAGCGGAAGGCCTGCGCAGCCCTGCAAGGCCGAGTCCGCCCCAGACCCGGAGTGGGCAATTCCGATGGCCTTCCCAGGAGAGGCCAGACTGGGAAATGCCAGGAGGAAGGAGACGTTCCCCATCTTTCATGTGCGCCTCTAACAGTACGGATGTGTCCGGTTCGACTGCACTGCGCGACACTGCTTCTCCCGCGTGAAGGCCGGCAGAGCCCTGGGCCTGGCCAGGCTGCTGCGGGCCGGGCCATTTGGTGGAAAGACTCACAAGGAGGTCCAGGGGCAGAGCAGAGAGGCCAGACGCAGACCCGCTCGATGGAGGACTGGGGTTTGTTGTTTTTACTGAATGATCCTTAGATAAATCCTAACCAAACCCAGGTGAGATACCAGGACATGTAGATTAGAATGGCTGGTGGTGGGTGTGTCTCCTCAAAGCCGTGTTGGGCCTCCCTGGTGGGGCTGAGGGTTGGGTGCTGCACTGCGCTGTGAAGCACCAGCAGCACAGCAGCCGTGAGTTCGATCCCCAGCTAGGGAGGGGCCCCACATGGCTCAGCAGACCTCTCCTGCCTCCCCCGCTGCTCCCCACAGCAGTGTGTTTCAGTAGATCTGCCTGTTCTGCTCCCCACTCTGTCTCTGGTGACTCCTTTCACCTCCCTGGACTCTGGCCTGGGCCCCAGCTCTTATATGCATAAATTTAAAAAAAAAATCTTTAAAAAAAAAAAAAAGCCATGTGTTGAAGACCTAAACTCCAACGATTGGTATTTGGAAGTGGGGTCTTTGGGAGGTAGCCAGGTTAGATGAGGTCTTGATATGATATTGGTGTCCTTGTAAGGGCGTGAGAGGCTGGACTTGTTCCCCACTCCCTCCCCTTTTCTCCTTCCTCACCCTCTGCTTAACCCTCCCCAGCCCTTTCTTGTCTCCTCTCTCCCATTCAGCAAGAAGGCAGCCATCTGCAAACCAGGAAGAGCCCTCAGCAGAACCCGACATGCTGCCCCCTGATGCCGACTCCATCTTCCCCCAACTGTAAGAAAGTAAGTTTGGGTCATTTAGGCCACCCAGTCTGTGGTATTTTGCTCTGGTAGCCTTAGCAGACTAGGGCAACAGATAAAATTAAAAAGACTGTTGACACCAGGTATTGTCAGAGAAGTGGGGCGATGGGACCTTTCTGTGAGAATACAGACCTCTTTGCAGAACACCTTGGCAGTTTCTGACAAAGTTAAATGATGTCTCCCATTCCCCCAGCCGTTCTCCTCCTGGGAATTTGCCCACAAGAAATGAAAACATATGCCACACAAACACTCATGGCAACTTTATTTGTAATAACCTCAAACAGGAAATAACCCAAAGAGCCAGGTCCCTGGCCTAGGCTGGGGCCCCACTGGGCATGTGCCAGGGCAGGGCCTGGGGGCTTGTGTTCAGTGATATTCTAGGTGGGCCGACTCTCTGACCTGAAACTGGCCCAACTTGGGAAATGTGGGCCCTGAAGCTCAGCATGTGGGGGCGGGGCCAGAGCCTGAAGGCACTAATGCCCTCTGATAGCCAGCTGATCCTTGAATACTTCTGGCACAACAGAAATAGGATTCCATTTTCAACTTGACTTCTCTGGGATTCCCCCTGACCCCTGACCTGCCCTGAACTGTGTCTGCCTTGTTAACTGGCTGCTTCATGAGGGTGGCGGCCCGCTTGTCCCCAGAACCTGGCACAGAGTAAGTGTTCAATATGTGATTGCCGATTGCTTGAAATGCCCATTCTGTGTTAGGGGTGTGGCATTTGGCAGAAAAGTCTAGAAAACTTACACAATTTTCTCAATCATCCTGCAGTGTGGGTCTGGCCGTCCTGTTTTAGAGCTGTGGAAACAGAGGCTGTGTGAAATGATCTGAAGTGCCCAGAGACGTGGGTTGCCAGGAGGGGCTGAACAAAAACCCCAGCTGGTTAGCGCTGAAGCCTCTCACTTTGCTGCCTCACTAACTGGGAGTGGGTGGGGAGAGGACAGCCTTGCCAGCCCTCTCCGCCTGGTTGGCTAGACTCCTTGAGCCTCGAGGGTGCTTGGCCCGTTCACCCTGCCTCCAGCTGGGTCGCCCCCAGAGAGCTCTCTGGCTGGTGAGGGGGTGAGCTCACCACGGGAGCGGGTTGTATAGGGCTGGAGCCTGGCTGGTGGCCTCTGGGTTCGCCCGACTGGTTCGTGTTTGGGGTGTGCCACCTGTGAGCCTGCTTTGGTTTCTGGTAGGTTCCCACGGAGATCGGCCTTTTCTGGGAGGTATCCGCATTTCCTCGCTGACCCGGCCACGACTCCACTCACCCCTCTGGAGGCCTCAGCCTTCAACCCGACCGATTACTCAGGGGAAGTCAGAGCTCATAATTACTTGACTAACCCTCATGTGGCAACACACTGGAGGCTGTTTTTTTAATGCGAGGCAGGGCTCTCTGAGCTCCTCTGCCTGCAGCCTCACCACGTCTGGGCCTGCGGGCTGAAAGCAGAAGCCTCCTTCTTGGGAGCCCAGAGAATGGACACCTGGCTGCGGTCTGGGGCTGGGTCTCTGTACCTTCTGGAAGCTGCTGGAGCAAGTGCACATGTGGAGGCTTCAAACAATAGAAATGTGTCTTTGACTGCTGTGGACACAGAGTTCCCAATCACGGCATTGGCAGGGCTCTAGGGAAGAACCCTTCCTTGGCTCGTGAAGGGGCCAGGTTGTCATTGGCTTATGGGGCATCATTCCAGACTCTACCTCTGTCTTCACGTGACCGTCCACGTTGGGCTTAGAGCCTGCTGGATAATCCCGGATGATCTCATCTCAGGGCCCTAAACACAATAACAGCTCCAAAGACCTTCTTTTCAAATAAGGTCAAAGGCACAGGTTCCCCATGGTAAAATCTGTTTTCTGCCAAAGGGGAGGGGGGCATCACCACTCAACCCACTACATCCTGGAAGTTTCCTGCCACAGTCAATGAACAGCACAGACACTTGCCTCTTTTCCAGTTGCTTCTCTCGAGCTCAATAGCTGCTGTCCAATTCAGGTTCTCTCAGCTCTTGCTGGGACCGTTGCAGTAGTTTCTAAGCTACCCCAGCCCCCCGCTTCACTTTCATCTCTTCTTTTACATCCTTTCCACTGCTCCAGAGAGATTCTTGTAACCTGCTGATTACCCTGTATCATTTCTGCTTGAGACCCTTCAAAAGAACAAGCCCATCTCCTTGGTGTGGAATTTGAGGGCCTGGTCAGCCGCTCCACTTCTTATCCGGGCATCTGCCCCCACCCTCCACGCTGACTGGCCATCATGTGAGGTTGTGAACAGCTGTCCTCCCTCTGTGAAATGCTTTTTGCTTATGCTCATTGTTCCCAACCAGCGCGTTGACCAGAACCTCTGGGAGGTCTTCTCCAGCCCGGCTGTGTGTCCCAGCAACCACCTGGCGGTGACTCCAGCCATGTCCCAGGCCCCTCCACAGCTTTGCCTTCAGCCTGTGGTCCTGCCCAACAGCAGCTTCCTCCTGGAGACCAGGCATAGCCTTTCATGAGAACCAGCAGGAGGTTTTCACTCTGGGCCTGCCTTGGGGCCGCTGCCCCTGGACACCCAGCTCGATCGCTTTGGCACCTTAGAAGCTACACTGTCAGTGAGTGCCCTTCCTGAACTTGCCTTGCACCTGCCTTCACGGACCCTCCTCCTCCCCTGCTGGCTGGCCACTTGCAGCAGCTTCTGAGGGCCCCTCAGGTCTCTGAAAGTTTTGCCCCTCCCCATTTCCTCTTATTCCTCACTACCTCAGCAGACTGCTCAGTCTTTCAGAAGCCATGGTGCCTCCAAGACTCCCCTCAGTCTGAACCCTTGGCTCAGAATGCCCTTCCCAGTCTCTCTCTGGTAGCTAAAAACAGTTCAGCTATCACCACCTCCAGGAAGCCCTCCCTGATCTCACCTCACTTACACCCATCTCAACTGGGTTTATTAGTGGCCCTGCTCTGTGCTTCCACTGTCCCCTGCTCACTTCCACACTCTGCTGAGCTGGTCTGCTAATGACTATTGCTCCCTGCAAATGACTCCAGTCGGTCTCTCTACCGAGAGTCTGGCATATCTGTGGCCATCGTTGTTTGCACTGAGCTGAAACTATCTCCTTCCCTGCACATCTGTCTTTATGTAGGTGGCCCCAAGGCCACCGTGGCAGGACACAGGTTGTTGCTGTGACCAGGTACACAGGGGCAGGCAGGGAGGAGTGGTTCCAGGGAGGAAACTTCTCACATCCTTAGTGGAAGTGGCTTTGGGTACATGTGGGAAGAATGACTGGTATGCAGGCCAGGCTGCTCCACGTCCGCACCCGCCCCTGGCAGCTCTGCTGCCACAGATCAGGCTGTGGGGACAGGGCTGGACCCACATTCCTCAATAGGGGGATGAGAATCCTGATTTTTCATATTGTCACAGAAAAATGTCCTTGATACTTCCTTGGGGTATCTGTTCTATTGCAGTCTGTGCCTCAGCCACAGGGACCACATGGGGGTGACCAAGAACAGGAGGAAGGGCCTTTGAGCTTGTCCCACTGTGGGGTCAGCTCAGCCCCTCACGATGCACCATGCAGGGCCTGCCTAGACAAAAGGGGTCCCTACCACGAGCTCCACAGGCCGAGAAGAGCTAAAAGCTGCACGTCTTCCTCAGGTGGCAAGGGCAGGCTCATTCCAGTTTCGGGAAATGGGTCTGAGAAGTGAAACTGTTACAGGGCAGGGAGAGGGGCATGTTGGAATTTTTAAACCTGCCCCTCTAAATGGGTCCTGCTATTTGCTGCATTAAGACAAACATATAAAGCCTTTAATAGAAAGGAATCTTAATACAATTAGGGAATAAAACAGAAAAGACAAAGAATATAGTTACTAAATTAAGAATCCAAAGTTACCCATCTCCTTGAGGGTAAAAGTCCAGCCAAAGTGGATTGGCCCAAAGCAAGACCCAAAAGCCTGCCACATGTCTAAAGGACCTCTCAGTAGAGACCCATAGAGAAGGGTCAGAAAGAGTCAGACAAATCGGGGAGGAAATGAGCAAAATCAAAATCAAGATGAAAGCTGCCATTGCTAACCTCCCCATGGGTCTCTCACCCACATCTGTTCCAACTAGTCCAAGACTAAAAAAGCAGTTTCTTCACATGTTCCTCTGCTCCACGTGCCTCCTCCACGTCTCCTTGCTGCTCTCCATCCTGCTTCCTCCTTCCTCCCTTCCTTCTGTCCTCCTATCTCCTCTCACCAGCGTTTTTTTTATTCCTGCTCAGCTCCACCCTACTTAGGGCAGAACTGGGATCCTAAAACTTCCCCTTTTTGGGGGGACCACCTTATTATAAAACTAGCTGTCCCACTCAGAGATGGCAGAAGAGACAGGGCCATTCTGGTTTTGAAGCTGTGCTGTTTCTAGTGTGCCCTCCACATGACAACAGGAGCAATGATAAAATGACATTCTAAATAAACCCAGGTAAGAAGGCGTAGAGTTCGTTCTCACTTTGAAGAGCTGTATACCTTATCCTCTCAGGTATTGGGACGAAACGCCTCATCCTCCTTGCCCCCAAATGCACATGGCCTAGGCCGTGGCCTTCCAGAAACCTCTCACAAGTGGCTCAAGCCAGGCCTGTCTTCCGGGGCCAGCTCCTTCTCAAACATTTCTGGAAGCTTCCATAGGACTGTCGGCCATCTTGGTGACAAGCAGGGGCGTGTATTTGGGAAACCACCAGGGATCTGGGCCCCAGCCCAGCGTGCTCTGGGGAGCAGGGCCCCTGGTGAAGCCACCACTAAACTGTTTTTGTCCCTGAACGAAAAGGTGGAGACCCATCTGCCTCTCTCACCTTGAGAGCCGCTACTGGGTTCAAAGGCTGTGGAGTGTGGGAAAGTCCTCATGCGCTGTAAAGCGATCCACGGAAGGGCGGGTCACGGGTCGCTACACCATTCGTAGCCCTCAGTGGCTTCCTGGTTTCGCCTGAGTTTCTTTGGAACGGCAGCGATGGCTCATCTCTTTGCTTAAGGAAGGACAAAGTACCCATGTCCATATAGGGAATTAGAAACTCAGCTTATTGGGGAGATACGTAACTCATTCCATGGACGCCTGCCTGCCCCACCCCTCTCATCCTCAATTACTCCCAGGTGGCTGAACAACTGGGGACCTCTGAGCCACCGGGGTGCCCTGTGCCGGGTCAGCCAGAGAGCGGGGCCAGCTCCCCCACTCAGCATGGCAGGCACAGCGCCTGGGCCCCACTGTGTAGACACATGGTACATTTGTCATTTATTTTAAAATCACAATAAAAAAGCAAATATAATAGTAATGACATGTAATATGAATCCAGGCTAGGTTGTAGTTGTTCTACCACGGTAGTCATGAAATGTGATCTTTAATAATAGTTTTTTTTAAGATTTATTTATGTATACATATAAGAACTGGGGTACAGGCCAGAGGTGTGGGGGTGAGAGGACCCACCAGAGACAGAGTGGGGAGCAGAACAGGCAGATGGACTGAAACACACTGCTGAGGGGAGCAGCGGGTGAGGCAGGTGAGGTCTGCTGTGCCATGTGGGTTCCCTCCCCGGCCAGGGGCGCCAGGGATCGAACTTGTGCTGCAGTGGCTGCGGTTTGCTTCATAGTGCGTTGCTTAACCTACTGCGCCACCAGGGAGGCCCCGCGTTTGCATCTGTAAGCAACTCGACTTGCTGACCACCTTGGAGCTCCCATACCACGTTGGCCAGCACCGGCCTAGGCCAGGGTCCCTGAGTGTTTGGATTTCACTAACCAGTAAACATCCCCTCCAAGTGTGGGGGACCCGTATTGTCAAATTTTCATTTGGCATTAAAAAAAAAAAAAGGGACTTAAACCACAAACAACCAAAGCAAGCCGCTGCCTGCCGCCACCCAGTGTTATCTTGAAGTTGTAAAGGAAGGAATTTAGCTGCTCCTGAACATAGAGAGTCTAGAAGCTCTGATAAAGGACATCTTTAAATTGAGTATATTTAGCTTAAAGGAAACTTGATAGACCCTTGTTTTCCTCATCTTGCAACCAACGAGGGAATTCCATGCCCTGCCAGCAGTCACAGGCCTTGTCTGCAGCTTCTGAGAATCACCTGGAAGACGGTCCAACAATAGCGGCGGCCCTTTCTCCATCACTCACTCTGAACTCTGGTGTGGGTGTGGGTGGAGGAGGGTGGGTGTGGGTGGAGGGGGGTGGGTGGAGTTTTTTAGAATTTCCACTCCCTCCAAGTAATTCTACTGTGTGAACCAACTGAACCCTTTATGTCAGTGGCCAGGTAGGGGAGGAGAGCAGGTCCCCAAACTAGAAGAAGGGCCCCAACTTCTGAGCTCCAGGCCAAGACGCTGCTCCCAGACCCATTTGACAAGCAAACGAGGAGTCCAGCCCTGGGCTTGCAGGGATTGAGTCTAAGGGAGCCAGCTGCACTGAGATCAAAGTCAGCTGAAGAACAGGAAGGAAGGTGGCGCGCACAGGGTTAAAGGGCCAGCGCTGACCTGGAGATGAAGCCCTGACACAGCTCAGAAACCAGCCCTTCGCCTGGGAAACCTAAACGACTGTCCTGGGCATATTTTTGGCGCTTGCGGTGGGGACTTACTGCCTCTACAACCTTTTTGCCATTTCCCTCACCAGACTCCTGAGGGTAGCTTGAAATAGAGACGAGTCCTTGGCAGCTGGAAGCCAGGTGCTGCCACTGGCTGCCATGACTTGAGCAAGTCCACTGCGGGGCGGGTGAACTGTCCATCCTGGCATTCTCGGGAGACACAAAGGATGCCTGGGAATGCCCAACCGGACTAGGCAGGGCTGTTGTGGTGGTGGTGATTCCTTTGGAAATGATTTATTATGTGCAGGGACGCGTTCAGTCCTTTGCAAACACCGACTCCTCGGGCCGCTCCACACCCCGGGAGAGGAGCGCGATTCCTACCCTCCTTCGAGAGACGGTCCCGTGAGGC
Source organism: Galemys pyrenaicus (assembly GCA_019455555.1). Classification (NCBI taxonomy): domain Eukaryota; kingdom Metazoa; phylum Chordata; class Mammalia; order Eulipotyphla; family Talpidae; genus Galemys; species Galemys pyrenaicus. The sequence goes on along the minus strand of JAGFMF010011709.1, from coordinate 10,394,352 downwards.
CTGGAGGGGCCCCGTCCTTGCCAGTGTCCGAGCCAGAGGCTGGAGACTTGCGAATGCAGACAGGGCTCCCTGAGCTGCGCTCGACCCCTGAAGTGACCTGTGTTCTCCCTCTCTTCTCCCTCCTGGCCCTGCAGGGGAGCTTGGGAGGACCGAGAGAGGTGGACCCAGGAGAGGGGTGCAGGGAGAGGGGTGCAGGGGGTCACGTTGCCGCACCCCTGCGCTAGACCAGACACGATGGCTCCGTGGGCGCCTTCGGGCCACTGCCCCTCTGAGTCCCGGGCAGGTTGGTGCGTTCTCTCACTTTGTGCAAGAGGCAGTGAGGCTCTGAGAAGCGAAGGCTCTGGCCCTCCATACTGAGTTGCTGGGTGCAGAGCGGGAGCTGCCTCTGGAGAGGCTGTCCAGGCTGGGGGCTCTGGGCAGGGCTCCGGGCTAAGTGGACTGTGGCCTGCCCTCTGCTTCTCCTGCCCACCTGAGGCAGCCCACCAGAGATGGCTGAGGCTGTGGGGAGGGCTGAGGGCGATGGCGACGGGGAGCATGCTGTGTGGACGGCGGTGCCACTTCCCTATGGGGCTGGCCACGTTCTGCGGCTCCTTCTCCCTCCTTCCTCCTTTCCTCCTCTCTCCTTCCACCCTCCTTTCTTCTTCCTTCTGTCACCGTCCCATCTTCCCTCCCTCTCTCCCTCCTTTCTTCCTCTCTCTCCCTTTTCCTCTCAACAAAGGATGACCGAGGATACACTGGTAGAGGAAATAGATGGGGTTACAGTCTGATAGCTCTTGTAGTCTGGCGAGGTGGTACGGGCAGGCACCGAGCAGCTGTCCAGATAACTTCCCTGTGATGGTCAGGGGTAGAATGAACTGTGCTGTCGTGGGAGCAGGAGTAACGGAGGACAATGCACCAACTTAATTCGTGGATTCAGAGAAGGTCTCTTGGGGGAAATGGCTTTTCAGCTAAAACCTGAAGGGTGAGTGGGAGTTGGTGGTGGGAAAAAGAAATGAGGCAAGTGGTGAGAATGAAGCTTCTAGAAGAGATTCAGTCTATGCAGAAACTACCTACCACCTTTGTGAGGGGGGCAGGTGAGATGGAAGGTGGTGAGCAGATGAAGTGAGCAGGCAGGGTCAGAAGACTTGGAGGGGCTGGGGTGTTACTATGTTTGTCAAGGATGGTTCACATTTTGGTCAAAGTTCTGGGAAACAGTCCTTGCCCACTGCACTGAGCCATCGCTTGGCGCTCCCTCTGGCTTCACGCTAGCTTTGGGGTCCTTCCAGGCCTGATGACCGTGGCGTCTGTGTTTTCTGTGCCCACAGAGGGAGCGGTGCTGACTCCTCAGGCTCCCCGCTGCTGGCACCTCAGCTGGAGCCCTGGTGGTTGTGTGGCCCCCAGGACCACTCCCGCACGTGTCCCACATGCCCTGCCTCGGGAGGGCAGGCTGCAGAGCGAGGAGAGCGGCTCTGAGGCCTTAATACTCTGTTGCTTCCTTACTGCGCTTCACTCACCACCAGGATGCCCTCGCCCTACAGACCTGCATCTTCCAACCTGCTCTCTCCCAGGTCCTCTCTCCCGGGCCCACTGCAGCTATTTCAGATCTCCCCCCCACAGGCTTCAGCGTTGCCGCTCCCTGGGGCCTGCTCTTACACCAGCTGGGCCCCGCACCCCAGCCCCAGCACATGGAACCCCGAGTGCGGGGGAGGGCCCCACCTCGCTTTTCCCTCTACCCCAGACGAGGTGGCGCTCAGCCCTCTTGCCCCCAGAAAAGGACACCTCATGCTCTCAAGACAACCCAGCCCTGTGCCCACTGCCCAGGACGGCCCCCCGACGGCCCGTGTTCCGCAGTTACGCACGCTTATTCACGCACAGAGACAACAGCAGCCGGCCACGTCCACTGGTGTTTCCTGGGAGAAGGGGCGCAGGGCTGCTGAGTCACCCTCCGGGCAGTTCCAGAAAAGACTCAGCCTCTCTCGCAGCCCCTCCCGGGAAGCTGCTCGGCCCCTGTGTCCTGGCTCTCGGGGAGGGGAGGCGAGAGGGCATGGGGCCACCGGGGCTCAAGCCAGACTCGCAGTGGGACTCGCAGTGGGACGGAAGCTGTGTGCCTTTGGCCCATTCACCCAACCTCTCTGGGACTCGCAGAAGGGAGAGAGCGGGGAGCCTGACTGACAGGGCCTTGGGCGGCCTCAGTGTCCTCCTAGTGGGTTGGGGCCAGAAGGCCGTGCAATGACGGCAGCATCAATGACCATGAGGAAGGCACTTGGGGGTGTGCTGGGAATGTTCTCAGGGTCTCCCTGAAACCTGGCTACTGCCCGAGGTCAGGGGACATGGCGGGAGCAATTTCCGGCCCAGGGTGAGTGACTTATGCCTGTGGGCACTGCCTTGGCCAAGGCAGAACCTCCTTGTTTCCGATGGACCTTGCGCCAGTCAGAAGGCAAGGGCAGAAGGAGGCTTCCCGGGACCCCCAAAGAGACGGTGGGGGTAGCCCCTCCGCCGACAGCCCAGGTGTCTGCAGTCTCCTCAGTGCTCTCTGCAGCACCCACTTACTGCTCCTGCTCGTGGCTCTTGCTGTTCTGGGGGCACCCTCCCTGGGGCGATCGCAGCTGAACCTGCCATCCCAGGAGGCGGCGAGCCTACCTCGGAGTTCCTGCTCTGGGCTCAGGTGCTGAGGAGGGAGGAGAAGTTGGCAAGAAATAAGGTGGGCAAGGAGCTTTCTGAGCACTTCAGTCTAACAGAATAGTTACTATGACCGTTTCTCATTTGGTCCTGTGGGCATCTTTGCAACAAGCCCATTTTACAGAAGAGGAAACTGAGGCTTAGGATGAAGGATTTGCACCAGTGGCTGAACATGAGCCTAGCCCTGGCCCTTCCTAGTTTACTGTCGATGGCAAAATTGAGCTTTAGTTTAAATCTCAATGCAGTGACAGAAAGTGTCTTTGTTACTACACAGCATTTATCCCTAAGCAACAACTCATATGTAAGTGAGCCCAAGAGACCAGTGGAAGAATTGCCCGCTAATCTCAGCTCAAACTTCAGCCCTTAGAATCATGAGTTAAGGGCCTCCCTGGTGGCGCAGTGGGTTAAGCAACACACTGTGAAGCAAAACTCAGCCACTGCAGCACGAGTTTGATCCCTGCGGCTGGCCAGGGAGGGGACCCACATGACGTAGCAGACCTCTCCTGCCTCACCCACTGCTGCCCTCGGCAGTGTATTTCAATCTGCCTGTTCTGCTCCCCACTCTGTCTGGTGAATCCTCTCACCTCCCGAGACTCTGGCCTGTACCCCAGCTCTTGTGTGCATAAGTAAATAAATCTTTAAAAAAAAAATCATGAGTCAATAAAAGTTGTTTTGTAGTAGTATTTTATACAACACTGAATGACAGTAGTAGCACTATTTTGTAACCCTCTCTCCTTATTCTGCCTGGTGAGTGGATGTGATATTGGAGCTGCAGCAGCCATTTTGTAACCATGAGGTAAAGACCAACAGAAATCAAGGTCTGAATGACTTTGACATCACTATGCTGCCAAAATTGCATTTCTTGTTTAATTTTGGATTTTTTTATGTATGAAAAGATAAACCCCTATATGTTATACTGTTATAATTCCAGTTAGTTGCAAATTGAAGAATTTCAGACTAATATGCAGCAAGTTTCCAGGCTTCTGAGGCAGTTGGGTGGCCAAGAATTAAGATGACATTATATTAAGGAAATTTGAGACCTGGGTCCTACTGTGTTCTGATTCCTCTTCTGAACATTGTCATGTCACCAGTGCAAACATACAGAGAACAACCGTTTGGCTGAAAGAGCTTGGAAAGGACCTAAGTGAGGAATACCTGAAAGGCACTTGGGTCCAACTTCACTGATAAGACTTGGAGCTCTTGTCCGTGTGTCATGTCTTCTGTGAAGAGAGGTGACACATGAAAGTTATGAAACCCTGAGACTGGTTTGCATTTACATTTTTGCCTTTTCACTACCAAAGCCTGGGAAATTTCCACCATGAAGCAGTTTTTCCTAGGGAATCACTGCTAAAATCCGGGGTGACTGTAAGGAGGTAGCACTAGTTTCAGAGAGAAGAGTCGAAAGGGCATACAGGTGAAGGTGGCTGGTTGTTACAAAGAGAAACATCCCAAAGCAGGCCAAGGGCCAGCCTGAAGTCCCCTTCTGCTTCTTCCTCTTTTCTATAATGTTCCAAAATTCATTCTGTGGAGAGTTCCTTGTATTCCTCACACACAGACACACACACACACACACACACACACACACACAGGGAATGTGCTCCTTTAGTCTTTAAATCTCCAAAAGCTCATTTTTTCTCTCCTTGGTAGTTAGTAATAATGCCGGATATTTACTGACTGCTTACCATAACCCAGGTCCATGCCAAGAGCCATATTTACATTAGCTAAGAAAATCCTCACAACAAGCCTGTGGGTGTATTTTAAAGTGCTCGCATAATGGACAAGGAAATCGAACACAGAGAAGTTAAGTGACTTGTCCAAGCTCACACAAATTGTAAGTAGTTCAGCCAAGGTTAAAATCCAGCCATTCTGTCTCCAGAGTTCAAACTTTTCACCACAACCTGATCTTATATAATAGTGATGTCAAAGATATTCAAACCTTAATTCTGTTGGTCTTTTCCTCAATGTTGCAAAATGGCTGCTGCAGCTCCAATATCACGTCCACCTGCCAGGCAGATAAAGGAGAGAAAAGGGGTACAAAATAGTGGTATTACAGGTCCTTGTTCCCATGTCAGGAAATAAGGCTCAGATAGGCTAAGTGGCTCGCCCGATGCTTCAGAGCCAGGACTTTCTCCTGCTCCAGGCTAGCCACAGGTTCTTGTTTTGTTCTCTTCTCACCTCTGCTTGCCTTGGAAGCCTCCTGACAGCATCAGCCGTTGCTCCCTGTGCTCACCTCTCCATATGGCACAAGCTTCTTTCACCCCGTGCCAAATCTCCCAGCATGTCCTGTCTCCTTTCTTCCCCTCTCCCCTCCTCCCCAACTCCATTTCCTCTGGTAACCAGTATACTCTCACAGTCTAAGAATTACCTTTGCTATGCTTTGCCAGTTTGTCTTTTTTGTTTATTTATATTCCACCAATGAGTGAAACTACGCGGTAAATATCTTTCACTTTCTGGCTTATTCCACTGCGCATCATCCCCTCAAGATCCAACCATTTTGTCCTAAAAGGCATGATTTCATCTTTTTAACAGCTGAGTAGTATTCCAGAGTACATCTCCCGTGATTGCTTTCCTCATTGGTGACCACAGACAACTCAATGTCCTTATCTGTAAGCTTAGGCTCGGGCCAGCTCCTCCCTCCTGCAAAGCCAGTTTCAGTTGAGTGAATGCCACTGGGCCTGTGGAGGAGCTGGAGCCTGATGGGCTTGCTGCATTACTGTTGTTTTCTAACGCTCAGCCTCGGGGTAACTGCTCTTCTGTAAGAGTGCTTGACTTGCAGGGCCTGATTCTGGCAGTTGGGGCAGTTCGGGGTTTCCTGCCACTGCTCAAAATGACCACCGTCCAGAAATACTCAGGGATGCAAGTGTTTTGCAATCAGTTATTACATCAGGAAAACTCTGAATAGGCTCATTCTACCCTCTTCCCCACCCAGGTGCCAGCTCAGCCAGCCAGACACTGGGCACCAAGGGGGAAGGATAAAGACGTCCTCAGCGGCCGCCCAGAACTTGGATCTGGTTCCACACCGCCAGGAAAGTGCGAGACCTCTGAGGGGATATGAGAAGCTGCAGGAAACCAAAGTCACCCTGGGTGGGGTGGGGGGGCAGGAATGGAGGCGGCAGCAGCCCTGCATGCCCCCGGAGCTGTGCTCGCCGTCCTGCCTGGCCACGAACACGCTGTCACAGGGCAGTCACACCCGCGCTGTCTCCGGGGCCCTCTCCGTGTGCGGAGGGACCAGCATGCACCTGTCTCAGACAGAGGTCGGTCTATCTACTCTCTTACTAAGTCAGCGCCACACTGGCGGTGACCTTCATTATCGCTTCCTGTGGGGCTCCAGAGCCCCAGAGGGACCCAGGAAATTCAGTTTCAGTCACCCTGGCCTTGCCACCGTGACCTTGAAACCATTCCTCTGACCTCCGTGCCCCGCCCACCAGAGCATTCGTCTGTCAGTCTGTCTGTCCATGAGGCAGGGAAGTGAATTCAATGGGAAAACAGGTCGGGCCCCATCCAGCGCCTGGTGCACAGGAAGCGCCTATCAATGGCCGCCTTTATCAGCGCGCTGCTGGACGGGACCCCGGGGGGAAGTGGGGCTCTGGGAACAGAGGAGGCCATTGTGCAGGGGGGCACGTCAGAGGGGCCTCTCCGGCCGGGCACTGAGAGCCGTGGCCTGCCTGGCCTGGCTGAGCCCTCCTCCGCTTGCCTCTGCAGTGCGTTCATGCTCCCTGCTGGGAACGACTAGGAGGAGGACCCTTCTGGGAGGCGGGGGCTTTCCCAGGCCCTCCGCTTGCCTGCAGGTTCCCACCCAGGAGGGTGGGAACAACATTTTCAACCCTCTGCTACTCGCCAACCTTTTTCCCACCAGGTCATTCGGGCCGTGGGCTCTCAGGCAAAGCGGGTGCCCATTATCACCCTGCAGACAACAGGAGGTGTCTCCAGGAGAGCCTGCTGGGCTGCCCATGTGTGCTCGTGTGCGGTGGGGGCCCCTGGCCAGGGGGCGCAGCACTTTAGAACGGCGCGGCAGGAGTATTTACCCTACAGAAATTGCCAGATGTCATCGCCCAGGAGCACGGCCCAACACTAGTCTCCCTGCCCCTGGAACCTGATAAGCTTATTGTCAGAGCTAAAGCAGGACTGGCCGTCGGTGGAGGAACCAGGGGGAAGACCACACAGGCATGACAGAAGAGGCAGGGCAGCCCCTCTGGCCACGCCCCTCTCTTCGGACTAGGTACTCGGGAAGCAGAAATCCAACCAAGCAGTAGTTCTGGTGTCGGGACAGATAACAAGAGGCAGGTGTGGGCAAAAAGGGAGGCGGTCAGAGGAGAAGCCCCAGCAGCATCCACTCCTCGGGTGGACCCACCACACCCTCTGACACTGGTCCCAGCCACCAGCATCCACCCTCTGGACTTCCTTCTCCAGAACCCTGCCTCTGCCTGCCTGTTGCTGCAGGCATGCTCCACGCTGACAGCACCCCAGGGCTGCAGGGGACCCAGTCTCCCATTCGTCAGTTGTGCCAGTTAGCTGAGGTTGCCATAACTTAGCACCACAGAGGGGACACCCTAAGAGACAGAAATTTATTTTCTCATAGTGCTGGCGGCCACAAGTCAAGATCAAGATGTGCCAGGGTTGGGCCTCTCTGGTGGCCACGGGGTTGAACACCACACTATGGAGCTATCTGCAGCCACTGCAGCACGAGTTCGATCCCCAGCCAGGGAGGGGACCCATATGGTGCAGCAGACCTTTCCTGCTTCGCCCACTGCTCCCCTCAGCAGTGTACTTCAGTGGGTCTGCCTGTTCTGCTCCCCACTCTGTCTCTGGTGGATCTTCTCACCCCCTACCCTCCACCTCTGGCCAACACATGCAGCTCTGGCACGCATGCATGCACGAGTAAATCTTTAGGGGGGAAGAAAAGATGTGCCAGAGTTGGCTGTCCCTGAGACCCTCTCCCTGGCTGGCAGGGGGCCTCTCTGCTCTGATACCACAGTCCCTTACAAAGTGAGTGTCTGTGTTCTAGCTGCTTCTTGTAAGGACACCAACCATATTGCATGAGGAGTCACCCATTTGACCTCACTTTGACTTAAATGCTTCTTTAAAGGCCCTCTCTCCAAACACAGCCACAGTCTTAGGTACTGGGGGTTACAGGTTCACCCTGTAAGACCAGCAGGTGTTTTAGACATGGACACATGACTCAAATCTGGCCTACGGTATGAGAGAGGACGTCTGTGGAGGGTGGAAGGGAGGCCCCGGGGGAAACTCTTCTCTCCTGAGGGAGAGCCCAGGGGCAGGTCTCTCTTCCTCCTTTGAAAACTCTCAGTTGGGACGTTGTATCTGGGATGCGGCGGCCGCACTGATGCCAGCTGAGGGAGGAGCCCACCGGGACGAGGCACGTGGCTCTCTCCATGGCTCCGTTGGTGAATCGGCCGAGCTTGGAGGGCGCCCAGTGCTGTGCTTTGGCTTGAAGCTGTTCTGGGTTGGGGTCTTGGTTTCCTCTCAAAGGTCTAAGTGCCATTCGCAGCAGAAACGGTCAGAAGAGCACCCTCATCTCTCCATCTTCCTGGGCTCACGACGGGCCATGTTCCCTGCAACCCTTGGAGGTGGGTGGGCCCACGAGACCCAGTTCTCACCATCTGAATGTGAGCACGAGCAGAGGGGCAGGTGCATCTGCAGGCTGCAGTGCTGTGCTTTCTGCATGCTCTCGTCCCCTTGCATCCAGCAAGAGCTGATGTGGCTGAGACCTGACCTTTGACCATGTAGATGTGGGGCAGGAGCCCCGACAGGGAAGGAAGCTGGGTTCCTAAATTCTGCCCCTCAAGAATGGCACCATCAGAGAACTGCAGGGGAGAGGCGGAAGGTAGGCTCCAAACCACTTTCTCTTGGGAGTCTTTGTTATAGCCGCAAAGCTTTATCGTAACTAATACATCATCCTTGTTCTGTACTGGGAGAAGAGTTTTGTTAGAGCAAACTTGATGGCAAGTGTTTTCTGAAGAAGACTTTGCCTTCAGGGTCATAGATGGCTTCAAGCTTCCCTGGCTAGAATAGACTTCTGAATATCTGCCGAGTCCCCTTTGCGGATTCTGTTTGGAGAAGGAACTTCTGTTGATATGGCTTCCTGTGGGTGGCTGGTCCAGACAAAGTGAATGTTTTCATTGATTTGCTGATGCACGCATCCTGCTTGCCAGATGTCTGCTTTTATCTTATTCTTACTGCATCTTATTCTTACTCTATGTGAAGTTCTGGAAAGCAGGTTCAAGTACATCTGTGCCTGGCTTGTACCCACACCCCACAAGGACACCTTGAAGTTCTGAGTCCGGCCGGTGATGGGCCCCCTCTTTCCTGTGTCCGTCTTCCAGTATCTGCTTCATCCTGCTCGTACCACGTACCCTCTGCCGCCGCCTTCCTGCCCTGGTCCCCTGGGGGCTCACTGCCGAGTTGCCGCCTCTGCTTTCCCTGTCTGCCAAGATGCTGGGCATGTCACAGGAGCTCAGAAAGTGTGGGATGACAAATGACTCTGGCCAAGGACAGAGGTCCCTTCCAGAGCCCCGGTCCAGGCTCATCTCAATACGTACAACGGGAATATCCTCCAAAAGTCTAAAACAAGCTTTGCTAAGTTAATCGTGTCTTACACAGGCTGGGTAGGCCCTGCCTCAAGCGTACGAGTGAAGCTACACGGAATCCCACCTATCCTTTAAGCAGAGGCATCTAGCTCTGTAGTTTCCTAAAGAGAAGGCGTTAAGAAAGGGGGTGGGGACGGGACATTAAAGCTAGGAGCTGGGACAGGAAGTGCAGAGAAGGGAGGCAGGAAGCACAATGCCTCGGGCTTGAATTCTGGGTCCTAGTCTTTCTAGCTGTGTGGCCTGGGGCAAATTATATAGCCTCTCTGGCTCTTTCCTTAGCTGGAAAATAGAGATGAGGTTACCATCTGTAGGGCTGTGTGGGGACAGACAATGGGAGCCAAGCACAGAGAGTGGCAGAGCTGGCACTCGGCTGATACAGGCCAGACATCTAGCACCAGACCCGCTTCCAGGGAAGGAGAGTCTGAATTCATGGGCGAGAGCAACAACCGCCCACTGCAGTCTCGACAGAGAGCCAGACTTGTCTCCGAGGTCTGTGGTCACCGCAGTACGAACCCCATCAGCTGGCCCACTGCACCCACAGCAGCCGGTTACCCAGACCGGAGGAGCAAAGCTGTCCATGCAGACAGGAGAGCAGGGGGCGGGAGCCATCCGGGAGCGGGAGCTGCCAGCCTGCAGCGGCCTCCCACCTCTCTGAATTCCATGAATGGCACAGGGAAACCTGCCACAACTATGGGGGCATGAGGGGACTTGTCCCAGCCACGTCCAGTCCCCTCTCATCATCTGCAGCCATCTCAGGGAAGACAGCGGAAGAGCCACAGGCACAGGCATTTTAATGGAAATCACAGAACCCAAACAGTCCAGAGCTCGGAGCCAGGCTTCCTTTGAGAATGGGGGGAGATGGGCTTGGCCGGCTGCCACCTTGGCCTAGTTCAAGCCGAGAGAGGAAAAACGGTATGTTTGAAGAGGCAGGAGACATTGCGTCAAAATAGCCTGCAGACTGTGGTGCACTGGGGACGTTTTTTAAGGAAGAAGAGGGAAAAGGCAGCGTGTGGGATGTGTGTGCAGGCGTGCATCATTGCACATATGTGCAAGCTTCACGTGTCAGGGTAATAGGTCTGAACACAGACACTGCCCGCATCCGGACAGACGCTCACGGGGCCATGGGGCAACTTGGGGAGTATTTGGAAAATGCGTTCTTCCTGTGAGCATTCCTGGCCGCGCTGCTCATGCTGACCCTGGCAGGACAGAAGCGGTGTCCTGGGAGCAGGCCCTGTCCCGGGCTGTGGAACCCAGCCTGCGCGCTCCGCGGGCCCTGTGCCCCGTGCTCCAGTGCCCAGCCGGAGGACACGGTCCCCTTCTTGTCAGCAGCGGACGCGTCCAGGGGCTGGTAAGGCCCGTTAGCCCTCCTGGCTTATCCAGAACAGTTCCAGGATGCTGTCCTAGTTGTCTGCTGTTGTGTGACAAACCACCCCAAAATATAGGGCTAGACAATTCTTTGGTCAGGAATTCAGAAGGGGCACTCTGGGGTTGCCGCTGGTTTGTGCTGTGCTGTCTGGGGCCTCCGTGGGGAAGGCACAATGGCTGGGCTGGAGGATTCTCCCCGCAGGGAGCTTCCTCCCCTGAATGGGCCTGGGCTGGGACCCTCAGCCACAAAGGCCTCCCTGTGGCGTCTCCAGCACTGAGTCCTCAGCTGCGTGTCTCGGTACAAGTGTCCCAGTGAACAGAGTGAAGCCCCATGGCCCCGTGACCCAACCTTGGAGGTTTCGGGCAGCATTTTCTTTGTACCTGGTTGGGCAAAGCAGTCATGAGCCCACCCGGCCTACAGGCAGTCTTGGAGAGGGAGGGCCAGCTTCCAGCCCAGCCACCCTGACAAACGCATGCAGACCCTGACCACGCCACCCCGGGGGATGAGTAACAGATTGTCCACAGACCTCCAGGCCACCTCTTCTGGGAAGCCCACCCTGATGCTCCCCTCTTCTCCGTGCTAAACTCTCCTCACCCTTACAGGCACCGCACCGAGCTGTTTGTCTCTGTTCATTGTACCTTCCTGGCTCATCCCCTGAAGGGCAGGAATCTCGGTATTTACAGACCGGGTCAAAGAAGGAGCATTTGAAAGGTAAGAGGGAACAGCGGGCACCTGAGAGTGGCAGGAGGGCTCAGTGGAGCTCCCAGGAGCCCTTCACGGGGCCACCTACCTCTCCAAGACGAGACCTGGGCAGCCAGGCCCTGCCTTTGCCCTCCCCTGACCGCGTCCCTCCCCACGTAGCCAGAGTGCCCTTTGCAGGGACAACCTGCACTTTGACCAAATTCCAGGTCTGGGAATCCTGTCGCAAATTCCCAGACACTGCTCAAGGGCCTGCAGTCTCCTCTCTGGGTCCATTTGCCCCGGTGACCTGCTGGGTGATGGGCAACGAGGCGCCACAGGCCACACCGTGTCTGCGCGTGGACCAGGCTTCCATCGGCTGGGACGTCCAGGGCATGTCCTGGTGGCCTGGCAAGCTGGGTGGAGGAGCCGGGACTGGAAGAGCTGGGGCATCGCTCACAGCCGCTCGTGTCCAGATGGAAGGGGAGGCCCGCACAGATCTAAGGCTGCCTGTGCTCACCAGTGAAGGAGGAGGGGTGTTTAGGTGGAATCTCTCCTCATCAGGAGATTGGGTGGCACATGAAGTAGAAATAGCAGGGCTGGGGGCAGGGCCGCGGGAATCCAGTATTGCCTTTGCCCCCTTGTGGCTGTGTGAGCTTAGACCAGCTGGTCCACTTCTCTGAGCCTGTTTGTGAATCTCTAAAACGGTGTTATTAACTATTTGGTGAGGGCCTCCCCAGTGGCGCAGTGGGTTAAGCAACACACTGTGAAGCAAAACTCAGCCACTGCAGCACGAGTTTGATCCCTGCGGCTGGCCAGGGAGGGGACCCACGTGGCTGCAGACCTCTCCTGCCTCTCCACTGCTCCCCTCAGCAGTGTGTTTCAGTGGATCTGCCTGTTCTGCTCCCCACTCTGTCTCTGCCGGATCCTCTCACCCCCACACCTCTGGCCTGTACCCCAGTGCTTGTGTGCATAAATAAACAAATCTTAAGAAAAAAAAAACTATTTGGTGAGATGGTTTTGAACAAGAAACAAGAGGACAGGGCTCGTTCTAGTACTGGCAAGAAGCTCAGTCCTCGTTTCTTTTCTCGCTCTGGAAATCCTGTCTGCATACTACTTCTCCCTTAGATATTTCCTTTTTCTGTTCATTCATTTAGGATTTAGGAGCAGGGACCACAAAGCTTGCTGTGTGTACCGAGAAGCAGGGAGACGGAGGTCCCCACGAGAATCTGAGTGGCACTGCGTTTCCCTGCAGTCTCTGAGAAGGGGGCAAACACACAGGATCTTCCCCATGTTGCTGCCAGACTCCTACCTGAGCACGAATGAAAATGGATCAAGCCCAGGCTCATCAGTAACTCAACCTTGTCCAGGAAAATCAATACAGGTTCCCTGTATTACGTAATAGGTGAGTTCCTGAAAAGTTGGTGGTAAGTCAATTTTGCCCTGGTTCAGCATATACTGAGTAGCCCGTGTCAGCTGACCCTGGCGGAGACCAGGTGCGTGCAGGAGGTTTATTGGGGCAGGTAGCGGGAAGGGCTGGTTGGGCAGAGGCTAGAGCGCAGGGAAAAGCTGTGCTGGATGCAGCCTCAGGGAGGGCCTCAGCTGACCCTCCGTGCAGGGTCGGGGTGCCCTTCAGAGTCCGCTCAACTGCGGCAAGGTCACACCTGTGCACCCCATGATCATCAAGGCTGGCGTGGCCTTCCTGGGAAGGGCGTGTGACCTTGCAGAAGACGCTTCTTCTTGGTCAAGTCAGCTTCCGAAGGGCCACCCAAAGGCACTCCCAGCATCCTGGGGAGTTGGGGTGTGGAAAAATCCTTCAGCCCAGTACAGGGATTTGGCCACTCATTGAAATAGTCATATAAGGTTGCTCCAGATATTAAAATCAGACTGACCATTATATCCAGCAATTCCACTCCTAAGCACCTATCTCAAGAACACGAAAACGCTTACTTAAAGGGATCTAGGTGCTCTTACGTTCATCGCAAAATCATTCACAATGGCCAAGTAATGGAGACAACCCAAGTACTGAAGTGTTGCAGGGCAGGGAGAGAGCTTCCCAAAGCCCCCAAACCTGCCTGCTCTAAACAGGTTCTGCCAACTGCCGCATCAAAACAAAACATGTAAGACCTTTAATGGAAAGGACCTTTAATACAGTTAGTGTGCAATACAGAAAAGACAGAGAATACAGTGTCTAAATCAGGCATCCAAAGTTACCCATCTCTTTTGGCCCACCCAAACAGGATTGGCCCAAAGCAAGGCCCGAGAGCCCGTCACACATCACAGGTCTAAAGCACCTCCTGGCAGGGACCCACAGAAAAGGGTCACAAATAGACAAGTCTGGGAGGAAAAGAGCTTGTTAACCTCCCCACGGGTCTCTCACTTGCATCTGTTCCAGCCAGTCCAGGACCAAGAAGCAAGCGCAGCTTCTTCACATGTCTCTGCTCCACGTGCCTCCTCCAGGTCTCCTCCTGGCTCTCCCTCCTGCTTCCTTCTCACTCCAGTCTCTTTGAGCTGCTTCATTCCCTGCTCAGCTCCACCCTCCCTTGGGTGGGGCAGGGAACCTGGAACCTCCCCTTTTCCTGGGGACCACCCTGTTGCATTAGATGAGCAGAATCTGCACTCATGGAATGCGCCGCACCTATTGTAAGACGAAATCTTGCCAGATGCAGTGATGCGGACAGAACTGGAGATGATGTTAAGAAGTCAGAGGGAGAAAAGACTAATAATACCAGGTGATTTCACTCACACGTGGCTTGAAAAAAAGACAAAAGAACAGACAAACCCAAACCCAAATCAACCCTTGGAATCAGCTACAACACCGAGGTTACCAGGGGGGAAGCAGGTGGGAACAAAGGCGGGAGGGAGCCTGTGGAGCATGGTGGAGGGTGTCTGCTGCTTTGTGGCGGGTGTGCTCTGGTACCATACGTTGGAGTCTGGAGCTTCACCCCTAAAGCATTTACGTGCTGGAAACCAATGTTTCCTCAACAAAATAAAAGAAAAAGAAACAGCCTGATGAAAGGGATTTCGGTGGGGCTGCAAATACAGAAGAGGTGCACCAGGGCCCTAAGTAGAGAGAAGGGGAGATGCAGCCCCTCAGCCCTCTTTCCCATCCACCTTCCAGTCTCCCTCCAGTGCCTCCCACATGGGCAGAGTGAGCTGGAACCCGGAACCCGGTAACTGGGGTTCCAGGGGCTCCAAGGGGGCTTCGGCGGCAGGGGCAACCCGGGAGCTGAGCAGGGGCTGGCTCCCAGAGCTAGGAGCACGAGCAGACCTCAGAACAGAAGGACCAGCAGCCCAGGGCAGGAAATGGCAAATTCAAAAGGGGCAAGGCCCCCAGGGACTCCGGCCCCAGGGGTGAGGGGGTGGTCTGGGGTGAGCAGCCAGGGTGTGTGGGAGGCCCTTCTCTGAGAGGAGGCCCTGAAGGCAGGACATCCCCCGGGGGAGAGCTTGATGAGCGTTGGTGAGTTGCCATCCAAGTGCAGATACCCAGCTGGCAGCTCTGTGGCTCTTAGAGACTGTCACAAAATAAACTGGAAAGCCGGACACATCAGCTGCATTCTCTCCAGGACACTAATGCAACCTCTCCAGCAGGGAGCCTTCCATTTCCTGAATGACCCCACCCCTGCAGCCCCTTCCCCCACATTCCAGCCAGGTCTGGCTGCCTGGTCTGGCCACCCGCTCCTCTTATCCCAAACCCGAACCCCAATTTCACAATCCCACACCTACCCCAGGTCTAATGCCTCCTTCCAGATGGAATCCTCCTCCACTCCTCCCCACACGGTGTAATCTCCCTTGTAAATCCCTACAAGTGCTTAAGAGCCTGGAAGCACCACCACTTAATGGCTCTCCCACCACAGCCAGTAACCCAATCTCTGTAGGACTCTTCCTCCGTTTCATGGGGGGTGGTGGATCACCCCAAAAACTGAAGTGCATTAATACAGGTGAAGTGCTAAGAACAGCGCCGAGCACAACGCAGCCTCAGTGCATGCCAGCTGTTACTATTATTGTTCTACTTTCCCTTTTCTACCCCGAGCCTCAAGCCCTTAGCTGCTTGATAAAGTGTCTGCTGAGTGAAAGGGGGTTTAAGAGGGACAAGGATTCAGCCTTGGGGCTCGCCAGGTTTTAGAACATTGAGAATATGGCAGAAGCACAGGGCCGTCTGAAAACGGTTCTCTCTGCTGGCTGTCTGGGGACTCCAAACTGACCTGGTTCTCTCCGGAAAGAAAACCGGCGGACTCACGTTGTGTTTTCAAGGGGATTTGTGCAGCGTGGGGCACACACGCCACCCGCCCCCACATCGCGTTGCACGGATGCACGCGCACGACCTGGCAGGGGCCCCTGGGTGGGGCGGCACACCGTCGTGGTCACGATGACTTCCACTTTCCAACCCGCCCACCCCTGGACCCGGCAGGCACCAGGGCCCCAGACGCTGCGCAGCGCGTGCAGCCGGAGAGGGGCAGGAATTCGGCCGCCGCCACGTGGCCCCTTCCGCCCGCTCTCCACATCCTTTGTTTCCCACCGGCCGGGCTCAGGAAGCGCTTTCTGCGAGTCACCGCGAAGGGGCGGCCCGGGAGCCTGGAGCAGCTATTTCCGTGCAATCCGGGCGGGCGGCGGGCGCGGGAGGGGCGTGGAGGTGGAGGCAGCGCAGCAGGCCCCGTGTTTGCTTTTATTTCATCGAGCAGAAGGTTCTATTTGTGGAAGCGAACAGACGCTGGGGATTAGAGTTGGGAGGGGGCAGGAAAAGGGAAAAAAACCACATCCACGACCACGCACAGGTCTTCCCCGGAACTACCGCGTGGGGGTGAATGACTGATTCTGGGACTCATCACCTGCCCTCTCCGCCTCCTCCCCCTTCCTCAGCCTGCAGCCCGGCCTCGGCCGTGCCCAGGGCTGCAACCCGAGGTCCCGAGGCGCGGGACAGTGGGCGGGGGTGGGAGGGAATC
Organism: Galemys pyrenaicus; assembly: GCA_019455555.1. Classification (NCBI taxonomy): domain Eukaryota; kingdom Metazoa; phylum Chordata; class Mammalia; order Eulipotyphla; family Talpidae; genus Galemys; species Galemys pyrenaicus. The sequence continues at coordinate 10,378,102 of JAGFMF010011709.1, read as the reverse complement.
CCCAGGGCTCAGAGCGTAACCGCCGGGCTGCAGCGAGCAACGGGTGCAGGAGCCGTGGGGCGCGCGCCCGAGCCCATTGTGCTCGCTGTGAATGGGGAGCGCGCACCAATCGGCGGCCGCGTCGCCCCCCGGGCTCCGCCCCCGCCCTCCTCCCCGGGCTCCTGACGTCACGGGAACTTTTCCTCCGCCCCCTCCTCCGTCTCCGCGCTCCGAGCCCGGGGCCGCCGGCGGGCGCGCGCCGCCTCCCGTCCAGCCCAGCCCAGCCCGCGGGGAAGAGGGGTGCGCGCGCCCTCGCCCGCTCCGGGACGCTCCTCGCTCCCGGGCGCGCGCTGCCCCGAGCATCCCCAGCCCCGCGGCCGCCCAGCCCCACCTCCGCGCCCCCGGCGCCCCCTCCTCGCCGGTGACTGCTCCCGGGCGGCGGAGCCTGAGCCGTCGCGGCCGCCGCATTGCACAACCCGGCTTCCCAACTGTTTACACAGCCCGGCCTGCGAGTGTGTGTATACAGCGTGAGTCACCGGGAGGCGGAGGAGGTGGAGGAAAGCAGAAGGAGGAGAGCGCCGGCCAGGGTCGGGCGCCGCACACTCGCGCCCCGTCACTCTCTCCGAGTGCGCCCCGCTCGCGCACACGCCAGCCGGGAGCCCGGAGCGCGCAGGTCGCGGACGCCGCGGAAAAGTTGCTCCGGCTTCGCCCCGAGACTTCTTGCTCTGGGAAATACATTTGCTTCGCGCTTCGGGGGAGCCTGCGGAGTCCGGTCCTCGCGGCTCGAGCCCTCGGGAGCGCCGGCCGTCGCCTTCCCTGCCACCGGCCGCCGGCAGCCTCCACACAATAGCGGCGGCGCTCCTCGTGAGGCGCGCCGAGCCGCTGCCCGCGGAGTCGGGGGACCCAGCCGCCTCGGCTCCGGGACGCGCGGCCAGCGAGGTCCCCGCGTGCAGCGCGAGCGCCCGCGAGCAGTTCCTGCGGTGCCCCCCTGGGGGCCGAGCCCAGCTCTTGCAAACTCCGTCCGGCGGGCTGGACCCAGTGGCGGCGCCAGCGCCGAGCCCACAGCGTCTTCCCGCGCGGATCCCGGGACCTGCTAAACCGGGGCCGTCCCGGCCGGCTACGGGATGCGGGTCGGTCCGGTGCGCTCTGCCATGAGCGGCGCCTCGCAGCCCCGCGGCCCGGCCTTGCTGTTCCCCGCGGCCCGGGGCGCCCCGGCCAAACGCCTGCTGGACTCGGACGACACGGCGACCGTGGCGGCCAAATGCCCGCGCCTCTCTGAGTGCTCGAACCCCCCGGACTACCTCAGCCCCCCCGGCTCACCCTGCAGCCCGCAGCCCCTTCCCGCCGCGCCTGGGGCCGGCGGCGGTTCTGGGAGTGCACCCGGGCCCAGCCGCATCGCCGACTACCTGCTGCTGCCCTTGGCCGAGCGCGAGCATGTGTCTCGGGCGCTGTGCATCCACACGGGTCGAGAGCTGCGCTGCAAGGTAAGCGCTCGGGAACCCGGACCCTGGGCGGCGGGAAGTGGGCACTCGCGGGTAGGAAACGTGCTTGGAGTCCAGAGCGTCGGGGCCGGGGACACCGCAGGTGCCACCAGCGCGTGGGCTGGGGCCAGGCGGATAAGTGAATTGAGCCGAGAAGGGCGGCTTTGGCCACGTTTACCCTTTGGGGGATTGAGGGGTTTTCTTCGGCGTGGTATAATGGGGATCGGCGGTTAAGGGGAGGCGCACTGTTCAATTGCTTTATCTGTGTATTATTTCTTTTGCGCCCAGTTAAGCGCGTGGCGTTCCATATAAGTTGTGGAACTGAAATGGATTCCAGGGCCATGCCATTCCCCTTCTCTCATTTCCCCACCCCCCAGGACTGGAAGGGCGCCTGCAGTGGGTGCCTTCTTGGAGCCTGGAGCAGCTGGCAGCTCCCTGGCTGGGGCTTCAAGGCATCGAGGGCTCAGCTGAGGGCAGTGAGGGGCCGTGGGACTTGGGTCTTGGGGATTCCGGCTGGAGCCGGTGCTGGGGTGGGGACTCCGTTCTCCCCAGAGAGCCTACTGAGCGTGCCCTCCAGCGGGGCGCAGGTGGGAGGGAGATTTATCCTGAGTAGGAATGTTGGGAAAATGTTGGGAAGCCCGCACGGGTTAGGAGCCCCGCTTCCATTCATATATATTATTTTTTCCGGTTGCGATTCCTTTTAAACTTAAGAGAGCCCATCCGGGAACAGATACAACTCCTACAAAGTCAGTCCTCCGTGTGCTCCCCCAGCCCGCAAGCTCCCCCAGCCCGCAAGCTCCCCCCAGCGCGCAGAGACGCGGGACACCCCCCACAATACACCCTTGCCAACCTGAGACTACCCCCCCTCAGACATCCCCGAGAACTCTCCTGGCTGTTCCTGGTCACCCCAAATATAGGGTCAATTTCCCCCACCAAAGGCTCGGTTTTCTGCAACTCACCTGACAGCACCCCCTTTCTCCCCCCCCCACCGTGCTCACTGCTGCCACCTACTGCCCAACCTGATGCACGCTGGAACCCAATTTAAAGGGGGGTGGGGCGGAAATCTTTTCTCATTCGCTGGGACTAGGAGCTGTTTTGGGAAGACTGTGTGTGCTCTGGGGTGGGGTGGGAGGAGGGGGGCAGCAGAGAGGTTTTTCTAGCTGGTGCCAGGGCAGCCAGGCCTTAGAGGTGGGGTGGGTCTGGCCATTGTGCAACCCCTTCCAGTTCCTCTGAGCAGATAATAGCCGAATCCAGATGGTGACAGCCCGTGTGTCACCGTTTCCAGCTGAGTGTAGGATATGAGTAACCGGACTAAACAAAAGGCCCTTCAAGAGACGACCGGCTTCTTAGAGGAGATACCCATTTCCTGGGTGGGGTGGGAGTTGGGGAGGGGGGGTGATAAACACGTGAAAAATCAGAGCTCAGACCCTGTGTCCCTCCTGGGAGAATTTTAACCCAGGGCTGCTGCTACCTGAGTCAGGCTGGAGGCAGGTTGCTTAAGGCTGCTTTGTCACAGTCGCTTGGAGTCATCTGTTCCTCCTGACTAATGACAGATCTGCCTGTTCTGCGCCTGCTTCAGAATCACCGCCTTCTGTGCTCCATCTCTGCGAAGGGACACTTTGGACCTACAGGAAGTCATGGTTTCCAGGAACTGCTGTTGGCCACTTTACTTACCTTGCTTACAAGGCAGGGCCTCAGCGCCTAGGGGCTTTGGGGCTCAGCTCTCTGGAGCTGATTATTTCAGGGAAGATGGGAACATACACTGACGGCAGCTCCTTCAGGCCATTCATTCCCGGGGTAATCCTTTGAATGCTTGGTAGCCCAGAGCCCTGGGTGTTGCAAGTTTGGGGTGTTAGGGGCAGACAGGCTGCAGAGGTGGAAACATAAGGCGAATGAATGGAGGCTTACAGTAAACAAAGCCCAAGGGTAGAGAAGAGAATGGCTAGCTGCTAGCTGATTCAGGGGCAGCCTCTGATTTCTAGCCCCTAAATGGGTCGCCATTTCTCTGCAGGTGTTTCCCCTTAAACACTACCAGGACAAAATCAGGCCCTACATCCAGCTGCCATCACACCGGAATATCACTGGCGTCGTGGAGGTGATCCTCGGGGAAACCAAGGCCTACGTTTTCTTTGAGAGGGACTTTGGGGACATGCACTCCTATGTGCGAAGCCGCAAGAGGCTGCGGGAGGAGGAGGCCGGCCGGCTCTTCAAGCAGATTGTGTCCGCGGTCGCCCACTGCCACCAGTCGGCCATCGTACTGGGGGACCTGAAGCTTCGCAAGTTTGTCTTCTCCACCGAGGAGAGGTGAGCCACCTGCACAGTGACTCCTGCGACCTTTTAGAACCAAAATGAAGGTGCAGGTGGGACGGCTAGGTGCAGCCTGTTGGTTCAAAGCAAAGCCCGGGGCTCAGCTGACCCAGGCTTGTCTAGAAGCCTCTCCAGAGGAACCACAGTTGAGGCCGGTTTGTTCTGCATGCTGGTGGGGGTCGGGTGGGTGCCTTCGTGGGGTGGTGGGGGCCTCACATAATGGCAGGATTACCTTCCGCCTATATGCTCTCTGCCCCTCTTCCACCCAGAAGCTCGTTCCTTTCCCATTGTTGTCAGACCCATTTTGGGGAGCAAATGCTAAGTAACATGGGCTCCTAGAGGGAGTCTCACATCCTTGCTTGTGCCCAGTGTGGTATTTTTTCGTACTTAGAAGGTATCCAGTGCTGTTGTGACTGCAGAATTCTGCCCCACTCCTCTGCCCCACATTCCTGTTCCAAATCAGACTTGGCCCTCAGTAGTTTCTTCGCCTGCCTCAGTGACTTTTTAGACATCTTGTTTGGCCTCTTCGTCAGAAAATAGCCACATTGAATAATAAGTGCAGGTTGGCTGGAATAGGTTGCTAAATATAGATCGTGGCTCACCTCCTCAAGGAGAAGATGAGCTTGATAAGAGAATAAAAGCACATTAAGATTCAGAGTAGGGGTTCCGGCCAGAGCACGTGGGAAGCCACAGGAAAGACAGACCTGACCCGATTTTCGGAGGAGAGAGTATATCCTCAGTGCAAAGATGAAAGGCTAAGGCTGTTGTAGAATCGTAGAGGTGGGTGTGTACTATTTTGTTGTAGCTGTTCACATGGTTCTTACCCCAACTGTGTATTTTTATCTTTAACTCCTGAGCATATGAAAAAGACCAGTGTGGAATGGCCATAAAGCCTAGCTCTGTATGTGATCTTGCAAGAATTATTGGAACACACTGATTAGCAAAGAAAAGCGAAGTGTTTGCAATGAAGAAGTTTCTAATTCCTGGAACATGCTCCTTTGATAGGGTGATGTGTTTTCTGAAACATGCCTTACACACCTCCTTACGGGCTTTTGAAATCTGCATTGCACAGGCGAATGTCATGTGCATGGAGTTTGGCAACCCGAGGGTTAAGCAATGGCAGGCTGACGATAGTCCTGTAACCAGCACAGGTGCAGGGTTTTAGTGCTACAGCAGCCAATCAGGGGCAGACAGTGCGGGTTGAGTCATATTTTCCGTTTACAGAACCAATGGGTATTTTACATAACGACAGGGAGGTCATGCTGAGGACATACCGAAGTTAGCACATGTATCCTACACTCCAGGGAACAGGAAGGCAGGGAGAAAAAAAAAGTCACCAGCCACCAGACCTTTGAGAGGAAAAGGAATTGACCCATTAGCCAGTACCAAATGTTTGTATTCCACTGCTGCAACAGGGCTATTTCTGAGAAGCAGGGAGGAACATGCACTCCCACTTGGTAGGAGAGGTGCCCGCATGTGGCTTGGGACTGGGGGGGATCCAGGAGACTTGAGTGGCTGGATCTGAATAAGGAGGTACCTGCAGCTACGTATGAACCTCTGACTGAAGATATTTCAGACTGTTGCTTGAACAGATAACCCCCCCTAGGAGATTAAATTGGCTCAGGTGTCGATGTGCTATCCTGGGGGGGGTGTATACGTATTCACTTGTCACACTGTGTAGGGACCCGTGCCTCCTTCAGATCCACCAGCTGCTTCTGTTTGCGCCCAACCTCCTCTCTCCAGGCCCAGTGTCCTTTGCAATGAAACACCCCAGTATGGCTGCATGGGTGTCTGTGCGAATGGGTGTGCTGACAGCCCATGCGAGCCGCCAGTGACCTTGGTGTCCCTGCTGTGAAATACAAGAGTGTGGCTCCTACTGGCTCTGGCAGTCAAGGGCATGGCAAGGGTGAGATGGGCTTGAGGGTGCCCAGGCCCTCTCTGAAGAAGGCGGTTTACTGCTCTTGCCTCTCAGCCTTTATAGAACATGCAGCATTCCCCCCGAGACCAGCTCGCACTTCTGCAATGTGAACTTTGTCAGTTGTGCAATCCCTATTAGGATATCTCTTATAAGCCTGAGCATAATGAATTGTATTTGGGGCTTTGCATCATACCCTCCGCCCCGGACGTTCTCTCGATACTTTGCAAACATTTATTGCAGTTTGTATTGGTTTGTGAAACCCTTGGTCCTGGAAGGCTGCGGCGCTGGCTGGGTAAGCGCTAAATGGCATTCGTGGGGCCTGTGGGCGCTGCGATTGGGACGGGCTTGTTTTTCACAGCAGCTGATCTGGAAGTAATGGCTTGTGTCCTCTCTCCTGCAGAACCCAGCTCCGACTGGAAAGTCTAGAAGACACACACATCATTAAGGGCGAAGACGATGCTTTGTCGGACAAACACGGCTGCCCCGCCTATGTGAGCCCTGAGATCCTGAACACCACCGGCACCTACTCTGGGAAGGCGGCGGATGTCTGGAGCCTCGGGGTGATGCTCTACACCCTTTTGGTGGGACGATACCCCTTTCATGACTCAGACCCCAGTGCCCTTTTCTCCAAAATCCGACGTGGACAGTTCTGCATTCCCGACCACATCTCCCCCAAAGCCAGGTGCCTCATCCGCAGCCTCCTGAGGCGGGAGCCCTCCGAGAGACTCACTGCTCCCGAGATCCTCCTGCATCCCTGGTTTGAGTCTGTGCTGGAGCCTGGGTACGTGGACTCCGAATTGGGGACTTCAGACCAGATTGTCCCGGAATGCCAGGAGGGCGGCGACATCAGCTCCTTCTTCTGCTAATCCCAAACCTCAGAAACCTCATCATTCTCACACATGGCATTTCCATTTCTGAAGGTGGACAAGCATCTCGGCGTGTGCCGGCCGGGTCTGAGGCCGCGGACTGCCGGGCCCCGCACGACGCCCCCCTCGACACGAGTGACTCTCTGGAGCCGAGCAGCGTCCACCCTCCACGGGCTGCCCGGTGAAGCTGTTTCCTGTTCCAGCAGCCTTGCCCACCATCCCTTGGTCAGATTTGGGGGTCCGGCATCTTTCATGGGTGGCAGAGTACGGCTCTCCAGCACCATGCGGTCAAGTGAAATGAACTTGAATCTTCTTAGGGAGAGGAAGGAAGCAAACCACACTGGGGCAGTAACCCAACGTGGACAAGTGACACCATTTGGGCCAATAAAGCCTCCATCTTGGAACTCACCTTTGGTAGCTAACTTACGCTACCCCAGCTCCTCTGCTCAGAAAGTTCTTTTGGGGTTTAGTTTATCGCATAGTTTTCTTCCACGCACATTTCCCCATGACTCTGCCCCGTTTTGAGAGCACTGTTTCAGGAGCACAGGAGCCTGAAGCAGGAGCCCAGGCCTTCTCCTCCACTGCCTGCCAAGACCTCATGCACTGATGCCTTCTTTCCAACCTTGAAATCTCCCCCCTCAGCTAGAAAAGCACCTACCAGCTAACTGTGCGTGGAAAAGTATCACAAAGGATTCGAACTCTGGGCTATTTCAGAACTCTGAGCTGGGACAGACTGCAGATTCTAAGTCATTTGAGCACTTGGAAACTGTTAGCTTTTTTTGGTTCCCTCAAACACATCAGCTTTTACCCTTCACGTTTTTTTCCCCACGACCCTCTCAGGGTGGAGCATTTTGTCTAGGAGAAGAAGGATCGGTGATGCCTCTCTCCCCTCTACCGAGAGCAAATGTTAAACACCTTTGTGCTTCAGAGAAAGTGAATTTTGAATAGTCTTAGTACATGCCAGACCAACTTCCAGAATCATACTGGAACCTCTCTCAGATCTGGTCTGTCTCTGGCATTGTGTGTGTGTGTACACGGTTTTGCATGATGGGTTGTTTATACTTCAAATGTGGTGTGGTTTATGATACGTTCACATAATCGGCATCTGGAGTGAAATAGTAAACCCCACGTCTTTAAAAGTCAGAAGGGACTTCAACAGTCACCAGTCCATCTTCTCTTCCTACCGCCTCCTGATGCAGAATCCCCCACCCTCACCTCCTTCAGCTTCTTTCATAGGTGGGAGTCCAGCCTCTACTTGGTTGCTTCCAGAGATGGGAACCTCACTACTTACAAAAGCTAGACCTTCACAGAGAAACAGCAACTTGCATTAAACAAGTACAGATGAACTATCAGCAGCTGTCTCGGACAGTGCTGACATCAGGTGGTTAAACGGGTAAACCAAACATACTGTATTCTGAAAAATGGCACAAAAACAGCAGTCATCTTTCAAGGGCTATGCCTAGGCTAACTACTAACATGCATTGTGAGAATGCCATGTATACCTCACGTACTGTGTACTTTGTACATATATTTGACCTTTTATACATAATGTCCAGTGTTTGTTGTTGTCGTGTAGGCTCTGAAGCTTGTTTTGTTGTCTGTGTCTTGTCTGAATAACCTGCGTGTTTAAGACCACGTGAAATGTGAATGATTATTGGCAATATTACCTTGACGGAATCATGGGACTTGGAGAAGAGGGAGGACAGAGGCCTCTGTCATACTCACGCTCTCGTGGTTGCTCCTCTGTATCTGTGATACATACTTCCCCGGCTGAGGGCTCCAGACGGGCTTCTGCTAGGGAAGCGCGAAACACTAGATCCTTGTACATGTGTGTATATATGTGGACAGCGAGAAGCTGTTTCTGACTTGTAGAGAAATTTTAATAAATCCGGTTTCATACATAGGTCTGGTGCATGTCTTTCGAACCCAGTCTTTACCTTTTGCGGTTTCAAGCCGGGGCGGCAAAGGTCTCTGGCCTCAGGGGCTTGGGAGCTCCCAGGAGAGAAGTAAATGGAGCTCGATGAGCTAGGACCTGAATCCATTCACTTTTTCCTTTGATGTGAGCAAATTCGTTTTGATGGGGAAAGCCAATTTGGTGAAGGTTGTGGACCCAGAAACAGTGGGAGAAGGATGTACATGAATAATCTGTGAGTTGTAACCATCCCGCTCTGTCTTTTTAGCTTTTGTCATTTTTAGGGAATTTGATTAAAGAGATGGGAAATGCATACCTGCACTCAACAGAATCTTGTTTTAATTTTAGATGGCCACATACATTCCTGATGGCCTCTCTGGCCCTCTGCGGAGAAACCTCCACCCTGCACTAGACATAATAAAAGTGACTAATTGAGGCATTTCCTTTTTTCCCAGTAAGTGTAAAAATGGAAATAAGGGAAGGGAAAGCGTCACCTTTTATTTATTTTTTTTTTTAAAGATTTATTTATTTATGCATACAAGCACTGGGGTACAGGCCAGAAGTGTGGGGGTGAGAGGATTCACCAGAGACAGAGCGGGGAGCAGAACAGACAGATCAATGGAAGTACACTGCTGAGGGGAGCAGCGGGCGAGGCAGGAGAGGTCCCCTCCCTGGCCGGCAGCAGGGATCAAACTTGTGCTGCAGTGGCTGCGGTTTGCTTCATAGTGCGTTGCTTAACCCACTGCGCCACCAAGGAGGCCCCGAAAGCTTCACCTTTTAAAGTACAACACATACCCAGAAAAAAATACACATATAAGTGTAAAGTGCTGCGTTTTCAGAAACCAAACACTGGTGTAACCATCAGTCACATCAAGGAAACACAGTTCCCCTAGTACCCTAGATCCCCTTCTGCCCGTTTCTGTCCTCACTGGCACGCCCACCAAGGTGTACCGCCTGGGACCGAATTCCAATGCTGACTTTTAATGGTAGAAATTAGGATCAGGACTACGTCGTGGGTGCTGGGATTAAATGAAGAGGCATATTGGATCTCAGATGACACACTCGCCCTTCTCTGAGATCACCCAGGAAAGCAAGCCTGTGACAGACGCCAGGACAAGTGCGGCTTGGGCTGCGTGACCCAAGAACTTAAGGGGAAAAAAGTGGAAAGGCACATCAGAAGTTATGTGGGATGTGAGCAAATGCCCTGCAGCTCAGAACCTTGGGAGCTGGGTTTGGTCTGGGGCCATCCCATGAACAGGTCCTTAAACCCCAAAGTTCCTGAGACCTCAGAACCATAATGTATGCCTGCTCCCTGGAATCCAGACGGGGCTCAGCATACCTCCGTGGGCATTGCAGGAGACTAATACTTTGGACTTCACCGAGCTTTTTAATCTAAGGATTTCAAAACACATTGCAAGCAATTAAGGTTACAACACCTCTTTGTACTGTTGTTACATGCACTGAGTGGAGAGAAATGTGGGTCAGGATTGGTTGGGATGGCATGTGATGCCACAAATCCATAAATTTAATCTCTTCAAAGGTTGAAACATATCTGGGGCAATTGCAACCAGTTCCATTACAGATGGCTGAGATGAGTGTGCTGAGCACTGGAAAATAAAGCCGAGTGCTTTCATTTTCCTGCGTGTCCTTGCTGGACAGCTGGATAAACCAAGCCACATTTCAATATCTTTTCTTCTTATCAACTTTCGAGAAATATCTCTCGTCCCCTCCCTTCCTGCCTTCCTCTTCTCTCCCTCCTCCCTCCCTCCTTCTGTCTTTCACCCCCCTTTCCTTCCTTTTTCCTTTTATGTCCACAGCAACCAAGTGACACAGACAAATCAACTTATCCATTTTACTTTTATTTAAGATTTATTTTATTTGTTTATGCATACAAGAGCTGGGGCACAGGTCAGAGATGTGGGGGTGAGAGGATTCACCAGAGACAGAGTAGGAAGCAGAACAGGCAGATCGACTGAGGTACACTGCTGAGAAGAGCAGCTGGGTGAGGCAGGAGAGGTCTGCTGTGCCATAGGGGTCACTCCCTGGCCCGGGATTGAACTCATGCTGCAGTGGCTGCGGAGAGCTTCACTGTACCGAGAGTTAACCCCTTGCGCTACCAAGGAGGCCCCTATTTTATCTATTAGAAAACTGAGGCTCCCATGTCTTCCAGAGGCTACTCAGGAGTAAGCAGCTCCAGGGCCAGGAACGTGGGTCCTTGGCCCTGCCCAGTTTGCTGCTGTGTCTGGCATGGCTGCATAAAGTCTTCTGATAGGAACGATGATTTGACAAGGTGCTTCAAGCCAGATACGGTTTTTAGCCCCATCAGTGTCTTCAAACAACCCTAGGACATCACTCATAAAGGTGGGAGCATCACTGAAGACGAGAGATCCATTATTCCATAAAAATGCACTACATGCCTGCTGTGCGCCAGGCCCCGCGGTAGACCCTCGAGAAACACATGGCTGGGGCTCAATCCCAGCTGAACAGACAGCTCCATGAGGGCAGAGACAGATAGTCTCGTTTATTCCTGAACCCCTAGCACCCAGCACAGCACCCAGTACCTTCCACAAGGGGGTTCAGCGCCCATATGGATGAATGGGTGGGTGAGTGAATGGACAGAGGAAGAGGTGGGTGGACAGATGAATGGGTGCATGCAAGAATGGGTGAGTGGGTGGATGGTGTTGGGGAGGGCAATCAAAATAACATGACTGTGTGTTGACCTGGGGGCTGGATCCAAGCAACTGAATCTCCTTACTACCCCTACTCCCTGCCAATGCGGGTTTGTGTGTGTCCCCATTTATAGAAGCTGTCTAAGGACATATCCCTGAGATAAAATAGATTGTGAAGCTGTTTTCACAGTGTTAAGAACAGTCGAGATTTGGGGGGTAGGTGCCGAGAACCACTTGGCTCATAGGACAGAGCCTCGGCGTACGTGCCCTTGATTATCAAGACCGCCTACCAAAATGGGGTGTCCTGCCCTTTTCTTCAATGTCTCCGTGGCCTTTCTGCATGGGGGTCGCTCTCAGATGATATCTGGTTTTCATCCAACATATGGACAGGTGAGTGAATTGGAGGCATGGACGGATGGATGAATTGGTGGGCGGGTAGACAGGTGGGTGGGTGGGTGGAGAGTGGTCTTTAGCAGCTAGGGGCAGTTAGAGCCAGGAGCATGGAAGTGGAAATCCTGTGTCTGGGGTTACATACACTTCTGAAGCCCTTCTGTTGTGTGAACTTGGCCAAGCAGACCTGCCACCCAAGGTCTCATTTGCTCTTCCTTAAACACTGATTTCGTCAGCTCCTTACTGCCATTCTATGAAAACCAAATGATTCTATGATTCTCTGGAAACAGGGCCTATAACGAAGGTCCTCAGAGGGACCAGGGGGCTAGCTGTGCTTCCTTTTAACACTTCAGTGCAGGTCACGTGACCGAGGTCCTTGTCTGATTTCCTTCTGGATGAGAAAAGGCCTTGTCACGATGGAGGTTGGGGAATTGGCCTTTCCACATAACTTTGCTTGAGCAAATCTTTAGTGGAGCATCCCTGTGCCCCTTAAAAGAAAAGCAGTAAGCCCTCTTTACCCTAGGATGCCAACTCCCAGGAGCGGCCCATGTCAGATTCAGTGGGCTCTTTAATAATCCCAACCACAGTCAATGGTGCAGTGCTTCCAGAAGAGATATGCGCTAATGTTGCGCCAGATTTTACAGTATGTTTCTCATTTCTCGTTTTCTCTTCTCAGCAACCCTCTAAGTTGGGTGACCTGTTCCCACTTAACAGATGTTGATGCTGAGACCGAGAGACTGAACTTCGCTCAGGTTATGTGACTAATGAGTGGGGGCCCAGGGGCCTGCATGCCTTTCGATCTTTGGCCTCTCCCCTTCTGTGTGTTCTACCCTGGGTCTGACATGCTGCACCAGCAACACAATGACTCCTTTGGGGAGCAAGCTTGTTGGTGGAGATTTTCACCAGGAGTATGCATCATGCTGGGGGCCTCTGGTTTCAGTCCTGATCTACCCGCTGAGCTATTTCAGTGGAGGTCCTGGAGTACTCAGAGATGTGCGAGGCACTTCCACTGAGATAGTACCTGATTACCTCACGGTACCCCTCAAAAAAGTCAGCCCCCTTTTAATAGGTGAAGACACTGGAGTTCAGAGAGGGAGGGTAAGTGATTTGCCCAAAAATTCACACTCAGTGCTTCTAACCATGAAGCCTCACTGCCTCTCTGTCTTCATTATTTTTAAACTGGGAGGGGACTTAGATAGGACTTAGTCCTAAGAGCAGAGTGTTACTCTGGGATAGAAAAAGCCCTGGTCACGCACTAATAAACATTAGTGGGGAAATGAGTGAAATCCAAATAAGGGCTGAAGTTTAATTAGTAACAATGCCTGAAGCTGGTTTCTTAGTTGTGACAAATGTACCACAGAAATGTAAAATGGTGACATGGAGGAAAAAAGTGAAGGATACATGAGAACTCTCTGTACTTCTTTGCAACTTTTCTATAAACCTCAACTCATGCCAAAATACAACGTTGTCGAAAAGACAGTCTATTTCCAGTCAGGGGAACCAAGGAGGAGCCACAGTTACCTTGTGGGAGGCCTCTCCTGACCAGGCACCCCTGACCTCTCCCCCAGCTCCAGCTCCTGGGTACTGGCAGGTGCGTGCGTGGCCTTCTGGATGTGTCTTGAGGTGCTTCTGAGGAACGTTTTGTTACAGGGCAGGGATAGGGGTACCCCAGAATTTTTAAACTTGCCCTCTATGAATGGGTTTTGTCATCTGCCGCATTAAGACAGACCTATAAGGCCTTTTAATACAATTAGGGTACAATACAGAAAGGACAAAGAATATAGTTATTATAAGTTAAGCATCCAAAGTTACCCATCTCCTTGAGGGTAAAAGTCCAGCCAAAGTGGATTGGCCCAAAGCAAGGCCCAAAAGCCTGCCACACGTCTAAAGGACCTCTCAGTAGAGACCCATAGAGAAGGGTCAGAAAGAGTCAGACAAATCGGGGAGGAAATGAGCAAAATCAAAATCAAGATGAAAGTTGCCATTGTTAACCTCCCCATGGGTCTCTCACCCACATCTGTTCCAACCAGTCCAAGACTAAAAAAGCAGTTTCTTCACATGTCCCTCTGCTCCACGTGCCTCCTCCACGTCTCCTTGCTGCTCTCCATCCTGCTTCCTTCTTCCTCTCTTCCTTCTGTCCTGTCCTCTCTGCAGAATCTTCTTATCCCTGCTCAGCTTCACCCACTTAGGGCGGAACCGGGATTCTGAAACTTCCCCCTTTCCTGGGGACAACCCTGTTACAGTTTCAGAAACTTTCCTTGACGTGGGACAAAGCGTTTTGAAAAAATTAGTTCCTTGACCTTTTAGGTCAGTGAATGACAGGCACATCGTTCACCTTCCTCGTCTGGTGACCTGTCTTGGTCATCCACGGCCCGCAGAGCCAGTCTGAGAACCATGCCGGTTCCATGCCTCCTTACCCAGAAGGCAGCAAGAGCCAGCTGAGGGGGCGGGAGGACATCCTCCTGAGAGGAGAGCGTGACTGCAGCATGAAGACGAGGGCATTTAGGGCCTGGGACTCGAGTACTTTCTGGAAGGATTCCTCACCCCAGTTACAAGCCAAGATGCGCTATAGTGTCTGAAAGGTGAAGTCTGCTCCCTGGGTTAGCAGGCGAGCTCCCATTCTGCACCTGTCCCCCACTTTATACATGGGGAAGTCAGGCCAGAGAGAGGGGAAAGAATAGCCAATTTGCAGCCAATGCTCCTTGTACATTCAAAAAAGTTTGTATTTTGCAAACTCGGTTCCTTGGTCCAACCTTTAGATACTAATTTTATTTCTCAACAGCATAGTTTTAGAGTCGGTCTTTCAGTGCCTGCTGAGAGCATCTTTCTCTCTTCTTCACTGGGGGAGGGAATTTGTGGACTCTGACCCCATGTATCTTAGACACACCTCTGTGACCCCAGAAAAGGAGCATTAGAGTAAGGGGAGATGACAAGAACCCACAGCTATTGGACACTTAGCTCTTGCTTTAGCGCTTTGTAAGTACTGCCTCATTTCATTTTTTTTAAAAAAGATTTATTTACTTATGCACACAAGAACTGGGGTACAGGCCAGAGTCGTGGAAGGTGAGAGGATTCACCAGAGACAGAGTGGGGAGCAGAACAGGCAGATGGACTGAAATACACTGCTGGAGTGTTGGGGGGAAGGGTAGTTTTGAATGGATTACACAGATAGGTTTATGGAGTTTTAATCTTTACTTTAGACCGGCAGTGTTTCAGAACCACAAATTTGATAATATGATTACTGAAGAGTGGATTTTTGGGACTTGAGGGTAGAGTTAAGCAGTCAGGCTGGCTATAAAACTAGAGGGCCAAGCCGTGTGCTCTTTTTCCTTTGGAGCCATTTTGCTTTATTTAGAGCCAGCTCTCAACTGGCCATTGCATTCTAGCTCAGAAAATTTGGTAAGATATTTACAAATTTGTATCCCTTTCTTTTCCTTGTAATATTTTTATTTTATTCCCCTTCTTTTGTAAAATAAAACCCTTTAATAACTTTTGTTATTTGTACCTATAGTTGGGACTTATTATAAAAAGTCGACTTATTATAAAAGTCTTTTGAGCGCGCCAGTAAAAACCTAGTCAGGGAAACCCATTTTATATTAGGGTTGCCCTATAACAAGGGGAGCAGCGGGCGAGGCAGGAGAGGTCTGCCGCGTCACCTCCGTGGGAAGGGATCGAACTCGTGCTGCTGTGCAGCGGATGCTTCACAGTATGGCGCTCAACCCCTTGCACCAACAGGGAGGTCCAGCATTTTAGTCTTAATGTGTGGGGAAGGTACTCTGATTGGTCCCGTGTTGCGGTCCATACCTGAAGCCACTGAAGGTCACACAGCTACTGGATGGGATCTGCACTTTGGAGCCTGAGCATTAATATTCAGACCCCTGTTAGAGGCGGTCGGGAAGCTAGAGAGTGCCCACGCTTGCAAAATCAGCAACTCCAACAATCCGGGTTGCTGGTGCCTCCTGCTGCTTCCGCTTCCTGGGAAAAGGAAGGGGTGAAAAGGAAGGGGTGGTCCGGTAGAGTCACAGAGAGCCTGGGGGCAGGATTCAGGGAGAGCCTGGGGGCAGGATTCAGGGAGCGCTTGAGGCCCTCGCCCTCCTCTTGTTTTGTTTCTGAATAAACCCTGTTTGTTGTTAAAACAGGGATTTGCCTGTGCTCCAGGCCCGCAGGATCTCACCATAAAGGAAGCTTGTCCCTCGTGCACCACACCGGCGCGGCCATCTTGGCCTGTGTTCGCCCTTCTGTTCACTCTCACAGGGACGTCCTTTTTATCACTTCAGTATGAGCGGACCTCCCGGGGAGGACGTTGTCGCTTCATGTGCGACACTCTGGACTGCTGGCAGTAAGAGACCAGGAACCTCAGGGTTCACGAGACTTGGTCGGGACCCCCTGCTTCACGAGCAACTATTCTGGCACCCTGGCCTCTCCCTGCCTCAGTGGCGACGTGCCTGAGATGACCTCGCCGCTGCCGCCCATCTACCTGAGGGCTGTGGCTGTGAAGATGACAGGAGGTGAGTGAGCAGTTGGCTCAAAATTCAGGCAAATTCCTTCTGTTAGGGGAAAAGGTCGTCCTGAATGGATTACACAGAGTCCACAGGGTGTGTGGACTCCAACCCCCACTCCAGACCACCAGTGTTCCAGAACCACAAATCCGATAGGATGATTATCGAAGAGTGGATCCCTGTGACCTGAGGGTGGAGTTCAGCAGCCAGGCTGGCTATAAAACCAGAGGTGAGACTTGTGCTCTCTTCCTTTGGAGCCACCTCACTTGACTCGGAGCCATCTCTCAACGCGCCATTGCTTAGAAGATCTGGTAGAATATTTACGAATTTGTATCCCTTGGTAGTATTACTATTTTATTCCCCTTCTTTCGAAAAATAAAACCCGTTAATAACTTTTGTCACGTGTGCCTGAAGTTGGGACTTATTATAAAAGTCTTCTGAGCGTGTGAGTGAGGACCCAGTGAGGGAAACCCATTTTATATTAGGGTTGCCTGTAACACTTCTGCGTGGAAAGCACCCAGGCAGGCCAGTCAGAAAGGCCTGGATCTGGGTCCAGCCCTTGTCCCTCCTTGCTGTGCAGGTCGCCACATCTGACCCATAATTTCCTCATCCATAAAATGGGCTCAGGTGATAAGAGTTTTGCAGGCTGCAGGGCTGCAGGCGGGATTGCTGATAAGGTACTTGCGGGCTTGGCCTGAGGTTGCTGGCAGGGGCCAGTGTTCCCAGTGTCATTTCTGCACATTCCCCTTCCCTCCTTCATCTTTCATGCTTATTCTTCTGGTCAGAGTCTTCTTGCCAGTTCTGGGGGGCAGCTCGGAGGGCAGCTTGGAGGGCAGGGCCCAGGGGCGTCAACCTTCTGCTGATCTTGGCCTTTGCTAGCTCAGCTGAGTGGAGAGCAGTGGGACATCGCAGATCTTGTGCAGCTGGCCAGCTCCTCTGGGGTCTCAAAACTCACCCTAAAGGGTGGGAGGAGTGGGGAGATGCAAATGCACCACTTCACAGACGGCAGCTTGATCCCCAAGTTGAGCAATCAGTGTTGTTGATGTCGTTTCTGAGTGTGGGTTTGGAGAGTGGGTTCCTGGGTTCATTCTGGGAAAGGTTTCACCAGAGCCCCCTGTTCAGCAGCACGTGGCGAGTTCCCAGGGGAGTTTCTCCAGGAGGCAGACATAGATATTTTAGTATATGTGCTGCAGGTTTATTAGGGAAAGGGACAGGAGAATAAAGGACACTTGCATAGACACCAGCAGGCAGGAAGAGCCTCCCCGAAGGGGAAGGGACAGGTTTGCTGAGAGGCCTGCAGGGTTGCAGGCAGGCAGCCTTGAGGAGCGCTGCCTCCGCTGGGGGAGGTCAGTGAAGAGAAGCCCCGGCAGGCAGGTGCCGGTCATGGGCAGGCAGGAGGCTGCTGCCCTGCAGAGAAGAGAGCTGGTGGAGAGAAGCACCTGCACAGTCACAGGTGGGCAGGAAGAGGGCTGCCCCCATTAGGTTTTCATCACTTTCGGTGGGGAGGGGCTCACCTCCAGGGCTGGGTGGTAATTCCTTCCCCTTCATGTTTGTGCTGTGGACAATCCCTCTAGCAGTCTGAGCCCTTTCTGGGTGTTGTTTCTTAATCTGGGTGTTGACACCTAAGGCGCTTGTTTAATGTTTTATGCTAATTCCTTCTAACCCTGACCTTGCTGTGGGTGTCTCCTCCATTCTTTATTCTCCATCTTTGTCACCGGGACCCCACAGGGAGGGCATGGATAGGCCAAACTAGCAAGGCCGGGGTGCCCCATTGCAGCCAGCCAGCAGGGGGCCGAGGAAGGAGCGGAGGGACAGGTGTAGGGCTTCCGCCTGTGGCTCCAGGACTTACCTGCAGAGGAGGGAGCTGACCCACCCACTTCAGCCTCACTTGCCTGACCTGCGAAATGGGGCCAGGAGGGCCCCTCAGCAGAGATTCTGCAGCTTAAGTAAGATTGTGCCTGTGAACATTTCCGCGTGCCTGACATGAGCAAAATGCTCCGCAGATGTTGGCTGCTGATAACTGGGGGCAGAGATAGTCGAAGGCAATATTTCAATTCATCGAAAAATGCTAAACACTGCTTCCCAGGAGGGGGTGGGGATCTTGTTAAGATGCAGATGCTGCTCTTCTGGGTGGGGGTGGGCGGGGCCTAAATGCTGCATTTCCAACAGGTCCCGGCTGATGTGTCAATCGATGCTGCTGATGAGTTGGAACAGCAGGCGGTTGAAACTCACGTGCCAGCAGAGACCAGCTAGTCTCAGGATGCGCTCATTCCTGACAACGGTAGATTTTGGGTAAGCGCAGGAGAGGGCAGCTGAGGAACGAGCGCGATCGACCAGCCGCTGGGCGATGGTGTGCTGAGTGAATGATCTCTCCTTGGCCTCGGAGGGATGCTCCCATCTCTGTTGCACCGAAGGGCGCCGAGGCGCATGTTAAGAACTCAAGGCCACGATGCTTAGTCAAGGGCGGGGCTGGAGGTGACTCGGGTCTCCCTGCCTCCAGTCACAGCTCCCACTGTCTGTTTCGGGGTGACCTCAGGAAGCTGAGGACAAAGGCAAGACAAGCAGCCCCAACGCGAGCCAACGCCTCTCACTGGACCTTGGCTTCCCTGTCAGCAGTGAGTGTCCTGGGTGGAACCGCCCCCCGTGCAGCCTCCCTGCCCTCCTCCTGGAGGCTGGCTGGGTCCATGTGCTCTCCAGTCTTACTCAGCAACACTTGGCTGCCTCCCTGCTCTGCTTCCTAACTTGGTGCGGTCACATCCACGCGGCACCAGCAGAACAGAGGACAGGGCCGACTCCTGAGGGCAGACCGAGCTATGGAGCGGTGACGAGGACAAATGAGACTCCTGGGTCAGACGGAACATTCTCCTGCCCAGAGTGGAGCCTTTCAGGCCCCTGCAGGTACACAAGACCACTTGCGTCAACTTGGTCACGTGGGATCCGGTTTCACCTGGAGCGCCGTCTTGTAGCCTTAACCCCACAGGACCTGAGTGGTGCTCCAGCATGGGTTGGGGGGTCAGGCCCAGCAGCCCTGCGTTTCTTGGGTGGGCTCACATCTCCCTCCTGGGACTTGAGAACTAGGCCGGATTTCTGAAGGGTGTGCTGGCCCGGTTCAAATCCTGGCCCTGCCACTCCCTAGTATGAACCTGGGCAAGTTACTTACTCTCCCTGGGCCTCAGTTTCCTCACCTGTCAACTGGGACTAATACAAGTCCTTAGCTGCCTTGTGTGGTGAGTGTGCGAGCCCCCTTGAGCCCCCTCATCTGTGTGACCTCGGTCAGGGCGGTGACTTATCTGTCACGTTCATTGTAGGAGGCCCGGTCCGGGAACAGCGCCCGAGGCATGGTGAATGTTCACAAGTATTTGTGAACATCCTGGAGCGGTGGTGTTCAAACTGTGTTCAGGGAACCCCAGGAGACCGGGGCTCACAAAGTGTCGGGAAGGACATGGAGGGGGTGTGAGGAGAAGCCCTTGGGGAGCAGCCAGCGTTGTTCTCCCTTCCCCGCCCAGAGCTTTGTGATCTCTGCTATCGATGTGGTTTTGTGGGTGAAATTTTATTCGGATGGAGGGTTTTGCAATTGAGACATAGAAAATCACTGCTACCCAAAGTTTGGTCCTTGATTTAGATCGCTTGTATTTGATCTGTGTGAGGGATGAGGATGCCAATATGCAGAGCGAGGGGATCTTACTTGGAATTGACATTACAAACACACACACACACACACATACAAAGAAAATAAATATTGGTTCATGACCCTACCTATGAGCTACTGAGTCACGTTCTTTGGAGACAGAGTATGCATTTTTAATCAGTCTTTCTCTTTCTTTAAAAATTTATTTTTGCACACAATAACTGGGATACAGGCCAGAGGTGCAGGAGGTGAGAGCATTCACCAGAGACAGAGTGGGGAGCAGAACAGGCAGATTGACATGAAGTACACTGCTGAGGGGAGCAGCGGGTGAGGCCGGAGAGGTCTGCTATGCCCTGGGGGTCCCCTCCCCGGTCACTTGTGCTGCTGTGCCACGGATGCTTCACAGTGCAGTGCTCAGCTCGCTGCGCCACCAGAGAGGACCCTTTTTTCGATCAATCTCTTAGGGGAGTCTGATACTAACATTTGAAAAACATGACCTAAACATTTTTCAAGGGGGGCAGTCAGGCTTGTTACTTGTTGATCCTGAGGCCTGGCTTAGCACCTCCAGGGCACACGAGGGGTTGGTGCTAAAGGCATCTTGACTCTTGGACCGGTCCCTTCCATCTTGTGACTTCTGTGACCCTAAAACATGGAGCCCCATGCAGAGACCCCTACCAGGTCATGAAAGCGGGTGTGGGGAGGGACGTGGGTCAGTTAACTCTGTCTTGACGATGTGGCAACTCTCTGCCCCTTGAATCACTGACTGGGTCCAGGATACCCCAGGTGGGCATGCAGTGGGTGCTGGTTAAATGAAAGAGAGAGAAGAAAGAGCATCATTCCTATGGAGGGATTTAAGCAAATGGCCCACACTCTAGTGGCAGCTGGTACTAAGCTCTGTGAAGGAAAAACTTGTTAAGGGATAGAGAGGGAAAAGTTGGGGGGGATGCTTTTAGCTGAATGCCTCTTCTGAGCAGGTGACATTTGGATAGAGACCTTAAAAATGCAGGAAAGAGCATCATCTAGTACAATATTCCAGATGAAGGGAATAGTATGTGCAAAGGGCCTGCAGCAGCAGAGTATCTGATGCATTCGAGGACCTGCAAGGATTGTTTGAGGACCTGCAAGGATTGTGTGAGACAGTGGGCATAATTCCTTTGGATAGTGCCCACAGCGTGTTGGCTCTTAGTATCTTGGTGTCATTTTAACTGCTTGGTATGGAAAGGTTGCTTCGGATTTACTTTTTATTTTTTTGTTCTATTTTCTGTTATTTAAAAATCATATTCTTTGACATACCCTCGCCCTGCGGTAAAATTCACCCTTATCTAGTGTACAGGTGGATGAGATTTGACATATTCTTCCACCTTTAGAGGCTCCATCTCAGTCGGGATAGTGAATTTCCATCACACACAACATTCCCTGTACCTTATGTGCTAAGTCTCCCTCTTCCCCCAGACCCTAACAATGACTGATCTGATTTCTTATATTTAAAATAATATGGTCTGCAATATTTTGTATCTACCTTTGTTCACTTAACAGGAGACTTTTTAGGTTTGTGCATGCTATTGTTTATATAGCAGCTTGTTCCTTTTAATTGCTGAGTAATATTCCATTGCATGGTTGTTCCACATATTATTTTTTCCATGGACCAGTTGAAGGACACCTGAGTTGTTTCCAAATGGGGTTATTATGAGTAAAACTGCCATAAACAATCATGTACATCTCTTTGTGCCTATATATGCTTTTATTTCTCTTGGATAAATACCTAAAAGTGGGATGATAACTTGATAAGAAATCAGGGACTTGTTTTCCAGAATGACTGCACTATTTTGCTTTCCCATTAATAATGTCTGAGAGCTCTAGTGGCTGTACATTCTCACCAACAGTTACTATTGTCAGTTAATTAATTAGTCATGTAATTAATAGTGTAGCCATTCTAGGAGATGGGTAGTCCTATCTCAGTGTGGTTCTAAATTCCATTTCCCTAGTGACTAATGGGGAACAGGATCTTTTCAAATGCTCATGAGCTATTCACATTTGGTGCAGTCACATCCATGCAGCACCAGCAGAACAGAGGACAGGGCCGACTCCTGAGGGCAGACCGAGCTATGGAGCGGTGAGGAGGATAAATGAGGCTCCTGGGTCAGACAGAACATTCTTCTCCTGCCCAGAGTGGAGCCTTTCAGGCCCCTGCAGGTAGACAAGAATGCTTCACTCCTTGGTGAAGTAGCTGCTCAAGGATTCTTCAGTTGGGATATTTGTTTTCTTATTGAGTTATAGGAACTTATATTCCAGGCACACATCTTTTATCCAATGTATATTTTGCAAATGGTTTCTGTTTGTCTTTTCAACTTTCTTAAAGACTGCCTTTTGAAGAGGTGATGCTTGAAATTTTTATTAAGTTCAATCTACCAATTTTTTCTTTTATGGTTCACATATGTTCAGTTCTGAGAAAAGTTTATCTAACCCAGTGTTCAAAGATTTCATCCCCTCTTTTTCATTTTCTTCTGAACATTTAGCGTTTTACACATGGGTGGATGATCCATCCTGAGTTCACTCTTGTATATGATGTGAAGTAAGGGTTGAATTTTTTATTTTGTATTGAATATCTGTTCTGGCCCCCACTGATGTGAGATCTGCTTTACCAGTAGCAAGGCAGAGTGATGCAAAGCTTCGTGCACTGTTCCATCTGGAATAAAGTTTCTTGTCCAGTGTGAGTAGGGGCAGAGAAGCATTGAAGGCAGAGATTTGGGGGAAACCCTGGATGAGAAGTGGGGCATCCAGGGTATAAGGCACCGAACAGCACCCACCTACATGAAGAAAACACCAGCCTGAAAGCAGGGTGCAGGGTGGTTGGGGAGGTGCCTGCTGAGGTGTTTCTCAGAGATCTGTGTTCCTCTTGCGTAAACTGCAGGTTAGGTAAGCGCTAGGTGAGGGAGGGTGGCTGGAGCGGATTACACCCAGCCTGGCGCGGGGCCACGGAATGCAGCTTGCGGATGGCCTGGCCCAGCAGGCCAGCTGGAGCTGGAGCGAGGACAGGATATGGCTTCCTCACTGTCTCCCACAGCCAGAAGGGAGTCTCTGGAGTCTCCTCAAGGTCTCTCCACCCCCAAAGGTACAAGTGGGAGGCAGCTGGCAGAAGCCGGAGCCATTTATTCTCTGTTAAGAAGGGGGCGTGTTGTAGAGGCTTATAGCCTAGAGGAAAGGTAGCAAGAAATACATTCACTACGGTCCTCCTGTCTTCTCCAGCCTCCATGTTGTCAGAACTGCCCCAGACCAATTAGACAGCTGCACCCCCATCTCCCAGAGACTCAGGTGGGGCCCTGCCAGGAGCTGTTCCTCTCAAGTACAGTACTGTTGTGGCTCGGACATTCGACATGAGCCCTGCCTTGGAGCTGCTGGTGCCACCCTGTATAAGATGTTGTGTGTTCAATCCCTGTTCAAGATCTCTGAATAGGACACTCCCCTTGGCCACCAGAGTCCTCTCCTCCAGACACTATGTTGGGGGCTAAGACATGATTGGATTTATTCCCTAAGTGACTGCCAGAGTAGGCTAGCATCCTCATTGCCAATGTAGAAGTTGGGGCTCAGAGAGGGTAATTAACTTACCAGAGGTTGCACAACTACTGAGTGTCACAGTCAGGCACGAACCCAAGATTGTCAAGCTTCAGGCCTTTGAACTTTCACTGATCATGTGGACCCTGTGCGGGGCTGTGGGAATCCCAGAGGAGAACGAGTCACAGTGTCTCTCCCTGGGCCCTTGCTGTCTGGTGACGGGTGAATAGAAATAACTGGGCTACCCAGGTCATGCAGACATTGCAGGGTCTCCAGGGGGTCTAGATGGTGTTTGTAGAGGATGTGGCATGCAAGAGTCATCTTGAGGGTGGAGCCTGTTCTCCTGCAGATATGGGAGCTGGGGCAGGAGATCCTGAGAGAGAGAAAGGTGGTGAAATAATAACAGCAAACCAGTTGTTATTATATATCCAGCCATGTTGTGCTGCGTAGACATTAACTCATTTAATCTTTTCAACAGCCCTTAGGAGGCAGAGGCTATTATTATCTTTATGCCACTGAGGCTCAGAAAGGTGAAATAACTCACCTGTGGTCACACGGTTGGCTGATGAGAGCCAGGAGTTAAACTGAGGCTCTGCAGGGAGAAGTCAGCTTGGAGTGTGATGCTTGTGACGTGCGAGAGAGAAGGTAGGCTGGGGCTAGCTCAGAGCGAGTGCCCAGACCAGACTGAGGGCTCCCACTGTTGTCTTTTTTTTTTTTTAAGATATTTATTTATGCATACAAGAGCTGGGGTACAGGCCAGAGGCACAGGAGGTGAGAGGATCCACCAGAGACAGAGTGGGGAGCAGAACTGGCAGATCAACTGAAACACACTGCTGAGGGGAGCAGCGGGTGAGGCAGGAGAGGTCTGCTGCACCATGTGGGTCTCCTCCCTGGCCGGGGATTGAACTCACGCTGCTGTGCTGCTGATGCTTCACAGTGCGGCGGCGCTCAATCCGCTGCGCCACCAGGGAGGCCCCCCCTGTTGCCTTTTGACTTGAGCATTGGCAAACTAGGGTCTTCCTCTGTGTTTCTGTCGCTTCTGGCTTGTCTCTGTTTCCAAAGCTTCATGCAGTGACATAGCTGCTGGTTTGGAAAACCAGGACAGGGCTCTCTGTTCACGGCTGACACTGGGGGTAGGGGTCCTGGTATGTAGTAGGTCTTCCTGTGATGTTAAGTAAATAAATGAGCGAATCAACATCATAGGACTCTGTATTCTAGCCATAGGGAGTAAGGCTGAGGAAGGGATGGAAACCACAGAGTTCAGGAGGCACAGGGCTGGAAGGAACAGAGGTCTGGCCCCTGGTGTTGGACTCAGATTCCTCCACCCTGGCTCTTCCTCTTCCTGCCTTCATGCCCTTGGGCAAGTCACTCTACTCTGTCTATTTAAAATGACTGTAGTATGGGCCTCCCTGGTGGTGCAGAGGTTAAAGTGTCAGTGCTGCTGAGCTATCCACAGCCACTGCAGTGCTGTTTCCATCCCAGGCCAGGGAGCTGACTCCCGTGGTGCAGCAGACCTCTCCTGTCTCACCCCCTCCTCCCCTCAGCAGTGTGTTTCAGTCAGTCTGCCTGTTCTGTTCCCCACTCTGTCTCTGGTGAATCCTCTCACCCCTCATACCTCTGGCCTGAACCCCAGTTCCTGTGTGCACAAATAAATAAAAATAAATCTTAAATAAATAAAATGACTAGTAAAATTCACATGCTATAAAAATTGCCATGTTAAACATCTTAAAGTATAAGTTCAGTGGCATTAACTACATTCCTGTTCTATTTCCATCACCACCCATCTCCAGAACATTCTTCATCTTTTCTTCTTCCCTTTAAGCACCATTTCCCATTGCTTCTCCCCCTCTGCCAGCCTCTGGGATTCACTATTTTACTTTCCATTTCTAAGAGTCTGAGACTCTAGGTGCTGCCCGTGAGTGGACTCAGCAGAGTTGTCCTTTAGTTAGTGGCTTATGTCACTTAGCACAGTGTCTTTAAGATCCATGCACACTACAGTGTGTGTCAGAATTTCCTTCGTTTTTAAGGAAGAATATATATTCCCTCTGTGTCTACACCACATTTTGCCTGCCCATCCATTCACTTTTTGGCGTTTGTGAATAATGCTTTGATGAGTGGGGTGTCTAGTTCTGAGTCCCTTTCTTTCCCTTCAGGTAGAGCAGAAGTGGAATTGTTGGATCCCGTGTAATTCTGTGTTTGTTTTAGGACCCACCGTCTCTGTGATGGCAGCACCATCTTATGTTCCCACTGGCAGTTGCACAAACATCTCCACTGTCCCAGTGGTCTCATTTGACTACCTACTGGGGACACTGCTACCTGCCTGCACCCCAAGGTTCACAGGCATGTTTGAAGGCCATGTGGAGCAAGACTTGTAAAGCCCTTGGTGCACTAGTGCTCTTGTGCCCACATACAAAAGGGGCCTGCTCCCCTGGGGAGCAGCTGGCACCTGTGGGAGTTTCCTCACCTGCCAGTGGGCATGCTACCCTCCGGTGTCTTGGAAGGGGACTGATTTGCCCTTTGGTGTTAATAGCCTCACTCCCCTTTCCACAAGAACAGTGACTGGAGGAGGGTTTTCCACCTTGGGGCAAACTAAATCAGGATCCTCCAGGCTAAATTAAATCTCCATTTTGTTACTTTACCAAACCTGAGGGCACCATGCCAGGCACAGGCATGTGATTAGTGCCCAGCCCCTGCCGTGCAGAGGCTCTCAGTTTAGTGGCAGGTACAGCCCACTGTGAGACAGAATGACTCTCCTCTTAGGAGGATTGTCTGTTCCTGCTCTAGTCAGTACTGGTGTGGTTCTTGAACTTGCTTTGAACAGGAAGTGTGAATGACTGTGTGTTATGTCTGGGTGGAAGCCTTAAATGCCAACATCTTGCTTAACATAGTTTTTCTTTTAACTCCCTGAAACTGGCTGTACTGTCCAGTTGGGTTCCAGGCAGTTAATCTGTGCAGGATATGTAGGATGAGTAAGAAATAAATCATTGCTGTTGTGAGCTACTGAGAATAGGGGACTGTTTGTAACTGCAGCAGAACCTAGCCCATCCTGACTAAAATCACTGAACAGGACACCCCATTGCCATGAGCAAAGTGCTGGAAAAGAAATGAATAGTGTTCTGTGGGAACACAGAGGAGGGAGGTAGGAACAAAGAGCAATCTTCTAGGAAGGTCTCTGATAGTTTTATTGTTTTTGCTTTCAATCTTGTACTCATCAACTCCTTCCAGTGTTGTGCAGTAAGAATTATCCTCATTTTCAGGTAAGAAGCTTTCAGTTCAAGATGTTCAGTTTCTCAGGGTTGTTCAGCTTGTCATGAATGGAGTTGGTATTCAAATTGAGGCTTTTAAAAAATGTTTAGGTCTCTCTTCATCTTCACTTTTAGTAATGGAGATACAGGTCCAAACCACAAGAGAATAGGCCACGAGAACGGCACCTATTAAAAAGACCCCCAGCAACAAGTGCTGGAGAGGATGCGGAGAAAGAAGAATTGTATTACGTTGTTCATAGGAACACAAACTATACAGCCATTTTGGAAAATAATCTGGACTTACTTAAAACTCTGGAAGTAGAAATACTGCAGAACCCTGCAGTGCCTCTCTTTGACATCCATCCAAAGAACATGAAACCATCCATTCAAAAAATTACACATCTACAGTGTTTACTGCAGCATCGTTTACAATAACTAGGATGTGGAAACAAGCTTTACGTGTCCATTGATGGAACATTGGTTCAAGATGTGATCTATCTGCATTATGGAATACTCTTCGGTCATGAGCACAGATGAGATGTTGCCATGCAACAGCAAAATAGAGGGAACTGGAGGGAAGTGTGAGTAGTAAAGCAAGTCAGAATGACAGAGGAATTAGTAGACATTTACATAACAGATGATTCAACAGAGCAAAACTACTTGTAAAAGCAGACACTAATAAATGAATTGAGGTTGAACTTAAAAGGGGGGAGCTAGGATAAAGGGTCAAAAAGGGCTAGGGATGGTAGAAGGAACAAAACAAACAAATAAAAGCATCAGTTTTGGAAAATATAAAATAAATTAAAAAAACCAAATTTAAGTCTCTCTGATAGCTACACCTAGCTTTTTATTTGTATTAATAACAGCTAATACCGTGTATCACTTAGATGCAGTATCTGCTGGTGTTCTGAGTTATACAGAAGTGGCTCAGCTAAGCCTTGTATCTGCCCTGTGAGAGAGGAATATTATAATTCCCTCTTGACAGATCAGGAAACTGAGACCAGGTGACTTGCCTGACAGCACCCTCTGGCCTCTGAAGCCCGGAAAGCTGCCTGCAGAGTCCGTGCTGTTCACCACACTCAGCCTGGCTCTTCGGCTCCTGCGGGAGACACAGGAGCCTCCAAACAACCCCTCAGTCTGCATGCTCTGCCTGGGGGTCTGACCAACATCCTGGCTCACTGCTGGATCCCAGCTCCCACATATTCACCCCAGCTCTCGCCCCGCTTCCCACCAGCCCTCTCTTGCCGGGTAGCTGGTGGACATCACACCCTGTGTAGGTTATCTTCAGACGCTTGTCTGCAAACTGCGCCAGGTGTTCTTCCTGCCAAGAGCTCGCCCATCGTTTCCCGTTGTCTTCCCTTAGCATTGGTGCCCGCCCTGCAGCTGCCCTTTCCCAGCCTCATCTTTCTCCTCCTCCCTTTGTTAATCTCTCTGTCTAGAACATTCTCCTCTGATGGAAGAACTGTTCTTTAAGACAGCGCTTTAGCCATGACAGCCCCAAACTGGAAACAATCCAGTTGTCCAGTACCTGGTGACTGGACCACCCAGCCATGGTACCGCTGTAGGAAGGAACACTGCTTGCCTGCCGGAAAGAACTTGTGCCTGCACCCCGAGAGCCACAGCGGCATGGATGGATCTGAAAAGCATGAGTATAAGTGAAAGAAGCCAGAGACAGAAGACTGTACACTGTGCGGTTCCCGAAAGTTCTAGAAAAGGCAAAACTATAAAAACAGAAAATTGATCAGTGGTTTCCTGGGTTTGGGAGCCTTCCAGAGAGGTCAGGGATTGAGTCTGGACTGCACCAGCGGAGTTTCTAAGCTGACGGTCTTCCGCAGTGTGGTGGGGGTGTAGGTTACCCAGGGGCAGATGTTAGTCAAACTCCTAGAGCTCTACATTTAAAACAGGTCAGTTTTATTTTTCAATGACACAGTTGGTTTTCAAAAGCTTCCATTCAGGGTTCTGGCTCTGGAGATGCTGAAGAGAAGCCCCCCCCACCCCCACTCCCCCATGCTGTATTGTCACTGTGTTCTGGTTGCCTGATGTTTGCACTTTCCCCTCTCTGTCCTCTTCTCACTGTCACCTTTGTCTTGCACCGTGCCTGATACACACTGGACACTCGGGAGTGCTGATGTAATGGAGAGTTATTAATCACTTGCCCCAGTAATGGGGCCACCTTCAGAAATCTGTGCTGGCTCTTGGGACAAAACACCCCTGCCACTTGGGCGTGACAACCTCTGGCCTGGATGCTGAGGGTTATGTGACATGGCCATTATGGTCGCTCAGGCCAGAGAGGTGGGGCCGAGGATGCAGATGGCTCTGCCGGCATCACCACAGAGGCTCCCTGCTCACCGCTGAGGCCTCACTGGCTGACCTGTCTCTGCATCCTAGACGGAACCTGTGAGCCCCAGGAGGGACGGGATCGTGCTGGGTTTTCTCATGGCTGATTCCCTTTGCTCAGCATGCTCTAAAAATCACCTTTTTTTTTTTTTTTTTGTGCAAGAATAAATTAAATTCGGGGACCTGGAATGATCAAGTGAATAGCTTGTAACTAGAAACATTAGAGAAAATTTTAATGTTCAAATCATGAAGAGGAGGGCTGCCAGGGATGGTTATTTACCCTTCGCGCCACCCCCCCTGTTGTTTTTAACCTTGCATGCTGGTCTAGAGCACTGCGGTGGGGTGGGGGAGGGGGAGACACCCAAGAAAGTGAGAGCTCTGATGTGTTATTGTCATGATGATTGGGTACATTTTGGGAGTGAGTGGCATGGGGTAGGGTTACTTATATTTTAGCGAATGCTCTGTAGCAAGTTTAAAAAAAAGAAACTTAATCTTACAAATAGTTTTAGATTTACGGAAGAATTATAGAAGTTATACAGAGAGAGTTCCTATATACTTGACACCCAGTTTTTCTATTACTAACACTTTATAATAATTTAGCATGGAATTTTTTAATCTGTCCCTCCTTTCTATTCTTTCTTTCTTTTAATAATGAGTGAGCCAAAATTAATATATTATTAATATCTGAAGTCCATTGTTTATTTAGAGTCCCCTTTTTTGTTTTTAAGAGATTTATTTATTTATGCATACAAGAACTGGGGTACAGGTCAGAGATGCAGCGGGGTGAGAGGATTCAGAACAGGCAGATCTGCTGAAACACACAGCTGAGGGGAGCAGCGGGCGAGGCAGGAGAGGTCTGATGCGCCATGTGGGTCCCCTCCCTGGCCGGCAGCAGGGATCGAACTCGCGCTGCTGTGCCACAGATGCTTCACAGTGCGACACTCAACCCACTGTGCCACCAGGGAGGCCCTAGAGTCCCTTAGTTTTTATTTGACATCCTTTTCCTGCTCCAGGATCTCATCTAGACCATTCCATGACATTTAAACACGCTGTCTCCCTGGGGACCCCTTGACTCTGAGAGTTTCTTAGCCTGTGTGTGAGGAGAATTAGGCATTTTGTAGGATATTTTTCAATTGGGAATTGTCTAATGTTTTTCTTATGAGTTTTAAGGGGGCAAAGTGTTGCACTTATTTTTCAGGTCTAAATTCAGTTAGTTTCGGTGAAGATGAGTCGTGGTTGACATTTTATGCTACTGAGATTGCCTTGCTGATAAAGGATAAGAGAACCTGAACTCAAAATAGAAAACAAAAGAACTTTACACAGACTCCTTCTCTGTACCTCACTTGTTTCTCTCCTCCCATCCTCCGCTTCCAGTTTCTAGAGCTTGCTAACTTTCTAAATGGATAGCAACTAACTCAGAAGGCGCCAGAAAGTGATTGCTTCCTACCAAGATCAACATCTCTCAGTGTTTTCTTCCTGAACAAACCTTAGGATCCAAAGGGTGGAAGATGTTCTCTAGGGTCGCTGGACCTGGGCCCCCAGCTATCCCCAGCCTCTCCTACACATTTGTTAATTCTCTGCTGTGGCCAGGAACCATGCTCCAGAGCTGATTTTGGAAGGAAACACGCAGTGGCTGCAAGTTGTCCCATGTCACAGATTTTGGGGAGGTGGGCTTGTGCCTGGGATTGTCTCCAGGGGGCAGGTCATCCTTTGGCTTTGTCTGAAGCTCGCCAACCAAACATAATTGGGCAGTCTGAGATGCCATAAAATGAGCCTGTTACTGAGCCTGGTAGGTCCCAGCGGGCCAGTGAATTAATGAAGATGTCTTTTTCTAGATACTAGCAGCCTTCAAGTGAGGAAGAGGCGCTGCTTCCCTTCCGGTTCTGCCCGTGTGGTGGCTAAAGGCTTGCTTTGTGCCCAGGCTGGCCCGAAGGCAGTAACCTAGCTAATCTGGAGCCCGGCCCGATGCAACCCTGACCCTTAAGTCCCTGGCTCTTGTCCACAGACTCAAGCCAGATCAGCCCCTGGGAGAGTGCAGGATGGTGCTTTGCAACTTCCAGTGCTCTGAACTTCCAGGTTCAGGTTTAATTTACTGTGAATGAGAATTGCCTCTTTCGGGGTCAGATCTGGAAACCAGCACCTATACTAAATACACGCATTATCTCATCCTGTCCTCCAAGCTGGTTGAGATAAGAAGCACGCGAATGAGAGCTACTAATTGTTGAGTACTTATTATGTGCTAGGGTTTAAGGAGCTTGACATGGATTACCTTATTTAATTTTTACAATAACTCTCTGAGTGCACACGATGCTTGATCAGTTTTTACCTGTGTACTCACCTAGGTGAATTTACAGAACACTTCCCAGCAGGCAGGTGGTGGCCTGTCCCCACCACCATTTGATTTGTTCCCCCCAGCACCCGCTCCTCCAAAACCAGTCTTCTGACTTCTCACCCCTTAGCTGAGTTTGGCCCAGTTGAAAACTTAGGGAAATCATTACTTTTATTAAAGTGAAATTCACACAGCAAAACCAACAGTTTTAAAGTTGCACACCTTCAACCTGTGTGCAGCTCCATTTATTTATTTATTATTTTTTAAAAAAAGATTTATTTATTAATGCATATAAGCACTGGGGTACAGGCCAGAGATGTGTGTGGGGGGTGAGAGGATTCACCACAGAGAGCAGGGAGCAGAACAGGCAGATCAACAGAAGTACACTGCTGAGGGGAGCAGCGGGCACAGCGGGAGAGGTCTGCCGCGCCATGTGGGTCCCCTCCCTGGCCGGCAGCAGGGATCGAACTCGTGCTGCAGTGGCTGCGTATGCTTCATAGTGTGCTGCTTAACCTACTGCGCCACCAGGGAGGCCCTGCAGCTCCATTTAACGCTAAATCATTTCCACCACCTCGAAAGGCTAAGCCCTGCTCAGGAAGCAGCTGGCCCACTTCTGAACATCAGGTAAATGAGTGACTGAACAAAGGCCTCATGTGATGTGGTCCTTTGGGTCTGACTTCCTTCTCCAGCACACGTCTGTGGGTTGCCCGTGCGGTGCGCGCAGAGAGCTCAAGCTGGCCCTCCGAGACTGCACTGCTCTAACTGTGGCCCTGGGATCACCGGCAGACAGCCCTGGGGCCCTATGTCTGGGGGGGGCAGTGGCAGAGGGGAGCAAGGACTGAGGAGGGGTTGTCAGTGGAAGGCAGTCAGCTGGGATTCAGTGAGGTTCCCCGACTGCAAACTCGAGTGGTCTTCCTTTTTCCTTTTTAAAGATTTATTTACATGCATCTAAGAGCTGGGGTACAGGCCGAGGTGAGAGGATTCATCAGAGGCAAAGTGGGGAGCAGAACAGGCAGAAACACTGCTAAGGGGAGCAGTGGGCGAGGCAGGAGAGGTCTGCTGTGCCATGTGGGTCCCCTCCCTGGCTGGGGGTCGAACTTGCGCTGCTGTGCCATAGATGCTTCCATGCTCAATCTGCTGCGCCACCAGGGAGGCCCCCTACTGGTCTTCTCTGACCAGCTGAGTGACTTTCGGCCTCAGTTTCCTGCTCCCAGTAAAGCCCCCTGAACCTTCCCTGCTGGCTCGTGAAAGGCTCGCTTGAGTGACCTTGTAAACTGTGGGGTGCTATGCACAGTGCCCTGCATTTAGTCGACTCTGTCATGGGCCACTTGGAGGGGCCTGGAAGGGGCTGGAGCAGAGCTGGCCCTGCGGGGTGGGGGAGGGAGGAGGGCCTGGACAGTGGAGCCCAGCCCTTCCTGTGCTCCTGAGTGTTTGCAGAGCTTTAGCATTTCCTGTGTTACTCCATCCAGAGATTATCATGTCAAACACCTGAAATCCAGGGCTTTGGCATTCAAGGAAGTTCACCTTATGAAATACCCTTCCTGGCCTGGCGGCTGAGAAGACACATCCTCTGGTTGGCCCCTGGAGTTGCATAGGGTGGCGATGTTGTCATTTATGAATGAGTTTTCTGCTAGACCAGAATTCAGGTAAGGAGAAGAAAAGAAAGCCAAGAGACCAGAGGGATATGGTCTCTGAGGGGACAAGACTGTTGAAAGATGTCCCCACGGTGGTTCTATAGAGGTGACTATAGTTTCAGTCTTGTGAATGAAGAAGTAATGCCTTGTCATGAAGTGGCCTGCTCCTTCATGGTTCCTCTCCTCTCACTCAGACATTGGGGTTCCTGAGAAAGTTCCAGCATTCTTTCCAGTCCGGCAGCCATGTGGTATATATCCTGGGGAAGGTGAATTTGGGGTGTGGTACCCTCATATGCTCCAGTGCCCCTCAGGCATGAAATCTCCTGCTCTTACCTGTTTTAAACCCCAACGCTTCCCTTTCCAAGAGTGTTCTAAGGGCAACAAGAAAAAGAATGTTCCAGAAGCCTCTGCTGCCTCGGGGATGATTTGCTAGAGCAGTTTCCTGGATTACAGCCTCTCCCCTCAGCAAATCATATGAAACAAAGTCTTGTCAGCTGTAAACCCCAAATGTGGGGAAAAGCTGACACACGGCTCATTTCTGTAAAGCTGACATTTCTCATGAACAGCAAATTCCTGAGTGTGGGCAGCTGACCAAGACCAGGAATTCTCATTAACCAGTGGTAATCAGGCATGACTCCGAGTGCGGAAGGCAGCTGGGAGGAGAGGTCACCCGTGTGGGCTGGGAAGACCCACAACCCATAACTGGACATAGCGAGAGAGACCGCAGGCGCACTCACAGCTCTGTGTGGGCTGTCATCCCTCTCACCTCCTCCACCCTTCCCTGCAAGCCCCTCCCACAGCACGAGTGCTGCTGCTGATCCAGCAAAGGCCTTTCAGAGAAGGTCCGGTGGGATGTGACCTCCTGTGGGTGGACCTGAGCTAAACTAGTGGGTAAATAAGTGACATGCCTCTCCTGGCTGTGGGGCGACGTCTTCCCTTGGACCCACGGGCCGGGGACAGGGACGGGACGCTCGGACCCCACCTTCTTCCTGTTTCCTGAGCCCGGGACCTCTGATCCCACCTCTTTGGAGTTGAAGGTCATCTGGGAAATGAGT
This sequence comes from Galemys pyrenaicus, assembly GCA_019455555.1. Taxonomy (NCBI): domain Eukaryota; kingdom Metazoa; phylum Chordata; class Mammalia; order Eulipotyphla; family Talpidae; genus Galemys; species Galemys pyrenaicus. Next base: position 10,344,301 of record JAGFMF010011709.1, on the reverse strand, counting down.
TAAGCAGCTCATTTCCCATCCAGAAACCCAGTTCCTCCGCTCGCATATCCACATCCCCCAGTCAGCATTCCTTGCTTTTTTTCCCCAACCCTCATATCTGTAGTATTTCCTGGTTTCCCCAAACAGAATTAGTCACTTCCTTCTCTGTGTTCCCATAATACTTTAGAAGTGGCCGTATCTCCGTGGTCCCATTTTATGTTATGAACAATGTGATTTTCTCTTAGGGACATATGCAAGTTTGTGTGAATATTGTTCTTTTCGTTTTGGCTTCTGGGAACCTCAGAGCCCAATTCTCTGCTCCCCTCATTCTCGTGATTGCTGTGCTGTCTGTGAGTTAACTTCCCTGACTTTTTCTTACATTCAGCCTTTCTTGCCTTCATTTCTTTCTTTATATCTATTTGTATTCTTCTAGGTGGCCCATTTCAAATCTATTTATTTATTTTTAAAGATTTGTTTATTTATGCATACAAGAACTGGGGTACAGGCCAGAGGCGTGGGAGGTGAGAGGATTCACCAGAGACAGTGGGGAACAGAACAGGCAGACTGACTGAAGTACACTGCTGAGGGGAGCAGATGGCGAGGTGGGAGACATCTGCAGCGCCATGTGGATCCCCTCCCTGGCTGGGGATTGAACTCACAATGCTGTGTGGTGGATGCTTCACAGTGTGGTGCTCAACCTGCTGTGCCACCAGGGAGACCCACATTTCAAATTTAAAAATATGTATTTTTTACATTATCAACTTTCAGTGGACTATAATTTGCCTCATAGATGGAGTGTGACAAAATGAGGAACTATTTACCAATACGTGGAGCCTAAGTAAAATGTGTCCATTTTAGCTATACATTTTGCGGGCTTTGACGATGATAGGCACCCACATAACCTCCACTATCATGGTGCTATGGAAGTGGTTCTATCAGCCAGGGCTCCCTTGCACCTGGTCCCAGGAACTACTGATCCGTAGCCCGTTATTCACAGACATCATAGTTTGTTTTTCCATTCCCCTGTTGATGGACACATAGGTTATTTCCCTGTTGGGGCTCCTATGAAGTTGCTTCGCATTTCATATACAAATTTGTGTGTAGAAAACATTGTTTCAAAGGCTGACTTAAGTTATTAGTTGGGATCCCCAGACAAACAGAGCCAGTAGGACCATCACTCATTTATTTTAACAGTCACCTCACATGATTATGACCGACAGTCAGCAAGGAGTGGAAACAGGAGAACTGCTGGTGTACTTCCAGTCTGAGCCCAGTGGTTTGGGAACGAGAGGGAGTTGATGGTATAATCCCTGTTAAAGAGCTGACAGACTTGAGATCCAGGAAGAACTGATGTTTCAGTTCCATTCTGAAGGCAGGAAAAAGTCCATGTTCCAGACTGAAGGCGGCCAGGCAGGAGGGATTTCCTGCGGGTAGAGTCGGGCTTTTTATGCTATTCAGGCCTTCAACTAATTAGGCGAGGCCCACCCCCATTAGGGAGGGCAATCTGCTTTATTCAGTCTACTGCTTTAAGTGTTAGCCCCAGCCAGAAACATTCTTCAGAAACAATCAGAATCATCTTGGGCCAAATATCTGTGGCCCAATCAAGTGGACAAATAAAATTAACCATCACAACTGCTATCGCTAAATGTCCATATAAATATATACTGAATCAATAGTTTAGTTGGATTATTAAACTTTGTTTTAGGACTGGCCTCACCCCTGGAGTGGGCCTGTCTAGTAGTTAGGCAGACACTGATCTGCAGGTAATAGAAAGTCCAGTGCCAGTGGCTGGAGCAAATCTGTGTTTCTTCCCTCATGTGGCAAGAAGTCTGCTGGTCGGTGGATGTGGACATTGTGGATGTGGCTCAGCAGAGCATCAGAGACCAGAGCTCTTTCTTTTTTTCATCTTCCACCTCCGGGTGCAGGATGTAAGGGTGCCATTCCCAGGCCTTATGTCATAAGTGAGGTAGGAGAAAGGGGAAGAGATGGAAGTGGGAGAACAGGGGGAGATAGCTGAGTCTGTCCCTTTATTTCAGGAAAGCAGAATCTTCCCTGAAACCCCATTTGCAGATTTCTCCTTTGACCTCATTGGCCAGAATTGGGTCATGTTAGCAGTCCTAAGTTGCAAAGGAACTGGGCAGCAGGGGACTCACAGGTGGTTCAGTCCAGTCAAAGGCAGTAGGTACTACAGGTGACGCCGGTCCTGTAGGAAGAGGATGGGGTTGGGTGTTGAGCAAACAACTAACATGTCTGTGCCTCATGCAATTTCTCACAGTGTCTTAGCAAGGTACTGAGCACACAAAAGGCCTTAAGAAATGGGCCTTTGGTTGAATTGACTTCTGAAGCTTCCTTGGGTGGGCACGTGGTGTTGGACCATGAACCACAGACTAGAGGTCTCGCTCCCAGACCTGCTCCTGCCCTCTGATATCTAACACACTACAGAATTTTTCTAAGCCTCAGTTTCCCAATTCTGTGAAATGGGATGAACTTTTCCTAAATGAAGATAATGTCAGTGGCAGCTGTTTTCAAAGATGAGCGATTTCGGTCAAAACTAATTGTCATGGAACTGCAGAAGATTGAGCTTTCTCCTCAAATCTCAACTTTCCTGTTCTTCCTCAGGCTCTGCTCTCCCTAATGGCTTTGCGGTGTCACAGATGCCAGGGGAGATTAAGATCATGTCCATCCTCCTGCCTGGGTTCCATCTCACCTTCTTCTCAGTCTCATGTGGCCAAACGTGGGATAGCCCAGTGTTCTCCTTGGCTTGCAGCATGCTTCAGACACCAGGCTCCGTGTCACACCAACACTCCCTTTGCCAGCACATGCCAAAGGGCTCCCAGGGCCATTCACATCCCTCGGCCAGTGGTCAGAGTTGTTCAAGTCACCGGTGGTCTGTGAGGGGCTTCACCGGACACCACTGTGGCCTGGACATTGCTTCCACACCCAGGCCCCTGAAACTCTTGGATCCCGCTACTCTCTGGCCTCTTCTCCTCCCTTCCTGTGCCTTTTTTATGTATCAAGAGCTTTCCTGTCTTGACTTTATTGCTTCACTAGCTGACCTTGACTTTGTAACTGTAGCTCCTTTCTTTTCTGTCATCCCACACTCAGTCATCCGCCCACCTCAGTGTGGCTGCATTTCCTATCATCTCCCTGAAATAGATGACTGCACTAGTGCTCAGAACTGGTGAGGTCTTCTCCTCATTGCAGCTGACTCTTCAGTGTGGGTGTCCACTGTTCTGAGTCCCCCAGATTGCTGTCCTTGAGGTACTCTCTCCCCACATACTTGCTTCTAATTCTACTCATTGATGTTGCCCAAAATATTTCCAGCTCAGCTGTCACTTTCCAGAACATTCTTTACCAACATGGACGCTGAAATGCACAGAGGTTGAGTAACATGTCTATGTCCACATAACTATGAAGGGGATGTTTATTTCATTGGCTTGCTCTCAAGCGGTTCACAGCGGCAAGAAGAGGAAGGGACCGCGGGTCACTGGTGATTACTGAGCGTTCGCTGTGTGGCAGAAATGATGGTGCCGGATGCGTTTACGTCATCTTGTGTGCCTCCTTGTTATTTCACTAACCCCCATTTTATAGATGGGGAAGCTGAAGACCAAGGAGGTGGGATAAATTGTCCTCCATCACACAGCTAGTAAATGGTATGGCTGGACTTTTTTTTTTTAATGCTTGCAATTCTTTTTTTTTTTTAAAGATTTTTTTTTTAATTTATGCATACAAGAGCTGGGGTACAGGCCAGAGGCACGGGAGGTGAGAGAACTCACCAGAGACAGAGTGGGGAGCAGAACAGGCAGATGGACTGAAATACACTGCTGAAGAGAGCAGTGGGTGAGACAGGAAAGGTCTGCCTCGCCATGTGGATCCCCAACCTGGCCAGGGATCAAACTCGCGCTGCTGTGCAGTGGATGCTTCACAGTGCGGCGCTCAACCCGCTGCGCCACCAGGGAGGCCTGGTATGGCTGGACTTTAAGCTCAGTCTTTTAACAGCAAAGCCAGGCACGGTCTTTTCCATTACTCTGTATCTCTTTAAAAGTACAGATTTAAGCAGATGATATTTTAAATGCCGTTAGTCCAGACTATGTGGACTTACATGCTGTGTTTCTCTTTTAGGCTGGGGTGGACACGACCCATGATCCAGCAGCAGGCATGGACGCTGTCTGAATTAGTCTGGGTCAGCAGTGGCTGGCTGGGGTGTTAGTGACCCTGTCGTGTCATGCAGTGTCAACCTGACATACCTGGGCCGGCTCCAGTGGGGTGCTGGACCAGCAGGGCCCCGCGGGATTTGTGGGAAATCTGTCATCAGCTGTTGTCTCTGCCTGGAACCTGGGATGCTCGCTGCTCCGGAACCGCCTGGTTGGTTAGAAAATCAGGGCAAGGAAGGAGTTAAACTTCCTGGCTGGGCTCTTTGCGAGAAGCCATGTGCTTTGGTTTTTGAAATCTGCCCAACTGGGAGGAATAAAGGCCCTCTGGGAGCCCTAGTGGGCAGTGAAGCTAGTTTTCTTTTTGGTGTGTGTGTTCAGGTAGTATCACTTTACATTTTATTAATTTTTTTTTAACGTTTATGTATATTGTACAGCAGTCTTCATTTTTTGTACAGTGTATACTTTTTCTCTCAGGTGTAGTCCCACTACCAAGTCACCCGTGCACCGTCACCAAAGTGCCATGTGCTCTTCCTACCCCTGTTTTGTCCTTCTCCCTCCCCCACTGCAGATTGTTTTTATTATAATAATTTATTTTTTATTATAATTAATTTTTAATTTATTATAATTAATTTCCCCCCCTGATTCCTTATTTGTTTCCCTCTATATGCCTTCTATAAGTGAAACCATCTGATATTTTTCTTTTTCTTTTTGGCTTATTTTACTGAGTATAATCCCTTCCAGTTCCATCCACGTTGCTGTGAATGGCATGAGTTTATCTTTTTTGATTGCTGAGTAATGTTCCACTGTGTATATGTACCACATCTTCTTGATCCAGTCATCTACTTTTGGGCATTTAGGTTGTAGTAAAGGTAATCTTCTACCTTTACCTTTGGCCAAGTCCAGATTGCAGGTTAGGGCAGGTTTGTGCAGGTTAAGTTGGCCAGTGCCAGGCCTGGAGTCCCATCTCCTGTTCATTCAGCAACACTCCTACCTACCTCATCTCCTGAACCAGCCTTCTGCCCGTGGTCCTGTGCTCTCCAAACTTCCAATTTGTCTTTTCAAATTGCCCTAATTTTTTTTCTCATTTGATGATTATGTTCATAAAGATTTCAAAAAGTCACAACATACCAAGGGGAAACCCATCCCCCAAAAGGAAAAAGTCATTTTGTTGTGAAAATTGAACCTCTACAAACACCCAATCTCATCTTGCCAAGAAAGCTCTTTGAGGCATAACCCAATTAAAATCATTAAAGAAAACACAAAAACCAAAACAAATGATAGCACAAAAAAGTATAAGCCACAGAAGAGAAAAAAAGGGTAAATGCCACTTGATCAAAATGAAACTTACGTCTTTTGAAAGACAGTGTTTAGAAAGGAGATGACAGGCCACAAACTGGGAGAAAATTTCCACAAGATGAATGATCCAGTTACAAATCATCAAGAGATTTAGCATTTCGCTCTCACTCCCTCTCAAAATATCTTACTGTAAACTAGTATTTTTGGACTGTGGTTGGTTGCAGGTAACTGAAACCGCAGAAAACTACCGAAAAGGGGGGGACCACTGTAAACATTCTACCAAAAAATATGTATGAATGGCCTACGAGGCTATGAAAAGATGCTCAGCATTACTATTCATCAGGGGATAGAAGTTAAAACCACAGTGAAATAGCAATGCATACCAGTAGAATGACTAAAATGAAAGAAGCTATTCCAAATGCTGGAGAGGATTGGGAACAACAGGAATTTTCATATAGGTGGGAAGACAGTATCGGATAAATGCCTTAATATTTTTAAAATGATAAAGTTTATTAATAATTTAGAATAAGCCAAACTGGACTCTTTATAGGTGAGCTTCATGTTCTTTATAGGTGAGCTTCATGTTCTTTATAGGTGAGCTTCATGTTTTGGCAACATCTGAAGTACCAGGTCTGGGGATGAGTACCTGCCTTCTCCCTGTGAGACCTGGCTGGGGAGTTGGCTTTGGCCAGTCAAGATGGTAGAGTTTCTTAGAGCCTGTTTGATCTGTGCTTGTGAATCTTGATTCCATGGTGAACATTGGTATAACCTCAGTCTTCATGGCCAACTTCACAGTCAGGAGAAACATGATGATGGAAGAATGGCCAAGCCTATACCCTCTGGGGACACTCTTCAAAGGTTACTTAGGCTGCCTGTGAAGCCACGGTGACTTGGGCTGCTTGGCAGGCAGGTGACATGTAGATTGTCATCACTTTGGTGACATTGGACACTTTTCCACACTCTCCTTATTCTTCAAAGTCTTTGTTTTGGATCAGGTTGTTGGTAGAGAAAAGGACTTCATTTTCCACATTCAGTGCCATCTTCACAAAAGTCTGGGACACCATGGTGGAAGGCAGTTTGGCAGTTTCTTATGAAATTAAACATATGCTTTCTCTATGATCCATTGCTCCCTAGAAAAGTTAAATTATAATTCCACATGTAAACCTGTATGTGGTCATTCATAGCTGCTTTACTTGTAATTGATCCAACCTTCAAACAACCTGGATAGTCCCCAGCTGGAGAGTGGATTAACAACTAGCCTGACCACCATGCATTTGAATGCCACTCAGTAAAGGAATGGACTACTGGTATATGAAGCAACATGGGTGAATCTTAAAGTCACTATACTTAGTGAAAGAAGTCAGACTTGCAAGGCCACATACTATATGATTCCAAAAGTGTAGTAGAAATCAGGTCAGTGGTTGCCAGGAACTGGGGGTAGGAGGAAGAGAAGGGGATTGACTGCTCCAAAGCAAAGAGACCTGTTGGGATGGTGGAAATAAATAATCAAATAACTTGATTATGCTGATGAGTACAGCATTGTATTTGTCAAAATTCATGAAATCGTGCTCTTGAAAGGTTAGTATTTATTGAAGGTAAATAATAACTTTGTATTCCTGACTAAAAAAGTATAAAATATTATTGTGAAGTCAAAATTTTGGAAGTAGTGGATCTGGGCTGGAGTTCTGTATTGCTAAATATTATATTTGTAATACACTGAGCAGGTGACTTGACCTCTCTGTATGTCTATTGCTACATTTATAAAATAGAGTGTATTGCTTAGGGTAGGTTAGCTGCTGTAACAAATAGGCCACAGATGTATCATGATTTTAGGAGGGTGTTTTTCATTTATATAACAATCTAAGTCGGTGGAACTCTGATTTACACAGTCATTTGGGGATGCTGGCTTCCATCTTAAATATATACTCCCATGGACACCCTGGGGGTCATTTTAGCCACCCAATCAACTGGACGTCTGACTGTACAGGTCAGGAACTTAATCACATGACTATACCCTGACATAGGGAGCCTGGGAAATGTAGTCTGCTTGTGTGCTTGAGAGAAGAATGCAGATTTTGATGAGCAGCAGGCAAATAGTGATGAAAGGATTTAGCATATAACAGAGTGTAATAAGTGGCAGGGTGTTTGGTGTCAGTCTCAGTCATAACATCAATAATATTCTCTCAATGTCAATAATTATTACTATCACCAGTATTCTAGAATAGGGGCCACAAATGCAAATGCCGACTGTGGTCAAAAATATGAAATTACTGAATCTGAACAAGTTTATAAAAATTGGGACTGGTCTGTAGCCCTATATAATAGCTTCTCAGGGCCCCCAAATTGTAAATCTCTGTCTTGGGTCAACAGAGGCATCTGGAAGACCCTGTGGTGATGTACAACAAAGCAATGTTGGCACGTACTTGCTGGTCAGCCAGTGAGCAGATTCTCTGTGAGTTTGCACCAAACCCATTCTTCCATTTCCCGTCATTAGAATTGCAGCTGAGCATGTGGATGGACAGTTAGACTGCCCTCGTCAGCCTTCTCAGCAGTGATGTGGCTCACGCCTGGGTTCTTGGAGTGGATGTGTGCTACCTGTGGGTCTGAGACTTGAGTTGTTGGGGAAACTGCTTGCTCTGACAGCTGGAGCCCATCTGTGATGGTGACCTGACTTTGACCATCCTGACCTCAACATTCTAGTCCAGGGCATGATGGAGCAACTAGATGGGGGACCCTGGTCCCTGAATGACCATGTGGAGCAAAGTTTCATTGTTGACCTGGAGAACTCATCTTGGGACTATTTCCTGTGAGAAAAACCTTAATATTGTTGAAGCCATTGCATTTTTGGACTTTGTTGTTTTCACCTAACAGGGTCAGATTCTCTTGCTTCTGAATGACTTGGTTCTCTTACCATCTTTATTGCTTCTGCAAATCTCATCCAGGCCTCAGAAAAATGCCAAATCACTGCATGTCATGTTGCTCAGAAATAGTTAAAATTATTGATTATGGAAAAATAACAAAGATCCAAAACAATCACTGATAGGTCAAACAGAGTGTACTCATAAATGGTTTATTTTTAGCTCAGGAGCAAAGAGAATGCATCTCAGGAGGAAACGAGGAGACCCTGTACTGTGTGTGTCCAGTGTGTTGGGCACTGTATGGGCGTTTACAGTTGCAATCCTAGGTTCTTTCTCATCAGAGACTGACCACAGGACTGCAGTTACTTTACATCACAGATGAAGACATTGTGGTTCAGAGCGATAAAGCAGTTTAGCAGTACACAGTGTGGAGTGGAAGGCGTGGGCTCAGACCACATGGTGTGAAGGAAGGGGCCTTGTACTAGCTGAGAGGTGCCCATCACCCTGGCAGTCCCCCTCTTGCAGGTGGGAGCCCAGGTGATCTGGAGGCAGGGAAGGAGATCGTCCCCAGTTGTAAATCTGATTCTGTCATTCTCTTGTTTATAGCCTTCAAAGGGCCCTCCTTGCCTTGCAGATAAAACCCCCAATCCTTAATAGCTTGGCCGTCAAGTTAGCACCTGACCTCTGTCTTCTAACCTCACCTGTCACGTATGCCTTTTGATCTGCATCGGTGGCGGTCTTTGTTCCTTGTCCCTTGGTTCCTGTGCTGCTGTCTTTCAAACCTTTCTTATTTCCTTGCCACCTTTGTTGACTGTTCCTCGTGTGGCAAACTGTAGACATCACCTCCTGCACGAAGCCTTCTCTCCTGGGAATCCCCTGCTCCTGCAGGGTTACATGTTCCTCTTCTGTGCTCCTGTCTGCCAGAGCACCTGATTAGCTGCGTCACCTCGTAGATCTTAGAGAGCCTATTTGAACCTCAGTTTCCACATCTGTGAAATGGCTATGATAGAATTGTACTTAAAACTATAGAGACTAGTGAGGTGGAGAGATATCTGCAGAGCTCTTCCCATGGTGCCTTACTCAGAGTAAGCACTCTCCTGGCAGACTAGCCCCTCAGTTAGTGCAGCCCTCTGTTTAAGCCCCTGCCTTCTGTGGGAGATTGGACTGACTGGAAACCTTGTGCAGCAACATGGCATCTCTAGCATCCAGCCCCGGGCCAGACGCAGTGGTGAGGGATAAATATTTATGTTGGGCTCAGACCTGAGGAGCGCCTCTGGCTATTTTCTTGGGGAAAGCCCAGGTAGATTAATGATGTGAGTGATTAATTGGTGCAGTTTCACCCGTGACCATGGTTTGAACAGGTGGACCTTGGTCCTCTTTTTCATGTCCGGCTACCTCTCCCTCCACCTGACTGGCTGAGGGAGGGAGATCTGCTGTCTGGGGATGGGAGGACAGGCAGGAAGAAGTCTGCTAGACCTGGCCCCTTTCTTTCTCTTGTTCTCTGTTGCTGGTCTGAGACAATGCGCCCTCAGAGAGCAAGTTCATGTGCTAACAAGAGCCCTTGTCATCCTGCCGAGCCTCAGCCGCTGCGTTTTGCTGAGTTCTTTATGGTATTACCGTGCTATTTGCACACAAGTCTTTCTAGGGGTAGAATCTTTCTTGGGTAGGGGCAATATTTAGTGATTGATACACTTTTTATTGCGGAAACAGTAGCTCACACTACTGTGTAGCCTGCAGGTGTGCAGAAGCTCAGCTCAGCGCCTGTAGCTGTCATGCCTTACCCACCATGCCCTGTCCACTCACTGGCCACGAATTGGTCCTCCCTGTCCTCACTCTTGCCTCTCTGCTCACCACCAGGCGTCAGAGTCTAAGGACTTGGTTTTGCTTGTTCGATTGCTTTTTGTCTTTATGTGGCACAAATGAATGAATTCACAGGGTGTTTGCCTTTCCTCTGACTAATTCCACTTTAGCATCATCCCTTCCAGCTCCATCCATGTTGTTGTAAGCGGTAAGATTTCATCTTTCCTTTTTAACAGCTGAGTAGTATTCCATAGTGTATGCACCATACCGTCTTGATCCACTCCTCTGTTGCTGGGCTTGGGTTGTTTCTGTAACTTGGCTGAGGTGACTAGTGCTGCCATGAACTTAGAGGTGCATGTCTTCAAATTAGTGTTTTCATAGTCTTTGGGTAACTAGTCACTTAGGAGATGACTAGATCATGATACTTCTATTTTTCATTTTTTTTCTACTTCTATTTTTCATCTTTTCTAAAAGTTCCATCTATTTTCCCTATGGCTGCACCGATTTATATCCTAGGTGGGACTATTTTATTTATTTATTTATTTTTTTAAAGATTTATTTATTTATGCATACAAGCACTGGGGTACAGGCCAGAGGTAAGGGGGGGTGAGAGGATTCACCACAGAGAGCGGAGAGCAGAACAGTCAGATCAAC
>JAGFMF010011709.1:10317307-10327342 GCA_019455555.1 Galemys pyrenaicus | reverse complement strand
ACACTGCTGAGGGGAGCAGCGGGCACAGCAGGAGAGGTCTGCCGCACCATGTGGGTCCCCCCCCTGGCCGGCAGCAGGGATCGAACTCATGCTGCAGTGACTGCGGTTTGCTTCATAGTGCGTTGCTTAACCCACTGCGCCACCGGGGAGGCCCAGTTTTCTTTCTTGTAGTGTTTTCACCTGGCTTTAGTATCAGGTGAGTTTGGGAATATTCCCTTCTATTCTGGTTTTTGGAAGAGTTTGATGAAAATTGGCAGTCATTCATTCTTTTTTTTAAAAAAAGTTTTATTTATTTATGTACACAAGAGCTGGGGTACAGGCCAGAGTTCAGGGAGGTGAGAGGATTCATCAGACAGAGCAGGGAGCAGAACAAGCAGACTGACTGAAACACACTGCTGAGGGGAGCAGCGGGCACAGCAGGAGAGGTCTGCTGTGCCATGTGGGTCCCCTCCCTGGTCGGCAGCAGGGATTGAACTCGTGCTGCAGTGGCTGCGGTTTGCTTCATAGTGTGTTGCTTAACCCACTGCGCCACCAGGGAGGCCCTTCTCTGAACTTTAACTTATAGCCAAGATGGTTTCCCAGTTGCCTCTCCAGTGATTCCCTGTTTTTCATTAAGTTTGGGACTTGTCAAGAAGCTTTGACAGTGTGACTGGTGTTTAGGCAGTGGGCCTTCCCCTCCCGAGTATTGGCTGGGGCCTCTCCTTCCCTGCAACCCTGGACACGCTTTAAAAAAACATATTGAAAGGGTCAGGAAAGATGGGCTCTCTGGGCGTGGATGTTTACTGGGTCAAGCTGACTGATTGCAAAATGGAGATTGGGAAAGTGTGCATGCGGGGCAGGGTCCAGGAGCTCAGGGCTACGGCGGGCCCCTGCAGACCCTTGCCCACGGACTGGGCCTTGCCAGCCTCCTTGAGGTGGTGCTCGGGCCCAAGGCCTCCGAGGCAGTGGACAGTGAAGTGTGCCTGGCTTGGGCGGAGGTGGAGCCCTCCGTCACGCCTGCCACACGGTTCGTGCTCGGCCCATGTGAGCCATCGTTATCACCCAGCTCTCATTGCCTGTGCCGGGCTGCTGGACACTGGCTCCGCCAGAACGTGGCCCCAGGTGTCCCATCTCCCTGCTGCAGGTGCTGCTCCCACCCTCCATCTGGCGGGGAGGGCCTCCTGGCTCTGCGTCCGCTGAGGAGGGCAGCAGGGACCATCAGCTAAGGGGGCTTCTGGGAAGGACGTGATCTCTTCCCCTCGGGCCTGAGCGCCCGTCGGGGCACATGGAGGAACTGGACTGTGCATGGGGCAGGTCTCAGCGGGTCGGCACGTGCTCCTGTGTACCGGAGTGGAGACGCACAAGGGGCTGACCACAGACCTGGCCCCAGGCGGAGGCAGGGAGCAGAAGAGGCAGCTCTGAGAAGTCAGTCAGGAGGCCTGGGTGCTCCTACTGGCCACGTTCTTTGTGTCTTAGTTTTTCACGATTCTTGCTGAATCCCTTTGGGGGCGCATGGAAGGAGCTGAGTGATAACCTAGAGTTCCGTCTTAACAGGGAGCTTCTAAAAGAACTGCCATGATTGGGCTCCACTCAGTCTTGGGGGGTGGGGCGCCCGGATTTGAAGCGAGCCTCCCAGGTGACTCCGCTGGGCATCCACTGAGTACCACCGATTTAGGAAGAGCCAGTGATCCAGAGGAAGCAGAGCCCCCCAGACGCAGAGTCCCTTCTTTTCCCCGCCCAGAATGCTTGTGGCCTGTTTTAGAGACTGGTCAGCCCCCTCGCCCTGGGGGGAGTGCGCAGGATGAGCGGATGGTTTAGAGGTCGAGGGCGTGAACTCTGAAGCTGGGGGCCTGGGTGTGAATTTCAGCTGTACCACTGCGCTGACTGTGTGATTCCGGACAAACCATGTCATCACCCCTCTTTGCCTGTTCCCTCTTTGTGAAATGGCTTGTGGAAGGACCCAGTCCACGGAGCTGTGGGGTTGGAAGGTGTCCACGCACGCAGGGCCTGCACGACAGGGCACGGCCGTGGCCAGTGTCAGCCGTGACCTGAGAATGGGGACCGTGTCTCGTCCACTCCCCGTCCTACTGTTGGATGCGGGGAGCCCCAACGTCTTGTTAGCTTGGATAACAAGAAGCTTGTCTGGAAAGAGAGCACCTGCACCATATTTCTTGATACCCTACTTTCATCTTAATCTGGTTGTGGGTCAGAATAATGGGGAGAGCGTTCAAAATGCACATCACCAGACCTAGTTACCCCCATAGCTCCATCCTGACACAATTCTTTATTTTTTTAAAGGTTCATTTTTTTTATTATGCATGTAAGAACTAGGGTACAGGCCAGAGGTGCGGGAGGTGAGAGGACTCCGAAGGGATAGAGTAGGGAGCAGAACAGGCGGATCCACTGAAACACACTGCTGAGGGGAGCAGCGGGGAGACAGGAGAGGTCTGCTGCACCATGTGGGTCCCCTCCCTGGCCGGGGATCGAACTCAGGCTTTGGTGCCTGGCAACAGATCGATAGTGCTGAGTTTAACCCCTGTGCCACCAGGGAGGCCCCCTAATCACAGTTGTTACTCAGCAGGTCTTGGGGCGGGCCCTGGAACGTGGGGTATGGAAATGCTTCCAAATGTTCAACCAAGAAACAACATCACGCATAGCCCCCTTGCGCCCGCCGACTTACCTCTGCACGGGCAGTCACACACAGTTCGAGGACAGTTCTTTGTCAGCCTGGGGGTCTGGGTTTTGATTTAGAAAAGACAGCTTTACCAGAGGATGTTTTAATGGTGTGGGACATTTGCCTGGAGTCCTCTGTATCTTCTTCCCTTGTGGTAGATTAAAAGTGTATCTTACAGCCCTCTCGGCAGAGGCAGAGTCTATTTCTAGCCCTTGAAACTGAGTTGGTCTTGGGAGTGGCTTTGACCAGCAGACAAGGTGGACGTGGGTGGGTGAGTTCTGGAGCCAGGCTTCCAGATGCTTTGTGACCTTGACCTTTGCCGACAAGGGTGGGAGGCCACGTGGAGAGCAGAGGTGTCCAGACAACAGCTAGCACCTTCCTGACTCACAAGGGAGGCCTTCCTGGGCCGTCCATCTGAACTGAGCATCCAATGAATGCAGCCAGGACAAAACCAGAGAGGAGTTGTCCTCCAGCCAGCAGTATTGTGGGAACATTAGTCACTATTGTTCTAAGCTAGGTTGTTACTTGACAACAGAAGCTTGAGACACACCTACCCCTTTCAAGTCAGAACTCTGTCAACTAGAGAGGCGGTTGGAATAAGGGGCAATGCTGATGAAATGGAGCAACACTCACTCCCCACCCCTCGGGGGGTTTAACCTGTGTCCCAGGTTTGACTCAATAAGCTACCCTGCCTCAGAGGCCCATGGAGGCCATTGGGACTAAAGGGATTCTGACTCCAGCTGGCCTGTTGGCCTGTGGAAGCCACATCTTGTCAATGGCCCGAGGGGCCAACTGTCCCCTACATCCTGTCTGATTTCTGGCACTATACATTCTGTGGCCCTGGGGCCCCGGGAGAACTTGGCGCAATCGTGAATGAGTTAAATACTATCTGATCGTAAGCCAGGAGCCTGTTTTCATTTTCAAAACTCTGTGTGTCAGTGACTCTAATGCAATGTCCAGCAATGTCTTGAGCAAGTGACCGGCAGGGGACATAGGATGCTGTTTACTCAAGATAGCCCCATCACGCAAAAGCAGCTTGCCTAACCGGGTTTGTAAGTGATTGTTACGAGACCACCATTGCAACAGGGATTGCCACGGTGACAGTCCCAGGAAGGGGCTGCTGCCCCCAGGCCAAGTTTGGGGCTGTCACCCTGTTTTCCACTCATGGAGCCTTGACTCGCTGGCAGAAGAACAGAGCAAACCCCACTGTGAGCCCCACGGGGTGTAAGTTGTCCTTTTAAGGACAGATGCCCTTGGGAAGTGGTTTCGTGCTACCCTGGAAGATGTCAGCCCCTCTTCTCCCCTCTTTGAAGCAGAAGAACTTAGAGGGATGGCTGGGGGCCTCAGGAGGGGCATGTTCTGGTTAATGGGCTAGTTGCTGGGTGAGAACCTGGTGGCTGTTGAAAGGGGGGGGTCTGCATAATGGATCTGTGGGGGTGGCGGGGTTGTTCTTTCTCCGTCATCAAAACCATGACGCATGTATGGCCCCATGCTGTCTACTCCCAGGGTTGGGCCTTACGGGCCTTGGCCTGAAGATCAAACTATCAAATCCTTGATTCTTTCTGCCCCCTTTCTCTTGGTCGGAATCTGAGGGACATCCATTGCCCCCGCCACACACCCCCTCATCTGAACTGAGCAGTTCAGTACTTTTATGATCTAAAAGTACAGGCCTGTGCTTTCTCAGAATAACCCGAAGAGATTGGTATTATATACCCATTTTATAGCTGGGGAAATCGAGGCTCAGAGACGTTAAATGTCCGGTGGAAGACTCTAAGCTGGTGTGTCCCATAGGCACCTAAAGAGCGTCAGAGGTGGCCGCTTAGACAGAATTGGTTCTGGTAGTCACTTATACAAGTAAAAAGAAACATGTAAATGTCATTTTAATAATTATGTTTTAAGCCAGGCAATCCATAATACAATCATTTTAGCTAGCAAGTAATACAGACATTATTGAGCAATTCTACATCCTTTTTCCTCTTAAGTCTGAGATCTGGGTGCGTGTCCCATGCAAAGCACTTTGCAAATTGCCCCCGACACACAGCTTGTCTCAGCAGGCATGTGGGTGGGACATGACTCTCGAGCTTCTGGCTCCCTGCACTTTCTCCAGCCCCACAGCTTCTTGTAATGTACATCCTATTTCCCCCGTGGCTAAAACAGGAGATGCAGGGCTGAGGCGTTTCTAAGGTCTTTCAGCTCAGAGCTGAGGCTTGGATTCCAGAAAGAAGCCAGAGGCTTCCCCGAGGGCCAGGGCTAGCGGGTCCAGGAGAAGAGGCAGAAGCTGACACGCTTCACCCTGGCAGCTGTGCTTCCTCCCCTCTGACCGGCAGGGTCCCTAGGGGCACACTGACAGTTACAGGACACACAGATGCACAGACACACGGACACAAGGACCCTCAGACTCTGAGCACAGATACCCAAGACATAGGTGAAGAGTGAACACAGGCGCTCCCCTTGAGGCTGTTTGAGGGGGACCCTGGGCTTGGTGCTCTTGCACGTGAAACCCAGAAGATGCTGGGGGCCAACCTGCGCCTTAACATCCAGGCGAAATTGCCATGGACACCCCCAGACCCCAATCCAGTGCATGACCATTTTGTCCCTATGTATATGTGTGTGTATTCATGTGTATATGCACGTGCATTTGTGTGCATGTATGTGCATCTGTGCGTGTATCTGTGTGTGCATGTATGTGCATTTGTGTGTGCGTGCATTTGCATGTGTGTGTGCACATGCAGGCACACTACCCACGTGGATACTGGGTGACTGTGTAAAACATGTTTCTGACTGAGGACCAAGTTAGGCAGAGTTTGACAGCCACCAGGAGAGGTGCTCGTCACCCAGATGCAGCCACCTCCGGTACCACCTCCCCACCCACTTTGGATTCTGCCTGTTTCTCCGGCTTCCTGACGCGTTTTCCTTTCCTTAGAGCCAATCGTGCACCTTACATCCGTGGCCTCCCAGCTCACAGGTCCTGTGTCCTTTGCCCGTGGAAGTACCAACTCCTGTGTCCGCAGGGACTTCCGGGTGGAGTTAGTTCTGCCCGACCGCATCCTGGTGTGACTTAAACACCTGTCTCTACTCTGTCCCCCACGCCCCCAAGCATCTGAACCCAAGGAGATGCTCTGAAGATATGGGGCTCCCAGGGAAGGACCCACCTCGCTCTATGGCTCCAGGTCTCCGGTCACCAGGATGAAACCTCTGTCCTCCCAAGTCCCCTCCCAGCGTCGCCAGGAATTTATGAACCCCTGCCCCCTGCCCCACCCGAAGCCCAAGCAGCTTTCTCCTTTTGCGCAATCGTGGTGCCAAATCTTCATTGACCTGCTTTTCCTTTATCAATGGATCCAGGCTATGACTAGGTAAGAAATTTTGCCCCGAGACCCTGCTGTTCCCCAGCTGTCTGCCTTTCTCAGCTCTCCGGAGAATGAGGCAGATAGGTGCCTGGGGGTGGGGGTAGGTGAGACCTTCTGGCTGCCGACTGCCTGTTTTCTGCATATACCGAAGTGCCTACCTTTCAGTGTCTTAACTGGCCTCACTGAATTTTCGCAGTAGTTGTATTGAAGTAGGTGCCACGATCACGCAGATTGCACACAACCGAGACGGGAGGTTGGTCACAAGCCCCAGGGCAAGCTACTTGGACTCGATGGCGCAGGCCTCTGTCTGGTCCGGTCTGGGTCCGGCCCTCTTCAGGGCTCCCTAGCCTGGGTCTGTGCCCGCCGGCCTGTGGCCTGTTCTCCGCCAGCAGGCAGAGAGCTGTGGTGGGGAGGAGCGCGCCGTGGACAGGTGCGTGCCAGGGTCTGGATCGGAAGGGAGGAGTGTGCAGGGCGAGACCCCGAGGCCAAAGAGCTGGGCGCCAGCCTGCTACCCTGCACCTGAGGGCGGCGGCCATTCCTGCTCATTGAGGACAGCTTAGAAAGAGCGAGGCTGTGCCTGAGGGTCTGGCCCCTTTCTCTCCTTTCTCCCATCCCCGCGCCCCATCTGAGACAGCCCTGCTCAGCCACGTCAAAGCCCTCTGTGACTCTGCGTGCTCACTCTGGCACGTCGGATGTCCCCTGGTCTCTCGGGCCCTGGGGGCATTGCCCAACACCGTGTTTGTCAAATGAGCGACATGGTCCAGTGTTTTGAAATAAAGTTCTCAAAGAGAAGGCAAAAGGTTTTTGTTTTGCTTTGTTCTTCCCACAGAGCAGCATTTCTCTGGGCCGTGGGGGCGGCCTGTGGTCTCCGGTGGACAGACACGCTGCCCTGGCTCGGGAAACGGAGGCCCGACTGGCCTCTCCCAGCCCTGGATCAAGTTAGCTTCTTCCCAAAATCACTACCCGATGGCAGAGGTAGTGCATGAACCCGGGAAGAGGGGGCTGGGTGGGTGGGGGAAGGGATGGAAGACAGGCTAAGCACTTCAGACCTCCACCCCCACACCCCATTGGGGGGGAGCACTGGTTTAAGGGTGTGTCATGGGGCAGGTGCTGGGGCTGAGGCGGGCTCTGTGGCAGTAGGAGGATGATGTGAGTCAAATTTTTTTTTAAAGATTTATTTCTTTAGGCATACAGTGAACTGGGGTACAGGCTAGAGGTGCGGGGTGGGGTGTGGGGGGGCGAGAGGACTCACCAGAGACAGAGCGGGGAGCAGAACAGGCAGATGGACTGAAACACACTGCTGAGGGGAGCAGCGAGTGAGGCAGGAGAGGTCTGTGCACCATGTGGGTCCCCTCCCTGGCCAGGGATCAAACTCGTGCGGCTGTGCTGCAGATGCTTCACAGTGCAGAGCTCAACCCGCTGCGCCACCAGGGAGTCCAAATATTTTACGGAATGGCATATAAGTGGGACTTGGGGGTGTCTGCGTGTTTGTTTTGCAATTTATATAGTCTGTTAAAAGTGCATATCCAGTGACAAGTAGTAGAAAATGCAACTCACAGCAACTTAAATAATGAGAGGACTATTGTTCTCAAAACAAAAACAAAAACAAAAACAAAAACAAAAACCAAGCACCTGGAAGTCAAGCAAGAGGTGGTGTAGAAAATCAGCAGTATCCTCCAGGTGCAGGTGGCTTTGCTCTTTCCCTGCCCGTCTCGGTGTGTTAGCTTTCGGCCTCTGGTTGCGAGATGGCTGCTGTACCTCCAGGCATCGTGCCCACCCTCCCAGCAGGAGGAAGGAGCAAGAGATCGCTCCAGCTGGGGATGTTTACTTTTTATTGGGAAAGTCATAAACTTTCCCAGATGCCTCCCCGCTTCCCAGCAGAGCTCTGCTTATATTTCACAGGTCACGATGGTGCCATATGGCAATCCCTTAAATACAGTGGAGACGGGGGAAGTTGAGTATTTGTTTTTTCTGCCTTTCTGCTAGAGTAGGAGATGGGAGAAGGAGGTTGGAGCAGGTGAGGGTACGCTGAGGCCCAAGTCCAGCGCTCCCCAAAGGGGACACTGAAATCCAGGTGGGGCGGCGGGTTTTTTGCAGGGGAGTGAGGAGGTGGTTCGAAAGGTGGTCTCCTTCTGGACATGGGTGGAGTCGCGTCTCAAACCCAGGGCCATGACCAAGCTAGCAGAGACCAGCCTACCGTGCCACTGGGGTCCTGGGAGACCACCTTTTAAGGGGGTGGGCCTTGTTGTTTGGATATCACGCAGTCAGCCTCTAGCATGAATTCCTGGCAGGTTACTCACCTGAGTCCTCTTCTTCCCTGCAGGATGCACGCACAGCTGCGCGACAGGTGTGCGAATGCTCAGCAGGACGACCCTTAGGGCACACGAGGGGGTTTCTGTTCTTGTTCTGTGCAGGGGAGTGCTGGGTTTAACCAGTAGGGAGGTGTGTTCAGAGTCTGTTCCCCCATCCCTGTCTTGATCAGAAACTTGAACTTGCACAAGGTTTAAGTCTCAGGTCTCCCTGTTACTGTTTTTCAGGAAGTGTCACTCAAAAGAACTTGTGTGGAGGGAGGGTTTGGGGGGTTGGGGGGTGGGGGTGGTGTTTGGCCCCTGAGGACAGCGAGGCCGACCTGGGCACAGAGGAAGCAGCTGGAAGGGGTGGGGGTGCGGAAGTGGGGGGCTGCATGCGCCCTTCCTTGAGAAGGAATGGGTGTCACCAGGGGTCTCGCACTTTCCCCTGTTCCTTCCAGCAGCCCGAGAGGGTGACTGTCACCCATACCCTATTCCAAACCTCAGGGAGCTCAGGCATGAGGCAGAGGTTGCTCAGGACACCCTGGTTTGGGGTATGTGGGGGACCTGAGAAGGCAGAAGAGAATCTCGGGCATGCTGTGGGTGGTTTGGGGTGATGGAGAACTAGCCAGGGCTGGAGCCTCCCGGCCTGGGGGAGAGGGGTGTGGGAGACTGAGCACGAGGAAGGGGGCTCCAGGCTTCCCAGCAGTAGGCTGTGAGGAGACTGAAGGGCACTGGGTGATGAAACCTTTGTGACTCATTTCTATCTGGCCCACTGACTTTCCACCTGAAAGTTCTGGAGCCGGAGCAGCCTGGGGGCCTTGTTCAGGGTGTGTCTTTCCAAGGCCTCCCCAAGGCCAGTCCCTTTGGGGGCTGTTGTCCCTGAGCTTTTGCATGTGTCATTCCAACCTTTAGGTGGCTTTGCCTCCTCCCTGCTGAGGCCTGCTTTCATAAATGTGGCACAGATCTCCCCTCCTTCAGGATGCCTTCTCTGATTGCCTTTGTCCATCACACACACCTGTTACTTTGAGGGCAGTTGGCTTCTGCAGGTGGAACCAGCTTCATACAACATGAAAGTGCAGGTGCTCAGAACAGATGAATAAAATGAACTCTTCTTTACAGAAGATTCAGTATCTGCCTTCGTTAAATGTCAGCCATGCATTAAAGAAGGATTTGAGGTGCAGAAGTTGCATTTATGTCCAGATCACTAAGAATGAAGGGCACTCATGTTCCTTGTAGAACATTTACATGTTTCTTTCTTAAGACAAATAGAATTCACTCTTCCTCCCCCACCTTTCTCTTTTTGATGGGAAAGACAACATAAAAATAACGTTAAAGGTTGACTTTTTTGGACAAAAAAGGAAAAACTTTTCCATCCACAGACCTCTTATTTTTGAACATTCCAACCTCCATTCACATGCACGCTGGTTTAAATAGCTCTGCCATCGTGGAGCCTGTACTTGGCTGCGGGCTGGAGCGTCTTGGAAGGAAGCAGAAATCGATGCCAGGCATCCTCAGCAGACTCTGAATACAAACCTATCTGCTCTCATCATGACTCCTGGCTGTTTGAGCAGAGGGACCACTGCCTTCATCTGGCAGTGTAGATGCCCCTCAGCCTTCCTCAATGGGCCTTCACAACACTCTTGCAGGGTAGGTGTTATTCCTTCCAGTTCACAGAAGACCTCCCTAGAGTTATAGACCTGAAAAGTGGCACATCTGGGATTTGCATGTGTCATTCCAACCCTTA
>JAGFMF010011709.1:10255362-10308483 GCA_019455555.1 Galemys pyrenaicus | reverse complement strand
GCCACGCCATGTGGGTCCCCTCCCTGGCCGGCAGCAGGGATCGAACTCGTGCTGCAGTGGCTGCGGTTTGCTTCATAGTGCGTTGCTTAACCCACTGCGAAACCAGGGAGGCCCTAAATTTGCAAAAATTTTTAGACACGGGATCCTGTGTTTTCACTTTGCACCGGGCTTTGCGTTGCCATGGTGAACCCTGAATACACACGCAGTGGCTGCCAGGCCAGGTGCCTCCAACTTTCAGGGGCTCTTGGGCCCAGTCGGTTCCACTCAGTGCCCCCAGCTGCACCTTAAGGAGCGGAGTGACCCTAGCACCCATTCACTGGCCAGAGCTACAGGCCTCGGGAGAAAGACCCTCAGCGGAGAGAGAATCCACAGTTCCTGGGAAAGGCCTGGAGTCTGGTGGTGCTTTGGAGAGACTGAGAGGTGTTGGAGACCGAAGAAAGGGACGAGGAGCCCGAACCGCTCTGGTGCAGGAGGGTCCGCCTCTCTCTGCTGGACCAGGAAGTCGCCGAGAAACCTGCCCTATCAAACAGTGACTGACAGGCAAAACTGGGTTGGGGGTTTGGGGTGCGGTCAGTGTTTTCTTCCAGTAACACCTACTTCCAGGGGTCCCCCTGTTGTCACCAGGGGACACCATGTGTTTCTGCCTCAGGCCCAGCTGCAGGAGCCTGTCGGCCTGGTGCAGGCCCACCTGGAGTTCACCCCGAAGAAGCCGCTTCTGTGCCTTTGGGGTGTCTTCAGAAGCGTAGTTATGCCGATTTTTCCTCCTCGCCTGACGCATCACTCCTTGCTGCCTTGTGGAGTCATCCCCTAAATAAACCATGTCAACCTGGGCCTTGCCTCAGGCTCTGCATTCTGGGGAACAGAAGCTGGAAACATGGTGATATCACTTCTGTCAACTCCTGGATTCAGACGTGGAGGCCCCACCTCTGTATCTCCTCCGGCTTGGCCAGCTTCCAGGGCACGGAGGCTCCCGGCACCCATCACTCACCATCCCCCGTACACGGGCACCGAGGGGCGACAGATGACACTCGCGTGGCCTGAGAAGAGGACCGGCCTTTGCCCGGACTGAGCTTCAGAGCTGATCTTGGCTGCATCTTGGGCTGTGTGATGTTGGGTTGGTGACTTGACATTCCCGGACCCCAAGGGCTTCATTTATAGTTTATAAAGTGAAGGGCACCGAGGGCTTGGTTCCCGGTTTGCTGTGATATCTGTGCCCCTCCGAGAAGCCTCCTCGTGGCTGTGGCCACACGCGCGAGTCAGGGTTGCTTGAAGGCAAAGTGGCGGGGCCGGCGGCTGTGGAAGCCAGTGCCCATGGACCTGAGGCCTCTGGTCAGGAGGAGCCTCGGTCGAAGGGTCTCCCCGGAATCTTCTGAGCTGGGCACTTTCCTGCCTGTGGTTGCCCCATATGCTGGTTTCCAACAAGAGAGGTTCAAAGACTCTGAGTGGAGAGAGGGTCTGTGTTCTGAGCTTGCCTTGTGGGCATTTACTTCGTCCTCAGCGGGTGTGGCCGGCTTGGCACTGGCCCAGGTAGAGTGGGTGCGTCGGCCTGGTAGGTGCAGTCAGGGGCGATGGCGTCAGCCTGAGCCCCAGCTGGGGTCTCCATCCATCCACCTACATGCTGACTGAGCAGCTGCTGTGTGCCAGTCATGGCGCCCGTTTCGGGGCCACAGCCCTGACCCTTGTGGGGCCACGTTCCAATGGTGGAAAAGGCAATAAGGCAATGTAGGTCAGATTGTGTCGTGAAGCAGAATAAAACCAGCTGAGGAAATGGAGACTTACAGAGGACTTCTGAATGGCCGAGGGTGGCAAGTGTTTGAAGAGATGACACGAGAACAGAAACCGGGAGGATGCGAGGAAGTGAATCATGAATGATTGGGGGTAGAGGTGGGATGATGGTAGGGGCAGAAGCCCTGAGGTGGGGGGAAAAAGAGAAAGGGAGAAGGATAAGAAGGAGAGGGGAGAGGAGAAGAGAGTGGGAAGGGGGAAGGGAGAGGAGGGGGAGGTGAAAAGGAGAGGGCTGTGAAGAAGGGGGAGAGGGAGGAGGAGGAGAGCGGATTAAGAATTCAGAGAGCAAATGAGGTGATGGGGCTGAGGCCAAGCTCAAGGCCTGTCTGGCGCTGGCTGCTGTGTGACTGTGGACCTGTCTTCTCTCTCCAGGCTTAGGCCCCTCGTCTCACACAGAGAAGGGCTGGAGGAGGCAGTTAGCTCTCAGCTCTGAAAGGCATGCTTTCATGAGTGCCAGTGTCCAGGCCCCGCCCAGGGTCAGAATCTCTGGAAAGGGGCCTGAGCACCCCTTGTTTATTTATTACAACTCTCCCCCTTCTCCCCTCCATCCCTCCAGCAAGAATTCAAAACACCAGAGGGGAAGGTCTTCAGGCCAGCAGGAGGAGCTCCCGATGGGGACACATCTCTTCGTCTCCTCCCTCGGGCTCGGACCATCTGTGCCCTGACTCACTGCCGAACCCCCAAAGCTGCAGACAGAGAGAATGGCACTGTCCAGTCCTCTCTCTCTGCAGACCTGGCCCAAGGGCACAGGGCAGCGGCCACCCTTGACCCTGGACATTTTGTTTACGCTGCATATTTCACTTCTACAGGAGCCACACAGCTGCGATCTTGCCTCATCGCAGTTGCCAACGATGGGGGGTGGCCTTCACCCCGCCTGCTGGTTTCCCAAGTTCCTCTTTTGGGGCATGTGCCTGTCCCTCCACGCTCCTGTGGCTGCGTGGAAGTGGACTGAGGCCCAGAGTGACTAAGAGGGGAAACCCCTGTGCCGCGAGGCTCCCAGCGGCTCCTGGATTGCGTAAGGGCTATTTTTGAGGCGATTGCAGACGATCTGATGAATCATAGCAAACACACATGGCTCCGACGGGGACAGGCCTTCCTCATGCTGCTGTGGAAAGTGGAGCTTTTCAAAATGAATCAGCAGCAGCTGAACCCCAGGTTCGTGGGAGGAGGATGAGGGTGCGAATTACACATTTCCAGAGTATCGGGGTGTGGTCTGTGGGGCCTGGGAACTGGGGGTTGCAGGGACCCAAGACTTTGGTTTCCTCCATGACTCAAAGGGCCTCCCCACTGAGCCCGCCCCCTGGAACCTATTGACAGTGGATCATGGAACTTCGCCAGGTTGCTGAGTTCTGAAGAAAGTCAGACGGAACGTGGGTGAGAGAAACGGTTGGAGAGCAACATGTAGGCCCTGAATCCAGCAGCCCCAGAGGCCCCTCTTTCACAGAGTAGACTGTGTGAGAAATTCCTGGCAAGAACCACTCCTAGGGAGAGGGGACGTGCTTCCTGTTCCCCCAAACTCAGAGGCTAGTGGTGGTTGGGAGTCCTCAGACTTTGGAGTTGGATAATACTGGTTTTGAGGTCCAGATCCAATATGGCGACTTGGAGCAAATTCCCAGCTGTAGCTGGGACTGTTCCTTTATTTGTAAAATCGGGAAGTAATTATCTGACTGGTGAGATTGTCATTAAAGATACATGGGGATTGCCTGAGGTAGCACAGCCAGGCTTTAAGTTCTTGCTCTGCCACTTTTAGCTGTGTGTCCTTAGGCAGGTCACTTAACTGTTCTGTGCCTCACTTTCCTTATCCTTAAGTGGAGATGAGATAATAGCACCTTCCTCATAGAGTTGATAAGGGAGTTAATACCCATAAAATTGAAAATTGGGTGCCTGGTCCATCATGAGTTCTCAGTGAGCACTACCTATTGTTGTATAAAGTAAGCATCATCATGTTGTCATAGATTTAGTACAGCCAGAGCTCTGGAAAGGGCAACTGGTATTGCTGTCCCTTCCCCTGTCCTGGACAGCTGGAGTGGATTTGAATAAAAGCTGGGGCTCACTGGGGCTTTAGGCTGAGGAAAATCTGAAGCTAGGAAGACTGTTGAAGCCGGACTTTGGGTCTTCTTATAATTCTGCTTGGTTCAGACTAAAGCAGACTTTGTGATGACTTGGACAGTGGAACAAAGACAAAGGGAACAGCTAGTCTTGGAGAGGGTTGGACTTCTGGGGTGACTCCATTTACCTCTCTTCAAAGCTAGAACCATGTCACAGCTTGCCCAGCCCACATCGTGCAGACGAGACCCTGGAGGGGCCCGAGCAGGTGGCCCAGGGCCACAGCAGCACCAGGTCACAGAGGCTGCCTTGAGAATCTCCACACCTGCCAGAACAACGTGCGCCTGAGCATCAGACTCAGCTGGAATCTGGACAGGTGTTCTGCTGGCGGCCACATGGGAAGACCTCGTGCAGGTTTAGAGGGAAATCAGAAACTCGTCACCTCAGCTGTTTCCCCATGTGTAGCCCAGCTGGCCAATGGCGTCTTTTGTTTAGTGAGATACCACAAATAGGGGCCTCAGTGCACAGCAGGAGCCTATAAAGATTCAAAACATGCGCCTCCACCTTCTTGCCTTAACTGCCACAGTGTCTGAAATTGCTGTTTGGGTCACTTTGTGAGGGGTCTTCTAGAGATGACCATGGCTGACAGGGCTTGGGGCTTTCACCTTTGCAGGACCCGTGAATCTTGCAGAGACTGAGAGCTTGAGGGAATGGACCTTAGAATAGGTGTATTCATTTGCTTGTGTTGCCTAAGATTACAAACTGGGTGGCTGAGGTGATAGGCTTAGTTTTCGTAGTGTTGGATGCTAGAACTCCAAGATAAGGTGCTGGCAGATTTGGTGTCCCGTGAGAACTCTTCCTGCTCAAGGAGAGTGCCTCCTTTCCATGTCTGGAGGGGAGATCTGAGCTCTCTCACTTTTTTTTTAAAGATTGATTTATTTATGCATATAGAGCTGGGGTACAGGCCAGAGGTATGGGGCATGAGAGGATTCACCAGAGACAGAGTGGGGAGCAGAACAGGCAGGTGGACTGAAGTACACTGCTGAGGGGAGCAGCGGGCAAGGCAGGAAAGGTCTGCTGCACCATGTGGGTCCCCTCTTTGGCCGGGGATTGAACTCGCGCTGCAGTGGCTGCGGATGCTTCACAGTGCGGTGCTCAACCCCCTGCGCCACCAGGGAGGCCCCCTCTCTCACTCTTATTGGATACTAATCTCATCATGAAGGCCTCATTCTGTGCCCACGTATGAACCTACTTATGTCCCAAAGACCCTACCTCCAAATACCATCGCACTGGGGATTAGCGCTCTGCACGGGAATTTGGGGTAGTGTCATAAACTCTGTAACTGTAGGCAGGTTTGATAGGAGAATAGAAGCGGCAACTCACAGGAGAAGACCTGGTAGACTAGAGGACATCAAGCTATGATTGCAAAGCCCAGGGTAGTATGAGGGTGCTGGGGTGAGGGTGGGGTGAGCAGGGAAGGCCAAGGTCACACACGGCTGCGTCAGTGTTTCCGAAGGGCCAGGCCGATGCTTTGTGTGACTGTATCAAGACAAGCCTTCAGGTCTGCTCACATGCTTCCTGTTGAGAGGTGAGCTCTGTGTCCTCTTCCCTGAGCTGGCCTCAGTGACTCTTGTGAGCAATGCAGAGCGGCGGAGATTTTGCTGAATGACTTCCAAAACCAGGTCATAAAAGTCCATGGAGCTTCTGCCTGGTTCTCTTAGGTCACTGGCTGTGGAGGCAGCCAGTTGGCATGTAAGGAGACCGGCTGCCCTGAGGCTGCCATCCTGGAGAGGCTCAGCTGAGCACCTCGCCAAAACCCAGCCTGGTCTGCCAGTCGCTCACATGGGAGTTTGCATACAGCGTGGGTGCCCAACCCAGTTGAGCCTTCGGATGAGGGCTGCCTGGCGGGGCGTGACCCTGTCTCCTGAGAGACTTCATGTAGGATTGTCCACAGAGCCCTTTTGTTCCAGGGCAACGCTGATATAAAATGGGTTTGCCTGACTGGGTCCTCACCCACACACTGGAAAGGCACTTATAATGCCCCAACTGCAGGCACACACAAGAAAGGTTAATAAAAGGTTTTATTTACAAAAGAAGGGGAAATAAAATAATGAATAACGCAAGGAGAAGAGAGGGATACACACCCGTAAATGTCCTACCAGTCCCTCCGAGCTGGAACCCAACAGCACGCTGAGAGCTGGCTCCAAACCAAGAGAGCCCCCAGGACCCACATGTCTGGTTTTATACCCAGCCTGGCTACTTAACTCCACCCTCAGCTCGGAGTGATCCACTCTCCGGTTATGATGACTTATGGGATTTGTAGATCTTGGATATCTCTTGCTCTGGAGTCGGGGGATGGAGTCCACAAACCTATTTGTATAGGCATCCTTTCCCCCTAACAGTTTCTGAATCCTCACTCCACAGATAAATGGTTCTCGTTTTACACCACTAAATGTTGTCTTAGCCATAGTGCCCGGTGCCCCTGGTACCCAGCCAGCTCTTTGTGGCCCCTGTTGGTAGGGCAAATATCCCAAAAAATGGCAGCAGCTGCATGCAATGGGCTGGGTCCTGGGGAGTTGGGAGAGAAAGAGGGGACTACAGAGGGGCTCATGGGAAAAAGAGCTGTAGATGTGGTGATGATTGTGGAGATGGCATAGTCCAGGGTCCTTCCTTTGAGAGACTGAGGGGTCATGACTCGTCCCTGGTCACCACAAACACGTGATGTGTCTGGGCCTGGGAGCCTCCTTCCCACATCGGGGCTCCTATTTTCCATCTTCAGTTTTTCTGGGCCAACATGGGCTATGGGGGATGGGGATGGAAGAGTGGTTGGTTCTGGCTTCCCTGCGGTGAGTTTGGATGTCACTAAAGCACAATTCTAGACATCCCTGGACGGCCCTGGCCCAGAATGTCCTTCCTCTGTCCATCCTACCTGTCTCGTGCTCCCAGGTCATCTTTTTGGGGATGCACTTAGCGCTCTTGCACGTATGACCCTTCTTACCTGCCGAGAGCTGTGCTGAGGCCCGGGGTTCCCTTGTTGAACAAGATGCACGTGGACCCTGCTCTCGGCGGCCACCCTGGCCTCCCCAGAAGCAGCACTCCAGGCCGCTGCCGCTGCTTTGCCCGCCGCCCCCTCTGCGTCATATTTGGACTCCTGTGACTCATATCTGGAATCTAAGCTCCTCCAGGGCAGGATTAGTGCTTGATTCATGTTGTTCCTCCTGAGCATGTGGCCCAGCGCCTGACCAGCTGCCCTGGCTGTCTGTGCTGAGTACCTGTCGCTGTCAGCTTGGGGGTGGGGAGGACGAAGGCATCAGAGGGCTCACAGGGGACCCGCCTTCCTCCAGCTAAGAGTCTCGGTTCCTTATACGATACCGTCATAACCGCGGCGTTTACTGGATGCTCGCTGGGCCGGGTGCGGTCCCTGAGCCTTGTGAGCATCTGGGCCTCCCAGGTTCTAGGTTTTACAATCTCCAGGTTACAGTGTGGGAATCAGATGCTGGGCCATTAGCACTGTGCGCGAGGCACTCAGCCCGAGGGAGCAACAAATGAATTCAAAATCCAAAGTGGATTCCGTGCTTCTATTTTCACACCGGAGATTGTTAACTACTAGGAGGTTAGGAACCCATCGAGTGGATTGTGGTTAGCACTGAAAAGGGGGTAGACTAAAAACATGACTACATTGCTTGTAGGAAGCTTTAAGGATTGACTTCTGAAAATTTGGTTTCAGATACATGTATGCACACAAGGTACTTGTGTGTGTGTTGTGTGTGCGCACATGTGTGTATATATATGTTCTGTGTCAGCATGTAAAATGCACTTTGAAAATATTTGAAAGCCCCTGCTTTAGGCTATACTGCCCCAGACTCATCAATAATTAATAACATTTTATTGAGCATCTACTGTACAGCTAGAATTACTCTAAAACTGTGAATAGTTCCTTCTCCAGAGAGGAAGTAAAGGCATCTTTTTTGTTTTAAAAGATTTATTTATTTATTTATTTATGCATACAAGAACTGGGGTACAGGCCAGAGGTGTGGGAGGTGAGAGGATTCGCCAGAGACAGAGTGGGAAATAGAACAGGCAGAGCAACTGAACCACACTGTTGAGGGCAGCAGTGGGTGAGACAGGAGAGGTCTGCTGCGCCATGTGGGTCCCCTCCCTGGCCGGAGTAGGGCTTGAACTCGTGCTGCAGTGGCTGCGTATGCTTCATAGTGTGGTGCTTAAACCCTTGCGCCACCAGGGAGGCCCCAGGAAGTGAAGGCATTTTGACAAGTTCTTGCGTCTCCCTCCCCATCCAAAGAGTTGACATCCCACTGCCCCTCTCCCACTACCCCCATTCATCAGTCTCCCAGCGAGGCTGGCGGGAGTACATGCTCCCTGTCCAGAATGTGTCCTGTGCAGACAGCCTTCTCTGTGCAATACCAGGGGTGCGTGGGGGTGAAAGGCCCGAGTTGCCAGGGACACCCCCACACCTGCCCCAGCCAGGAGGATGCTCAGTCTGCAGGCCTCTCATTATTTTGGGATGTGTGTATTCCTTCATTTCCATTCTTGAAGTTCAAACACATTCATGTTTCCAAAATTGGGCACAGGGCAGGTAGGTTGTAACAGGAACTACCAGATGAAGGGGGAAAGGAGAAAGCAGGGAAGGAGGAGGGAGAAGAGAAGGGGAAGGGGAGAAGAGGAGAGAAGAAAGGGGGACGGTGGAGGATAGGAGAGGAGGGAAGGTAGATAAGGGGTGGGAGGGGAAAGGAGGAGGAGGGAAGAGGATGGAGGACGGGAGGAGAGAGGACAGGGTGAAGAAAGGAGTTAGGGAAGGGGATAGGAGGGGGAGGAGGGGAGGGCGAGGAGAGAACAGCTCTTGCCTGCATTTTCAGGCTGCAAACAACTGAATCAGCACTTTCCTTTGATAGCACCTGATGCAGTCCCCTTGTTAGGGGGAAAGACCCTCCTGAATGGATTATATAAATAGGTTATGGACTTCAACCCCCATTTCAGACTTACAAGATCCAAGGACTACAAATTCCATAAGGTCATTACTGAAGAGCGGATCACTGGGACCTAAGGGGGTAAAGTTGAGCAGCCAGGCTGAATATAAAAGCAGACACGTGGGCCTTGGGAGCTCTCTCTCTCTTGGGAGTCAGCTCTCAGCGCATCGTTGAGTTCCAGCTCCAAAAAACTAGTAGAATATTTACAAATCTGTATCCCTCTCTTTCCCCTGTGTTATTCACTACGCTATTTCTCCTTCCCTTGTAAATAAAACCCTTTATTAACCTTAGTTGTGTGTACCTGCAGTTGGGGCATTATAAGTGCAGTTCAAGCGCGCAAGTAAGGACCCAGTCAGGCAAACCCATTTTATATTAGGGTTGCCCTGTAACAGTTTGGCGCCCAACGTGGGTTACCAGAATTGTTAGGGGGAAAGACCCTCCTGAATGGATTATACAAATAGGTTATGGACTTCAACCCCCATTCCAGACCTACAAGATCCAAGGACTACAAATCCCATAAGGTCATTACTGAAGAGCGGATCACTGGGACCTAAGGGGGTAAAGTTGAGCAGCCAGGCTGAATATAAAAGCAAACACGTGGGCCTTGGGAGCTCTCTCTCTCTTGGGAGTCAGCTCTCAGCGCATCGTTGAGTTCCAGCTCCAAAAAACTAGTAAAATATTTACAAATCTGTATCCCTCTCTTTCCCCTGTGTTATTCACTACGCTATTTCTCCTTCCCTTGTAAATAAAACCCTTTATTAACCTTTGTTGTGTGTACCTGCAGTTGGGGCATTATAAGTGCAGTTCAAGCGCGCAAGTAAAAACCCAGTCAGGCAAACCCATTTTATATTAGGGTTGCCCTGTAACACCCTGATTTTATAGAAGGAGAAACTGAGGCTCATAAAGGGGAAGGAACGTCCCCGACAGCAAGCGGTGGTGGACTTACACTAGCCATCTCCCTTCCCCTGGGCTCTGAGGGTCAGGAGGAAGGGCACTAGCTGTGCAGTTGCCATTACTCCAGGATTTGCCCACCAGCACCCGGATGGCTCAGGACGGAGGCCCCCTCAGCCTCACTCCCAGCCTGCACGTCCAGAGGAGGCCAGGTTCAGGGCCAGGCAGCTGAGCGGCAGGCTGGGGTTTGCACACCCGTAGCCCCAGGCCACGCAGTGCACTGCTGGGCTTGCCAAACCGGTGCATGCCGGGCTTCTGCAGCCACAGCAGAAAGCAGAGCCGGGGAGGAGCCCACAACCCCTGGTCGCTGTGCCAGTGCCCCAGCCTGGCTGTCAGCCCGTTTTGAGCCAGGATGTCGGGGTGGGGGAAGAGCAGTAGGGAGCTGTTCCCTGGGTAGCTGTTGGCACGTCATGTGGGCAAGTCACAGCCAGAGCTGACCCCAAGATAAGTAAGACCTTGTAGACCTGGACTTGGGCAACCCCAGGGTGAGGACATCAGGGCTGGAGGGAGCCTTAGACTGCCTTACTCGGTGCTTCCCAGAGTGAGGTGGCGCCATCTTCCTTCAACTGCGGCAGACCTGGGAGTGTCAGGGGGAAAGGTAGTCCCAAAAAATTACACAAATAAGTTTATAAACTCCAACCCCATTGCAGACCACCGGTATTCCAGAACCACAAATCCGATAGCATAATGATCGAAGAGTGGGTCACTGGGACCTGAGGGTGGAGTCAAGCAGCCGGGCTGGCTAAAACCAGAGGTGAGCCTTGGGCGCTGTCTTCCTTTGGCGCCATCTCACTTGACTCGGAGCCAGCTCTCAATGCGCCGTTGCATTCCAGCTCGGAAGATCTGGTAAAATATTTACAGATTTGTATCCCTCTCTTTGTAATATTTCTACCTTATTCCCTTTCTTTTATAAAATAAAACCCTTTAATAACTTTTGTCGCATGTGCCTAAAATTAAGACTTATTATAAAAGTCTTCTACGTGCATGAGTGAAAACCCAGTGAAAAAACCCCATTTTATATTAGGGTTACCCTGTAACAGTTGTACACGTGGCGATTCTCCACAGGCACTTGCCCTCACCTCCACGTTGCATCTCCCCCCTCAAATTTGCCGTTAGTACCATGGAGTCTGCTAGGGCTTAAGGTCCAACCGCTAGGCCGTTTGCATCCTGCCCAGGACCAGCTGCTCTTGGCTGCTTGCAAAAGTGACGTTCTCCTTTGCGACCTGAATTGCTTGGAGAATCATGTCATGGCCGGAAGATGTTAAATTCAGAACCTGAAGCCTCGCCCAGGCGTTGAGCTCTCTTAGTGGTGTGATACAAGAGGCCATCATTTGCTCTGTACTTTGGAGGGGTCCTGGCCTTTCCCAGCCCCATCACAGCCCACAGGGCAGGACTGCACCTCGGTGAAGTTTATCTCCCATCCTCTGGGGGACTCATGTCTTGTCAAGACCCCCTGCATGCGCACCTCATTCTCACTCACTCTACCGATTAGCAAGAAGCCATGCGTATAGCTGACCGGCAACGCTCTGTGGGGGCTCCTCACAATGCAGCTGACTTCTGAACAAGGCGGGGACACTGACCCCTGGTGCAGTCAAGAATGCATAAACCTTGGACTCCCCCCAACTTAACTACTCGTACCAGCTGTTGCCGTGGAGCCTTACCCGTCACCCCACCAGCTGAATAACCCCCATTTTGTGCATATATACTGTATTCTTAAATAAAGCAAGCTAGAGAAAGGAAAACATGAAGAAGAAAATCATACTGAAGAGAAAGTACATTTACAAAATATTTATTGAAAAACATCCGTGTTTAAGAGGACCCAGGCGCTTTAAATCTGCATTGTTCAGGGGTGGGTCTCTGTGTGTTTTGACAAACAATAGAAGAACCACAATAGCCCTGGGGTAGATGACAAATATCGAGCATCGGCCATTCCTCTGAGGCATGAGTCACTGGGTCCTCCTTCCTGATGGAGACAAAAAGGAACGGGCTTATCCGTGTGCATTCCATTCCTGGCTGTTACGGCGGAGACGCGGCAGATGTGATGAGAGATGCTGCCTGTGTTGGCATCAGCCTCAGCTTCCAGATCCTTCTGGTTCTTTCAGTGGCTAGGTTAGCAAATTCAATGGAGACCTGGTGGAACTACCATCCCTGTGTCCTTCAGCTCTCCAGCAGTGGCACTAACTCCCTCGTGATGCAATGTTGGTTTTGCATGGCTAACTTGGCCATTGAGGGGGGCGGGTGGAGGCAGTTTCAGAAGTTTCTACTTGCCCTTCCCTTAGCCTGATGATTCTTACCTCACGGGTCCAGGCACACACCATGGATGGTTGGCCACCTCCCCAGCTTGTGCCGTCTGTCTGTGTCCTCAGGGACTGAGGAAATGACCCCTGGTGATTCCGTGGACCTGCTGTGACACAGACTTGAGCCTCAGCTCCATTTATCACCTGGCCCTCCCGTTCATTCTCATGCTCACAGGGGCCGAGAAAGCATTTTGGGTCCTCCCAGGCCCTCTCAGAGCCTGTACCCCACAGACGTCAACACTTCTGGATACTTTTCCTTTCCTGAGCAAAGCCCTGGAGGTGACTCTGACGTGGTGTGTGTGGGCTTTCTTGGCGGGGGCTGGTTCTTCAGTCAATGGTTTCTATGTCTCCGGAAGGGCTCAGGTTTGGAAACTTGGCCAGGGCCCGATTCTTGATTTATTCTGATTGCATCGATTGAGCAATCCCGTTGCTGGCTGCCCAGCCAGCTCTCCTTCGGAATGCTGTGTACTGTCCACCGTCTCCAGAGCTGTCTGTGGGGAGGCCCTGGCCGTCTCCGACTTTGCTGCTCATGACATATTTGCACCCACCCTGCTTCTCGTGCCCAAGTGCCACCTGGCATTTATTATTTTGGGATTCTGTCACTCCCACGCCTGTCAGGGAAGCCCAGCAGACCCAGCGGGCTCTGGTGGAATAATATTGTAACTTGGTCTTCGCTGTGGGTTTGGCAGCAAAGCAGAGTGGGGGGGGGTGGCTGAGTAGCGTGAGTGGGGGGGCTGGCATGTGTCTTCTTGCCACATAGAGAGCTCAGCATTATTTTGAAGCTGGGCAGGATGAGGAGTTTAGGCTTCTTGTGCAGGTAGGAGAGTCTGGGGGAGCTGGGCGACAAGGTCACGTGTCCTTGGGAATGGCTCATGCCAAGTGTCAGAGCCTCACTTCTTGGCATAACAGAATTGCCAGAATATTCTGATGCTCGCTTACCCTTATAATTAAAACCTCAGCCTGACTCTTGGCCTTTCTATCCTCTGACTGTGGGAACTCTTTAAAGGCTATCAAAGAACCCTCTGATGGGAACATTTTGCCTTGAATTGGAGATTTTCATCGTCTTTCTCCAGTACATTTATGACCATCAGCGAGAGCCATCCAGTTTTATTGTCCACCTAAATTAGCATCCACCTAAATTCTCCATAACCCCAGTTCATTCCCTTCCACTGGTAACCCAGTGGCCCCATGAAAAGCTTCACATTCTCATGCACCCTCACCGCAGAGGCCGGGCACACTGTCCTCCCCGTCCTGCTGGACGCTGCCCAGTGTAATCCAGCTCCGGAACCACCTCTCTGGAAGCAGATACTCTGGGCAGTAGATTCTGGGGTGGTAATGAATTCAGGGTGTAACCGAGAGGTACTTTGGGGACCAATACCTGCAAGGGGGTGAAGACTATGGGGTGGGACAGAGGGAGAAGCTGAGCTCTGATGGTTACAACAGAGGCCTCAGCTGATTCCCAGAGAGAGCTGACATTGATCTGGTCCTGCAGAGGTGTGCTAAATTGAGGCCTCAGAAATTCTATACTGCCCAGGTGTGGATTGCTTCCAGGAGGGGAGACACTTCAGGTGAGGCTGTTCCTGTCAGTTAAGAGCAATTCCTGGGGAGGGACAGTCTCTGGGCAGGTGACAGTCTGTGTCCTAAAGGGGGATCTAGGTAGAGGCCACAGTGTCCCTGATAGCAGTGATCTTCCAGCTAAGGTTCCCGAACCAGCATCGCCTGGGAACTTGTTAGAAGTGCAAAATCTCCCATCCCCACTGCAGACTTACTGGCTCAGAAACTCTGGGGATAAGATCCAGCAGCCTGGTTTTAAGAAACTCTCCCAGTTCACTTGATGGAGCAGAAGTTTGAGATCCACGACACCACAAGAAGCAAGAGCTAGTGGGGTCAACCGATGGAAAAAAGTCCTGCCCTTGGTCACATCCAACATACGTTTAGAGAGGCACAGTTGATTATGGGAACTGTTTGCACAAGGCTATCTATTTATAAATGGTTCCCTTGACCTATTTTTAAAAATGTGCCTGTGTGTTTCCCAACGGACTCATAGACAAGGGCAACCGGCTCATTCCTTTCTCACTGGTTCACTTTCCAAAGAAAGTTCTAGCAACTTTCAGGAAGAGAGTGGGTCCTGAACAACTTGGGTGTCTAAGAATATATAAATCCCCAGCAGCCAGAGGGTAGATCTGGCTGTTGGCAGTAAGGAAGCCTGTTACCAGAACCTGGCCTCCGAGCCCACCCCCACGATAGTGGGGCCCTAGGAGACCACGTTTTCTTTCTTCTCTGTAACGGAGTGGGGTTCCTATGAAGAGCGTGAGGAGATCACACAGAGTAACTGCGGAAGAATGTGAGATCAGCTTTCGCCCTGGAGTCTGGGTTCTAGTTTTTGCTCTACCTCAGCCACCCAGGGTGATCACTTTTCTTGGGGCTGTGCCCCCATCCGTGAAGGGGCATCGTCTCAAACGGTCTGAGCTTCCCGTGTTCCACCCCCAAGTGTGGGATCGTGCTGGCCACCTGCGCCTCAGGCACTCTGCCCTCAAGACCCCTGGAAGGGCAGAGTCCTCAGCGTGTAAGTTCTTCCTTCAAATGTAGTCCTATCCTGAGGTGGCCCAGGAGGCCTGCCCTCTGCTCCTCCTCCTGCTCCAGCCACACCCTATCGGTT
Source organism: Galemys pyrenaicus (assembly GCA_019455555.1). NCBI lineage: Eukaryota > Metazoa > Chordata > Mammalia > Eulipotyphla > Talpidae > Galemys > Galemys pyrenaicus. The sequence goes on along the minus strand of JAGFMF010011709.1, from coordinate 10,293,760 downwards.
CCTGGACCAGTGTCTTTGGGCCTATGCATCCTCTTTCTGGAGCGTCACACCCCAGCTCTTCACCAGGGTGGCGCCTGCTCATCATCTGGCTCTCAGCTCGCTGCTTGGAGAGACCTCCTTGGAGAGACCTTCCCTAATCACCCCACTGAGTTAGCGCCCATTCTCTGCCTTACTTCCTGTCACACCAGGCCTCCCTCAAAGCTCTGTTTGGGTTAGAGTGTGTTACTCGGCTCTTGGCTGTCTGCCCGTGAGACTGGACAGTGCTGTGAGGCCAGAGGCTCTGGTCTGCCTTGACCATAACGGTGCCTCTGGTGAATGACCCTACTATGTCGTGAGTGCTCAGAAATAGATCTATTTTAAGATTTATTTGTATTTATTTATACATAAAAGAACTGGGGTGTAGGCCAAAGGGGGCCGGTTGATGAGAGGATTCACCAGAGACAGAGTGGGGGCCAGAACAGGCAGATCCACTGAAATACATTGTTGAGGGGAACAGTGAGTGAGACAGGAGAGGTCTGCTGCGCCATGTGGGTCAGCTCCCTGGCCGGGGATCGAACTCGTGCTGCAGTGACTGCAGATGCTTCACAGGGCTGCACCTTAATCCCTTGCGCCACCAGGAAGGCCCTCAAAAATATTTTTGAATGGGGATGAGAGTGGAGCCAGGCTCCTAGGCACTTGGGCTGGCTCTGTCTCTCTTCTTGTCCTGCCCCTTTGGCTTTCATCACTGAGACATGGGTTTCGACAGGCCGCCGTTTCCTCACGCAGCTGTGCTGCTGCACCGCCACTCAGCCTGAGGAACCGCTGGGACATGCAGGCTGGGCTGGGCCTGGCTCTGCCACAGTGTGTGCCCACTCCCGTTTCCTGCAGACTTCCAAGGCCTCGGAGAGAGAGAGAAAAAGAAAGGGGCTGGGCTTGGCTTTGCCCTCCAACAACCAGCAAGCAAACATCTGTTTTCTGAATTTCAGTGAGGATGTGTCAGCAGGGCCTGGTTACGCCAGCCTGCCCGGGCGGGCGGGGAGGAGACGGAGGGGGTTATGTCACTGGTGAGGTGTGGTGGTGTAAGGCAGGGTGACAACACCGTGCAGGCCCGGATGTGGTGTCGGCAAGCACTGGGCATGGGCACCAGCTGGTGCTGGCGGGGGCGCGGGGAAGTGCCGGGCAGCCCCTCAGGGAAGGAGGAGAAGCAGGTCACTTCCGAACGACAGTCCCCAGGTGCCAAGTGCTTTTCAGTGAGTTTGTGAGGATCCGACGCCCACCAGTCAGGGCCTGTGTCGCTGACGTCACCTGGATGTGTGAGGAATCGAGTCTGAGAGCTGAAGTCACACGGCTCAGAGTTTGGCCCAGGTGTAGAACGGGGAGGCGCTCTAGGGGTTCTGTCAGAACCCTAAACCCAACTTTGCTCCTCTCTTCCTGGGCACATCGGCTTGATCTTGTGGCACATCTGCTTCCTAAATCTGTGAGTTTGGTCCAAGTTCCTCGAGTTCTTTCCACTCACCTCCCTGACAATGGAGAGCTCCTGCTTGCTGGCCCTGTAGGGATGAGGAGAGAATGGATGCGCCTGCAAAGCGCTAGACGGTGGCCTGGTGCGCTCTGTCCTGACCCATCCTCTTTCTGTGAGCAGAGATGTCCCAGCCACTGGCCTGGAATTAGTGAAGGGAGTGGAGTAACGGAGAGGTGGCACATGAGGTGTCTCCCCATTGCCTCCAGGGGATAGAGGCTGCCTTCAGCCCCCCAGTGGTTCCAGAAGTGTCTCGTTTCCTTCCAGAGCTGCTCAGTAGATAACTCTGTCCCAGGCCACCTCCCACCTTATCATTCTGTTGACAAGAGCAGAGCAAGGTTGCTGGGCAAGCAGTGACCGAGAGTCCAGGAAGAGGTGCCGAGGTGGGGAGTGGGCACCTACAGTGTGAGCGTGAGATCCTCTGTCTCTGTGAACCCTCCATGAGACCTTGAAGACTAGACAATGGGCTCCCTGTTCTCCTGTTTCTTGTGAACAAGCCAAGGGAGGGAGCAGGTCATCAGGGAGACACACTCCTGTAACAGAGCTGGATTTGAACTCGAGTCCACTCATCAAAGACACACATGACTTCTGGCTCTGCTGTGCTCGATGGGTTATATGGGTCAGTGCTTCTCCTCTTTGGGACCTGGTTCCTCCATCCATGAAGAGAAGGAGTTGGCTCAGAGGACACCGAAGAGTCTCCTAGCTCTGACATTCCCTGAGCTCTGCTATCCCCAAGATTCCCATCTAGAAAGTTCTGGCCCGGTGTTTGCTCGATGAGGCCGTTGGTGTACCCCACCCCTACCCTCTGTTCCTGGAGCTCCCTCAGGCAGGGCTGGAATGGCCGTGGCCATGGCCGGCCACGCTGGGACACAGCCTCGTACCAGCCGGGGCTGCCGGACCGAGAAATACTCAGAATTTACAGCCATGGCATCTTTTTCTCTGCCTTCCCACTCAGCCAAGGGGAAACGTATGGTAGTTTGTCTTTGGCTCTCTTTCCATTTTGTTTTCATCATTGTGAAATATACATAACATGAGCTACCATTTTAGCCATTTTTAGTCTCCAGTTCAGTGGCATCAAGTACGTTCACATTTATTGTGCAACCACCACCACCGGTCACCTCCAGCACTTTTCATCATCCTGAACTAAACTCTGCCCCCATTAAACAATAACATCCCGTTCCTCCTTCCCCTGAGCTCGTGCTGGATGTTTTCTCTGACACCGAAACCCCATAATACCCAAGAATTGATTCCGTCAACTCTTCCCGGGGTCAGCCAGAGGGACTGGACTAGCAGTTTGATCTCCACAGGGCCTGGGACATTTGAAGCACAGGGCAGGGAGGCTGTGTGTGAGGTTCAGAGACTTGAATGGCACAACATCATCTCTAGCTTCAAAATTCCTCTGTCCCCAGGCTTGTAAGACCTAAAGACTCGCTATTTTGTCCTCACTTACTGTCTGTACTCTGGGGTTCTCTTTTTCAACATCTCTTACTCCTTTTGTTTGCTCCTTAGCTTTGGGGAACAGAAGCGTAGCTGGTGTTACGAGAAGTACCTTGGGCTACCATAGGCCAGGGGACGTGTTTTCTAGTTCTGGCGCTGCCTCTGACTGTGTGATCTTGAGTGACCAGCATGACCTCTGAGAGCCTCAGAAAACCAAGTGGGACGAAGGCCACCTCATCTGTCAACTGGGGTAAGGACGCAAAGTCTTGCAGGGCTCTGAGGAAGAAGGAGGGAGCCCATGTGAAGGTAGAAGAGATCATGTGGAAGGGAGGCTGGATTCTAACTGGCTAGTCAGCTGCTTTGCTTTCTCTTCATCTCAGAAAGATGCTCTGGGGGACAGGGGAGATCCTCTGATCCTGGTAACAGGGAGACTCCAGGGCCCACAGAATATCTGTGAAATATCTCGCGGGGAAGCTTTCTGAAGATCAGCGCTAATTGTCAGCCTCTTTTACCTAGCTTCCTCCCGGGCTTGGGAGTTTGCCAATTCTTGGTAACATTTTCCTTATGCCTTTGAGGTACAGGAGCCTCTGCTGGAGCTGACTGCAGGTGTCTCAGGTCCTGGAGTTGACCCTACTCATAATCCCTCTGACACCAGCTCTGAGTTTTCTCCCCACACCAATTTTTACGCCCCCCCCCCCCACCATTGGGTGTCATACAATCCAATTCTGACACTACCCAGAGTTAGCTCCAGACTCCATAGGTTTAGGGGCTCAGTCCCAAAGACTGCCCTCACTTCAGATGCCAGGCACAAGCAGGGGGTTCCTGGGTCACCCCCATTTCTGTCCAACTTGGTTACAAAGTTCCCCTGCTCAGGTGTGATAGTTTTCTAGAATGGCCCACAAACCCCAGAGAACACTTTACTGATTTATGACAAAGACTACAGATGAACAGTCAGATGATGAGGTACATAAAGCAAGGTCTAGCGGGTGCTCCTTGGACTTGGGGTGCTGCTGTCCTTGCCCGTGAGTGCAGCTGACACTCCAGAGGCTCTCAATTCTGTCATTCTGGGGGTTTTATGATGTTCCCATGATTGATCGAATCATGGGCAACTGGTGGCTGAGCCAGTGCTAACAAGAAGTTGAGCCAGGGTCTCTGCCCCTTGGTGCTGTGCTTTCTCCCCCAGACCAGAAAAATCATCTAGTTTTTCTAATGTTTTCGTAGCTCGGAGACTGAGTAGAGTGAAAGGATGTTCCCATGGCCACACGACCATGCGCAGAGCGAGTGAACCCTTTGACTTGTCTCTGAGGGAACCGTGGGCTGTTTTGTAAACAAGGCCTGTGGGGAATTACTTCTCAACACCCAGTTCCATGATGTGAGAAGGTTTGGCCTAAAAAACTTGCCCCACCTGGAAGCAGCCCAAGCCCAGACGCAGGAGGGACGCCTTTGATGACAGCTGTGGTTCCTGCTGAGATGGCAGGGGAGGCCTTGGTCACAACTGTGGTGTGGACAGACTGGAGAGACTTGCAGACTTACCCGCCTTTCTGGTGCCCATGGGACTGGAGTGGGGAGAGGCAGGCCAGGAGGGTAACGTGTATTCAGCATCCACAATGGGCCAGGTTGTGTGCCAGGCTGGCCATATTGCATTTACTCATCAAAAGGTTTGTGTGCATCTCACGACAGGTGAGGAACCTCCAGCTTAGGGACATGTAAGAATTGACCAGGCGCGCCCTTCAGATGATGGCAGAGCTTGAATCTGAGTCTGTTTGTGGCATGCAGTGGGGCCCAGGCTGGGTCTGAGCAGTCAGAGCTGTGAGGTTAATATTCCCTCCACTCTCCACCATGACCCAGCTGTCTCCGAGGAGCCTGTGTCTGTGGTGCGTCCTGAGCACTGCATGAAGGTGCCTGCCAAGGAGGCGAGTGGGGTCCATGTGAATCCTGTACAAGGCAGCACCCCTTGGGAGGAAGGGGCAACTCCTGTTACCCTGTCAGACTTGGCGGGGGTGCCTTTTTCTAATTTACGTAAGGGACTGGAGAGATGGGCAATGGCCCCAACCAAAGTTCCACCTCCTTGTGCCCCAACTGCTCCCATCACCCGTCAGAATTCCTTTGGGACCCCCAGCTGTTCCTCTGGTGTCACTCAGGCCTCACTGCCCATAAAGGACTCTTGATGTACTGACTTGCTCTCTGGAACTCACCTTGGGAAGTTCACTTAAGAGAGGGGCAGGAGGCCGCTGCAGCTGGGCCTGGGGCAGGAGGAAGCTGTAGGGAGGGGGGCCTTTGTGTGGGAGATGCTGGTGACCTTTAGCAAAAGTGATGTCTGCTCTTCATTGTGAAAGGCATTTCCTGCATGACTCTTCCTTCAAACCTAAATCTTTGCAAGTCTGTGCTTAGCTGACACAATAGTTTGATGCACACAGTGTTTGTTACCCACTGAACCTACTGAAGAACATGCTGGCAACGTGAACACAATGGCAGGTGAATAAGAGAAGTAACCTGGCAGGGGTGGGTGTGAGCAGACTTGTCACCCTGGGAGGGGACCCCACCTGTGATAGTACCCACACCCGAGGGTACTTAGAAACACCAGGACTCATCTTGTTATTGAGATGTTCTCCAGAGATTTGGGGATGTCGATTGGGTCAGGTAAGAAATGTGAAATGCACGTTGATTAGATTTTCCCATGGCAGCCTTTAGCATTATGGGTCAATTTCCAGCATTTTCTCCTTCTTTCCTTTTTTACTTTCCTTAACTAAAGAAAATACTGAGTTTGGAGTCCATGGCAGGTAGGAAAATGCCTCCCTCCCCTGAGATGCCCAGCTTCTAATCCCTAAGCCTGTGAATATGTTACTTCCATAGCAAAACTAAAGGGTCTTGACCTGGAAGGATTATGCTAGATTATGCAGGTGGGTCCCCTAGAATCACAGGGGAGCAGGAGCACCAGTCTCACATGTGATGGTGGGAGCAGAGGATGAGATCGCTGCTTTGAGGATGGAGGTAGGGTCGCTTAGCCAAGCCAGGTGGGTGGTCTGGGAAAACTGGAAACGGTCAGGAATGGACTTTCTCCTAGAGCTACCAGAAGGAACCAACCCTGCAGACACCACGCTTTTACACTCCTCACCCCCAGAACTGCAAGATTATGACTTTGTGTTGTCGCAAGGCACTCTAGCTGTGGAAACTTTTTGTAGCAGCGATAGGGAACAACTACAGAAGTGAGCACCTCTTTTTTTTTTTTTTTTTGTATTTTCTTGAAAAGAAAAGGGAAAGGATTTAGCAGTGAACATTTCCCCCACTAAACTTGCATTCATTCTTTCCACTAAGAAAACTGTCCCTAATGATGGGTCAGTTTCATAGAGTTTAGCTTAACACTTTCATCATTTCCCTTCCTAGTAGAGTTCTTCCACTTGTATCTGTCCCCTGAAGACAGAACTCAGCACATCCAGTTTTCCTTTCTCACCTCCATCCTTGGCTGGAGAATCCTTGAGCTCACACCCAACACTCAGGTCAGAGGAGACCCTTCAGTTCCAGACCATCCATCAACCCTGAGCCCTTTGCTTCTGGCCCACAGCCCAGGATCTCTTGGCTTAGACAATTGCTCTCCAAGCTTTTGCTAAGTGAATTTCTCGCCTGCATCCCTGTAGCCGGTGTTTGAACCAGACCACAGCCAGGCTTCTTGCAGTTTTCCAGTTCTCCACTCCATCGCTCTACCCATCATGCCGCCTTCCCCAAACACTCCAAAGACTCTTCCTGGCCCGCAGATTAAGCCTTACGTGGTGTTTACGCACCTGCCCATCAGCCTCAGACTACTATTTCTGCCCTTTGTTGTCACAGTCTAGCTGGAGTTGAGCATGCCAGTGTCCTGTCTGCTCCTTGAACTTACCTCCCGGGATGTGTTCTTTTTGCTTCCTTACAGTAAATTTTGCTCGCCACGTGCACTTTCTACCTGCTCAGCATCTGAATGTCCTTGCTTTATTTGGGGAATTTCCCTGCCTCATGAAGCTCAGAGTCTGCTCATGGATTCACTCCTGTGTGGACATCCGACGTGGCCCTGACTTAGATGGCTGCCCCAGGCTGTGAACTGGGAGCGAGTGAAGTAACTCAGCACTTTGGTGGGGTGGCTGCCACGCCCGTTTCCCCAAGGCAGCGAGGGCAGCTGTGCCCCTGGTGTCTTCAGCGTGTCCTGGTCCCCTCCGGGGAGCTCCATCAGCGGCCCCCTCCTGGGGCATGGTTCTGCCCCTGCCCCTGCCCCTGACTATGGCCATTTCCCCTGTTTTCTGAGTCAGGTTCTCCTCAGTTTTGCGAGCAATTCAGTGAGCTGCTCAGTGTCCTTCCTTTTTGCTTCAGCTGGTGAGTTTCATTCACCAAGTTCTCAGCTGATAGAGGAATCCATCAAATCCTTTCAATTTTTTCCAGGTCCCTTTGACCTTCTCTCAGATGAATCTTCAGCTCTTTTCTTTGTCTTCCCACGCACATGGCTTCTGTTTCCAGCCACTGCAATGGAAACATGTGAAGTTGCTTGTGTTTTAGTCATAAACAGCAGAACTGTTACAATTTCATAGAGTGTAGCCTAACACTTTCATCATTTCACCTCCTAGTAGAGTTCTTTCACTTGTGTCTGTCCCCTGAAGATAGAACTCTGCCAAAGACAATGGAGCTGGGGGCTTGGGGCAGAAGATGCTCCTCGGAGACAAGGAAAGGAAATTTCCGTTGATCAGAAGACTTGTATGTGCAGAAGCACATTCCCTCTAATCTCTACTAAGGCGCTGTGAAGGGGGCACGGTGGCCTCCACTTTATAGAAGAAGAAACTGAAGCTCCAAGAGCTTAATAGCCTTTTATGGGCCGTACAGTTCAGGGAATGGCAAAGCTGGTCTGTAAAACCACCTCTGTCTAATTAAGAGTGAAAGTTTTTTCACATCAGGAACCTTGACACTGGGAGGTCTCCATCAAATGCATGTTCTAGGACCACATATTGCAAGGAGGAGGATGACTAATTATCCATCCACTGATTTACCCAGCCCAGCCCCACAAGAATTCCTGTTCTGTGTAGGGCACCTCAGGGGGCTAGGGAAGGTGTAAGGAGTACAACAGGCTTTTGGCCTCAGAGAGTCCATCACTTAGCTCTCTCGTTTTTCTCTTAAGAAGTTATGAATTTGGGCCTCCCTGGTGATGCAGGGGGTTAAGTCTTAGCACTATGAAGCATCCGTAGCTGCTGCAGCACGAGTTCCATCCCCAGTCAGGGAGCGGACCCACAGGGCGCAGCAAACCTCTCCAGCCCTGCCCACTGCTCCCCTCAGCAGTGTGTTTCAGTCCATCTGCCTGTTCTGCTCCCAGCTGTCTCTGGTGAGTCCTCTCAACCCCCACACCTCTGACCTGTGCCCCGACTCTTGTATGATAAATAAAAAAATATTTTTTTAAAAAGGGGTATGAATTTATTCGTCATTCAGTCATTGGCTCGCTAACCCCTCCCTCCATCCTCCGTGAAGTCAGTTAATTCACACATTTATGCATTACTTTTTTCATGTACTCATTCATTGCCATTTTAATTGCTTGGATTCTCTATCCTTTCCTTCAGTCATCTAGTAAGTTAGTCGTTTGCTTTCATTCCCTCACTCATGTATTCATTGTGATCCATTTCTTAAGTTCATTCCCTTCATTGATCCATTTACTAGTTTATTTTCTCCTCCACTCAACCACCCATGCCCACACCCTACCTGCCTACACCCTGACCCTCCCCCTTTTCTTTATTCCCTCTAGTGGACCATTATTTTCTTTCTGCATAGTTCAAGTTTTAGTCATTCTAGTCTATCCTGTTTCATTGATCCATTTAATCATATGCTAATTCATTTACTGATGCTCACATTCATTTATTTTTTCAATTGTGCAGTCATCAAACATCTAATAGGTCTGTTCTGTGCTCCAGGGGACCCAGATAGTTTCCAGAAAACAGCTCTTGCTGTTCTTGTCTTCTCTCCGTGCCAGTGAAGAATACTCCTCTGGGGTGTCTCTGCAGAGGGAGCACCCCAGGAGCCAGGTGGGACCAGGGCAGATGCTGCAGCCTGCCAGGACTGTTTCCGAATCAGGGGAGCCTCTCAGGTGAGGCAGCAATCTTCTCAGTGTCACTTTCCGCCACCTCCTAAGAAGGGGTCAGCTGGGAGAAGCTGCCTCCTTTCAGGTTTCTGCCTTTTCTCCCATCCCCTCCGAGAAGACTCCCCTAAAGCTATTGGTCTTCCATGACTTTGGGCAGAAGAGTGACTCTGCGTGGAGGCGACGCCCAGGGAGATAGGAAGCCTGTTCTGTGAGGCTTATCTCAGGCTGGTGTGGTAACTGAAGACAGGAGCCCCAAGAGGAGGAGAAGCTTGGCATCTCTTCAGCAACTGTTGTTTTCGTCCTTATCTGGGGATGGGGGTGAGGTAGAGGGTGGGAATGGGATTGGATTGCAGCAGAAGGAATTTAGATTAGACAAGCGGAAGAACTTCCCAGCATCAGTGCTGCAAGGTCTGAGGGAGACACTGTGGCTGTCCTTGATCCTGGACCCCTGGTGCAGTATTCACTGCACGGGGGTTCAGTAGATGCTCACACATAGGACAGGGGCCTGGAGACTTGGGGCAGAGGCCTGTCATTCATTCTCACCGGGACGATCTCCTCTCTATATTTCACTCCTTGGAGCCGCTGTCAGACTGGTGGGGTGTAGCAAGGGTTAAATGCCACAACAGGGGCCTCCCTGGTGGCGCTGGGTTTAAGTCTCAGTGCTATGAAGCTAGCACCAGCTGCTGCAGCATGAGTTCGATCCCCGGCTAGGAGCTGACCCACATGGTGCAGCAGACCTCCCCTGTCTCTCCCGATGCTCCCCTCAGCAGTGTATTTCAGTGGATCCACCTGTTCTGCTCCCCGCTCTGTCTCTGGTGAATCCTCTTAGCCCTGCACCTCTGGCCTTGAATCTCAGTTCATGTATGCATAAATAAATAAATCATTAAAATCTTTTTTTATTTAAAGTTTTTTGTTTTTATTTATGCATACAATAGCTGGGGAACAGGTCAGAGTAGCTGGAGGTGAGAGGATTCACCAGAGACAGAGTGGGGAGCAGAACAGGCAGATGGACTGAAACACACTGTTGAGGGGAGCAGCAGGCGAGGCAGGAGAGGTCTGCTGTGCCATGTGGGCCCCCTCCCAGGCCAGGGATCTGGGATCGAACCTGTGCTGCTATGCTGCCGACGCTTCACAGTGCGGCGCTCAACCCGCTGTGCCACCAGGGAGGCCCTAAATAAGATAAGTCTTAAAAAAAAAATAAATGGTACAATATGTGACCTTCTAGTCCCTTAATACCTAGCACATAGTGATGCTTGAGAAATACCCAAGGCATCTAAATTCTGGAAGTCCTGTACCCCCTGGTAGTCCAGTAAAAACAGACCCGAGAAGTCAAAAACATGCTTGAATTTGTGGGCATAAAAGTGTCTCTTCTTGCTGGTTAATAGCCAGCAGGCTTGGGAGTGAGATAGTCCTGGGAAATATTTAGAGCTGAGTGTGGGGTGGGGAGTAGATTAGGGTGAAGGAAGGGAGGGTGGGCTGGAGGGCCAATGAAGAAACCCGGAGGACCCTTAACCCCTTCCAGTGGGCCAGTGGGAGAAGTGAGGGAGCTAAAACACTAGAGGATTTGAAGCAGGAAAAACATGGCCGGGTTTTGCTTTTTGCAAAGAACAATCTGACTGCAAAGTGGGGGTGTATCTAAGGGGTCAGGAATGAGTGCAAGAAGTTCAATCTGGAGCCTCTTGCAGAGGCTCAGGGGAGATGACTAAAGCAAGGTGAGCCCAAGGTGACTGGAACTTCCTTGCCTTCTTGTGAAGGACAAGTGGACGAGGGGTTGGCAAGGACATTCAAGGTCATTCTGGATATTCTCCTACAATGCCCTGACCAGAGTGAACTCTGTACCCCTTTTGAAGGAGAATTTGGTATCACACACGCAGGGCTTTTACCTGTTTCTACTCCCTTTGATGTAGTAATTTCACTGGAAGGCAGTGCCGGCGAGATTATCTAAACTATGGAGAAACGTTTTTGTCAATCAGGGATTCTGACTGAGTGCGTACTATGTGAAGGCATCAGGGAATGTTAAGAGGGACACATACCTGGGAGAGATGTGGAAGGGCTACTGAGGCCTTTTGTCTACTCAGAGCACCTGATATGTGTCTGACTGTTTAAGGCTCTGGATTTTACAAGGATTAAGAAAGTCGAGGAGCTTGTGTGCTTGGAGCTCAGAACTCTGACAAGCATTAGAAGATCAGCAAAGTTTGAATATAAATGTGGCAGGCCTCCCTGTCTATCCCCTCCCCCCAGTTTAGACTCTTCTCTTATACACTTTCCCATCCCCCATACTCACCTAGATGGGGAACTCAAATTCCTTTCTCAAGTCCCACTGAAAGTCATTACAAGAGCTTTAGAATGCGTAGCAAAGTTTATTGAAGCTTTAGGGAGGTGGAGGGAGTTACATCAGGAAAAGGCAACCATATTAATTTTGAATTAATTTACCACCACTGTTCTTTCAATTTCTTTGCTGGCCCAACAGGTGGCTTGGCTGCCATCTTTCCCTCTCACTCTGTGTCTCTGGACCCTCCTCCTCAGTGGCAGAAGAGGTCCCAGCTGTCGACAGCATTCCCCCTCTTGGCCACACTTTTAATCACGTGTACAATGTCTGTTACTCCTGCTATGTTGGAAGCTCCCAGGTCACTCCTAACTCAGGACTTTGCCCAGCACGGACATATGAACAATAGTTTTATTTAGTGACTGAATAAATGAGTGACACCTTCTTCAGATCACCATAAGACATTGGACCACCTCCATCTGTACCACGTGAGCGAAAAGAAAGCAAGCTAAGCTTTATCAAAATGTCACAGGGGTGCTGAATTACAAGATGAAATCTAAATATCTGGATTTTGTGTTCTATAACAGGACAGTAAAATGATGAGCAGCACGGACTGTGGACTTGAATCTCAGCCCTTGTACTGTTTAGCTTTGGGGAAGGTATTTATCTCTTCTAAGCTTCAGTTCCCTTATCCCTACAGTGGGAACATTCCAGAACCATATTTAGTGGAGAGGTTGAGTGTAGACTTAGAGCAGGATTTCTGGATTCGAGTCCTAGTTTTCCCATGTGTAAATAGTGTAATTTTGTGCAAGTAACTTATCACATCATCTTCATGTGCCAAATGGGGCTAATGAAGGTATTTACCTGATAGGCTGTTGGGAGGACTGAGTGAGTGGCTCTGTAGATGCGCCTCGCCCCTGGCTGGCACATAGCCAGCGCTGTCAGAGGCTAACTCACGATGTTGCCTCCTTACATGCAAGGCACATGCTTAGCACAGTCCTGGAATATTCTGTTCAACACCTGTTAACCCTGTCATTGTTCCTCAATATTTTATCTATTTAAGTGCACATTCTATTTCTTTCAGTCACATCTGAAATTGGGGCTCCTCTCACAGTCACTTTTGGGTCAGAGGCATTTCATTGCCTGCACTTCAAATCTTGCAGATGCTATCAGCACTTTAGAAGAGGACCTGGAGATGATAGCGGGCGTTCTCTGAAGCTCTGTCTCGCTCTGTGATCTTCCTTGTGCTCCGGGTGACACTGTGGGGACAATCGTGGGCATCGGTCACGCCGAGTTGAAAAACATTTCAGAGGATTTGGACTCCGATTGTGATCCAATTTAGGATGCCCTGAGTGACTTCACTTGTATTTCCTTTGCATGCGTGCGTGAGATCGCGAGACGGTAGAAATCCACTCTAAATGCACCTAAAATAACTTCCAGGGTGTACTCAATGTACATTCTAAGCAGCACAGATCCATTCTGCTGTAACTTAGTAGACAGCGCAGCTTCCTTCCTAGAGGCAGAGCGGCGCACCTCCCGGTCCCTGGCTCCGCAGAGGTCTGCACCGTGGTGCGGTGGAGGTCTGAGAGCTGCTGCATTCCAGCAAGTGCTGTGAGCGGCGGGGGGAGGAGGAGAAACAGACCTTAAGGTCCCCGCCTGGAGCTGGCGGCAGAGTCTGCCCATGGACGGGGCATTGCCTGGGACAGGCTGCTGCGTTCTGCTCTCCGCTCGTGACGGACCTGCTCTGGCTTTTCCTGGGTAGCCTGGTCCTGGCTCGTGTCAGTCCCAGGCAAGTCAGGTCATCTCTCCTAAGCAAGTTGCAACTGTCTGGGCTCAGCCCCGCCCGTGACGACAAGGATAGGTCTGGGTCGGGCAGGCAAGTAGGTCTGATAAAGCGGATGGGGCAATTTCTGGCGGGCACCACCTTGAAGGGCGCCTGGGCTTTCCCTCGAGGGCTCAGGGCATGAGCCAATGAAAGGAGGGTGGGGACTTGTACCCAGTGAAAGTAACCGGCCTTTGCAAGTATCAGGAGCGAGGAGGACAGCTTGTCCAGAGCCCATGAGCTCTTCTCTGCAAGGACCCGGATGCATAAGAGATCAGGCGTGACCCCTGCTCCCAGTGCCCCTGCGTCCCCAGTACAAAGCTCTCCAGGCTTTCCCCTTTGCTTTCTTTTTCTTTTTTAAAAGATTTATTTATTTATGCATACAAGCACTGGGGTACAGGCCAGAGGTGTGGGGTGGGTGAGAGGATTCACCACAGACAGAGCGGGGAGCAGAACAGGCAGATCAACGGAAGTACACTGCTGAGGGGAGCGGCGGGCACAGCAGGAGAGGTCTGCTGCGCCATGTGGGTCCCCTCCCTGGCCGGCAGCAGGGATCGAACTCGTGCTGCAGTGACTGCGGTTTGCTCCAGTGACTGCGGTTTGCTTCACAGCACGTTGATTAACCCACTGCGCCACCAGGGAGGCCCTTTTCCCCTTTGCTTTCTAAAGGGGAAGAGCAAATTCTGTTTGTCAGGATCTGGTGGTGATCACTTAGTTTGGTGACACTGGGTACAGGTGGTGACGCATGTCTGTCGGGAAGGGAAGGGCCCAGGATGGGGCAAGAGGACAAATGAGCTGACTAATTGTAGCTAATGCCCACGTTACATGTGGGGGAGCATTATCAGCACCCACTTCTTTCTGCAGATGACTCCCAGGGTGTGAGTACATGTGTGTGTTTTTACTCCCCAGTTCCAGTTCTCTTGCTCATAAGTGATATTTTGAATCCACCATGCGCTGAATTCACCATGAGTTGAGTTGGCCATTTCTAACTTGAAAATGATTAACAATAAAAGACAAGAAAGGAAAAAAAAGAAAGAAAATTCCATACAGATGATTTCTCTCTGTGTTACAACTGTAAGTGATTTCTGTGCTTGTTGATCTTTTTAAGAATCCAAATATGCGTTGATTTTCCTTTTTGATTGACTGGTCCACTGAGCAAACACTTATTGAATGTCTACAATGAGTCAGTTGCTGTTCTAGGAACAAACGCAGAGTCCTGACAACAGAGGGTCCCTGGCTTCAAGAAACTTCCACTGTAGTGAAACAAACAAATGCTTTGGACATGAAGCCTTTGCTTGAGTCACTCGAGTGTCTCAGCCTCCCTTTGAAGTGGGTATTGTTATCTATTTTACAGACAATGAGACTGAGGTTCCACAAAGTGGAGCAACAAGGACAGATAAAGGACTGTGGAAGCTGAGACTGGTGAGAAATGCTTTCCACTGGGAGTACTCTGGAAAAGCTCTGCAGCATCAAGATGAGGCAGAGTTGGCCCACGGCAGGTGGAGCTCAGGAACAGCCAGCTCCAGGCCTCGGGGCACAGCCAGAACCCTGGGGGAGGGCAGTTTAGTGACTCAGAGCAACCAGGGAGGCTGTTGGCTAAGTCTGAACCCCCTGGAACCTTCCAACAAGGGGTGGGGGGAAGTTAATTTCCATGAAAACAAGTCAACACCTGGGTAGACAAGGAATAATCTTGCCAACTCACATCCCTTGAGCTGCACCACTCGATGCAATGAGCAGCTGTGTTTGCAGGCATTGCTCAGCGCTGGGGGGAGCAGAGGCCAGGCTCTTCTCCCACAGGGTGACGTCCCAGCAAATCGGCACCACCACACGGGCCCTGACCCTGTGGAAGGCCCTAGAGAGGGCCAGCTGTGGGGAGAGGGCTTGACAGGCACTGTGGCCACTATTGCTCCTTCAGTCACTCTGCAAACATTTACTGAGCACCTACTATGTGCCAGACGGTGAGCTAAGAGATAATTAAGACACCACCTCTACAATCGAACTCAGTCTAGTAAAGGGGTGGGCCAGAGACGGTTGACGCCTGTAATATAAGTAGCACAGTTGTTGCACACCTGGCATTGAAGTGTCTTCTTGCTTGTGTTCACTCTTGGACTGGTTATATCATTACAGGCTGGGTGTATTATTACTCTCATTTTTCTGAGGGAGAGACAGAGGCAGAGAAGTGAAGTGGCTTGCTCAGGATCTCAGCTGGTAAGAGACAGAGCCGAGCCTTAAACTCTGGCCTTGGATCCTGTGCTACCCTATCACATCTCTGGTCCCTAGAGGCAAATCAGTGGTTTGGCTTGGCACAGGTGGCCGGAGGCAGCACAGCATGCTACAGGATCCCAAGTCTTCCCCAGCCCAGCAGGTGAAGAGGGGCGGAGAGGACTGCCCGGAGGAACTGAAACTAAGTGGGGTCTGGAGGATGGATATGATGAGCAGCCAGGCTCAGGGGAGGGTGGGAGAATGTTCTAATCAATGGTATAGAACAGGAAGGTCTGAAGGTAACAGAAGGCACTGACTTGAAGGAACTGTGAGGAGCCGTATGGCTGCAGGGGAGGCAGGGGTGCTGCTGGGGTGAGAATGGAGGGGGAGAGTGTGGGGTGGAGGGGGCGAGGCAGCGCTCGGCTTGGGAGGAGCTGAAGTGGCTCCTCTGCCGGGTGTTACCTGGGTTCCGAGGAACTCAAGGGCCTGTAAACACGCGTCATCCACAGGCCCACTCAGAGGGCTGGTCGCCTGGGGGGGATAAACAATCCCTTGCATCAATCCCTGTACACTGGGTGACAAAGGTACCTACTGAGGCCGTTCCCTGAGGGTGACTTGGGAAACAAGAGGTGCGGTGACTTGGTCTTTCCGAACTTCAGTTTCATCATCTATAGAATGGGGTTTTGCAACAATCCCAGCCAAGGTGGAGCCTGATAGGACATTGGTGGGGGCCCCAGATTCCTGAATCTTGTTTTCAGCAGACATCCAGATAAGGGGACCTTTATTCAACAAGTGAGGATGAGCTTTGTGGAAGATTTTAGAACCAGGCCTTTCAAATGGGGTTTTCAAAAACCTTGGAAAAGGCAGGCTATGCTGATAAAAACAGCACTGTCATTTCTTCCTTCCCATCCTCGTCCAGTTGCTGTCGGGGCGGCGGGTCTTAAAACGTGCAGAGCAGATTTGGATGTGAGCTGTGACAACACCAGCTGGAAGGGGTACGTCTGAGAAGTGAGACTGAACCAGGGGAGCAGATCTGCCTCTTGTTTTCACGGCCACTTTCACGAAACCCCTCCTTCCTCCCTGGTCCATCCATTTGGTCATCACATTTTGCCTGGCGACCAGCACGGGCCACGTGCATTTCATAGCATCCTTTAACACACTGGGAAGTAAGAAGAAACATTCCGGCTGGTTGAGCATTAAACAGAATCGAAGCACAGGGCAGCGTCTTGAGTGAGACCTCAGCGACGTTGTAATGGAGATGCCGCGGAGTCAGCCTGACTGATTGGGGTGATGCAGTCACAAGGAAATCGAACTTTCTGTCATTCTTTGGAGGACGAAGTCGAAGCACCATCCGCACATCATCTGTTATCTGTGGGCTTACATTTTTGGTTTGTTGAATAAGTGGTTTATGCCACATCTGTACTTTTATCTATATGTCAGTCTCCCTTATCAATCCTATCAATCATCTATCTCTCTTATCATCAGCAAAATGTTTAAAAAATCTCATGCTTATGCTTTTAAAAGGCAGATTTGAATTTAGTAACCGAGAATCCAACCCTTTGTAGCAAACACTGCCGTTACGGTGTTTTCTGAAAGAAAAGGGATTCCCAAGTTTTCCTTTCATCCACTCGTTTAAAAGAATGATTTCTCAACTGCAAAAACTTCCATGATGATTTTTTGGCACGATTCTTCTACTCTGTCCAAAACAATTTTGAAATGTTTATCATTTTACTCAGCTGATAAATAATAAAAGAAAAAAAGAAGTGATTATAGATTGTTTCATTTTTCAGCCTGTTGGATAGATTCCACACATATTTAAAATGTGATGCAGTTCAAACAAAAGATAAATTCAGATTTGGAAATTCATTTCACCACCCCCGTTGATTTACCAGCCATTTGAACTTTTAGGATTCATTTTACACAATGCCCTAAATTCTGTAGACCCTGAAAGGAGGAAAAACTCAAAGAACACAAAACACCACTATGCATATTCCAGAGGCATTTTCCAGGTATACAGCTTTCTGCACACATCCACCTTCCCTTTGCTTAGAAATGTTTTCTGCTACATTGTCAACTTTCTCCCAGAGGTGTGAATGAATGCTGTTGGAGCTTTTGGAGGTCTTTTATTTCTTTGTGCACAGACCAAAACCTTGGTGTAACCGTGTGTGCGTGAAATGCTTAGCTCACTTTCCATCCGCCTTGCTGCAGATCCATTTTCTGTGCGATGATCTGAGTTTATTCAGACCCACTCCATGCTGCAAATACCAGTTTTCCCTTCAACCTTATTGAGCCTTAACAGCCTTTCTTTGTTTACACTGGGCCTAGAGGTCTTCCTGGATCTCCTTTACGCAAGCTGACGAGTGTTCTTTCATTCCATTGTCAGCTGGTTCATTACACATTATTGGCTAAGCTGAAGAAACACTGATCTCATTCTTAACACCCCGAAACATTTCACTCTTTATTGTCCTTTTAATGATTTCATTTAGAAATATGTGTACTTTTACAGTGGTCAGCCGAGAAGGGCTAAACGCCCTTGACCAGGTAGGTTCTCTGAGGACAGGGGCTTTGGTCTGCTTTTAGTGTTATTTTTGCCTGGCTGGCCAGGATCTGGGACATCGTAGGTTCTTGAATATTTGAGAAATGAACAAATGAAGCCTTTCTTCTCTTTCATTGTTCACTCTAAGTCCAAGCAGATTCCTAAGCCTTGTTTTTGCCTTTTTAGAGACTATAGCTTCATGTTTTAAATCAGGGGTTGGTCATGTTTTCTGTGAAGTTCTGGAGAGAAAGTATTTCCAGCTTGTGGGCTCTGAAGTCCCCCCACTTCTCTGCTGCTTTGGCAAAAGGATAGTCAGACATCAAAGGCATGAGTGTGGCTAGGTGGCAAGGAAAAGCTATTGACAAAAAAGGCAGAGGGCTGGGTTTGTCCTGTGGGCAATAATCTGTTGACCCCTGTTAAATTATTAATTTAAAAAAATGGATTCTTTTTGCTATACCATTTTTTGGTTAACAGGTGATACTTTTCCCCTGAGGGCAAATCAATACCAACTCTAATTGCAATATTATTTCTCTTATGTTTTCTGAAAATTTTCAGATTTTTTTAAAAAGATTTATTTATTTATGCATACAAGAGCTGGGGTACAGGCCAGAGTCGCAGGAGGTGAGAGGATTCACCAGAGACAGAGCAGGGAGCAGAACAGGCAGAATGGCTAAAATCCACTGCTGAGGGGAGCAGTGGTCGAGGCAGAAGAGGTCTGCTGCTCCATGTGGGTCCCCTCCCAACCGGTGGCAGGGATCAAACTTGGGGTCGAACTCGTGCTGCAGTGGCTGTGGTTTGCTTCATAGTGCGTTGCTTAACCCACTGCGCCACCAGGGAGGCCCCAGATTTTTTTTTTTTTTTTAAAGATTTACTTACTTATGCATACAAACACTGGGGTACAGGTCAGAGCTACAGGGGGTGAGAGGATCACCAGAGACAGAGAGTGAGGAACAGAACAGGCAGAATGGCTAAAATCCACTGCTGAGGGGAGCAGGGGGCTGTGCCACAGGAGCGGTATGCTGTGCCTTGAGGGTCAGCACCCTGGCCGGGGATCGAACTCGTGCTGCAGCGCTAGAGATAGCTTCACAGTGTGGCGCTCAACCTGTATGCCACCAGGGAGGCCCAGTTTTCAGACTTTTCCCTAGCAGACCTAGGAAGTCTGCTTTCCCGCTGCTAGAGTTCCTGGCAACACTCGCGGTCTGAGAAATAGAGTGCTACTGGACTCCGCTCATCATGAACCTGTTTTCCAGAATCTTTGCACTTGATAATTCACCCTGAACTTGCTGTACTTTGTTTTTTTTTTTTTTTTAAAGATTTATTTATTTATGCATACAAGAGCTGGGGTACAGGCCAGAGTTCAGGGAGGTGAGAGGATTCACCAGACAGAGTGGGGAGCAGAACAGGCAGATCAACTGAACACTGCTGAGGGGAGCAGCGGGCACAGCAGGAGAGGTCTGCTGCACCATGTGGGTCCCCTCCCTGGCCGGCAGCAGGGATCGAACTCGTGCTGCAGTGGCTGCGGTCTGCTTCACAGTGCGTTGCTTAACCCACTGCGCCACCAGGGAGGCCCCCAACTTGCTGTACTTTGAAGGCACATGTTGGCTGATGCAGCACAGCTGTTCGGCATTTCCAGTCGTGAGCGGGATGTCACCTGATGTCAGCGCTGCGTCCCCTTCGCGTTGACCCTACTGTCCTCTGCTGAAGGGACTTCGGTGGTGGTGACACTTGTTGCTGCTCAGCTGCTCTCTCTGCCCCATCATTTGATTTGCCATGAAGGCTCCTAGGAGGTGAAGAACGATTACATCGGCTTACAAATAATCACAGGCGCCAGGAAAGAAACCCTCGTTTGTGCGGCCTGAAATAGCAAAGGTCTATTGAGAGTAAGTTTTTTCAGTTAAAAGAAATTTTGCTAAGAGATGCAGAACACTGATAGGAGTTAAAGATGCAGTGGGACTGCTGGCGGGCCAGGCCCTGCTGAAGGATCATTTTGTTAGTATGTTCTTTGAGTTTGTTTGCTCTGGTGATGAAAAATTAGGTTATTGCTGTCTTGTATCAGATAAAACTGTAATATACTTATCCCAGTTTGGGACTAACGTTAAAAATAAAATAGTTACATTTATTAAGTACTTTGTAAGTGCCAGGAAGAGTACTGGACACTTCATATTGATTATCTCATTTCACTCCTACTACCGACCTACTGAATTTTCATTTCACTTCATTTATTTATTTGTTTATTTATTTTATAAAGATTTATTTATTTATGCATTTAGAGCTGGGGTACAGGCCAGAGGGGCGGGCGGTGAGAGGATTCGCCAGAGACAGAGCAGGGAGCAGAACAGGCAGATGGACTGAAACACACTGCTGTGGGGAGCAGCGGGCGAGGCAGGAGAGGTCTGCTGCGCCACGTGGGTCCCCTCCTGGCCGGGGATCGAACTTGCGCTGCTGTGCCGTGGATGTGGATGCTTCACAGTGTGGTGCTCAACCCGTTGCGCCACGAGGGAGGCCCTGAATTTTCATTTTAATCCTAGTAGGCACTTTGATTGTTCCCAGTGAAGCTGTGCTGTTGGAGACGGTATGTTTCTTGTCAGGGTCACGCTAGCACATATGGAGCTGACATGTGTGTTTCTGATGGAGATGATTTTCTTTTCCTTTGAAAGATGTGGTTGAGGGAGAGGGTAGGATGAAAAACAGGGGCCCTCCGCCTCTGAAGGGACTCCCCATCACACTCTGTCCCTCACCAGGTGCGGAGCCTGCCTCTTCTTCTGCAAAGACTGAAAAACCAGAAGAGAAATTGCCACATTACTTTGGGGGTGAAGGGTTGATATGAGCAGACTGCAGTTAACAGGTCACAAGTTACAAGCAGGGCAGAATCAACAGCATGAAGGCAAGGAGTGGTGAAGGGAGAAGAAGCCCCTGGAAGAGATGTAGGGTATGTTCGTCAAGACTTGGGTAAAGTGGGGCCTCCCTGGTGGCGCAGTGGGTTAAGCAATGCACTATGAAGCAAGCTACAGCCTCTGCAGCACGAGTTCGATCCCGAGTTTGATCCCTGCCACCGGCCGGGGAGGTGACCCTCATGGTGCAGCAGCCCTCTCCTGCCTTGCCCGCTGCTCCCCTCAGCAGTGAACCTGTCAGTCTGCCTGTTCTGCTCTCTACTCTGTCTCTGGTGAATCCTCTCATCTCCCACGCCTCTGGCCTGTACCTCAGCTCTTGTACGCATAAATAAACAAATATTTAAAAAAAAGACGGGTAAACTGAGAGAGTCAGGAAGCTGACATATTTAGGATTTTCAGTAGAATGTTCACCCAAGTTCTGGGAATGTCCATCTTCCGTGGGAAGAGAACATCCAGGGAAGATGCTCTAAGGTTCTCTAGAGAAACAGAACCATGGTGACACATATATAAAGAGATTTATTATGAGGGATTGTCTCATGATTATGGGGACTGAGGAGTCCACAGTCTGCAGGCTGGAGCCCCAGGAAACAGGAGTAGCTTTGCCCCAAACTCAAAGGTCTGCTACCCAGAGAAGTGCATGGGGTGATGCTTGAGTCTTGAGGGCTTGAGAAACTGGGTGTTTATCACACAATGTTCACGTGTGAGAACAGGACAAGAAGGAGCATAGAGAATGAGTTGCTCTGCCTTCCACCTTTCTGTCCCCCTTGTGATGTCCAGCAGATCAGACGGTGCCCCTGCTTTGGTGAGGTGATCTTCTTCACTTAGTCTACCAATTCGAATGTTAATCCGAGAAACACCCTCACAGACATACCCAAAATAATGTTTTGCCAACTCTCTGCACCTCGTAACCCATTAACATGACACAAAAAGTTAACTATCACAGGGTCTCCCTGGTGGCACAGCGGGTTGAGCGCTGCTCTGTGAAGCATCCACCGGCACATCAGCACGAGTTCGATCCCCGGCCAGGGAGGGGACCCACATGGCGTGGCAGACCTCTCCTGCCTCGCCCGCTGCTCCCCTCAGCAGTGTGTGTCAGTCAAATCTGCCTGTTCTGTTCCCCACGCTGTCTCTGGTGGATCCTCCCACCCCCCGCACTTCTGGCCTGTACCCCGGCTCTTGTATGCGTAAATAAATAAATTTTTATAAAAAAATTATCAAAAAGAGCAAGATGCTGAGGAGGTACTGTGCTTTGGGAGGAATCTGGTGCCTATGGGGGTTTTTCTTTCTTTTTTAAAGATTTATTTATTTATGCATACAGAACTGGGGTACAGGCCAGAGGTGTGTGGGGACTAAGAGGCGCCACCAGATACAGAGTGGGGAGCAGAACAGGCAGATCGACTGAAACACACTGCTGAGGGGAGCAGCGGGTGAGACAGGGAGGTCTGCACGCCATGTGGGTCGTCTCCCTGGCTGGGGGTCAAACCCGAGCTGCAGTGCTGAGGATAACTTCACAGTGTGCTGCTTAATCCCTTGTGCCACCAGGGCGGCCCTGTAGGGGTTTTTCTAAGACTAGTTCCAACCACTGCCTGTGACTCCTGTGCTGGGTATCCAAGGTCACACTGCAACCCGCTTTGCAGATGGGAAACCTGATACTCAGAGGTAAAGTCTTTTGCCCCAGGTCACTCTAAAAAGCGGCAGAAACAGGATTTGAAGATGGTTCACAAAGATGCATTTTGTTCAATTCTTTGTGCACTGACCAGGGTGTGGCTGGCCTTGGATCAGAATGAAGTGAAGATGGTGGGACCCAGTGACCGTTGTTCCTTTGCATCAGGTGAAACAAGCCTTAGTTCCACCACCTGTAATTAATAGAAATGACTGCTTACACCTGTGGACTGTTTGAAAGCACTTTGACTTCGTCATTACATTTAACCCAGGCAGGTCTGCAATGTGGTTCTAATTTATTGCTCCCATTTTACAGATGGAGTAACTGAGGCTAACGGTCCTTCCAGATCCATGCTTCTCTGAGTTGGGACATCTGAATCAGGCCCAAACAAGGAGAGCGAATGCATCCGATGTGGACAGCAGTGATCTGAAGTTGGGTCTGGGTGAGACTCCTGGTTCTCCCACCTTCCATCGGCACAAGTGGAGGAGAGGTAAGAGAAGGCAGGGCTTGGAGAGAAGGGAGAGGGCCTTCCGGGCAGAGAGAAAGAGGGAACAGTAGGGCCCATGGGTTAAGCGCAAGTGTCTTAAAATAATTTCCTCCATTTGATCTTGCTTCTTTTTAACTTGGAATCTCAGATGCCTAATATGGGGCTTATAAAACATATTTTACAATATGGAAATGGGCATCCTATGAAAGAATATAGTGTGGCCTGGCACCCAGCCAGCAGCCAAGCACATGAGGGCATTGTCAGAAATTCAGTGGGGAGGGCTGAAGAAGCTGGCCTGGGTGACTGAGGCCGTTGGAGTCTGTGGTGAAAGGTGTTTTGGGACAGCTCTGGAGGAGAGGGGATGAGATTTCCAGCAACCTTTCAGGAGCCTAGGATTTGCCCTCTGTGTGTTTGCATGGCCAAGGTCATGGCCACAGAGCTTTCCTCCCCAGTTGGCATCTTCATGGGCTGTTGTCCACTCTTGGTGGGAAGGGCCACAACCTTTGTGGAGCCCAGTGCAAGGTAAAATCCCAGTGCCCCTTGTTCAAAAATTATTAGGAATTCCAAGATGGTGCCCACAGAACATCAAACTGAGGTGAGTTGTTAGGGGATATTTTCAGGCACAGAATCCAGTATAACTACTTGGGTCATATAGCCACGAAGCTGGCTGACTCCTCCTGGACATCTCGCTGAACTCTGAACCCTTCTGTCATCTGCCCAGCTACTGTGGGCCACACACCAGAACAGGGCATTGGGAGACCTTTGCTGGATACATTTTCTCTTGAGCTGTTTATTGAGTGCACTGAGGGCGCATCAGAGATCCAGAAATGGATCAAATGTCACCAAGCGCACAGGATTCGCAGACACACTGCTGGGATTAGAAACTGGATGAGGGCCTCCCTGGTGGCACAGTGGGTTAAGCAACGCACTGTGAAGCAAACCACAGCCACTGCAGCACGAGTTCGATCCCTGTTGCTGGCCAGGGAGGGGACCCACGTGGCGCGGCAGACCTCTCCTGCTGTGCCCGTTGCTCCCCTCAGCAGTGTACCTCCATTGATCTGCCTGTTTTGCTCCCTGCTCTGTCTGTGTTGAATCCTCTCACCCCCTCCCCCCACACCTCTGGCCTGTACCCCAGTGCTTGTAAGCATAAATAAATAAATCTTTAAAAAAAAAAAAACTGGATGAACCACTTAAGTGACTGTGTGACCTCAGGCTAGTTACTTAACCTCTCTGAACCTCAGGCTCCTCACCTGTCAAGTGAGGACAATCACAGCTCTTTCCTCAGAGGGCTGTTACGAGGATTAAAGGACTTAATCCTCACATTAAGTGTACTAATAGGAGAGGATATTTAGAACAGTGCGTGGCATGCAGGGTGTGCTATGTAAATTATTATTTTCTCAAGAAATTAAAAGTCTAGTAGCAGGGATTATCATGCACACACACACAGCGTACACAGTACACACAGTAATTAATCTGTTTAACAAGTAGTTAATCACATCTATCCGTCCCAGGCTTTGTGTGTGGCACTGGGGAGGATAGAAAGAAAAGCAAGATGTGGTCTCTTGATTTCCCACCTCCCGCAAGCCCCAGTTCTGTGGGTGTGTGACAGCATGGCAGACCCTGAAATGACAAAGCCACTGTGTTAGAAAGTGCTATTATTACTTCTCTGTTTTACGCAACGGAGGATGATGTGTGGGGAACAGATGGATGGAGGGACCGACAGGGTGGGTCACTTGGCACACTGCCAAGTGCCACCCACTGGCCCGGAGGAGGCGAGGGTCAGCAGGAACCATTTCTCTCCTCGCCGGGGACCTGGCCGGCATGCGGAGCAGACACAGCCTTTGGCCTCTGGCTGTGTGAATGGCAAGACAGAGCAAGGCACAGCCCCATATTTGGCCAAGGAGATCTCCACTGGGCTACACGCCCTGTGAGTCACCCTCCCGGCCCAGCAGCCTGGACTGAGCTCACAGGCCTTCTGACTCAGGCACTGTGGGGTGTCCTCATCTGGGCCAGGGGAGGCCATCCTGCATCCCTAGCTCAGGCCCTGCACCTGGCCTCCCCTGCGCCTCCTGCTCTGTCTGTGTGCACGCTGGATGCTCCTCTGACCCGAGGTCCCGTGTGCAGACACCTGCTCCCTGCCCCCCTCCAGAAGCGGGTTCTAAAGCGCTGACTTCTCCATGGAGAATTCCGCTGCAGCTCTTTGCACAAAGTGGGCTGAGAGCTGGGGTGATTCAGATGGGTGACTGCCAGGGGAGGCGGCGTCGTGTGATGGCAGACAACGAGGTGCGGCTGCTCGTGCACCCCGTGTGACCTTACTGCTGACCGCCTCTCTCTGGGCTGTGCTGCAGACAACGCTGACGAGTCTCTGCTGAGACAGGAGCGGTGGAGACCAGCCAGCCCAGCAGGGGAGAATATATACGGACGAGGCGCCGGCCGTCGGCCCCTGGCCTCTCCCTGTGTGGCCCCTGGAAGCAGCGTCAGCCTCACCGTGGAGTCTGTCAAAAATGCAGGCTCTCAGGCCCCTGTCCCCACTGACTCAGAGCCTGCCTCACGTCCTGATTCACACACATGCTCACGAATCACATGCTCAGATTTGAGGACCACACCAACTTGGCTGCATGGGGAGTCTGGGGGCAGGGGGCGTGGCCTAAACTCTGCTGCCCCGAGACCCCCTCCCAGTGACTCTGGTTCTTTCTGGATGGGGTGCGTCCTGGCCCCCTTGAGGCTCTCCAGGTGATTCAGAGGTGCAGGAGTCCCACTCTGGTGCACAGGATGATGCTGTGATGTCGGGTCCCCACACCCCAATAAATGTGCATGACACAGAACTCGGCAGGCACAGAAAGGAGCCCAGCGGACGGGGGTCGACGCACATGACCAGCTGTGTGTGGGGGGATCTGTAGGGGTTGGGGGCTGTTGCCTGGACAATGGGGTCCAGTGGTTCTTGAGTCAACAGTGACTGCCACTATGCCTGATACACATCCCATGGGGCCAGATCACCCAAGTTTTCAAGAGATACCAAAAGTGCAGCTCTTAATGGGAGCCAATGTTGGTTCAGTTTTATTACAAAGTACTGTGTGGTCCAGAAAGAATGGGCTCGGGAGGTGGCTTGAAACTTGGTGGTTTGTAATCGCTAACCAAGCTAGGTTGACCAGCTGTCCTGGTTTGACAGAGTGTTCTGGCTTAAGCACTGGCTGTCCCAGGCCAACCGAGATGGTGGGTCTTGATCTGCAATGTACCTTACCAGTTCGGGAACGTGGAGTTTGGAATTATCTTTTCAGGCCTGGAGCCTGGCTCTTTTGCTTATTTGCTGTGGGATTGTGGTTATGTCACGCCATCACTGTACACTTAGTTCTTTCCCTGGTAAAAGCGGGAGAGTAAGCACCTGTGCCCCTAGGTTTATGGTGAACATGAAACGAAGCCACCTACAGCAAGTGCTGAGAACAGTACCTGGCATTCAGGGAACGCGAAGTGAATGTCAGCCACTATAACTCCCTTACTACATGCTCAGGGAGGCCTGCCTAACTTCACCAACTTTAAAAGCATCTCATGGCCTCTCTGGTAGCACAGAGGTTAAGTCTCAGCGCTATCACTGCTTTGGCCTGGGTTCAATCCTCAATCAGGGAGCTGGCCCACATGGCGCAGCAGACCTCTCCCACCTTACCCGCTGCTCCCCTCAGCAGTGTGTTTCAGTGGATCCGCCTGTTCTGCTCCCTACTCTGTCTGTGGTGAATCTTCTCACCTCCTGTACCTCTGCTCTACACTCCAGTTCTTCTATGCAAAAATGAAAAAAAAATGTGTCCTCTATTAAAAAAATAAAAAATTAAAGCTGGTGGCCTTGGGTAGGTTGTTTAACCTCTCTGTGCTCCATTACCTCAATGATAAATTGGAACCACCACACCCATCTTCAGGATGCTGTGAGGAATAAATGAGGTGATGTGTGGGAATGTGAGACCCACCTGGAGAGATGTGTTCTTATTAGGTATTATTCCTGCTTCTCCATGCTTGGTTATGTCCAAAAAGAAAGAGTCATGTGATTTTTAAAGAAATGGCTGCAATGTAATGATATTTAAATGCTTCAAGAAACCTGATCAATCACTTAGTACTCCACATTCCATCATCCCCCCAAAAAGTCAAATTTGTATTTTACCAGGCTGAATTTCAGCAGTTTTTATGGTTAGAAAACTAGAGTTTTGGGGCCCGCCCTGGTGGCACAGTGGGTTGAGCAGCGCACTGTGAAGCAAACCACAACCACTAAAGCACAAGTTCGATCCCTGCCGCCGGCCAGGGAGGAGAACCACATGGCATAGCAGACCTCTCCTGCCTTGCCCGCTGCTCCCCTCAGCAGTGTGTTTCTGTCGGTCTGCCTGTTCTGCATCCTGCTCTGTCTGGTGGATTCTCTCACCACCCCCACACCTCTGGCCTGTACCCCAGTTCTTGTATGCATAAATAAAGAAATCTTTAAAAAAAAAAAAAGAAAACTAGAGTTTTGAAGCTAGAAGGAATTATACTCAGTGAAATAAGTCAGAAGTCAAGAGAAAAATATCAGATGGCCTTGCTTTTATCAATGTAAAGGAACAGCAACTACAAAAAAAAAAAAAAAGAGAGAGCTCAAGGAAATGAACAATTACAGCCAAAAACAAACAAAAAACACAACAAGAACAAAAGGACAAAGACAAATCAAAGCCATTCAGTAGTGCGGGGTCGGGGGTAGAATCCAGGATGAGGGCAGAAAGAGCACAAGGGACTGAGGTGATGGTGCACGGGTGAAATGGTGGTGGGAACTCCCTGGGGATTACAAACGATGTCAAATACAATTAAATAGATTTTAAAGAAGAAAAAAGAAAACTAGAGTCCTTTTTTATTACAATTTACAAAATATATATAAAATATTTTATATAAGAATATTATGTAATGTTACAGATATATAATATTTCTGTGAGTATCTATTGTCCTTCAAAAGATGCCTATGGATTTCCTATAGTTTCACCCACAAAAAGCCTTTTGTAAATAATTGCTGTGATTCTGCTGTGGGATCTTTAGTTTTTATTTTCATTTGGAAAATCACATGCACTTCAGCACTTGGGTGAAGGGCCATGTGACGAAAGTGATTTGCATCGGTTCCCTCTTGTTGCATTGTGAATCATAAATCGCCCTAAAACTCAGTGGCCTGAAATAACAACTCTCTGTTTAGCTAATGATTCCACCACATGTTCTGTCGCCCAGGTCAGGCTCGGGTGATCTCGGCTGTGCTCACCCATGTGTCCGCAGTCTGCTGGGTGTCCGGGCCCAGCTGTCTTACTCACATGTCTGATGGTGGGTGGGTATTGACTTGTGATGGGCATCATCTGTCAGCGGGCTGGCCGGGGCTTCTTCACATGCTGGCAGGCTCTGAGACCCTAGTGGGCAAGTGCTCCCCAAACCCTGCTTTGTTGCTTTCCCATTTACCAAGACACGACCTACTGTCCACTCCAGAGTCAACGAGGGTTGGGTACTGCTGGACTCAAGGAGCGGTGAACAAATTGGGGCAATAGCTGGGATCAGTCTATCGCATCACCTTCAAGAAAAGATTGAGTCATATAGTCGGTGATATTGTTTTCATTCTCCGAAAAATGGGGGAAAAAATTTAAAAATGGGGCCTCCCTGGTGGCACGAAGGGTTAAGCACTGTACTGTGGAGCATCCACAGCTACTGCAGCATGAGTTCAATCCCTGGCCAGGGAGGGGACCCTCAGCAGTGTATTTCAGTCGGTCTGCCTGTTCTGCTCCCAGCTCTGTCTCTGGTGAATCCTCTCACCTCCTGCGACTCTGGCCTGTGCCCCAGTTCTTGTATGCATAAATAAATAAATCTTTTTAAAAAATCTAAAAATGACCCCTCACTGACTCTGAGTGTGCCAGCAAACCATTAAATGTTTACTTTTTTATTTTGCATTTGAATTTTAATGCATTTCCCTGATATTTCAGGTATGATTTAAGACGGGGGAATCCTTCATAATTCAACCATTCCCAAGGCATGAACACCTGGTATCAGTTTGGTATGTATCACTTCAGTTTCTTTTTCTATGTATATATTCGCAAATGTCACACATAATGTTCCTTTATAGGGATTAATTCATTCAATGGTTATTAGAAGCCCCCTGGTGCTGAGGGGTGCATATGAGAAAACTAAACAGCAGAATCCCTGCTGAAATAAAATAGTATCATAAAGATTAAAAGCAATTTGGAACCTCCCTGGTGGCACAAGGGTAATGTCCCAGCACTATGAAGCTGTCCGCAGCCACTGCAGCACAAGTTTCATCCTCAGCCAGGGAGGTGACCCACAGGGCGCAGCAGACCTCTCCTGTCTCCCCGCTGCTCCCCTCAGCAGTGTGTTTCAGTCCATCTGCCTGTTCTGCGCCCCGCTCTGTCTCTGGTGGGTCTTCTCACTTTCCTCCCATACCTCTGGCCTGTACCCCAGGTCTTGCAGGCATACATACATAAATCTTTAAAAAAAAATTAAAAGCAATTTGTCCTCTTTCCCCTCAGTATAGCTCAGCTATATTACTTACACACATTCAATGGGTATATTGTGGCAGGCACTGGAATAAGGGCCTTGTAAGCATTATTCCATTTTAATTAATATTTGCGAGAACTCAATAAAGAATATATAATCATTATTTTCATTTTATGGGGAGGAGATTAGGCAGAGCGAAGTTAGGGCATGTGACAGTAAGTGGGGGGGGGGGGGGAGGGAGGAGCTGAAACGGATCTAACACCTGGCTACAAAACCCACACACCTAACCATTTGTCAAGCTAACTCTTAATTCCAGTAGAGCTACTTCTTGCTTTAGTGGTTGTAGTCTCTGCGAGCATTTCTAAGTCATAAGTAGTCAAGAGTAAGAATAAGAATTAAGGATTCACCAGTATTCAAAGTGTGGTTGAAACTACCTGCCTCTCCATTTTCCCCCATGTGCTGGATGTGTTTTGTTTTTTATGCCTTTAAAGCTCTCCCCCTTCTGTCTTTCTTGTAACCAACTTCTTTCTGTTCATCCCTCAAAAACCTCTGCAGTCTTTTTCAACCCATCATCTATGTTAGCTGTTACCCTCCGTGGTCTGACAGTTTGTAGAGCGTTTCTCAATCATGACACTGATTTTTCCCTGTTGTAGACTTTTATTTGACTGCCTCATCAACTTCATAATGACTGATTAGAAGGCAGTTTCTTTCCTTCGTGGACATATATAATCTCAGCAGTTAGCATTTGGTTAAAACTAGCCTAAATTCTTATTCAGTTTAACTGAATGAATTCATAGAGCGGCTTTGTGTCTACGGCACATTTTTTTGGTATATAAATTTTTATTGATTTACCATTGGTTTACAGTACATATAATTTTGGGGAGTACAGCTTCCCACCTCAGTATGCATGTATACTACATTGCACGTACCACCATATCCTTAGTGTGGCAAATAGCCTATTAAAATTAGTTAATAGAATTCATAGTTAAGCTGAAAATTAATTTTTATTCTGGAAATAACATATGCACATTGTAAAAATTCAAAAGCAAAAGATATACCAAAGAAAAATGTGTTTTTCTCATTTTAGACCCCTGGTTCCACTTCCCAGAGGTAGTCACCTTCTGTAGTTTTGCATGCATTGTCACTCAAGTTTTCCAGTGCATCTAATCCATATATGCACAGTCTCTTAAAAATACCACAAATAGTAGCATATGGTAACCTTGTTCTGAACCTAGACTTTCACATTTAATTTAACATGGACGCCTTTCCATATTAACAAAATTGGACTTTTTAATAGCAGCCACCCAGTATGCAGTTGTAGAAGTTAAACCACATTTGGCTGAGCTGACCCTTTCCAATGGACTTTTTATTTGTTAACTCTCATCATTCAGTTTTTACTAGTGCAATATTTCTACAGTGAACATTCTTGTATGTCATTTTTGCTTTCATATATGAAAGCAAATATATGCGTTTCTCTGTAGGGTAAATTCCCAGAAATAGTCTAGCTTAAAAGCTTTTTTATGTTTCCCAGTAACTCAGCACAGAGAAAAAGCCTATAGGAAAGGAATTGCACTAAGACCTGTGACTAATTCCTTTGCTGAACTTTCTACTTCAGAGGACATAAGACCTTCCAGCTGCATAGCATCTGAAGTCCTTCTGAATTTGGGGGATTGCATGGTATTTGGTGGGAGTGAGGCTGTGCACTGAAAGGTGAAGGGGCTGATTTTCCCTTCCTGCTGCCAGGCGATGCTACTATTGAACACTGGACTTTGGGGCTGCAGCTTGTGGAATAAAGACATGGGGATGATGGGAAGTTATTTTGGGGGTCAGCATTACCTGGAACCCTGATGTCCACTCCATCAGAATCCCTTTGATGTCCTCAAATCTCCCAGTGTCCTGATTTTTCTCTATCTCTGCCTAAATGACAGGCCCCACCTCCCCATCCAGGGACCTCCTACCCAACTTTTGACTTACCTAAAATATCACCTCCTCCACGAAGCCTTTTCGTATTTCCACTTGCAATCATTCATTCCTAACTTCACCAGTTCAACACACAGGCTTTTTTTTTTTGCTTTTTTTTAACAACTGCTGCATCCCGAGCAGCGTTGAGATGTCTTGGATTTCCCTTCATTCTGCGTCGTGGTGCCACAGCACAGAACTGGAATAGAATCTGCAGTTCTGAACCAGATCACCTAGTTCAAATCCTTGCTTTGTCACTGGCTCCAAAGATTTCACAGCCAAGGCAGAGCTGCTCAGTGGGCAGGGGTTGAACTTGTCTTGCCGGTGTGGCCTTCTCTCAGTGGGCTCCAGGTTCTGGAGAGCACAGTTTGTTAACCAGTGACCTGTGTCATTCCCTTTACCTGTACAGGTGAGGAATGTGTGATCGGTGGAGGTTTCAGGACCTTCCCAAGGTCACGCAACAAAGGCCCAGCAGGGCTATAAATCCTGGGTCTCCTCATGTACAGTGGAATAGATTCCAGGGCATCACGAGCTTCCCTGGAACAAAGTGGGGAGAGGAGTGGGGAGGGGTTGAATGACGTGCTAGTGAGTGAACAGTGTTCATATCATTTGTTCATGCATTCGCCTGTCGTCTAGATGTGACACTCCTGAGAGTCAGGCCCTGTACTAGGTGCTGTGTCTGTAGCAGGGACAGTGGATGTGGCACCTGCTGACAGTCCAATGGGGAGGCAGAAAGGAAACGTGTTTCCAGAATGAGGTCGGTCTGGGGTGCGGGGTGAGCACACCTGCATGGCCCTGACATCTGGGCTCCCTGCTGTGGGAATGCTGCATTCTCAGTGGCTCAGGAGTGAAGTGGGAGTGTCTGGGGACTCTCACTGTTAATCTAGAACGTGAGCACCAGGCAGGGAAGAGGGCACAACTCATGCCCATTCAGAGTCGGGATGGAACAAGGTGGAGTATAAAAAAAAAACAGGATAAATTCAGGGACACACAGACAGCTGCTTTGAAGTTCTATTTTAGGAATTTCATGAGCTCTAAAGTGACAGAGCAATTTCAGGCATGCCCTCAATTCATTCCTCCACATGCAGGGCAGTGCTGAGAATTTGGGCTAGACCTGGCAACGAGCTAGGAGGGGTGAGCACTGGCAGGAAGGGAGGGAGGAAGGTGGCACGGGCGGTGGGGCTGGAGAAGGGGTTGGGACGAGAGTCCTCTGCTCTCTCCTCTGTCCCCCAATGATTTTCTGTCTCTACAGAGAGGCGGCAAGAGAGTTACGCCTTCTAGGAAGCTCACTTTAGCGGCATATGCAGCCAGGACATTTTGCTGGGGAGTCTATGACCCCTCTCCCACATAGCTGACCTGTGACCCCACCTTTCCCATCAAACCAGTCAAGTTCAAGAGGACTGTTTCCTTTTGATCTGCCAACCTAGACTTAAAGTTAAAAATGGGGTGCTTCATGTTTATTCATAGGTCCTTTTTTTTTTTTTTTTTCAAAACATGTTTATTGAGGTAAAGTGTTTACAGCCTCGTAGCTGCTTTGCGGGTTATAAGCTTTATCTCTCGTGGAATATTATTGAACAACTGTCTGGCACGGAGCAAGGCAATGAGGATACGGAGACAGTCCCTGTCCTTGAGAAGCTTTCTACACAGTTTGGGGACAATAGGCTCCCCAGCATTGTCCAGCAGGGGTGGGGGTGGGCAGAGGACTGGAACGAAGCAGCAAGTGAGTCATTTACAAGTCTGTGGTCTGGGTGTGCTTTTAAATGGTCTATTTTAAAACTGTTAATTTATCTCATGGTAAATGAAACTTGGAGTTTTTGCTTCGGCTGGAATGAAGTTGGTGCGGGACTTGAGATGCTGGTCAGAACCTTTGCTTGGCCTCTGATGACATCTGAGGCATTTCTAGAATGTGTCTAGCAGATCAAAGCCACGGTCCCAGTGTAGCACATCCAGCTGTAGATACACCACACACACACACACACACACACACACACACCCCACAACCTTGATTGTAAGAAGTGAGGAAATGTATTTGTTATTACTCAATAAGCGCAGTTTGTTTGTTAGATAAAATCTTTCAAAACATGAAGTCCAAAGGGAAAAATTATGAAAGGGGCCCTTGAGAATGAAGAGTGTGGGAACAGCTAATGTCATCCACTCGTCGGATGGAAAACTTGCTCCTTAATACCTCCACCAAGCCAGGGGCCATTCGCCTTCTTCCAGTGAAGGGGTCTTTCCTCTGAGGGAGAGCAGTGCCTCAGCGGGTTCAGTTTACACCATTACCATCTCCTACCACCATTTAATTTCTCTGAAGTGCCATTTTCTCCCCCATTCTGTTGATAAATGCGTGCGCTTTGGGCAACCTGGTTGTACACTTTGATTTTCAAAACTCATTTTCGTGATGAAGGGCATAGACTGTTGGAACGTCGGTGAAAATATGAAAGTTCACTAGCAGCCAGTTCTTTCCTCTCCAGCACAGGGATAAACCACACGTCCCAGCCTGAGGCACCTGAGAGCTGCCAGGGGACTCACTTTGTACAGGGGAAAGTGGCATAAGTGACCGACAGCATCTCCTGGCCTGGCTGTCCACACTAAAATCCCCTGCGGTCTGCTCTCTCAGGCTCTCCCGTCTCTCAGAGCAGGAAGTGTTCACGCGGACCGGAAACCACGTAATAGTGGACATGCCCTATAAAAGCCAGCTTGACCAAAAGCACCATCCTTAGACTTGGTGAGTTGAGAAATTCATCATTTTTAGTGTGAAGACCCTGCGATTTGGGGACTGTTTGTAACAGCTGCCAACACCAACTCTCCCGAGAGACCAAAAATAATTTCATTGCTTCTTTTCCTGAATTCAGAACCAGAACAAAGATGGACATGAAATATAGACTCCTGTGCTGCAGAAAGCTGGATGCAAAGGTGAGGCACCGTGTGTGGACACAACCGGGAGGCTTCAAGACGCTGCTCCCTATCCTTGAAGAGACTTGCCCACCCCAGAAACTCTGATGATCCCCACAGGCAGATCCTACAGAGAGAGAACCCGGAAGCAATTATCTGTTTCTTTTATTTCATGGATAGAATAAGTACGCTCTCATGAGGAGCCCCGTAGGGGAAATCAGACCGGAAATATTATCCTGGGCAACCGGAAGTATTACCCCGGGCAAATTCCCCCCACGTGGCAGCATGAGACCAGGGAACCAAGGTTCCCAGCGGGATTCTTCTCAGAGTGTTCGTAAGTCCCTGTGGGTGTAAGCTCCCTGAGGACAGGAGCTGTGTCTTCTCTCTTCCTGCTCCCTATAGCACCTACCACAGTGTTGGGCACAGAGCTGGTGCCGAGTTCATGCTCACTGCCGGACCAGTCACACTTCGTGAGCTTAAGTGACATTTCCCCCACTGGTCACTCCAGAAGGAGTAGAAGTTGCTGCGGTTTGACCCCTCACACTGCCAGTCCTTGCCTAACCTAATAATTTGGGAGTGTGAAAGGCCATTCTGATGACCCAATCCTTCCTTGGGGAGAGAGGAGTGCTCTCCTTCTGCCCACCACGTCCCACACTGGGCAGGACACTTGACCCTGCTGAGTTCCTGGCCAGACCATTGCCCTGGGGTCACTGAGTGCGTCTGAATCCCACTGCTGCCTGTCAGTTCCTGAAGCCAGGGACTGAGTCTTGCTCGGAATGTCAGTTGAGAAGGTTCTTCAGCAGGTATTGCCTCAAATAGACAGGGGATGATTTTTCTCTCTGCTCACAGAGTTTTCTGGAACAGCAACTATGTGATATCACTTATGTCCCAGGCTCCTTTGAACTGTCTGTTTTACCCTCACTCATGGCTGCCATCCTCAACATTGACTTATGGTGTAAGATGGTGACTGCAGCCCCAGCTCCTAGATCCACATTCCAGGTAAAGAGAAAGAGGAGGGAGATATCAACTGAAGGTGTTCCAGTCAACTCCACTCTCCTTCTTTGAGAATTTTTCTGGAAACGCCACACAACGAAGATTACCTACCCTACACAGGCCAGAGTTCTGCAAATGGTCACATATTTCTATGAAGGTGCCTGGGAAATAGAGATTTCCAGGTAGTTCCATTGCTTCCCCTAAAAAGTTAGGATTTGATTAAAAGAGAAAGTGAGGGTGTGGGCCTTCTCGGTGGTGCCAAGGTTAAGTCTAAACACTATCAGGCTATCGCCAGCCACTGTGGCATGAGTTAGATCCCCGGTCTGGGAGGGGACCCACATGGCACAGCAGATCTCTCCTGCCTTGCCCGCTGCTCCCCTCAGCAGTGTGTTTCAGTTGATCTGTCTGTTCTGCTCTTCGCTCTGTCTCTGGTGGCACCTCTCACCTCCTGCGCCTCTGGCCTGTACCCCAGCTCTTGTATGCATAAATAAATAAATCTTTAAAAAAAAATTTCAGTTGGGGCTGGAGTCATACCTTGGATATAGGTATCTGTCACACACGATGCCAAGCACTATGTTAGTCTTGGGGACAGAAAGAAAAGTAGGACATGATCCTTGACCTCAGAACACTGGGAGTCTAGTGTTCTGCTGTCTCTGCACCCCCAATTCTCTGCAGGTCTCCCTTGGAGTCTACCTTATCCATCTGCCTTATCCTTCTGCTTGTAGCAATACTAGCTCCCTTGAGCCCACAGTTCAAAGTACCCTTTGCCAAGCTTTCCAGAGTCCAGGAGATGGGGGTGCTCCAGGCCCAGAGCCCTCTATTTCAGTAGATCTGCCTGTTCTGCTCTCCACTCTGTCTCTGGGGAATCCTCTAACTACCCGTGCTTCTGGCCTGTACCCCAGCTCTTATGTGTGTAAATAAATATTTTTAAAAAAAGGAAAAGAAAGTTGAGGGTGGATAGTGCTAGGCAACTTGGAGTCTCCACCTCACCCATCTCTGCAGCACTGAGCACACAGTAGGTACATCTATGCTTCCCTCATTCATTAATTCTTTTTTCCCCTCTTTCTTTTTTCTCTTGTCAGCAAATGAGAAAGGAGAGGTCTGCTGCGCCATGTGGGTCAGCTCCCTGGTCAGGGATTGAACTCGTGCTGCAGTGGCTGCAATAGCTTCATAGTGCTGCAGCTTAACCCTTTGTGCCACCCGGGAGGATGTTCATTAATTATTTCAAAAAATGTTCACAAAAAATGTTCATTTAGGGCCAGTCATATGGCTGCATGTTGGGGTGAAAAACAATATAAAATAAACAGAAGCATAACATATCAGGCCATGATAGGTACTCAGGGAGCAAAATAAGCAGGGAGCAGCAGTGGTGAGGTCAGTGTTAGCTTGGGGGGTCAAGGCCTCTGAGAGAAGGTCATGGATACAGGAATCTGAACTGAGGAAGTAAGACATCCACGGACCTGGGGAAGAATGTTCTCTGCAGAAGCCCTGGTGTGGGAGTATGTTGGAATGTTCCAGAATAGACAGCCACCATGAAGAACCAGTTAGGGACCAGGCTACGTTTGAGTTTGTAGTCCATGACAAAGTCTGAAATTTCCTCAAAGAGCGAGCGACTTGGAAAGTGAGCAGGTGATCGACATCTTCAAGTCAAACTGCTTTGCTCTTCCTCTCTTTTCTGACCGCCCAGTTAGACATTTGTCAGGTACTTCCATCTTATCCACTAGGTGTTTTCTCCTCTCTGGAGAGTATGGTGGATATTTTCTTTAGGTTTGTTTTTATTAATTTTCCCTTCAGATGTGTCATTGTTTTGTTCAAGCAATCCACTGGGGTTTTCATTTTAATTATAATACTTCCTCATTTCTAGGGCTCCTGTTTGGTTCTCTTGCAAACCTTCAGCATTGGTTTTTTAATTCCTTTATCATGCATTCAGTTCTCCTTCATTTCATTAGACTCATTAAGCATAATTGCTTTATATGTTGTATCTGTTAATTCCAATATCTGCAATCTTAGTGGGGCTGATCCCATAACTTGTTGATTCTGCCCATTAACTTATGAAACTATATTTATTGGGGTGTTGATGATTTCTTTCCGTGAGCTATGCTCCTTGGAACAATATCTGTGGTGGTTCTTTGAGGCTTAGCCTTAAAGTGTACACCTCCAGGGAATATTTGTGGTTTGTTTACACTAGGTACTGGGTCTATCTGGTTGTTTTGGGCTACACAGCAGATGTGACTAATGGTTCCAAACACGGAATTTGGGCTTGTGGTTAGGAATTCTCAAGGGAAAGCAATTGCCTTTGCTTCCTTGTTTCTGCTTCATCCAAAGGAAAAGCCTAGCCCGGTACCACCTAGTGAATTTTTATTCTTCATCCATTCACTGAGGTTGCCATTCTTGGGGATTCTGACTTCTTGTGGGACTGTCCAGTCCTCACCTCACTTCCCCCTGCCCCCTGTGTCCCCCACCTCTCCCAAACGAGCTTCATTAAGTCAGCGGGGGTCACTCAAACCCTGGGCATATGTCAGCTCCATTGTCAGCTCCCACCTATGGCTCCAAGCTGTGTCATTGCTTCTGACCTTTAAGAGATTTTGTTGCTGTTGTGGGAGCTCAGCCATTTATTAAGGGACATGTTTTTCAAAAATCGTTGTCATTATTTTCTTGTGCTAGCCTGGGTGGATTGCTCTAGTATTTTAGGAAAATCACATGAGCACCTTTACATTTTGGCAGGACAGTCTGGCTATGGGGATGCGGTGGGAGGTGGGGAGATGGTAGGGAGGACCATCTCATGGGGAGACCAGACTGCCATCACCCAGGGAGCAGATATGGTGGACTCCAAGCGTGGTGGTGCAGGGAAAAGGAGGGGGGCGGGGGTTGGAGTCACAGTTGGCAGTTGTTTAGGACAAGATTTGCTGAGGGTTTAGATATGGGCTGTGAGACAAAGAGGGAGGAGTTGACGTTGACTCCAAAGTTTTTGGGGAAGGAAGCAGGAAGTGGAGTAAGATGGAGACCTGGAGGAGGAACGCGTAGCAGAGACGTGTGGAGAAGCTGCACTTGCTTCCTGGGCCTGGACTGGTTGGAACAGATGCAGACTACTACTGGAACTTGTACCCAGCTGCAGAGGAACAGTTATCAAGCAGAAATACCTAAAACACCAGGAAAAGAAGTCAGAAATCATGCCCACCAG
>JAGFMF010011709.1:10199056-10255312 GCA_019455555.1 Galemys pyrenaicus | reverse complement strand
GAAGAAAGAAAAATACCAATGACCAAACAGGTTCACCCAAAAACAATACACCGCAGAAAGAAAGTCAACATCCAGAACCAGATATTATAGACACAGAGGAATATGCAAAGTTTTTGGGCTGAGTATCTGAGTGGATGGTGCATCTCAGTGAATTGCAGGAATGAGCAAAGAAGGTAGCTGTGGATGGAGATGGTTGCAGGTCTTTTTCTCATCATTCCTGGGTCAGTTGAGAAGAGAGTTTCTAGACCCGCAGAGATGAGGATCAAATGTTGAAGGGAAGTTTTCAGGAGACTGCCCAGGTCTGAAAAGCATTCCCCCTCCTACCGTGATACCTCCCAGTAAGTCATCGGCAGCCCCTTACTGTCTAGGTTTAAATATAAATCACAAGTGGTCGTCCTGGGTCGGTGGGGAGGGGGCACCCCAGCCAGACGAGTGCCCACACTCCATCAGTGCTTCCTTTAGATTACGGGGTAGAGGGGGCTTGGGTGGTAGTTGGAGAGGAGCAAAAGGGGGATCGTCAAAAGGGGTTCATCGTTAAATGGGGACGGAGTTTCCGCTTAGGAGACTGGAGATGGGCGCTGGTGATGGCTGTTGTCCAGCGTGGACGTGCGTCCCGCCGCTGACCCGAGCACTTCAGAATGGGGGGAGAGCAAAGCCAAGCGAACCGACGCCATAGAACTGTCAGCTTTTTCTTTTTTTTTTAAATTTATGCACACAAGAGCTGGGACAAGAGCTGGGGCACAGGCCAGAGCTGCGGGAGGTGAGAGGATCCACCAGAGACAGAGCGGGGAGCAGAACAGGCAGACTGACTGAAACACACTGTTGAGGGGAGCAGCCGGCCAGGCGGGAGCGGTCTGCTGCGCCATGTGGGTGCACCATGTGGGTCCCCCACTGGCCGGCGGCAGGGATCGAACTGGTGGCGCAGTGGCTGCGGTTCGCCTCACAGTGCGCAGTCCAACCCACTGTGCCACCAGGGAGGCCCAGAACTGTCAACTTTTAATCTGTCTTCTGAAGGCATTAAACACCAAGCTACAGTTTGTTGTCATCCTCATGTCACCCAAAGAAAGGAGCATTTTAAACCTCAGGAAACCAAGAAAGACGTGTTTGGGGGGGACAGGAATAGCTTAAATAAAACACATCGCTCCAGTGTCCTTAGCTGCTCGTGAATGGGCTGGCTCTGCGGATCCTGAGTCTGCGCGACTCCTGCTGGGAGGATGAAGAGGGACCCAGGGCCCGAGGGCTGGATTCCAGCCCCTTCCGACCTGTTCAGTCTGTTCTGGGAGAGAGAGGGCTGGAAGGGGGACTAGGACCAGGGGGAACATAGGGTGGTGTCGTTGCTCTTGCTGCCTGTCCTAACTGTTCCTTCCTGGTGTCCCCCCCGGCCATGCTCACAGCTGCCCTGGTGTGGATGCCACAGGCGGGGACACCCTGGCTGTGGCCTGCTGTGCGGAGAAGCCCAGCCAGGAGCTGCTTTGCCGCACAACCTGCTTAGCGGGAGTCTCTGCAACTCTGCGCTTGCAGCGGGTCTTCTGTGACCTGGCGAGTGGCAGGTTCTGGATGAGTGGCAGTTGTTTTTAACCAGGACGCCTAGAAAAAGCCCTGGCGTCCGAGCCTTCCGATTTCAGGTTGACTGTTTACTAGAGTCTTGACCTTTGGCTGGGTGCTTGTGTTTTCTGAGTCTCAGTTTCTTATGTGGAAAATGGAGTCAATGAAGATTCTCTTGAGTTGTTTGGCAGAAGAAGTGAAATATAACTGTTCTTCAGTAATCTAAAGTACTCAGTCTGGAGCCAGGCCTACCAGCAGTGCTCGCCTGCCTCTCTCCCTCCTACCGCTCCTTTCCTTCCTTTCTTCCCCTCTGTCCCTCTGTTCCCTCCCTCCCCTCCTTTCTTTCCTCCTTCTTTCTTCCTCCTTTCCGGCTGCCTGCCTTCCATGGGTGGATGTTTCATCTATCCTCCTAATCCTAATCCCTTGGAAGCTTCTTCATGCCCAGCTGGAGGGAACCTTCTAGATTGGGAAGGAGAGAGTCAGAAGCAGTTACCTATTCTATTCAGAATAGCCTGTTCGAGTCTGTCTTAGTGTGTTTATGCTGCTATAAAACCCCCACAGATTGGTAGTCTATAAACAGAAACTCTCTCTCACAGTCCTGGGGGCTGGGAAGTCCTTGGTGCTGGCAGATTGTGAGGGACTGGTGAGGGCCACTCTTGGTTCATGCGGGGGGCCTTCTCACTGTGTCCTCGCATGGTGGAAGGGGCCAGGGAATTCTCTGGAACCTCTTGTGTGAGGCCCTAATCTATTCATGAAGGCCCCACCCTTATGACCTAAGCATCTCCCAGAGGCTCCACCTCCCAGCACCATCATCTTAGGGAGTTTAGGATTTCAACATATGAAATTTTTTGGGGGGGTAGGCACAAACATTCAGAGCATTGTAAGTGTGATATTCTCAGTATCCCTGCTGAGAAGTTAAGGTGGGGGTGTTGACACAAAACATGCACTTCTATTCTCAAGTGGCTTGCCACTTTCCCGGGCCACACACCAGCCCTCACGTGAAGCAGTCCAAGAACCATTCCGCTGGTAATTGTCACGAAGGGCCACTGCGTGCCTCATCCCTGATTTCATCCCTCATTTTCCATAGGCTTTTTAAAAACATTTTCTGATTCAGCTTATTTTTTATATTGAGGAGTGATGGATTAAATGGTTTCAGAGTGGTTTTCTGAACAATAGATCTTAGAGAAGCAAATCCCAGAGAGCTTTGTGTTCTCACTTCTTGAGGCCGACCGTTCAGTCTGGCCCTCAGCTGGGGACAGGGATATGGGTTCTCTTCTTAGAGCCTTGCACAAACTGGGGAGTGTGTGAGGGCTCTTTACTTTTCTAAGTCTCTCTGTACCTCTGGAAATGTCTTTCGGTTGGTCTGAAGGGGTTGAACTAAGTTTGTGGGTTGAGAAAAGCTGTTTACTTAGGTGGTGGTTGAAACCAGATAATTACTGCTGGGGTGGGGGGGGGTGAGGGGGGCGAGCTGCTGTGAACAGGTGGGGGATGGTGAGGAAGAAAGGGGCTTGGCTGGAGTCCCCTGTATTTGCTCACTCTCCTTGGCCAGCCTTGGCTTTCTGCCTGGCACCAGGGGACGCTTCATAAACGCTCGCTGAACAGAGCTGACCCTTCAAGACCAACTCACAGGTGACCTCTCCTGTGTCCTTCTGGGATTGCCCAGACAGGGGAGTCACTCCCTTCTGGACCCACACAGTGTATATGGCGGCATCGCTGTTCTATTATAACTGTTGTGGGTTCCAGGCGAGAAGTCCTGGAGGGCAGGAGCCGGTCCGCAGACCTCCTGTCCCCGTTCCTGCCTGTATTAGGACTGAGCACATGCAGAGAGGAACTGCAGGTCAGCTTGTCTGGCACTGGCTGTGGCCAGGGGGGACCTGAGGAATTAGAGGCGGGCAGAATTCTGGGGCCATTGAATGTCAGGCTCCAGGGCTCTGATCTGATTGCTTGGCAGTAACTCCATTCCATATTTCCCAGAGATGGTTCTCGTAATCCATGGGCAGCATGCCCAAGCCAGGCTCTGACTAGTTCCTGAAACAAGTTAAATCTTTCCTTTTGGGACAAGTCCACCCTCAGGACAGATGAGCACGGTCCTCTGTGGCAGCCCGACTGCCGAGCCATCTCCGCTCGTTCCTGCTGGTCCCAGCAGCAGCCCTGTTATGCTTGGCTGGGCTTCTGGCTGCTGAGGAGACAAGCTCTGTCTTCCCAGATCTTGAGGTGGAAGAGCGTTACATCCACACCCCCACCCACAGCCGCCTGTGCATGGCGCTGATGGAAACTGGCTCCTCATCCAACAGATCTCAGCGGAGATTGGAAAGTGCTTGTTGCAGGAGGGTGTTGTGTCATTGTTGGTACGTGGACGGAAGCCAGGTTGCGAATGAGACTAGTCTTCCCATCACCCCGACTTTCCGCCCCATGCGAGGACAGGACGAGCTCCACTGCCAGTCTTGGATGAGCAGCCTCACAGACGAAGGTGGACCCTCGCGTGGCCGGGCAGTAGAAGGTGGGACTGTCTGTGAAGTCACATCCTCGCTGCCCCCTTCTGCAGGACGGCGCATTTTAACCCTTCAGATCCTACTCAGCACACTCAGGGTGTGAACATGGTTTCTGGCACATGTGTTTGTAAGTTAGCTTCAACCTGACTCATCTCAGCCTTCTCCACCCTGCACATGATTCATGGGGAGCCTGAGATCTGGACCTTGGGAGTCCTTTC
This sequence comes from Galemys pyrenaicus, assembly GCA_019455555.1. NCBI lineage: Eukaryota > Metazoa > Chordata > Mammalia > Eulipotyphla > Talpidae > Galemys > Galemys pyrenaicus. The sequence continues at coordinate 10,251,057 of JAGFMF010011709.1, read as the reverse complement.
TGGTGAATTCTTTAAGTAGGGGATGCACAAGGATCTCTCTGTGATTTGTACATCTGGAAGGGTGCACAGGTGGCTAAAGCTCTCACTGTAAAAACGGAAACATAAATTTACTTGAGAAGAATAGAATGATATGGAAAGAGCAGTAGATCAGGGATCAAGTCCAAGATTAATGCCTACCCATCGTGAACTTTGGCTGGTTTTGTCATTTTCTTTTGCTGTGTTTCTAAAATTCATTTAACAAAGATGGACGCAGTATTTAAATAAATGTCATGGTCTATTTTATGTGCTTTACAAATATTAACACATTTAATCTCCATCATAATCCAGGATGGTAGGTATAGCTCATTTAGGTATATTAAACTCATTTTATAGATGAGAAAAGCACAGAAATGTTAAGCAATTTGCCCAAGGTCACACAGCTAGTAAGTGACGGAATAAGTCTGATTTCTTCTGCTTCTCAGAATCCTCATATGAGAAATGGGGAGGGGGGTCCTGTCACTCTGCCCATCTTAGCATTTAGTTATTTTGTGCCCCTACCAAACTTTACTTGCATCTCTGTGGTTACTGGAATGAAGTTTCTTTAGTGTGTAAGCTGAGTGAAGTCTAGGCTCTTTGCTTTTTATTATTAGCACAAATGAATGAGTCCCTGACAGGTCGTAGGCACTCAGTAAATACTGAATGAATGAATGAATGAATGAATGAATGAAACCCGTCACTGTGTGCTTTGATGAAAGAGAACTGGCTGTTTCCCCAACCGTGGCTTTCTGAAGGCATGGACTTGTCTTGTTTGTCTCTGGGTCCTCTGGCCCCAGCATATTCTTGGCACAGGTAGATGTGAATTCTGAATGAATGAAGTCACATTATTGCCCTTTGCCTTGGGTCAGAACTCACCTGTTAGTCATGAAGCACTTAAATGCCATAACCCAATGGACATTGACACTTGTGAGGGATGGAGTAATCTTTTGTGGTGAAAAAAGATAAGGTGGAGGGTTCTTTCAATGTCTGAGTAGCAGACCACTGCAAAGTATAAGGGCTTGAGGCAGTGATATATTGTTTCTTGCACCTGTTGGGTGGTTTTCTGCTCTGCCTGGTAGCCAAGTTTAGGCTTGGCTCTTTATAATCAAGTGGGTGCACTTGGCTGGGAGCTTGCATCCAAGGTGTCTCATCCTGGGGTGCTCTCTTCTCCATGTCTTTGTCAGCATCCTGGGGTGCTCTCTTCTCCATGTCTTTCTCATCCTCTTTACTTTAGCTTGAGCCTCTGTACAGCCCAGTAACTGACTTGTAAGAAGTAGGAAACCGAGGTCTCCAAAGTCCAGGCTCAGGAGTACCACGACCTCACATCTACCACATTTGTTTGGACCAAGCAAATCATAAAGCCAAACCAGATTCAAGGGAAGGAAAACAGACGACTCCTCTCGCTGGAGCACAGAGAAGGGAGAAGTTGTTGGTAGCCATATTGGAGACTCTCTACCACAGGGGTGGGCGAGCAGTGGTGACAGGAACCCTGAACTATCCTCCTGCGAATAACAGCTGTGAAGGGTTAGACTTTGGTTTGCCAGCCAGAAATCAGCCCATTTTCTAATCAGGCGCTATCCCAGAATGTTAAAAGTTCCCACCCTTTCCTGGGAGGTCTGAGCTGACAAGACTTTTGGAAAATACCAAGTTTTGTCTTCTCCTTTTCCAGGTGATGGAATGGAGGCATGGAGAGAAGACTAGCACAGCATACTACAGGTCAACCTGTAGTTGACCTGTACTACAGGGACAAGGGCCACTGTTGCCAAGTGGCTGTTGGATGGTTCACATAATCTTGCTGGACCTCCATCTCCTCATTGATATAACATGGCGGACAATGCCTACTTTCTAGGGCAGAATAGATAGCAGTGAATAATATGAGTTCTGAGCCAAACTATATGAGTTCAAATCCCGGTTCTTCCATTTATCACCTGTATTACCTTGGCACATAGACACTTAATTGCCCTATACCTCAGTTTTCTCTCCTGTAAAGGGGATAATAATACTACTTATTGTGAGGATGCAGTGCATTTATTTACCTAGAATTTCATAGCATGGGGTTTACAATCAGTGGATATTATTATAACTGTTAGAGTATTTCTATAAAATGAACAGGAGATATATACATGCCTTGCCCATGGTAATGATAGTCATTAGTGGTGGGAAAATGAGGCTGTTAGTCCTTCTCCCCTCTTGCCATGCTCTCATTTAGGGAACTTTGGGGTAAATAATTCCAGTTTTTCTTTTCAGTTGGTTTTTTGCAAGCTGTGAGTATTTCATGGAATTGCTTGGAGCTATGCACTTGATTGCTGTTTACTAGGGAGGAGGGATACTGTGTGTCTGGGGCAGGAATGGGCTTAACCTGCACCCCGCACTGCAAGCACTCACTGCCTGCCTGGCTGTGGGGACTCCACTCCAGAGGGTCCTCCCCTGGCACTCCTGAGCCTGGACTTTGGAGAACTCAGTCTCCTACTTAGAATATACCTTTCCCTTCTGTTCTTCTCTCACCTCTGACTAGGTAATTAAGTTCACTTTCTGCTTTGCCATTACTGGTTTATCAGTACCATATCTCAGTGTCCTCATCTGTATAATGGCAATAACAACTGTTCCCACCATGTAGATTTATTGCAAGAATTACATGAGGCAACATATATATATTTATGTATGTGAGAATGGCTTGTATAGTGCCTCAAACATAGCGAGTGGTCGACAGTAGGTAGTAGATGATCATTGCTAAAATGCTTCCTCCTCCAGGAAGCTTTCTTGAACTTCTCCAGAGAGAAGTTAGCATTCCCCGCTCCCTGCCCCTGGCTTTGCTTCTTATCCTTTGTCTAGTTTTTGAGGTCATGTTTCTCTTCTTACATTGGATTAGAATCATGGTGAAGTGCTCTCATGTTGAAATCGACTCTTATGCAGTGCTGGTCATGCCAGCTCTGGACAGAGAGCAGGTGCTTAAGCAGGGTAGTGGAAAGGTAACTTTCCACTATATTTGTTATATTAATAGAGCAACTACTGTGTGCTCTATTCTATTGAGTTCTAGAAGCTAAAATGAACCCAATTTCCCCCCATCTTCCACCAAGGTGCTAGCTCCTCCTTTGCCTAACACAACACTTTGTCCTGTTACGATTCCTCTAACTCTTTCAGGCAGCTTAGGGTGTGTTTTTCAGTTTAACCTGGGGGTGAGGATGGGCAAGTGGTTCCAGACTCCAGGGCAGGAGCGCGAGCTCAAGCCTCTTGAAGTGACTGGGCCCTCAGTGCCCCTCATTTTCCTTCTCTGTAAAGCGCAGCTTGTACTACTTTGCTCCCCACGCTGTGGTTGGGATTAAACAGGAGCATCTGTGTCAAAGTGCCTGGCAGATGGCAGGCCCTTCCGAACAGAATCACTGTCCTCTGGCTATGCCTGGGACCAGCTCCGTGGCCCTAACATGCACTGCAGCCGCAGGTGTCCTGACAGGAGGTGGTGCCCTGAGCAGGACTTAACGTGAGCTCCTGTTCTTGGCTTTCAGAGGAAGTTGCCAGTCACATCGGGGTGCAGGCCAGAGAAGAAAGGCACCACGGCTGGGCCCTGAAAAGTCCTTTGTGTGTGTGTGTGTGTGTGTGTGTGTGTGTGTGTGAGAGAGAGAGAGAGAGAGAGAGAAAGAGAGAGAGGCAGACATACACACACACACACAGACAGGCAGACACACACACACACACATCCCTTTTCTAGGTGTGGAAGAGAGAAGGTGTTCCTTGAGTACTCATGAGTCTGGGGAAAAGGGATTTGTCGAAAGTGGAACCGGTGCTGAGTTAGGTTCCTGCAGTCTCCTTGGACCCTGGAAGTAGCTGAGTATGAGAAAAAGGAATTAGGAGAATTAGACTTTAAGAGCCTACATGGGACCAGGGACTGTGGGTCAGGGACTTGGTTCTGGCATTTTTTTTGGCACCCAAGAAATTGTTGGGCATGACGGGCCTCCCTGGTGGTGCAAGGGGTTAAGTTGCAGCACTATGAAGCTTTCTGCAGCTACTGCAGTACAGTTTGATCCCGGGCCAGGAAGGTGACCCACATGGCACAGCAGACCTTGCCTGTCTCCCTGCTGCTCCCCTCAGCAGTGTATTTCAATCCATCTGTCTGTTCTGCTCCCCGCTGTCTCTGGTGAATCCTCTCACCCCCCGCACCTCTGGCCTGCACCGCAGCTCTTGTATGCATAAATAAATCTTTAAAAAAAATTACTGGGCATGAGTTTCACAGTGACATGATGCGGTTGTGAGAATCTGTGGCAGGGAGAATCCGTGGCAGCTGTTGACTGGACAGACTCCAGCTTCTCCGCAGCTGCTATGTGCAAGGACTCATTTTTGTTCTGGCTTGCCCCCAGGGCTTTGGGACAATCTGTCAGGGAGGGAGGGAACCTCCAGAGGGAGATGCTGGACTCCTGGCTTTTAATTTAGGTGGGTGCTTAAGAGATTAATTGGAAAAATAAGTGGAATGTGACTGTATTTGTGTTCTGAGTTTATGAAGCAGTTCATACCAGTTATACTAATTATCCCAGAGGGCATTGTGAAATGTTAAAAGAGATTTGGTCTTAATTAACTTTTGTCTTTAGGATTGCAGGATGAATAGTTCTTTTGAGGGCAGGGGATAGTCTGTTTCCTGAGCATGGAGGTAGTGAAGAAAAGGTATGAGTCTGTCAGAGGGAGTAGTGAGAGAAGAAGCAGGTACAGGTTACTTGTGGACCGTGGAAGGTCTGGATACCTCTCTAAGAGGTCTGGAGTAGCTCTTGACACCTTGGGACGTGTGGGTATCTCTGCCTGTAACTTGAGGGGCTTGAGGAATGAAAGGCTTGCCTCCTGAGGGCTGACGCAGTCACCAAGATGGCTGCCTGCCGAGGCTTCTCTGCACTCCTAGCCTCAAACTCCTTATCCACAGTCCCTTCTCAAAAAACAGCCAACGCGGCAGCTCCGGGTGGCCAGGATTGCGACACCAAATGTATTTGTTCCCTGTGTTTGTGAAATACCTCAGAGGCACCGTTCCAGTCCCACCTGACTAGTTTTCTGATTGCCACACGGCCTTGCTCTAACTGCCAATACTCAACCGGGGCTGACTGGTCAGAGATTTTGAGATGTTCATGGGTTTGGAACTTGAGACCTTGTTTCTGTGCCCAAGTGAGGGGATTTTACCTTCCTGAGACATCTGAATATGGCTTGTTGGGCTGGAAGGCAGTGCTGGTACCCTGGAGTGTGACCTTGGGCCGGCCTCTGGAACTCCCTGAGCTCTCATCGTCCACACCACGATGGGGATAATGATCGTTTCCAGGATTGTGACCCACCAGCTCTCCCACCAGAAGGAAGGTCGGGCCCAGGCTTTCTTGCCAGGTTTCCCGCCCGATAGGTCACTAAGAGCAAAGTTGACCTCAAATTTCTGGGTTGTTAAAATTCAATCTTACATTTAATTCTTGCAAGTGAACTGCTGTCAATCGTTGACTGAGAGCAGGAAGAAGGGGCCTGGCTAATGTATAACGTAATGGGAACTCAGAGCCCCGAAAATTTACTCAAGAATGTGAGCAGTAGTACTTCCTCAGTTCACGGAAGGGGGCTTCAAGGGCCACGTGACCTTGTACATCATTTCCTTCATGGCCCTTCCTCCTTCCAGGGTTGGGGGGAACTGAGTTGGGGATGGGGTAAACTAGAGTTACTGGATGTCTGTTACACGACACACTAAGAGAGCAATTTTGTAAATATTTTCTCATTTTTCATGTCCTTGGTCCTTAGAACTGGGCACTATTATCCAGAAATAACAATCACTCATTTAATAAACATCTTTTGAGTGATTATTATGTGCTAGGCATTGTTCTAGGAACTGGAACATATGAGTAAACTGAGGCTCAGAGTGTGACACGATTTGCTCAAGCTCACATGGCTCCTATGTGACTCGATACGATTCCACCTCTTCTGGGGCTTATCCCAGGGTTGTCTTCCTTCTGGAATGTTGCAGAGACACACAAATATGCACATACATGTATACACACAATATGTCCACACTGACAGGTACATACCTGTACACACACACATTATCAATGCAGCAGTACCCACTCTCACATCAGACTTGCACACACACCACACACATACAATTTGCATGTTATTCACACCCACCCTTCCATTTACTGGGAAAAAATTTTCAAACTGCTGAAATCTCCGAATATTTCAGATCAGTAATATGATAGATACAATCTCAAAAAATTTTCATTATTTTTCCTTCCTTCATTCCTTCTCTCTCTCCTTCCTTTCCCCCTCTCTATCCTTTCTGTGACCAAACCCATCTTCCTGCCTTTTTATAGCCATGAATTCTTAAGGAATTATTAAGACAACTAGGCCCAGCTTGGAATACTGCACGAGAAAGCAAAGACACTCTATAAGGCCCGTTGAGTATTTACCACTTTCTGCCTTGGTCAGGTTCTGCCCCCCCAGGCTGCGGCACTGATCCTCAGATGCCCCCTCCCCAGCCCACCCTTTGCCCCTGCCACCAGGCACAGCGAGCTCAAGTGCAAGCGAAGACCTTGCAGCTGGTGTCCCCAGCCCAGCACCCTCCCTCTGCTCTCTCAGGCATGTGCCAAGTGCCTCTGAAGGCCTCTTCCAAGAGTTTCATCACGCCTCGGGGTGGGGATGCATCTATTTTCGTTTCAACACTTTGCTTCCACCTGGCATTTAATTCTCCAGCTAATAGGTGAAGTAACTCATCCGATGCTGGCAGCCCTCAATGAGGGGGCCGTGCTCGATCCGCGGAGCGTGGGGGAGCAGAGCGAGTCCCACTGGAGCCCTTAGTGGTCACCGAGGAGGGAGGCTGAGAGCTGGGTTTCTGCTCGGCTCCTCAGTGTAAATTGTTCACACTCTTCAGAATATTTCATCATCCAGGCAACTTAGGGTGGGGGTGGTAGACTTTGAGAAACATTGGCGACTCCTGTGTCTTAGTCCCACAGACTGCCAAGAGTCACCTTACCCAACGCGCCTGTTTTCCTGTGGCATCAGGCCTCACTTTCCATGTTCCTCAAGCACCTTTGCCTTTGCTGTGAAAGGATCTTGACGTGTGTTTTGGCATCCAAGTCCTCACCAAGACCTGTGCACTGTGGGGTCTGTCATTTACTGCTTCGGTGGCTGTTTGGTCACGTTGCCCAGTGGGGTGAGCGGGCTGTTGAGTTAACGCGCTTGGAAACAATTCCTCGGCCATGGGGGACTGCATGGTCTGCAGGTAGCCCGGGAGCGGTTTCAGCAATGTGCGCCTTGTCTGGGGGCACATGCAAGAGGTCTTGCGTGTGTGCAAGACACACACACCCCACTGGAGAAGATAAAATGAGAAGATGGAAAGAGGAGACCCAGTGGGGATGGTGTTGTGGAAGAGCGTGCCCAGTGGGGAGAGGGATCTGGGCGCCCAGGTGCCTCCCAGGCCTGGGGCCAGGCTTTGGGGTTGTTCAGTGATAAAGAGGTGGAGCTCCTAAGCTGGGGTTCCTCTGGGCATTTAGCGGATAGTCTCATACGATGACTCCTTGTGGTCAGGTCTTACGTTGTACTAGACTGTGCACCCCTTGGGCACAGCAGTCAGAGCATCAGCTTGTCTCCTCCCTCCTGTACCCTTGAACGCAGACCCTTACACGCGAGTGTTCCGACAATGCAGCGGAGGAAAGGCCAGCCTGGGGGCGTGTACGTGGGTAACAGTGGCAGGCCCTGGCGAGCTGTCCTCCAGCTCGGGCATCAGGCAGACACCGAGAGCAGCGTGTACTCGCGGACTGCAGGGTTTACTTAAACATCCCGAAGTCAGCACCAGGCCACATGCCCAAGGGCGCTCCTGGCCGTATAGACACCGAGTCCTCCTCAGAGCGGTGGGACAAGGGAGGGCTTGTGGGAAGCAGAGAGGAGGCTGGTGTGGGTAGGCAGCCTGTGAAACTAGGGGACAAGCCTTGCACCCACATCTGTTCGCTCATTGTTTTGCTTCTTTTCTCATTCACTTGCCCCCAAGTACTTCACAGGTCCTGCTCTCCACACTACTCCAGCCTTGGGGAGCAGAGCAATAAACAAAACTAGTTTATAAAGTTGTGGGGAGCCAGAGAGTGAACAAATATTACAAGGGATAAAAGCATTTACTGGAAAAGGATGAGTGTGATGGGAGCATCGCATGGGCACAGGGGAGGAGGAAGGTGAGTGAGGGCTGAGCCCTGCAAGAGAAGGAGGCGAGGCTGAAAGTGGGACATGGAGAGACAAGGAGAATGGGAAGCTGTTTCCAGCGTGAGGTTCAGGGACACAGAGAACCAGTCTCTTGCAAGATACTTGAAGCAGCCCTGTGTGGCTGGCTGGGTGTGGAAAGTCCAGGGTGGGTGGAGGGACGAGTGAGTAAGCAAGACATGTGGTGGGGGTGGGGAGGTGAGAGGTGGGGAGTGGGTCTGGCCAGGGGAGGTCATGCAGACTCTTCTGGGACAGGAGAGAATTTGGGGCTTCAGCTGTGAAGCGGTCTAAGCAAGAGAGGCTATTGCTTTGAATAGGGTCCAGGTCGTGAAGAGATGTGGTAACGTGGCAAGCTATTTAGGAGGGCAGTGAGCTAAGGGTGGGAACAGAAGCAGAGGAAAACCCCAGAAAGACTCTTGGAGTTTTTGCATAAGTTACAAGGCAAAGGGGGCTTCCATTCTCCCGTGGGGCACGAGGGAGAAGGCAGGTTTGCAGGGGACATGGGAGTGGAGCAAGGTGACGTGGTTTTGGAAAGGGGGTGTAAATACTCCATGAGATCCCACTTATTGACTAGATCACCCTTTTACTCCTGTTTAGGAAAGCAGCTTCCTTGTGATCTAAATTTGATGTATGCGCGGATCTGTTATCTGGAATCTCAGTTCTGTTCTGGGATCTGGTTGCCCAGTTCCAATGCCACCGTGTTTAATTAAGCTTCATGGTTTGTTTTTGATATAGGGTAGAGCAGGGTATCTTTATGATCAGTTTTGAAAAGTGACTTGGCCAATCTTATTCCAGTTTTTCTTTTGTGTAAGCCTTAGATTCAGGTCATCAGGTTTCCTTTTTAAAAATCTACTAGGGAGTTTGGATTTTGAAGACTGAACTTCAGGCTCAGACTGACGTCCTCAGTGTCAAGCTGCATCTAAGGAATACGGACTGTATCTTTGTACTTACTGACACTTCAGCACCACGACACCGGATGTTAAGAATCTTAAATGCTCCTCCGGCTGACAGATCTTCCTCCTTTTCTTTCTGCTTCTGCTCGTCTTCACAGACCAACGCTATGAAGTGTGCCCCAGGGGAGGAGAGATTGAGGGAGCTTGTGTGTGGAGACGGAGCAAGAGGGGTCAGGCCCCACCCTGGGTGGGGTTTTGTCTTTCACACTCACTGACCCTGGGTGGCTCCTGGGGTCAGTGGGAAAATCACCTGTTGTCTGTGTGGTTTTAGCAAATTTTTCATAGTCTGGATTCCAGTCAGACCATGTGGGAAATAAAGTGTTTGGGCCAAGATATGTCAGCATTATACTGGTTTCAAGAGCCAAAACTCTAATTAGCTTTTCATGGAGGAAGTTTATTGTTTCTTATAACTGTATAGCTCAGGGAAAGGCTGTTTTAGTTTGACTGAACTCAGGGACTTTAATGGTGTCCTTATAGATTTCCTGCTAGCTTTGTTCTCAGACTCACTTTCTCCAAGAAGGGTCCTGGAAGTTCTGAGCTTATATTTGCCTTACAGCTCATATCATGGGGGAAAAGGACTTCTTTTCCTTAGCTTCCCAAAGTGAGTCTGGTAGGTTGCAGGTGGGTGGGAGGTTCTGATTAGACAGGCCTTTGTCATGTGCCCATGGGGATGGAAGGTTCTGATTGGACAGGCCTTTGTCATGTGCCCATGTGGATGGAAGGTTCTTATTGGTCGGGCCTTGGTCATGAACTGTCAAGGAGCAGTGAGGTAGAGGATGGGGTCAGTTCCGCTAAAGCCTGTGGGTTAAAGAGGGTGATGGAAGGTGGTACTCTCAGTGGAGAACACTGCACCAATATCAGATGAAGGGACAGATGCCAAGGCAAGAGGTGTCCTGCTAAGGGGAAGATTTTCTGCGAGGCTTTTTGTAGCTCTGCCCTCGGGTGCCCTGTGCCCTCCCAGGTGCTGGCAGAGGAGGCCAAGCTTCCCCCCGGAGGCCTCCCTGCTGCCTGCAGCCCTTGGCCATCAGCTGCATCCTCTTCTCCCCGAAGCCTCTTCAGTGGCCCATGCTCTTACCCTCACCCCCTAAGCACTCTCATCATTTTACTCCCAGGAAATCTCTGCTCCCCTCCCTCTGCCTGAGAGCCCCCACTTCAACCACCATCAAGCCCTTCACTGTGTATTAAATACCAAGTCCCTGCTACTCCTCTCAGAACTGGCAACAGGTACTTTGAACCTCAGTGTCCTCGTGGAGTGGGGCTGCGCTGAGAGCTTCCCATGTTACTAATCGTGGGTGCCAGCCCGGCCTGCCTGTTAACCCCTCACACGCACCAGCCCTTCACAGCTCCCCCAACCCTGCGTCAGCCTCCTTCTAGCTCCGCTTCCAACTCCCACGTCCCCAGCCAGTTGGGCTCCTCCCCATGCCCTAAGCAAACCCATTTCCTGTGGTTCTGGAGGGGTCAGTCTCCCCTCACAGGTGTGTTTCCTGTGAGTGGGGACATGTGTTATTCACCCCACAGCTTGACTGCTTGGTATGGAGCCCAGAACGTGGCACAGTGCTCAGAGCTCGTCGGGGTTGAATGAAATGGGCTTATCCGCTTGACGCCAGAAGGGTGTCTATCGAGTCTTGGCCCCCCAATACCTGGCCCCCAGTAGGAGTACACCACATTCCCCAGCCCATAACTGAAGCAGGTGAGGGCAGCCATGGGAAAGCAGGGAAGGGATGAAGGGCTTGAGGGAAGGGGAATTTGGACAATGGGATGAAGGTGGTTCCAGGTGATTCCAGACCTCTGTGAGAGGACTCAGGCCGGGAGGTGTGGGCCACAGGAGCTCGGCCTCCCTTCACTGGTCTTCCCTGTGGGCGGAGAGAGCCCTCCCTCCCCAAGGGGGTGTGAACACGGCACAATGATGCGTAGAGTGTTTCACAGGCTTATCTGTCAATAATAAAAATGAAATTATATTAAAAATACAACAATGTGTGGGCTGCAAGACAACTTAATGATTCCTCATGTAGTCAGATGCATGTCCCTTTAATTGAGGCAGGTAATGACCTTGGTAATAATACCCTGGGTCTGTTTATGGTTCTTTCTTCCAAGGAGCTCAAAGTACTTTCTCTTCCTATCTCATCTCTCCCCTGAACTTCCCAGGGAAGTGGGACTTATTATCTCCTTTCTCAGGTGTCTGCCCTGTGACTCACCAGCTCAGTTCCTGTCCCCTGGCCTGGGCGGGGTCTGTGGGCCTCTCACTTCCCGGGGCTCTGAGCCTGGAGCACCCCGTCTCCTGGACCCTGGAAAGCTGGGCTTACTGCAGAGGAGACTCTGAACTGTGGGCTCAAGGGAGCTAGCGTGCTGCAACATTAGAAGCAGAGGGATTAGGCAGATGGAGAGGGGGAGACTGTGAGGGGAGACCTGCAGAGAATTGGGGGTGCAGAGATAGCATCATCCCATCACTTAGGGCCTGCGAGCACGGGGCCCTCACACAGTAGGGCTGCACACAGAGGGGCAGAGGCAAGCCTGGGCTTTGAAATCGGAAACACCCAGATTCAACCCCTGCTTGCCCTCAGCAGCTGTGCTTCGGGAAGCCCCTTCCTTATCGCCAACTGTGGCCAGGGCGAACCACAGAGCTATTGCTTGGCACCTAATAGGAACTCGGCATTCACTTCCTGTGAATAATTTCAGATTGGGTGGTTCCCAGCCCTGGCACCATGCCAGAACTGGCTTTCTGAGAAACAGATGTGCTTGGAACCCCCCTGGGAAATTCTGAGCCTGCAGGTCTTAGGTGGGGTCAAGGGCACCACCATTTACCATTTATTTATCTCTGGTTCTTCTGATGTTGGGGGTCTTGTAGTTTGTTCCATGGAACATATATGATTGGACATAAAGGAGTACAAAAGTCATTGATTCCTCTGGTTTCTCAGGTCTAAAGAAGGGACACTTAAAGCTCAGGGGCAAAATGGAACCCCAGGGGGTCCCTGTGGTAGCAGATGTACTGGGAGGCATCCACCCCGGCTGCCTCATGCAGTCTCTGTGACCGCCGTCAGCTGGTCACCCTCTCCGAACTCCATCTCGCTGCCTTCCTTGGGGTGGAGGCCCAAGTATTCCGTGTCTCCTGTTTTCCATGTGGACCCAGTGTCCTGCAGAGCACTGGTCTACGGGCCACAAGTTATAGCTTGGCCTTTATGGAAATTTCCCAAGCTTATGAAGAATTAGAGGTGGAGAAAAAAATTCACAGACCTATACCGCTCCCCCTGGCATCTGAGAGCCCTAACTCTCAGACTGGGCTGCCCGCTGAACTTTCTGAATAGGGCCTAGAACTCCCCTAACTCTGGGAGGGGATGGCCCTGTAGAGGTTAAAGGTGAGCGCCGTAGAAGGCGTCCAGGTTGTGAGGCCGGGCTCTCCCTCCTACTGGCTCTGTGGCTGTGCGTAGGCCAAAGAGCTCGAGATATAAGTTGACGTCCTGATGAAAGAACATGATGCAGAGAAGAGACATTTGTCCCACGGAGGAGAGCAGTGGTGGCCAACGGTAGAAGATCACAGAGGCCCCTGGCCAGTGAGGGTGGGGTGGGGGTACTGTGCTGGGTGGGGAGGAGGGAAGGGAGTTCTGGGACCCTGGGGATGCTGAAACTGGGTGCCGGCTTATGCTTGCGGGTCATAGAACTAGAGGTAGCAGCACAGGAGAGCAAGTAGAACTGAACTGTGTGCTGGGCATTTTCTTAGAGGCTGTTTTCTTAAGTTTTGGCTCAAGCCAGAGGCAATATTGCATCATGATTCAACATTGGTGATAGCCCACTCTGTCTTGCAGAAAACTGGGGGTCACAATGTGAAGGTTCCCCAAAGCAATCGAATGGTGCCAGAATTTAAACCCACACTGGTCTGACTCAGAGATCTGTCCTTTCTCTCCACTAGAGTTCGCTGCCATGTGGCTGCCCCAAAATGCTTGGCTTTCTCAGCATCCCTCTGGAGCGCTTCTTCAGCTGTTTCCCCAGGAGAGGCAGACACTCTCCCCTTCCTGGGAACAAACGACCCTCGTGTTTGGAAGAGAGGGAGGTGTGTGGAAGGGTCCAGGCCATCAAGACAGCGCTTTCCAGGTGGGAGGTGCAGGCTTGCCCTTCAGCTGGGACAGGTGGTGGCCCTGAGGAGTGATTGTTCAACTGCTCAGCAGGGAGGGAGGACAGGTTTGAAGTCTTAGAAGGCACGAATCTGCAGACTAAGCATCGTCTGGAAGACTCAAAGGGTTGGATTGCGTAAGGACAACTTGGGCCAGAGAACTGAGAAAGTCTGCACCTTTGTTGTGAGAGGTAAGTGCAAAGCCTTTCCAAGAAGCCAAGTCATTCCAGGCGGGCCCCCTTGCTACCCCCAGCCCCTTCTAGCTCAGAGCTGCAGCCCCACCAGGGCAGAACGGACCAGGGCAGAGGAGAGGATGGTGGTGTCACGGCGTCTTTCTCCCTTTCTCTTTGGGAGCACAGAGGTCGGGTTGGACTGTCACAACTCAGTGACTGGCTCCGGCACACAGCTTGGACCTCCTGCCCTAACTTTGTCGTGTGTCGCTCCGTGGGGCCGCGGCTAGATACCCAGGCTGGTCGGGGATGGGATCACTGTGTCAGAGGCGCAGAAGTGGGGGTGTAAAAGGCTCAGAGATCGTGGTACAGCCTGAGGAACAGAGCAAAGCCTTGTGTTCCCCAGTCTGTCTTCCTTGCCTGGTGTCAGCTTCCAAGTCAGGAATCTGTTTTCAAGTCCTCGCTCCTTGTGGTTCCTCCTCCACCATCCACCTCCAGCCCTCAGATCTCACAGCTACACAGCAACTTTGAGCAAGTCATCCCAGCCTCCCAGCCTCGGTTTATTCATGCAGCTGACGGGGATAGCATGGCCTGCCTCTCCAAGTTGAGAATTAGCAAGCAAAGTCTACAGAAGAGGTGGCCCGGGCTTACGTCTAGCCCCTTCCTCCGTCACTATTGCTCCCTTCCGGCATTGATTTCTCTAGGCTCCTAATTCATAAAGTGGGGTAGGGCTAGCGTGTGTCTGAGAGTTGTTGCGAGGTTAACTGAGTTGCTGGAAGAGCGCCCGGTGCATGGGAAGAGCCCCACGAAGGTCAGCTTGTGGCCGCTAAAAATAGTTCTTTCCGTTGGTGATGAAGCCTTCACTGGTGCCTGGCTCGAGTGGTCGGGGCCGAGCGGACTGACAGGTCTGGGCAGACAGCCCGGGGAGGGTGGCCAGGAGCGGCTCTCTCCTTACTGTCCCCCAGAAACAGCTTGAACATGGTAACGGATACTGTCCTTGACCTTGGCCGGTAGGAGACAGTGGAAAGAGGGATGTCCATGATCACTGGATGCAGCTACGTTTTTTTTTCCTGGTGAAGAAAGCAGATGAGGGTGATGGCAGGACAGATTCTGGTCCTCTGCTGAATGCCGACCAGCACGGAGGCCACAGCCAGACAGCAACTGGAGGGCCTTCCCGTGGTGGGGAGCGGTGGGCACTGGGTAGAGCCAGTTTTGGCCAAGTCAGACAAGGCGTGCTGCCTTTGCAGGAACTTGCAGTGATGCGCCAGGTGAATTCTCAGGGTTTGCACCTGTGTCTCCTGACCCAAGTCCGGTGCTCTTTCCATGACACTGTGACTACCCAGAGCCATGGCCTCCCTGTGGGAGCCAGGCCACCGATTGCATGACCAGCTGGAAGCTCAGGGAGCACAGGGGAAGAGGAGCAGCTTGGAGAAAGTTTGTGGAGGAGGTGACCACTGAGCCAGGCTCTGTAGGTTGAGAGGAAGGAGAGAGCAGTTGTCTGTACTTCCTCATCTCCTCTACTCTCCCCCCCCCCGCCCCCACCCGCTGCAGTCTGGCTTCTTCCACATGATGGAACTGCTCTTGTTGAGGTCATCAGCCTCTTTCTTGTGGCACATCCAACGGCTGCGTCACAGCTCTCCTCTTACCCGACGTGGGGTCACACTGGATGCTGAGCTCACTTTTTCCTTGAGTCCTGCTTCTCCTCTTGCCTCCCACTTGTCCTTTTCAATTTCTCTTGTGCTCTTGTTACTGGGTAAAACAGTCTAAAAACAGCCATTGTGTCAGAACCTCTCTTCACAATTCTGGGTCTGGCCACCTGCCATCACAAATGCAAACAAAAGGACTTTTGGTACAGCAAAAAAGAAAAAATAAACCACTTGATTCGAAGCGAGAGGCGAGAGGCAGAGGGAGAACCAGCAGCATAGAGGGAGAGGGAGAAGGTCCAGTTACAGATCGGTGTGCATCGGTGCTGCAAGGTGGACTTGCAGCCACAGCAGCTGGCAGGGTATGGCAGAGGCATGCTGCTGCTGAGGCCTGAGGCCCCCAAACTCTGGGTGTGGGGGTGTGCGTGAAGGCCTACCGCCCACCCGCCAGGTGGAACAGCTGCCTTCTACAGCATCGCCAACAAAAAAAGAAAGCCATGCCCCTTGCTACCTTATAAAGACTCCCTCAGAAATAGCCACTCAACTCCCTGCTCTTTCACGACTCCATCCTTAGGATGTCGGGGCAGAGTTCAGACCAAGGCACTGAGCGGAAGTGGTTCCATCCAGCATGGGGTACCACACACAGGGGTGGAGCGTGGCCCCCTCATCTGCACCCGGCAGCTTCAACAGTTTCATCATTCCATGCTACCTGTGGATCATCCATCCACCCACCTACCCACCCGCCTCTTACCTACCTACCTTCCTTCTTTCTCTCTTTGCCATTAAGGAGAGTTTAATGAAGGCATTGTTTATACAAGTATGGCAGGATTAAGGACACTAACAGAAAATAGTACAACACTCTTGGGCAAGGATATCATGGAGCCGTTATGAGGCCGCGGCCTGAAGGGAAGGGCAGGTGGTTGTCAGCACCCAGAGAGTGCGGCTGCGAGAGGGGCTTCCTGTCACAGCTCCAGCAGCGGGCAGCCGACCAGAGGCCTCACTGTCCTCCTTGGGTCTTCTCTGCCCTGCTGCTGTCCACAGAACTCAGCCTCCTGCGCCCTTACATGCTGACGTGGGCCCTGCACTGGCCGCCTCCTCTCCCTTCCACGGCTGTCACGCTGAGGATCGTCTCTGCTCCATGGCTGGCACCCCAAAACTGACATCCTGGGACAGACTTCTCACCACCTGAACACCTGTGCGCTCACTGGCCTGCTCTGGCTGTCCTGTAAGCATCATAAATGCAGCATATCACAGAGGGACTCAGCTTTCCCCCAGAAGGGTTATCTTCCTGCATTTCCTGTCTGCGTGAAAGGCATTCCTGAATCCCAACCCTCCCCCCCCTTCCTTTCCACATCTCTCACCAGTCCTGTCACCCTCCGAGGCTGACATATTCCCTCTCCCGGCCTCAACGCCCTCGTCTCTCCCTGGATGTTAGGAAGCAGCAGTCACTTCCTAACCTTGCAGCAAGGGCTGTCAGTTGCTTCTAAAGGTCCGTTGATTCTCCCTTCCTTAAAGAATCCCAGTTTTCAGTTACGTGGCCAATGATCTAAAAGACAGTGTTCACCAGCTTCCCTTGCAGCTAGAAATAACTTTGTGCCTGAATTCTGGCAGGCAGGTGTAAGTAGAAGCTTCATGTGGAAATGCTGAGAGGTTTCTTCAAATTGTGTGTGTTTTGGGGTGGTGGTGTGGGGCACACTCTTCTTTTCCCTGCCCCTGTCTTGCTGTACGCAGCATGGATGTGATGACAGCTACGTGGGGTGATTTAGAGAATGGTTTTCTACAGTTGGACAATGTCCTTCTAGAACTTTATCATCTATGAACCACTCTTTATGGACTTCTTCAATATAAATGTGAAATAAGCCATTATTATTATTATTATTATTATTGTCTGTCATTTGCATTGGTGAGAGCTGATTTCTCACCAACATGATTTTACCCAGGGGAAATTGTTGCAGATGTTTCTGTGCCCCACACGCCACCTTGGACCACCTGATCTCAGCACAGCTGTGTGAACAGTTTCATACATGATGTCAGTGTCCTATTTAAGATATGCAGCTTGTTTAAAACCACAGAAGCCAGTCAGCCCCTGTCCAGGGGCCAATCTGGGAGCGTGTTGGTGGGGTGAGAGGTAGTGCCTCCTGGAGGCGGTCCTCAAGTGTTGACCACAGGGAGTTCATTACTGGTTTCTCAGAGGGGCTCCGCAGGGCAGAGGTCTAGCTGCTCACAGCGGTAACCAGTCCAGTAATGCAGCCCTAGATATTTATACCCGCCAATCTCTAGCTCACGCTGCTTTCTCTGTCACTGCTTTTTCTTAGATCTCCTTTGAAATAAAGTACCTCCACCTGTGTGCTTTCAAGCTCTGCAACTGAGTGGGAACCACCAGGTTTTCTGTAATAGGAGCTCTGTTTATGCCCTTCCCCTACCCAAAGTCCATCTCTGGCACCCCGCTAATTCCTGGATGGTGGTGCAGTTGTTTGCACTGGCCCCGTGTGGCCCCACATCTGGTTGTCTCTGTCAGGGTAGAAAGGAAATACTCCCACACCCTCTGGTTCTTCTCTGCTGACAATAATCAAACAAGTATCAGATCCATAAGAGAAAAAGTCAAAAACATTTTAATAGTAATAGCATGTATACCTTCTATTTATATAAAGAGACCCAGCAAGATTGACTAAGTGAAATTTAGCTAAGTCCAGAGAGGGTGGGGGAAGGGAGAAAGGGAGGTCACTTAGGGAGGTTATCAGGGAAGGTATAACCAACAGAAAGGTATGAAGATTAAGCTGTGGCTTCTCCCTTAAAAAGAGATGAGGAGATTAGGTCTTCCTGGAAGGGATCCTTGTAGAGAGATTTGCTTAATATGAAAATATGAAAATATCAAAAACCATCTCCACTCAGGCTTTATTTATTTTTTCTTAATTGTTGTTTGGTTTTGTACAGTAGCTGATTTCTCTGCTCGTGTGTTGTCTCCATAAATCTCCCATGTCCATAACACCCATGAACCATCACCACAGTCCCTTGTGCTCTCCCCTCCCCTATTTTGATCTACCTCCCTCACCCTCCTCTGCTGGGCCTTTGATCTATAGTTTACTTGCAAGTTTTGCCTCTCTTTTTCCCTTTTTTTGACCCTTAGTTTGGGTTCTCTATATTCCTCCTGTAAGTGAAACCATCCAATATTTTTCTTTTATCTTCTGACTTATTTCACGAAGCATAAATCCTTCTAGTTCCATCTATATCGCTGTAAATGGCATGAGTTCTCTATTTTGATCACTGTTTAGTGTCCCACTATGTAGCTAGACCACATCTTCTTGATTTAGTCATTTGTTTTTGGGCATTCAGGTTATTTCCATGTCTTAGCTTTTCTAAATAGTGCTGCAGTAAACATAAGCATGCAAGTTTGCTTTTGAATTAATGTTTTTGTGTCCTTCTGGTAGATTCCTAGAAGTAGAATCGGTCACCCAGGCTTTAGAACCCACCCAACCTCCTCGCCCCATGAAATAAGCTCTTGGCAAGAAGACGTCATCTCCTTCCCTGAAGCCCTGGCTCTGACTCTGGCTCAGTGTGTGCCCTTTGCTCTGGTTGTGCCAGGGCATAAGCAGTTTCATGCTCTGGTGCCTTTTCTCAGACTGGAATGTTCCTTACCTTCCCCACTCAGATGTTCAGGTGCCCTTCATCATGCTGCTCATGTGTCCCGAAAAGTCACATTCACCCTATGTACAGCCGGAGTTGCCTTCTGTCCATCCTCATTCTTTCTTTCCACCTTTCTTCAGCTGTCTGCCTAGCTGCTCCGCTTTCTCTTGACTTCGTGCTGCTTCTTGGGCGGAGACATCACACTCTCCCTTCACTGAGCCAAGACAGAGTTGGAACTCAGTGTTTGTGGAGGGCTGTGAGAGGGTCAGGGCCAGAGCAAGCAAAGCCCAGATGGGCATGAGCGCTGCTCTCCTGGATTCATCGGTGGCTCCCCCCAAAGGCCCCTTACTGCAGGATCCGATTTCTCTAGAATTTGGGCTCTCTTGTGCTTTCAGTCTCAGAACCTACAACCTCTCCCCCAGCTTAGAGCTTTAACTACACCCATCTCCCCTCCACCATTGGGCTTTTAGGCCATCTGACTTCTCATGGATTGTTCCTCCATCTCTACCCTGGGGAATTTCTCTCTGTCCTTCAAAGTAGCAAATATACCTTTGATATCCATAAGCTGATTTTTGCCAGGAATTGTGCATTTCAGGTTGCAGTTTCTTAGAAAAGCTTGTTGTGTTGGGTGGAATGGAAGGGTCTGAAGGGATGTCTTTAACTAATGTTTCCATAGGACTTAATGGCATCCAGGCGCTATTCTACATTTGGCACATATAATATCAATTATGGATAAGGGTCCATCATGGCATCAGAGAATAGAGGGACAAGCATCCCAGACAGAGGCAGCAAAGACACAGAGGCACACGTGGTTTCAGGGAGGAATGGGGAGTGACCAATGGGTTGGATTGGGCAGGCTTCTCTGTGGAACCCGGACTGGCTCCTGACGTGGCTGGGACCCATGAGGGCTAGGAGGAGTCTGTGCCTGTCGGCTGATGAGCACGGAGCTCTGATGCTGTGCCCTGGGTCTCAGCAGTGCCACTTGCTAGCTGGGTCACCCTGGGCAGATAAAGGACCTCTTGCACCTCACTGTTCTCGAATATAGAATGGTGATGATGATAAGAGTAGCTACCTTGTGGGGGATGCCAGAGGGAAAATCCACAAATACTTACAACCTGTTTTTTTTTTTTTTTGCTTTTTTATATTTTTATTTATTTATGCATACAAAAACTGGGGTACAGGCCAGAGGTGCAGAAGGTGAGAGGATTCACCAGAGACAGAGTAGGGAACAGAACAGGCAGATTGAATGAAACACACTGCTGAGAGGAGCAGCTGGGTGCGGCAGGAGAGGTCTGCTGCGCCATGTGGGTCACCCCTCAGGCCAGCAGCAGGGATCGAACTTGTGCTGCAGTAGCTGTGGTTTGCTTCACAGTGTGTTGCTTAACCCACTGTGCCACCAGGGAGGGCCCCCTACAACCCGCTTTGGGGGGCCCTGGCACCCCAAAATGGTGTCTGGCACGAGATCGCTCTTCTCATGCCAGCTGTTGGTTCAGCCTTGATTTCCAGCCCTGCCCTCCTGTGTGATGGCGGATGATGATTTTATCAGCTTTGAGGGGGAGAGGTGGGCACCGCAACCAGTGAGGTCAGGATAGGAATCAGTCGTCATAAACTGAAACTGGGAACTGAGAGGTACAGGGCTCCTGGAAATGCAAGAAGAACTTGCCAGAAAGCATTTCTGTGAGGTTCTGGGCAGCCCGGCTCTCCACAGGGCACTGTCTGTGGCCCCAAAGGTTTGTGACGCACGTGTGGGAAGGAACCGAAAAGGGGACCTGAAAGATGCGTCTTCTCAGAAGCAGGCGACGGGGCTCAGGGGTGGAGGGGCAGAGTCTCCGAGCTGCTCTGAGGACCATCAGGGATGAGAGGTTGTGCCTGCAGATATCAAGATGGCAGCCACTGAAGAGTGCCGGTTGAAGGCCTGCTTTGCTTGATCTGGCAGCAATGGACAAGATTTAAAAATGTTTATACTTGCGTTATTTTATAATTCAAGATTTTTACAAAAAATCCAGATGTCCAGCTTCTGGTGAAAATCAGAGAATCTGGTAGGCTAGCATGCCCAGGCAGCGATTGTCAGGGGGGATTGAAAGGCCCATTTCATTTGTTGCCCTGTTGAGGGAGGCATTTGCATTTGCAAGGATGTTTGTTGAGTTGAAGCCAAAACCCTCATTTCAGAGATGGAGAAACTAAGACCGACTTGGAGATGGGCCTCATCCAGTGACACACAGTGCGTGAGCACATTGAGACGGGACCCCAGGTCTCAGCACACTCAGCCACACTTCTCATTCCTCTGGTTTTCTTCCATTGTGTAATCCCTGCTGGGAAAGACAGAGGCGCCAGGTCATGGTGTGCTCTTAGCTTGAGTGGACGATCACTTTGGCGATAATAAGAGTCGTTGATTAAACACCTACAAAGGATCAGGGCTTCATGTATTTACTCCTCAAAACAACTTTGGGAAGCAAATTTCTTTTTTTAAGTTTTATTTATTTATGCATACAAGAGCTGGGGTACTGGTCAGAGTAGCGGGAGGTGAGAGGATTCACCAGAGACAGAGTGGGGAGCAGAACAGGCAGATGGACTGAAACACACTGCTGAGGGGAGCAGCAGGTGAGGCAGGAGAGGTCTGCTGCGCCATGTGGGTCCCCTCCCTGGCCGGGGATCAAACTCGTGCTTCTGTGCCACAGATGCTTCACAGTGCAGCGCGCAACCCGCTGCGCCACCAGGGAGGCCCTGGGAAGCAAATATTTTCATTCCAACTTTTCAGATGAGGCAACTGAGGCTTAAAACGTTCAACAAAGCACCCTACCACCCATAGTCTCTATGTGACGACTGGGCCTTGAACGTTGGTCTAGGTGACTGGAGCTCCGCAGCTTTCTTATGGGCCTGTTCTGAATGGAATGCTAGGTCAGGCTCTGGAAGATGCCAAATTTAAAAAGTTCTGGAAGCCACAGAGTGGTTTACCAATGGTTGGTTGAGGACATGTTGGGGCTAGGGGTTGAATGATTGAGTATGCCCCAAACTTCATGGGAGAGGAATGGCTTGACCTCTTTCCCCAGGCTGCCCACCCCTTCCTTTCAGGCACTTCTCATTGTGGAACGGGGGCATCCAGAGAGGAGAGTTGGGGGCCAGGTCTCAGGAAGGAGGAAATGTCTGTGAACCAACGATGTCCTACATGTCTTTAAGAGACCTTCCGCCCCAACTTCCCAATATCCCTGTGCTGGGTTAATGGTCCTAGGTGAAAGCGCTCAGCACCATGAGCTGACCTTGAACATGGCGGTTGTCCCTTGGTGTTAAGGTTTACTTTAGTCCAGTCTCCCTCTATAGATTGCCTGCTCCCCCAGGGCAGGGCCCTGTCCCATTTCTATCTCTGTCATCCCATCACCGACTGTGGTGCTTCACCCACATGAACAAATGATTGAACATTGAATAGGCAAATGATTGTTCAATGAGGGAGCCATTTCTTCTTTCTGGGGTTCATCTTCTGGGATTTAAATCTTGGCTCCATACTTACTGAGTGACTTGGAAAATTATTTCAGTTTTTATGTCTATAAAATAAGAATTAATTGTTAGAATTAATATATACCTATGGTATATAGTATATATACTTAGCACAAGGTCTTCTATAGTGCTGAGCAATACAGTAGCCACTAGTCACAGGGGTGGCTATTTAAATTGCCTAAAGCTAAAAATACGGTTCATTGTTGCACATTTCCAGTGCACAAAGGGCACACGCGGCCAGTGCCTACTATAATGGACTGCACATAAAGAACATTCCATTATCACAGAAAGTCCTACTGGACAGAAGTGGCCTCAAGCAGAGGGCGTTACTGTTATTCTCACTGTCATCGTTGCAGTGACAACGGGTTGGAGCTAGATGCCAAGATCCAGGCTCAGCTGTAGGGGGGAAGGTGCCCTCATGGCAGGCCAAGCTGGGCTCTGGTCTTAATGGGCCTCCAAAAGGGAAAGCCAAGTTCTGAGCCCTCCCCTCCTCGCTGAGGCCAGCGCCTCTTCAAGAGTTGGGGTTGGAATTTATTCACCCCCCTCCCGCCCCAAGCCCATGGCCCCAGTGCCTGGCATTCGGCAAGCCCTCAAAATAAATTTGTTGGAGAATGCGGAGCTATGTTTGAAGATTTCCAAGGGTCTGAGACAGCATGTTTGCTCGGCTTAGTGGCCACATCAAAGGGCAAAGAGAGCCACAAGGAAGTGGGCCCAGTTGGTGGCCAGCAGGCCTGAGCACGGGAAGTGTGGGCCAGACATGCGGCCTTCATGGAGGACGAGGGCCCCAGGGGAGCACAGGCTGGGTGGCCAGGGGAGGTGAGTGGACCTCTCTGGATTCCAGGGAGAACTGCTTTATGCGGTGGGGGCCCTCCAAAGTCTTCCTGAGTCTGAAAGGAAGGGCTAAGGTTTCGGTGCACGCCTGATCGGGGAGGGGCAGGCCACAAGCTGCACTTCTTTTCTCGCATGGAGTCCCCTTTCGTCTTCATTTTTGCCCCAATGAGGCCTGGGGAAATGAAAGTTAACCAGAAACAAATCTTTGCGTCTGTCACCTTAAAGCCTCTTGCGTTGGGCTTCCTCAGCTCTAAAGGCTGTTTCTTTTGTGGGTGTGACTTCTCTGCCAAGTCCCAAGTCCGCATTGTTTCAAGGAGAAGTGGGTCTGCAGTCGGAGGTAAACTATTATGTTTTACTCAAGTTCTTCCTCTCAGTCTCCTTTAATCGAGCCCCTGATCTTGAGGCCCGTTTCGGGAGGGAGACTGCCCTTTGCGCCCTTCGCCACCTCTGCCTCCAGCTCTGCTGCTCAGACCTCCACCTGCCCTGCTCCCACCTGCTCCCCTGACCTTCGGGTAAGCCCCAGCTCCACATCAGGGTTCACGTGGACCTGTGGTGTCGGCCCTATGGTCTGTCCACCTCAAGCCCGCGCTGCTCACCTTCGCACACTGCCCCCAGCCACCTCTCCGCTCCCTGCTCTCTTTGCCTCTTCACCACCCCAGGCTCTGCTTCTGCCCTTCCCACTTCCTAGTTCACTCTGTGCCCTGCCTTGTCGTCTGGCCAGCTCCTCCCCCTTTGAAAGGCCTCTGCTGAGATGTCACTTCTCTAAACCTGTCGCCGTCCCCACCCAGGACTCCACAGTGAGCTGGCCCACACCTGCCGCCTGCATCTATCGGCTGAGGCCCAACTGCTGTCAGACCCGCGTTCGGGGCAGTCAGGGCTGGGGCTGTCTTGCTAATGACTGTGCACTCAGGGTCTGGCCCAAGACTCCGAGGGCACCTGGTAATGCTGGTAGAATGAGCCCAAAAGGTGAATGAATGAGTGAATGCCATCATTAAGTTCGTAGGCCAGGCTCCAATGACTGGTTCTGACAGTCTCAATAATGCTTTTTAAGTTAAATGTTGAAATGATCTACCATCAATGATGAGCTTATTCATTTACTTGTTCAAAAGGGATAAAATTATACCAGTGATTCTGTGTTCTTTTATTTTTATAGCATGAGCTTTAGAACCAGACTGTCTAGATTCAGATTCTTGTCCCATCACTCAGAAGCTATGTGATATTGGGCAAGTCGCTCAGTTCTTCTGTACCTTAGTCTCTTCATCCAGAGGATGGAACTGCTAACACTATTTATTTAGGGAACTGTCATGAGGATTAAATTAGTTTATATTTGCAAAGAGCTTAGAACAGCCCCAAACACATAGATGTATTGTATAAAATTTGTTAAGCAAAGAAAAACTCCTAAGCACTATGGGAATCTCTCAGATGGTAACTAACTGCCTTTTAGAGTAAGTATAGTATGTATAGTATAGTAGTATAGTAGTATAGTAGTAAGTATAGTAAGTATAGTAAGTATATATAGTATATAGTATAGTATAGTATAGTATAGTATAGTATAGTATAGTAAGTATATATAGTAAGTATAGTAGTATAGTATGAGTGTTAGCTCAAATCCACCACAGAAATAAAGTTCAGCTTCAGCATGGACAATCCTTTGCTCCTACCCTTTTCTTACCCCTGTGGCCTGTGTAACTCCCAGGAGTCTCATCTTTTCTACAACAGTTACTTTCAGGATGGTGAACAGGCAATTCATGCTCTGATGTAAATGACTGCCCACTTTTGATAGGACTCCTCTCCAAAATTACCACCTTAGCATGAAAGTCCTATTTCCAGGCATCCAGGAGGACAGAAAACGTGCTTTATACTCATTCTACCTGTCTAAGAGCAGCTGACCTTGGCTGACCTTACTTATCATGCCTCCTGGAATAAGGGGTCAAGAATGGGAGGGTAAAACCCTGGAGACACATTAGCAGGAGAGAGGAAGAGATATTACTGGGTATTTAATAACAGAAGATGGGACCCCACTTCTAGGTATCTACCCGAAAAAGACAAAATCACCGACTCATAGGGATATCTGCACCCTTATGTTCATTGCAGCACTATTATATATATTTGATTATATATATATTTCTTACATCATTCTTCATTTTTGTACGATGTGTGCTTTCTCCTCTCAGGTGTAGTTCCCATGAAATTCCCACCACCAATGCACCCGTGTCCCATCACCTTCCCCTGTTTTGGTCCCTCTCTCCTTACCTCTGCTGCAGAAAGTCTCTGATTTATAAGTGCCTGTTAATTTTGGTTTTTAGTTTAATTATTTTTTCTGGTGCCCTATTTGTTTTCCCTACATTTTGCCTGTAAGTAAAACCATCCAATATTTTCCTCTTTCCTTCTGGCATATTTCACTGAACATAATCCCTTCCAGCTCCATCCATGTGCCTGTGAATGGCATGAATTTATCTTTTTGATTGTTGAGTAATATTCCATTGTGTATGTATAGCACATCTTTTTGATCCATTGAGCATGGAGGTTGTTTCCATATCTTACTGCCATGAACACTATTTACAATAGCCAAGTTATGGAAATAACCCAAGTGCCCAATACGAGAACAGTGGATTAAGACGATGTGGTCTATACAGATACACAGTAGAACACGACTCCACTATATAAAAAGATGGAATTTTGCCATTTGCAACAACATGGGTGAAACTACACTAAGTGAAATAAGTCAGAAGGAGAAAGACAAATACCTGATGATTTCCATCATATGTGGAATGTCAAGAAAATAAGCAAAGCAACAGATAAAATAAGTCTGACTATAGAACTGAAGCTACTGAAAGGGGAGAAGAGGGAAACAAAAGGGAGGAGCCAATGGGCTGGGGTAAAGGACTATGGGTGTTTTGGGGGAAGGCGTGGCAAGGCAGCATCTATCTGAAGAGCTGTGAACCTGCACCCCTAAAACATCCAGTGTTGTATATCAATGTTACCTCAATAATGGTGATAATAATTTCAGCAAATAAAATTCAGTATCGTGACTTACCCCCCAGCCTTTCCAAAGCTTCAGAGAGCTCAGCTGCCATGTGAGCTGACCTCAGAGGAGAGCGTGGTTTCAGGGTCAGAGTGGAGCAGCCAAGGATTCAGAAGAGCTCAGTGTGGGAGCCACGTCTGCAGGCCACCTGGAGCCCATAACTGATGCTGCTGTTTGAAGTTACACGCAGTCAGAGAAGAAAATCAAGACGAAGAAAGAAACCACTTAACATTTTTGGAACCACATCCCTTGCAGATGTTTTTTTCAA
Source organism: Galemys pyrenaicus (assembly GCA_019455555.1). Classification (NCBI taxonomy): domain Eukaryota; kingdom Metazoa; phylum Chordata; class Mammalia; order Eulipotyphla; family Talpidae; genus Galemys; species Galemys pyrenaicus. The sequence continues at coordinate 10,224,744 of JAGFMF010011709.1, read as the reverse complement.
AGCAAAACACCAACCTGAAGCAATATGCACACGGGAAAGCTGCCTCTGGGCCTGCTCTGATGCAGACGTGACCACCTGGCCCGAGAGGGCAGCAACATGGTGACCATGGGGTAGGGGGTGGGGGCAGCTGCCCTGCCCTGACCGGGGAACCTGGGCCTTTTGGAGCCCATGTTCTTAGGTCCTGGAAGTGCCCCGTCTGGTGGCCCCTCCAGCTTGGACACTGGTAACTTACAAAATGCTGTCCTAACTATTCCTCAGGTGACCCTTCCAGGGCGGTTTGGAGTATTAGACCCATTTTATTGAAGGGGAAACACCACGTGACAGAAACGTGACCTTACTTGCTGAAGGTCAGGGAATGAGGAAATGGCAGGCGCAGATGCAGGCCACAGGGCTCTGTTGGGCCACTGGACCTGGGAAAGAAGACAGGAAGGCAAGACAAAGGCATTCCTGACCTTGGGGAGGGTAGAGTGCCTTACTGTAATGTCACCTGGAGTTGGTTGAACGTGTCAAGTGATAACATTAGAGGATCTGGAACAAAGGAGCAGGAACTCTAATTCCAGATCCTTGTGCCCCTAATAGCATGACCTTCGGCAAGTTATCAAACATTTCTGAGCCTCTCCTTCCTCTCTGTAAAATGGAGATAATGCAGTGTCAGGTTGTGGTGCAAAATAAATCAGGTAAAGCATATAAAATAGGCAGAGCCATCTGGCTCATCTTGAGTGTTAGCTCTCATCATAGCACCTTTTGACCTACACTCTTGTTTTGGGTTTCTACTTATAATGAAAGGGAATTATTTACATTTACTCCAGTCTAACATGATGAAAGGAGGCATGGGGAGATTAAGCTCTTTGTAAAATAAAGAAAGAGACCTAGGTTGGTCCAGGGCTCTCAGTGTGAACCTGTGCTGCTCCCTCTTGCTATGTTGGTTCCCTGTTCCAGAGTTCTGGGACTTTCCTGCCTTTGCTGACCTCAGGTGCCTTGCTAGGGGCTGTGCAGCACCAACACTGAGTGGAATCATGCCCCCAGATTTCAGTTTCAGCCCAATTCCCGTGATGGTGGAAGTCTCCACCTCCCTGCCAGGTGCTCTGTGTTCTCCTGCCCCATTGGGTGTGAACTCATCCACAATGTCTCCTAGATATTAACCACCCCCTAGCAGTCAGGAGCCTATGGCACTGGACCCACTGAGAAGTGACAGTGCCTTAGATCTGGTGGAGGGGGTGGTGATGGAGTTGGATGGATTTGAGGACTCTGTAGGAGGTGAAATAGGCAGTTCTAGGCATGTGGCAGGCACTAGAGATAGTGAAGATGAATGAGATAGAGAAACCCATCTTAAAGGAGTTTACAGTTTGAAAAGAGGGAGGCACCCACGTATCAATTTTGTACACACAGGTGTAACTGGCTGTGATGGAATGTGATGGAAGTAGTTCTTTGGCTTGTGCTATATTGCCACACCCTTTGTGGTGTGACTTCTTAACTCTTCAAGCTGAGGTTCTTTCCTTACTCCCTTGGATCTGGGCTCATGTGATGTGGAAATGACGGTGAGCTAGTTGTGAGTTTAAGCTCCACTGGGTGCTTCCACTACCCCTAGCAATCTTGCAGAACTTCTAGGAAATCAAACTCGGGCTAGCTCGCTTGATGATGAGAGACACAGGGCCTAACCATCCCTGTCACTTTTGCTGATAGCAGCCAATTACCAAGAGCATCTTGTTGGCATCTTTGACCAGCTAAAACTTAGGCATCTGACCAGTTGACCACAGGTGTGTGAGTGAGCTCAACCAAGATCAGTAGAGCCCAGCCTAGATGAGCAGATTGGCTCGGTCAACTCACAGACTCACAAACCATAACTGCTTATTGCTCAAAGCAGGGATTGGCAAACTAGGGTGTGTGAGCCAGCAAGCAACCTGTTTTATAAATCCAGTTGCATTAGTATATAGTCATTCTCATTTATTTATGTGTTTATAGTTTCTTTTGTGCTACAAAGATATGGCTGAGCAGTTGCAACAGAAACCATATGATATGCAAATCCTAAGATATTTACTATCTGAAACTTTATGAAAATGTTTGCAGACTGATGGTTTGAAGCCACTAAGTTTGGGAGTGGTTTGTTACACAGCATTAACTAACTAATACGTATATACCGGGACAAAAGGGCCCGTGGGAACACAAAGGAAGGATTAATTAGCTCTCCAATGAGCAAGACAGGGAGTAGTGGGAGAGGCTCTGTAGAGGAAGTGGGCTGAGTATATTTTGAGCCAAGTGTAGACTTGGGCTTTGAAGGAAATGATGAGGAAATCAAAGGTCAGAGTGATTGTGACCAGGCCAAAGTCACATGGCAGAGCTCCGGGTTCCTGTTCAGGGAGTTTTCATCTTGTTCAAATAGGCAATTTAAACTTTTGGGTATGAGAAAGGGTCATGGCACCAGACAGAATTGGGCTGAGATTCCAGGTCTACTATTTCTGAGATGTGTGACCTTGGGTGACTTAATTTCTTTGTACTGAAGTACCCTTAACCATGGAATGGAGAAACTAATACCTGTCTCACAGAACTGTTATGAAACTAAATGAGATGATAGACACAGGTTGTGGTTTATGATTTATGGTTATGGAGGAAGCTGTAGAGATAAAGACAGTTTAAAAATGCTTACTATGGGGCTTTCCATTTTAACCAGAATGAGGGATTTCAGCTAAAGGAATTTGTTTTACTGCTGGAATTTCTGGTGTGATGGATGGTTTTGGACCAATGAAACCTATACTGCATGGAGCCACCTGCTCCCTTGCTGGAATCCCCTCATCCTGGGGACTCCCAGCACCAACAGCTTTTTGAGGACCCCACTCGCAATTGCTTGCTTTCTGTTTTACAACCCCACCTCATGGTAGGGGGGCCTGTAAACTTCAGGACTTTGTCCACTCTCCACTTACCCCTAAGTTGCTGTTTCTCTGGGCCCAGGCTGAGCGAGGGCACAAGCTCATTTAAAGGGTGAGAGCAAACGCCGGTGTGGAACCACACTTGAGAAAGTGTTCTTCTAAGTACCCACTATATATAAGCCCTGTGTTGCATTCTTAGAATCAGAAACAGGCCCAGAATGGTGTCTCAGCTTCCTAGAACTCAGATGCCGCTGTGGGAGGTAGACCAGATGTTCACCAAAGAGTTTGGTGAATTTTGAGGCAGAGGAAAACATGGGACTCCAAGGGGTTGCTGTATAGCTTGGGGCTCTGGAAATGTTACCCAAGGTGAATCTAACTGAGTTTTCCAGTCATGGAAGGTTTCTGGATAGTGGCTGAGTGGAAATGCATCCCAGGCAGAGAAATCAGCATGAGGAAAGGTAGCCTAATGGCACAGTGTAATCTGTGTAGGATGTAATGGGAGCCTGGTATTGGCCAGCATGCGTTTGAGTCAAGGAAAATAAGGGAAAGGTGAGACTAGCAGAGGTGGTGGGAGCTGACACCCACAGTCATCAAAAGGATCGAAGCACTGGGGGTTTGGTGAGCGGGTCTTGGACTCACCATCCTGGCAATGGTTTCTCTTTTCTTGGTCCCAGAAAGGGCAGGCAATAAAGAACTTTTCAGTATCATCGATGACCCATCCAACTCTGAAGCCCTCTGTGGTTTCCCCGCGGAGTTACATTCTATTTCTTAACTTATCGAATAGGAGATTTTATCATGTTGCCTTGTAAGGTCTGGTGGGACACAGAGGGGGCTGAGAAACTGCTGAGGCTGAGTCGGGGGTGGGGAGAGGGAAAATTGGTAAACACATCCCATCCCGGGCCTCGTGGTTCTAAGAAGTATCACCCAGGGTCTGGGGACAGGGTCAGTCTTCAGTGCCCCTAGAAGACTTTGGTATGTGGAAATCCTTTCTTCTCTTCCAGAGGAATGAAGAAGTGAATCCAAACCTGGAAGTGGAAATTAAAAAAAAAAAAAAAGTCCCATCATCACTTTGGGAGCTGAGATATCCAAGTGTCACAAAAGAAAGTTTCTCAATGAGGAACTGGCCAGCAGAGGAGAAAAATACCCTTTAAAAATACTTCCTGCTAGAAGTTAAATAGTAGGCAAACAAGAGTTGCACCATCCGTGCAGCGTTCTTTCTGGGTTTATTTTCTGAGCCTTGAGGAGGTTGATTTCTACAAATCCAGCATTCTGACCTTCCCTCACCCCCAGGCCAACTCCCCCTCCAGCCACAGCAGCTTGAACTTGGAGCCAACATGCTTGGGCAGGTGCTGGGTTGCCATCGACATGGTCCTTGATGAGCTCCCATGGGGAGGGTGTGGGAGGCAAGCGCGTTCCTGGTTATCCTGGAGTCAGAGGGGCCCTGTGAGTCGGGAGATCTGCGCTTCTGTCCTGCGCAGGCTTGTGGGGACTACCTCAAGCCAGCCAAGAGCATGTCCTTTCTGCACCCCGTAATCTGGGATTCACAGTCAGTGGGCAAAACTGGGCTCACAATCGTGTGCCCACTGGGGGTCAGGGGGAGTCCCCTTTGCCGCTGTTTGTTAACCACCTCCCGCCGGGCCGTGCTGCGTGAGGCCGAGAGATGGACAGCGTGGTGTTTGAGGGCATGGACCTTTGGGGTGACTCACTGGGGGTGCAGCCCTGGCTCTGCCCTCACTAGTTGAGTAACCCTGAGCAAACTATGGAGTCAAGGGAGCCTCAGTTTCCATATCTGAGCTACAGGGACACCAATGTTCACCTCGGAGGGACTAAATGAAACCAGAATGTTTAGGACCAAAGACATGATGGACATGGAGCAGGGGCTTGGTCAGAGTGTGTAGGTGTGTGTGGTGGCTTTTAGGCACTGCTGGTGGTTGTGCTGGGTGCTGAGGACAAAACAATTTATAGAAGACACGGGGGAGGGCCTGGGGTACTGGTCTGCTCTGTGTGGGGCTCTCTACCAGGCAGGGAGAAAAGCACTGGATGGTTGTTAAATTGTTACCCCCGTCGGTTCTCCGGTTCAAGGCCTGCCCACATCAGTTTCCTGCCCCGCTCTGTACCCTGGAGACGGACCTGCCAGTGGCTTTCCCAGGCGCCCTGTGGCCTGTTTGCAGGCTGAGTTTGGCCGTGGAGGAAGCTGGCAACAAACCAGAGGGCAGAGAGAGCTGTCTCCTCCACCGTGGCGTTTCCCATCACCCTCTTTCCCCCCTTGCTCCATCCTTGAGCTTGGGGAGGGACTGACATCTCACTGCAGCTGCCCCAGAGCCTCAGCATCCAATCCCTGTCTGCAAAGCCCCCTCCAGGAACCACTCTGCATTTGCACCACTTGGGGGCTTCTGTCTTCTGCAGGTCCTTGAGGCTATAGACATATCTGCTGCTCTTGTTGTTTTGATATTATCAATACTTTGTAGGGCTTGGGTTTCCATTGCTTGGGGTGAGCTCCCAGCCTCTCCTTTATTTCATTTATGTCATAAACAAAGAGCATCTCAGAGGTTTGCTCTCAAGATTCTAGGTTTGATTTTCAGTTCTCTTGACTGCTCCAGGGCAGGGCTGAGCTTTGGGTGGTTCCTGGGTGCCAGCTCTGCTTTGGAAAGTGAAGGGGGAAGATCTGCACTCAGCTGTGCCCAGTCAGGGCACCCACAGGCAGCTGTCAGCAGCCCCCAGTTCCTCCTTTGGAAATGGTCTCACCTCCCCTCCCTTTCCCACTTGACCCTGTCTGCTGTTTTCTGAGTTCTCTCTTCCTTTTCCCAGGATGCTCAGAGGAGCCTGAAGCTCATCTTCTTGCGCAACAAATATGCATCGCGTGGCTTGGTCCAAATGATGACGACACATCACTGAACAAGACAGGCAGTGCCCCGGCCCTCACAGAGCTTATATTCTAGAGGGAGCAGAGGCTGAAGAGAAGAATGTCCTATCCTAATTTGTCATGGGTCATGTGTGTTTAGATGAAAACTGAAAATGGGTAAGGAGTGAAGGGCCGTGGGTGGGCTACGGGGGCTGTTTTAGGAAGCTCATGGATGGCGTGGCTGAGCAGGTAGCCTTGAGTAGAGCCTGGGGTGCCGTGGGGAAGGAGGCCCTGCAGAAGGGAGGGGAGAGTACGCTGGGTAGAGGGGCCAGCAAAGGCAGGTGGAGGGAGCCTATGGGTGTGCTCTGGGAAGAGTGACTGGAGCGGAAGAGCGTGAGTGACGGGGAGAGGAGGGGCGAGGTCTTGTTAGGTCTCAAAGGCCAGGGAAGTAGCTTTACTGGATTTTATTGGAAGCCACTGGGGGAACAGAGGAGTGATAAAAGATCTAAGGATAAATCTGGCTTTGGGAGACATGGGAGGCAAGAGAGACCGCAGGCCCATCACGCGCTGGTGCCGCACTGCATCCAGAAGCAAGCACAGCCCCCGCAGCTGGCCACAGGAAGGGCCGGCTGTGGCTGTGCTCAGCACCAGCACCGTCACTCGCACCCCACGTCGCGTGAACTTCTGCAAGTCCATGTTTGCTGTCTGAAATCGGTTTCTTCATCTACAACATGGTGAGAACAGTATCTACAGTCCCCCACCTCGTCCACGGGGACACATTCCAGGTTCCCAGTGGATGCATGAGGTGGTGGACACTGAGCCCTATCAAGAGTCTTTTATCCTGTACACACATACCTGTGTTAAATCTCTTTTTTTGGTAAAGGTTGATTATTTATTTATGCACACAAGAGCTGGGATGTAGGCCAGAGATTCAGGGGTGATGAGAGGATTCACCAGAGACAGAGAGGGGAGCAGAACAAGTGGATCTACCGAAATCCACTGCTGAGGGGAGCAGTGGGTTAGACAGGAGAGGTCTGCTGCGCCAAGTGGGTCCCCTCCGTGGCCGGGGATCGAACTCATGCTGTAGAGGCTGGCGATAGCTTGATAGCGCTGAGACTTTAAGGGAGGCCCCCTATGATAAATCTTCATGTAAAACTTACAATTTATAAATTAGATATAATTATGAACTTACAAATTAGACACAATAAAATGATAATGGCAATCCTAACTAGAACAATAATAATACATTGTAATAAAAGTCGCGTGAATGTGGTTTCACTCTGTCTCTCTGAAAATATCTTATTGTACCACTTATCAGATATTTTCCAGTTGCTGCTGCCTATGGGGAACTGAGGCGGCAGGAGCAAAACCGAGGTAAAGGGTTTGTTGTACCTTGTGAATATTTATATCACTCAGGTATATGAATGTAAAAGCAAAAGAGGTAACTGTTACTCCCATTTCAGGGACAAGGAAACTGAGAATCATTTACTTAACTGAGGCTTTAACTTGCCTACCCAATTCTAAACATTCAGCCTTAAAAGGAACAGCCCAAATCCGGGTCTTCACAGAGATGCCTCAAGTCTGCATCTTCTGCTCCCTTGGCCAAGGTGACCCCATGGCATTGCTTTCCTGGTCCAGCAGGAGTCCAGGTTTCACCCACTGTAGATGATGGAAAGTCCAACTGTCTTTGACCATCCCAAGGAAACAATTCCCTCTTATTGCCTCTGAAACAGTGCTCATCACTCTGAAATAATTCATCATCTGTGATCTGTGCTTCGTCCAGGCAGCCCGAGAGGACTAGTTTCTAGAAAGGTAGTTACTACGTGGTCCACATTTCCTGGTGTCAGGCACTGTGCAAAGCATCCCACTCATACGCTGTCATTTAATGCACCCCACAACAACCCGTGCAAACTTGCTATTCCTATTTGTGCATTGCAGAGGAGGACCTGGGGATTTAGAAGGGTTAATTAATGTGCCCCAGATGGTGTCCTCATGCAGAAGCAAGACTTCTTTTGCTTTTCATTAATCTCCTTTATTTATTATGCTATTGAGTATGGCCTTAGTCAGAACATTCAGGCATGGGTTAGTTAGAAAATTGATTAATGAATTTGCTTGATTGAATAAATTGTGTGGATTAGGTGCTCTGGGGAGAGCGGAACAGAGCAAAGAAAGGACACTGGATGGAAGTTGCTGAGTATACGAGGACCTGAGCTCCTGCACCTCTCAGCAGTGTGGTCCTGGGAACGTGTGGTTGTGAGGACGGTGGCCCACGAAAGATGCTCACGCTTGCATTCCCAGAATATGTGAACATGTCACCTTATATAGCAGAAGGGACTTTGCGAAAGTGATTCAGGTTATGGACCTAGAGACGAGGATTTATCTTGATGGCCCATTTTAATTATGTGATTCTTCAGAAATGAAGAAACTTCTGGCTGTGCTTGGAGGGAGAGATGTCAAGAGAGAGGAAAGGTCAAAGAGACGCAATATGAGAAGGACTGCACCTGCTATGTCTGACTTTGAACGTGAAGGAAGGGGGCCATGAGCCAAGGAATGTGGATGACCTCTAGGCTTTGGAAAAGTCAGGGAAATAGACTCTTTGCTAGAGGTTCCAGAAAGGTACACAACCTTCTGACATCTCAACTGTCACCCCATGTCAGACTTATGATCTACCCAATTGTAAGATAATAAATTCAGGCTCTATAAGTCTCTAAGTTTGCTATAGTTTCTTAGGGACACAACAGAATGAGAACAACTAATTCCGGGGCTGGTGGCCTCTGTTCTCTCCTTGGCAAAATGGGTATCACAACCCCTGCATCCTTGGGTGCTTGGGTGGCTGTAAAAATGAAATGTGACTAGGGCTGGTTGTAAACTGATATGGCGCTTTCACATAGTAGGTATGCTGGGATTGTTGGCTAAACTGGAATTTGAAAGATGAGATGTTGAACCCTTTTCTGAAACTAGGCTGTTAGTGACACATGTCCATCAGGGCCATAGACAGCAAGCCCTGCCAGTGTGTGTGTAGGGGGTGGGGGTGGTGGTCCAGGGGAGCAGGCAGCCCTTAGTGGACTGAACTAGTCAGAGAGGTTTTCTCAGAGGAGGTGAGGAGACATGGAGGGACACATAGAACTACTTTGTAAGAAATTAAAGTCTGTGTGAAATCCAAGTTATTGTCACCACCCAAGTAGGTGGGGTGAAGGCTTCAGGTCAGGTGTGGCTTGCTGAAGCAGGTGTTTGGGTTAGAAAACACTGATTGTGGGTCATCACTGAGCAACTTACCAGCTTAACATTATAAGAATGCCAACACCTATCACGTGCATTTTTTAAAAAAAAGATGTGTTTATTTATGCATACAAGAGCTGGGATATGGACCAGAGTCGCAGGAGGTGAGAGGATCCACCAGAGACAGAGCGGGGAACAGAACAGGCAGATCGACTGAAATCCACTGCTGAGGGGAGCAGTGGGCGAGGCAGGAGAGGTCTGCTGCGCCATGAGGGTCACCTCCCTGGCCGGGCATGGAACTCGCATTGCAGTGCTGCGGATGCTTCACAGTGCAGCGCTCAACCCGCTGCACCACCAGGGAGGCCCCTAGCACATGCATTTGACAGGAGGGTGAGATTAAGTGAGAAATTGAACACAGATGTTCCTCAAAGACCACTCAGTGATGCACAAAACCAAATCATGGTTTTTCTTCCATTACCACGGTCACGTTTTCTTGCACTGCCCTGATGAAAACCAACAGTGCTTTCTGTAGCAAATGGTCCAGCAGAACATGGTTTGATTTGGACCATTCTCCCCAACAGCTTCCAGAACACACGCCCACTTCCTGCCATTCCTCTGCCTCCGGGAGCCTGTGTGGCCAGGGTGAGGTCACCCATGTCTCTGAGTGTCCCCGAGGGAAAGCTGTTCCTTCCCTCACCTCCCACTTGCCAGGTGGCTAGGGAAATGGTGTTCTCTTTTTGGGCCTTATTTCCCTGTCAGCAAAATTAAAATGTTCCTCAGATACCCGAGCACAAAGATCTCTGAGTCTGTTTCAAAAATAAAACAAAACTAAAACCAAGATCATTGCCTTTACCACTTGAAGCCTAAAATAATCAGGGTTAAGCATTTCTTGTCAGGAACCAGACACCACACAGCTTTTTCTCCTTTATTATTTTATTGAACTCCATTGGTTTGTAATGTTACATGGGTGTGCAGCCTTTTAAATCAACACGTGAATATGACATAGTCTGCTTACCTCCAAATCCTAATGTTCCCCCATCAACACACAACTGGCCCCTTCAACACAATTCATACCCCCTCCTTCCTTCTGGCAACTATTATTTTGTTCTTAAAGTCTGAAAGTTTCTTTTCACTTTATGGTAATTTGTTTGTTTTGTCTCTTCATGTACCACATGTGAGTGAAGTCAGATGGTGTTTGTCTTTCTCTAACTGACTTATTTCACTAAGCATAATATTCTCTGGGTAGGGCCTTCCTGGTGGCGCAGTGGGTCAAGCAACGCCCTATGAAGCAAACCACAGCCACTACAGCACGAGTTTGATCCCTGCTGCTGGCCAGGGAGGGGGCCCACATGGCATAGCAGACCTCTCCTGCCTTGCCCGCTGCTCCCCTAAGCAGTGCGTTTCAGTCAGTCTGCCTGTTCTGCTCCCCACTCTGTCTCTGGTGGATCCTCTCACTGCCCACATCTCTGGCCTGTACCCCAGTGCTTGTATGCATAAATAAATAAATTTTCAAAAAATATTGTCTGGGTATGTTCACATTGTTGCAAATGGTGGCATTTCATCTTTTTTTAAATAACTGCATAATATTGCATTGTATACATCAATATAAGCCATATTGTCTTTATCCAGTCCCCTGCTGATGGATAAAGACTTATATGTTTGCAACTTTTATTTATTGTGAATAATACTGTGATGAACATGGGGGGTGTAAATATGTCTTTTAATTACTGCTTTTGTCTTGGACAAATACTCAAGTTTCATAAATACCCAGAATTGGGATTTTGAATCATGTGTTATTTCTATTAATTTTTTTAGGAAACGCCATATTGTTTTCCTTAATGGCTACACCAATTTATGTTCCCACCAACAGCAGACGTTGCTCATTTAATCCTGACGAGAACCCCTAAAGGTCAGTGCTATGCTTATTCTTGGGCATGGAGGTTAGACTCTGGCTTCAGATCACTCAGGGTGTGTGTGGCACGAGTGGGCTTCAGCCTCAGCAGCATCCTCTCAGGTGATGCTAAGAATCCAGGGTCCTGCAACCTTTTCACTCTCTCCTCCACTTGAGAGTCACCGTGAATCATCAGCACTAGCCTGTCATGTCTTCCATACAGCCCATCTCTTGACTCTAATTCGATGTTCCAATATTGTCATGTTACATTTCACTGTTTCCCAGAAAACTGGGGCCAAACTGGAAAGATATTCTGAGAGATTTAATACCCACATCTTCCTGTGGCTGAATGACCTATGAACCCTCCATTAGAAATAATTGTTGTCATAGCTGACATTTATTGAGCACATACTATATATGGGATTCATTACAAAGAACCTAACATGTGTCAAAGCCTTTCATTCTCATATCCACCCTGTGTGATGAGGTCTGTCCTCTTATCTTCTGCATTTTGCAGATGAGGAAATGAAAGAATAGAGCATGGGTAGAGTTGGGTGCCCATATCACATGGAGAGTGAGTGGCATTGCTACACTTCAAACGCAGGTTATCTGGCCACAAACAGAAGACTCTTACCCTCTTCACTTTACTGTCTTTCTCAAGAGAGCCTCCCTGGGTAGGAATTCCATGAAGTGTTTAGGACATTTTGTAATAAAAGTATTCTGTGGTCAAATATGTCTATAAACGTAGCATTTAATAAAGCTTAACAAGTTTCTTCTAGATTCCTCAGAATCTTAAATAACTAAATGGTGCTCAGGTCTTTAAGAGCAGGATAAAGCAGGTACACTTATTAAACTCATTTGATCATTGGGACTCTTTACTTTTGGTGGATCAGCTCAAGGCATGCATTTTGTGGAAATCAACTCTGAAGGCACTGCAGGTGGGAAAGTTTCAGGAACTTATCCCAGATTCTCCCTAGCCCTCTCTCATTCTAGTTCTCCCCCAAATATCCCACCATCACTCCGTCCCTGGCTCTGCTCACCCTGCTCCTGGCATTTTCTCAAAGCAAAAGCAAACAGACACTGAACCTTTGAAAAAGTCACCTTTAGTGCATCAGATCAGTCATTTGTCATCTAGAGATTTATTTTTCTTTAGTAAATGATTCCTGGTAAAACAATCATGACTGCTAATTGATTTTTACATTCGGTGAGTATGGAATTTCATGAACAAAACTTTTATTTATTTTTAAAAATATATATTTATTACATCATCCTTTATATTTGTAGAACGTGTTTTCCCCGTGAAATTCCCACCACCAGTTCACCCGTCCCCCCCTCCCCACCATAGTCCCTTGTTCTCTTCCCACCTCTGCCCTGAGGACAAGGCTTTTCAATCAAGACACATTTGGGATTTTCTTGTGGGTGGGAGGAGAAAGTTAGAAGGGAATGCAATGGCAGAACAGGGTGTGAAGTCATAGAGGTACAAATTGTGGTTTTTCTCCCAAAATTGCACAAAATAATAACGTGACTTCTGCTTTTCATCTACTGTGGGTGGCAATTGGGGGAATCTGGCAGCTTGCTCGAAAGGACAGAGTTGGAGGCCAATTTAATTGTTAAATCTTAGAGACTCTTACCTGTTGACCCTTCTTGCTCCTAGCACCTGCTGACATGTCTACAACATGCTGTAACTCTGGGATGCAAGAGTTTCTTCTTGCAGAGTTTCATGTAGTCAGTGCCCACATTCTGTTCTGTATGGGGTTGCCAAGCACCTCCCAGGGCTTGCACTGTGATTTTAGTACCTGCTTAATCAATCACACTATAGCCCTAGAACTAGAGGGTTGACTAAAGCAGATTTTGTACTTTGTGCTTTATTAAACTCATTTAATAGAGACATAAGCCAAATACACAGCTGATCAAAATATTCAGTAGAAGTAAGGGTTAATCACAGAGGCTTGAGAAGTCACACGCAGGTGGTGGGCTGCAGAGGGACAGGCTTCTGCACCGTTTTCTTGATAGGCGCAGCAATGAATTTGAACTTGATGACATGAGGAGAACGTAGCTACACAGAGGAGTTGGTGGGAGAGGGCTTGGAGGGATGGGAACAACCTGGGCGTGCAGAAGACCTGGATAAAGTTTTTAGTTTGCCAGCAAAGTGGAAAGAGCTTTAAGTTCTTTTTGCTCGTTCCCACAAGTGACTTTCCTATGATAGCTGCCTCCCAACACTGAGGGCAAACCTTCCCAGGCAGAGCTTCTAAAGAGCCCCGATAAATTATTTGACTTCTTACTTTTTTCAGCGTTTTCATCAGTAAAAGGGATAAAGTGCTTATCTCATGAGAGTAAGATAAGGATTCAGCGTGAATGATGTATGTGCCACTTCGGGGCTGGAGATGGCAGCTCAGAAATGCTCGGCAAAATTGCTGTGGAATGCTCGGAGAGTTCAAGCAATGTCTGAGATGAGCTCCCTAGGGGCGGGCGCACGTAATTACTTCTGCCTTCGCCAGTTTCTGCGCTGGTAGTTTTGGGTCAACTCTTCAGATGGTGAATGGTCGAATGGGTAAATGCGAGAAAAGTTTCCCTGCTTTTCAGGAGGCACATCTGCCTGTAGCCTCTCAACCACCCCGAGTCCCCACAAACCCAGCCAGGTGGGGAGACCCCACAGTCCTTGGCCAGCTCTTTATCTTCAAGTGCATCTTCCGTGAGTTACTCCAGGGTGAGGAAAACATTTGACCCCGGTTCAGAGAGCCTGCCTTTCACAATCTCCCAGTTCCCTAGATGGGACTTGCTGAGCTGACAAGCGCAGAGGAGAGCTCACTATTTTTAGGCTGGACTAGAAAGATTAGAACTTTGCTCTCGCCTCAAATATCAAAGCTGCAACTTGTAGACATCCAAACAGGAATTAGTGGAGGTGTTGGTTGTGCTTCTAAGGCTTAAAATCCAGACAGAAAAATAGCAGGTGATAAAAAAACACACACACAAAACAACAGGGTGGTGCTAGAGTACCTACTATGTGCTAGGCACAGTGCTAAGTGCTTTGCCTGTACAAACTGTTTAATCCTTAGAGCAACCTCACGAGATGGGTTGAATTCTTCCTACTGACGCATTGGGAAACTGAGGCATAGAGGAGTGAAGTCTCCTGGCAAAGCCACAGAGAGAGGACGCAGTGAAGCTGGGTCTGTCTGTCTTCAGAACCCAGACCTTCTGTGAAGATGAAAATAACACTAATCAGGGCCTCTCTGGTGGCACAAGGGTTAAACAACGCACTATGAAGCAAACCGCAGCCATGCAGCACGAGTTCAATTCCTGCTGCCAGCCACGGAGGTGACCCACATGGTGTGGCAGACCTCTCCCGCCTCACCCGTTGCTCCCCTCAGCAGAGTATTTCAGTCTATCTGCCTATTCTATTCCCCACTCTGTCTCTGGTGGGTCCTCCCACCCGCACCTCTGGCCTGGACCTCAGTGCTTATATGCATAAATAAATAAATCTTAAAAAAGAGAAAATACCACTAGTCAAAACAGAGGGGAGAACACAGCACAGGCCTCCAGCTGCGGGAGGACATCATGGGCACCATGGGCTTGCTGAGTTCACTGGTTTGCTGGGTAATGAGGCTATGCACAGATGAGAAAGTCGGGGGTTCTGGCTGGGAGCTCACGTGCCAGTAAGCGAGCGGAAGGGCCTTCCTGGTTTCATCCACAGCACTTTAGTTTTCCTTTTGGGATTGCTTGCCCTGCTCAGGGGCTGGCCATGCTACAGTCCGCGCCCCTTGGTCAAGGAGTGGGCATTTGCCCCCAACTGGAAAATCAGACCATGGGCACATCGACTATGGCCCAAAAACTGGAAATGACGAGAGCTGAGTAATCTCCAGCCCCTTCTGGTTTCTGCCACCTGGCTCTTCTGCATTTCCTTCTTCCCGAGAGCTTCTGCGCCATAACTGTTTCACTCAGTGCCCACTCCGAGGCCCTCTGGTTTCTCCTCCGTGGATGACTTTATGCTCGTGTCTCCAAGCTCCTTGCTGCTGGGGGAAGCCTTGTGATTCAGTCACGGAGGTGCAGTTCCACTCGCTGGTGGTGTCTGTCCCCTTTCTTCTTCCTACGGGGATGTGAATGTGATGGTTGGAGTGGGGCAGCTGCCTGAGGATGTAAAGGGTTGGTTAAGAGGATTCTGGAAACATTAGCCCCGCTTGGTGACATCAGGCAGCAACTTCCCTCTGGGCTGTTTGCTGAGAATTCCCTGCAGCTTTAAACGCTGTGTTTGCAGGATCAGTTACTTGCAACAAGATTAACCTCTGATATGCGATCTATCATCTCGTGCGCGCGCGCGCGAGCCATTTTTAGTAAGGAGGATATTTGAGGTAGGGAGAGTTTCTGCAGGAAAACCAGGATGCCTGATGGATACAGGGAAGGGAGGGAAGTTCATAGCAAACTACAACTTCTACTAGACTGAAATACACACTCTAAGAGGGAAGAACTGTAATAGTAAAAACCCACGTTATGGAATCTGTCACATTTTTTAAGACTTTTCTCACATAATATTTTACATCATTTCCTTCGACTCTCCCAGGCAGTCTATAAAGTAAGGATTATTATCTCTATCTTATAAGTGAAAAAAACCAAAAAACCAAAACCAAAAAAAAAAAAAACAACTGAAACCTCAGACTATGAGTGGAAGTGAAGAAAAGGAAGTGATTTATTCTAGCTGGAGAAACTGGCAGCTTCAGGAAAGCTTTGTGCTGAGTTTTGAAGGATGAGCATACTTTCTGTAAACGGAGGCTGCAGTGGGGGAGGGCATTCCAGGCTAAAATAAGGACCACAAAGAGGCATGGAGGTTCTGGGCACATTTGGCAAATGTGGTTGGTGCTCGGGGCCTGGGGGACTCAAGAAGTGTTTAGATGAGATAGGGCTGGAGAAGTCAGCAGGGGCCACATCGTAAATGGTTGGTGTGTTGGCAGCCGCTTTGGGCTACAGAGGTATTCAGGTAACTTCAACTGGCGGGGTGACTGTTGAGAACACATATAGGAATAATAGGGTCAGCCATGGGTATACTGCAATGAGGATGAGCAAGATCTTTGGGGGTAAAGAGATTTTATGGGGTTTGGAAGGCACTTTGGTAACATAACATTGTTCAGGATTGAACCTGCTTCTCTTAAGTGATTTGTCCCCTCTTCTACTTTGTCACAGAAACACACTGGTTCCTACTATAGAGCTTTGACATTAACCTGAAACCTTATTGTGTCCAGTACTCTTGGGTAGATTCCCTTCAAATTCTCGAGAGTGTATCACTTAGATTAACCTCCGAAAGCTTCGTAGATTTACACAGTTACACAAAGTGTCACCTGGACCACGTGGCCTCGCTAGTTGTTTCTGGTTAGAGAAGAGAGGCAGGCACACCAGTTCTTCACATTTTTGATTCTTACCTAGTACACTGGTCAGAAGTAGCTGCAAAATCATACACAGCACGGTATGTCTGTTGTTGTGTCCAAAAAAAGAGAATAAATTAAAAGAAGCAGCTAGGTGGCCCCACTTAACTGTCAGACAGGCTGGGAAAGGCAGAAAGCACCTTGCATGTTGACAGGCACAAACCTCCCTGCTACCTGTGCGCACCTGGCCTGGCACGTCACCCTCACGTCTGCCGGCACAGCTCACAGGCAGGCACACAGGTCAGTCTGGGCTGTGTAACAAAAACACAGACTGGGCGGCTTAACCAGTGGTTATTTATTTATCTATTCGTGCACTTATAGTCACTCATTCATTTATCCATTCTCTTTTTCTTTCTTACAGTGCTAGGTGTGGGAAGTTCAAGATCAAAGCTCCAGCAGAGTCAGTGTCTCATGAAGAGCTTTCTGGTCCACAGACAGTAGTTTTCGTCTTGTGTCCTGCCCTGGAGAGAGGGTAAGAAAGATCTCTAAGGTCTCTTTTGTAATGGCATTGGGGTGCCTTAATCAGACCACCCCAAGATTCTCAGAACTTGTCTGGCAGGCCCAGTATTTTGAGCTAAGAGCAATGAAATCCCATGAATCACAGGAGACGCTCTGTCCTTGTCTACATCATTTGCTCTTCCTTGGTCATAGAAGAGATCATGTCCTAGGTCCGCCTTTCTCCTAATAGAAGCAATCACTGCTCCACTTTTATGACCTAGAAATACGTAGTTGGGGGTGGGGGCTCTTATCCAATTGTAGATTTATCAGTGAACATGTCCTCATTACCTAAGAATCTCATCTTCATTCTCAGAATAAGGATGAGGTCACCTCGCTTATCTGTCATGTGAAGTCTCTCTGTCCTTGATGCCCAAGTCCCTAAACACAGACTAAATATTCCCAGTCCACTCCATTATTCTTTAAAATTACAGCTATATAAATTCTCCATATGTGTGTTATTAAATTGAATTTCTCCTTTGTTGAGCTGTCTGATGCTGTTTTGATGACTTGTCCAGCCCAGGAAGAGCCGGAGGGGGGTGGCTCCTTTGTACTCAGGCAGCAGGAATCCCATTCATGAGGACTCTGCCCTCCAGACCTGATGGCTTCCCAGAGGCCATCTCTGATAGCCCCACTACCATTGCTCTGGGGATCGGGATGTCAACATATCCTCTCTCCACACCCCAGGGGCTGCAAACATGGAGTCCATCATGGCCACATTCAGGCCCCTTCCCAGTGGGGAACTGGCCCCCCTTTAGTCA
Organism: Galemys pyrenaicus; assembly: GCA_019455555.1. NCBI lineage: Eukaryota > Metazoa > Chordata > Mammalia > Eulipotyphla > Talpidae > Galemys > Galemys pyrenaicus. The sequence goes on along the minus strand of JAGFMF010011709.1, from coordinate 10,207,261 downwards.
AGTACCTTCCCCTGGTACGAGGAGTGGATGGGGAGAAGAGGCGATGGTCCCTGTGCCGCTGGCAGGACAACCTCCATGTAAGACCTGGTGGAGCCTCCATATTACATGAGGGCCGAGAGTTTATTTACCTGCACTGAGGAGCCGCGGACGGTGCTAGCAGGGTAGGGGCGGGGGCAGGGTTCTCAACCCGCACAGGTCACTCTAATGTTGGGTCAAGCATATGGGAAAGAAGGCGTGGGTGGTTTGGAGGTAGAGAGGCTGGTGTGATGTGGCTGCTTTTGTCCAAAGAAGACACTGGGCAGAAGCAGTGTGCTGAAGCAAAAGTCAGAATTGAAGACCCTGCAGAGGTAGTGCAGGCAGGGAGTCAGAGCACAGGGACAAGGCACAGAACACCTCACAGTTGATTTTGGTGAGATGCAACTGAGACCAGGCTATAGACCAGCCTTAGAGCCCTTCTACAGCAAAGACCAAGCTTTCACATTTCCTCTCCAACGCCCAACTGAGATCCCTCATTATTAAAGTGGCGGGGGATAGAGGAGACAGAAAGACCATGGAATTGTGGGCTCTTGTGCTGCCTCCCCAGCGCTCATTCCGGTGCTCCGTGCATGATGCTTTCCATCAACGGACTTGTGGGAAAGTGGACACCAGTTGCTGAGGAAGATGGCTTTGGCTGAGCACTTCCGGCTCTGCGCTTCTTTATTTGTATCTAGAGAGAAGCAGAAAAAGATTTTCCTGCTTGACTTTCAGCAAATGCCCCAAAATACACACTCATTGGGCCGGTGTCTACCAGTGGACCAGTCACTGAGGTGCACATTGAGGTAGGTAGCCCTCAATGATTGGCTTGGACACACTGAAGAGGTGCTCCTTTGGGAGCACTCACCTGCACCTGGCACTGGTCCCTCCAGGTTGGAGTCACACTTCATAGAAGCAGATTGACCTCAAGGTGGCACCTAAAGGCGCCATTGTCCTGGAGTGAAAACTGAGCCAAGAGGAGACCCCAGTCCCATGTCAGAGACACAGAGCCCAAGTTCCTCTGACATACTCTCACTGACATCCCTGAGTGGAAACGTCTCTCAGGGACTCAGTTTCCCTGTTTGCGAAATGAAACCCCTTCTTCGGCTGTGGGCCCGGGGAAGCTAGTACGGGTGAGCTGGAGAGCTTGTTTGAAAGAAACGTCGTGGCTCGGCAGCACTGTGGCAGAGCGAGCCGGAGGAAAGCCTGTGGGTGCGTCCCACAAGCTGCTCGAGCAGCTGCCTCATCGCCTCCAGCACGTGAAGTCGCCGCCCTGGACCCTTCCGTTCTGGCTGGGGACCGCTGCACCCCGCCTGTGCGTGGGCTCCGGGACTGAGAAAGGAAAGGGAAGGGCTGCCCCGGGGAAGCTGCCTCCTTCCTCCCGTGACCCAACCACAGAATGGGGACCAGAGACCTGGGTGTGCAGGCGGGGAGCCAGAGCACCAGGCCAAGATCCGCCCGGGCCCCGCCGCCCCCTCGCGATCTGACGCCCGGGGGATACCGCGCCACGCACGCAGCCTCGCCCGCCAGAGCTGCACTTCCACTGATCAGGGTGTCTGTGAGGCGAAAACACGGCAGCCTGCTCTCCACCACCCGCTCTCCCAGCGCTCAGGGTATTGGATGATTCTGGAAGGACAGAGCTTTAGAAGGAGGGCTGGAGCCGGAGTCCAATTCCACGCGCTGCGGTGCGCTGGGTGACCCCAGCCGTGGGGCGCCTCCATCCTCACGTGTGGGGGCGGCGTGCCCCTGCCCGGTCGTCTTGGTCCCCAAGACGTGGGGAATCGAGGCGGTGGAGCAATGCGGCAGAAAGACTGGGTCACCAGACGTGTTCGCGGATTATTATTATTGTTAAAAATAATAAACGGCTTCGAAGTTGGAACCCCGAGGCGCCTGTGAAACGTAGGCACTGCCAGCGGCTGCCGCCTTCCAGACTGAGGTGGAGATAGAGAGGCTGAGGAAAAGCTGCTCCCAAGGCTTCCTCCGGAGACCCCTTTGTCTCTGTTTTCCCTTCAAAGCCTGCGGGAATCTGGGAGGCTTCTGTGCTGCTCTCACTGGTCGTGACCCCAGAGACAACCCTGGAGGTGGGGACCCAGCACCCACTGGCCTGGGCCCACCGCCCCTGCACCTGCTTTCTCTCCCCCCTCGCAGGTCCAGGCTCCGCTCCCAGCCTCCTGCTGCCCAGCGCCAGTGGCAAGACCCCGCCTGGGAGGTGACCGTGTGATACGGGCTGAGTCCATCTGCCCTCTGAGTCCATCTGCCCTCTGAGTCCGTCTGCCCTCAGGCACATGTGGCACACAGGTTCAGAGGAGATGAAGTGACCTTCTCAGGGCTCCGGCCAGGAGCGTGTAGGGTTGGAGTCCACAGCAGATAGTGGGCCAGGCTGATGTGGCACTCGGGGTGGCCAAGTGGGGGTTTGAAGGAGCAGGGAAGCAGAGATCAGGATGTCAGCGTGGTTCCAGAATGCGGGGCCCGGGGCGTTCCAGTATTCTGAGGGTTGGTTGAGGGGCTGAGGGGACGGACCCTCAGTTTTTTCTGCTTTTCCTTTATCAAGGGTGGGTTGCCCTCGGCCTTCTGAAATGACGATTTTCAGGCCATGTCATGGGGAAAAGAAGGAGAAAATGTTCGCGGACCGAAACCAGGTTTCAAGAACCCCACCTCATGTTTCTGATTTGAGTGTGGCCACTCCCCCTTCCTGGCTGTGTGGGGTGGGATGAGTCAGTCAGCACCCACAGAAGTCACACAGAAGTGGGGTGCCTTCATGTGTACATGGGCCTCTGCAGAAATGCTCTGTTCCTGTCTCCAGGATTATCCAGTGGGGGGTGCCCGCAGGTGTCCCTGAAAGAGAGGGGCTCTGAGACTGGGAAGGGGGCTGATTTCATGCGCCATCAAGCAGTCCCAAGTCCCAGCCTGGGCTGCATCTGACTCCAGCGCCCCGGCACAGAGAATCTTCGGAAACGGAAATCAACAGGGGCACCCCAGGCCGTGAAAACAGAGAGACAAGCAGGCAGTTTCCATGCCAGAGTGACGAGTACCTCAGCCGAAGCATGAAACAGCCTGGGGACAGGTGGCAGCAGCGTGGGAAAGTGACATCCAGCCTGAATCCTAACATGGAAGCAAAAACCAGCAGTGACACCGGGTGCCAAGGTGTCTGTCCTTCCAGCCCGGGGTTTAGTCCCTAGACTTCTGCCTGCGGGTTTGCTTCTCCTTTGGGGCAAGGGTCTTACAGAGATGAAACAAAGTGCTGAGAATTACTATGGGGTCACGAACTCTCTCAGTGAGTTTTGCTCTCCCCTTTTTTGCAAACAAATATTTAATAGCAACCAGCGGCCTGGCTAGGCCCTGTGCTCCGGGGAAGTGGCACACATTCAGAACCGTCCCTGTGAGCTCAGAGGGTGCTCCGGGTGGCTGGGTCGGGCATGCATGCACCAGTGAGCGAGCTGGGACGGGAGTAGCGAGGTGTCCTCATGCAGGCCAGGAAGTGCCGGACTCACGTTTCCATCTGGGGGTTCCTGGGTACCACGGGCTCCGAGGGCTCTGAATGTAGGTCTGCAGGGACAAGCCAGGTCTGCAGTCTGGGAGCCAGTGAGTCCCCCACTCGCCCACCCCAGTGACTGGTGTGTCTGCACACGCGGTGAGCGGTGCGCTGAGCAGAGATGGACACGGTCCTGTCCTTGCTCTCTGATGCTCAGAGGGCAGAGATGTGAGAGCACCTGTGTGGGTGATGGGCTAGAAAAGCACCTGGGGTTCCACTCCAGCTCTTCCACTCCCTATGCCATCTGGGGCAAGTTACTTAACCTGTCTGAGTCTCAGTTCATCTGTCCAGAAAGTGGGTAGGATGATAGTCTGTCGGCACTGGTGGACGAGGAATAGAAGACTGAGATCCTGCAGGTAAAAGACGGGACTCACAATCAGATGATCATCATCTCAACTGTAAGGACTTGGATGAGATCAGCGGCTTCTTCAAGCCTCCAGGAACTTTGGGTGTTATCATCTGGACAGGGCGGTGACAGACAAGTTTAATAAATGTCAGTTATCACACTTAGGATGGTGAGCCAGCCCTAATCAGGAGAGGAAGGTAGCAGGATGGTTTGTCAAAGTTCAGTATCTTCTGGTTGCAGTCAGGACAACCTCTAGGGTCTTGTACCATGGTCCCCTGCTGCCTGCTGTGCCTTTAACATTCCCTCCACCTTCTGAGCCCTGAACCTCTCTCCTGCCCCAGAACCCTGCCCCAGAACCCGCATCTCCTGAGCTTTGTCCTTCAGCTGGCAGGAGATTTACCATCAGGGCTGAGAAGTCAGGCGTGCCTGGAATGCAATTGCAAAAGAGGTTACAAGAGCCTGGCGAGAATGCTGAAATCAAGCAATGTCGAGAGGTTTTGTTATTTTTGAAAAAATGACTCATTCTGAGAAACCCTAACGGCCCCACAGAAGTTCACCTAGTGGCCTGCGCATGTTGCCCAGAACCCACTGCAGAGAGACAGATCCAGCTGCCACAGCTGGAGGGGGCGGTGGGGGCAGGGGCCGGGGCAGGAGCAGAAGCAACAATTTGTTGGAGGGAGTTTCAAGATGATGGGTGCCCTCTGAGGAAATGCAAACGTTTGCATTTCCCAAGTCCTTTGTCCCACTGCAGCCATCGCAAAAACACCCTCTTGGCGGCCCCGTGAACTCTGGATTGGCCAAGCTGGCCAGGGCAGCCAGAGTAGGCCCATTTGACAGGCAAAGGAAAGAGGTGAAGAGGTGCCCAGAGGGCTGGGGAAGGAGATGGGGGAGAGGGCAAGGGTGAGTGAGAGAGGAGAGAAAAGCAGGAAGACAAGAGGAGAGAAGCCTGGTGATTAGAACAAAGTGAGATTTGCTCTTGTCCGGTGGAGAGACCCAGAGGCCTGCAGCAGCGAGGGTGCCGGGAGGGCCCCCACAAGGGACACTCAGCGCAGTCTGGGCGCAGAGTGAGGAGGGGCCGCCAGTTCCACCTGGCTCTTAGCCAGATGGGTGACTTTGGGGAAATAGGGCCCTCCACCAAGTCGCCATCTTTGAAGGGCTAGAGGAGGCGAGTAGACCTAAGAATATTCTGGAAAACTTGTTATAATACCGATCACTGGGCTCCACTCCAGGATTCTGATTCAGAGGTTCTGGGGAGGGCCAGGCAATCTGCATTCCTGACAGCTCTGCGCATGAGTCACCAGGGGCCAGTGGCCTTGGCTGTCCTTCCCGTTTCTGCCCTTCAGCTATTCCCCCTTGCTCTCATTTCTGCCTTCAACGATGTGGAAAATGCAACCACGCTTGGTCGTCAAGAGCTGTGTGAGGTGCTAGGAATACGAAAATGGGCAAGATGTGGTTTTGTTACAGGGCAACCCTGATATAAAACGGTTTGCCTGACTGGGTCTTCACTTCTGTGTTTGAGAGGTACTTGTAGTGCCTCAACTGCAGGCACACACAACAAAGGTTAATAAAGGGCTTTATTTATAAAAGAGGGGGAAATAAAGTAATGAAAACACAGGGAGGAAAGAGGGGCACAAATCTGTAAACCAGTCCCTCCGAGCTGGAACCCAGAGGCACGCTGAGAGCTGGCTCCGAATGGCGAGAGCCCCAAGGCCCCCATGTCTGCTTTTATACCCAGCCTGGCTGCTTAGCTCCATGCTCAGGTCTCTGTGGTCTACTCTTTAATGATGACCTTATAGGATTTGTAGATTTGGGATATTGTTGGTCTGGAGTAGGAGTTGGAGTCTATAAACCGATTTGTATCATTTATTTAAGACAGCCTTTCCCCCTAACAGTTTCTGGCTTTTGGGCCTGACAGTTTAGGTCAGAAACAGGTAAGGTTGATCCACTGGCACACCTGGCACCTTGAGGGTGAGCGGACGTGGGTGCACAGCTGTCCCATGGCAGCCACACCGGGGACTTCCTGGGGGCGCCGCTGGGAGCTGGTGCGTCTAGCTTGTCTTTAGCCAGGGGACCAGCTACGGGACAACTTATGTGCACAAGGCAGCGTGGGCTGATTTGAATGGGCCCAGACAAAGCTTTGGCTGCCTGCTCAGTGCATGGGGCATAGCCTTGACACTGCTTAGAGTGACCTTCGGTTCTGCCCTCCAGCAGCATCAGCTCGGATGCACTGTACCCCATCTCTCCGGAGGGCTGGCATCCCGGGAGACCACAGTCAAGTATAATACAAATTATGAATGCTGTGTGAATATATAACAAATCATTCATGCACATGACGACGTACGTACACATACAGGCACACAATACACATACATATGCACATACACATAGAACTGACCCTCATGATCTGTGTCATGGTCTCATTGTTGTAGGGAAAGAATGTCTTGAACCAGCTGCACAAACACAGGTTTTATGGACCCCACCATCCCCCCCCCAGACCAAAGAGACCCCAGACAGTGAGGACTACAAATCTCATAGTGTCATCACCACCGAAGGGAGACTTCCTGGGACCTGAGGGTGGAGTTAAGCATCCAGGCTTGGTACATAACCAGAGACATGTGGGCCTTGGGGGCCCTTGATTTGTTGTGGGTTTTCAGCGTGCTATTGGGGTACAGCTCAGCGGAACTGGTAGGATGCATGCATCAATTTATCTCTCTCCCTGAGTCATTCCTTTCTTCATTTCCCCCTTTTTGTAAATAAACCCTATTAGCCTTTCTCTGTGTGATTCATTATATGGTGAGTCTCATTTATAAGTTCCTTTGAAGCACGCCGGTGAGGCCCCACAGTGAGGCACCCCACTGCACATTGGGGTTGCCCTGTAACATCACTACTAAATTTAAAAACTAAGCCCCCATTCCTTGATCTGTGAATCCCATACCTATGGATTTCCCAACTTGCTGATATTTCGCTCTTCACCTCCACATCAGCCAGGAGTCAAATCGTTGTGGGGAGAGGATGTCCTGGAGGAACTCCACAAATAGGTTTCATGGGCCCCCACCCCAACTCAGACCAAAGAGATCCAAGACACCAAGGACTGCAAACCCCACGATGTTGTCATCACCACCAAAGGGAGGGCTGCTGGGAACTGTGGGTGGAGTTAAGCAGCCAGGCTGGGTATGTAGTCAGTCACGTGCGCGTTGAGGTGGGGTGGGGGGTCCTTGGTTTTCGCAGGCTTTCAGCATCCTGTTGGGGCCCCAGCTTGGTGGAACGGGTTGGCTGCATGCACCAGTTTATATCTCTCTTTCTATCTGAGTTATTCATTTCTTCATTTCCTCCCCCCTTTTCATAAATAGACCCTTATGAACCTTTTTTGTGTGCCTGCCGTGGAGTCTCATTATAAGTCCCACTTAGGTGCTGGGTGAGGACCACAGTCAGGCTGTGCTTCTCACATTGGGGGTGCCCTGTAACACGAGTGAACTCGGTTCTGGCCCTGTCCACCTGAGATGAGGCCAGGCGCCCTGACTAAGGGCTCAGACGCTGGACCGCTCCAGTGCACACGTCCCTCCTGTGGAGGCGTCACCTCCGGGGCCAGACGACCACGTCAGTGCCATCCTTGTTGACTCAGTGTCTCCTCTCTGGGGGGGAGGGTCGGGCTGAAAAAGCCAACCCTAGTCACGTAGTGGTTTCCCTGGCAACCAGTGCCCAGCCTTAGGCGGCCAGGGGCTTTCCAAGTGACCAAATTAATATAACAAAAGGCACCTTGATTGCCTCCTCACTTAGGAAATTCCAAGGGTTTTAGGGCTCTTGTCAGAAACTGGGGTGGAGACCAAATCTATGTATTTCTGTTAGAAAAAGAAAGGCCAGGTCCAGACGGAGTCCTTCGTGGTGGACCACAGAGTAACACTTAACCCAACTGCAGTTTCAGTCTCTTCCAAAAGTAGAATTTTAGGCCAATCGATCTGGGGGGCCCCTTATCAGCACCAGTGCGATTCTCAGGCAGATAGTGTTACAGGGCAGGGAGAGGAGCACCCAGAACCCCCAAGCCTGCCCTCTCTGAATGGGTTCTGCCATCCGCCGCATCAAGACAGACATACAAAACCTTTAATGGAAAGGAACTTTAATACAACTAGGGTACAATAAAGCAAGAACAAAGAATATAGTTACTAAGTTAAGCATCCAAAGTGACCCATCTCCTTGAGGGTAAAAGTCCAGCCAAAGTGGATTGGCCCAAAGCAAGGCCCAAAAACCTGCCACACATCTAAAGGACCTTTCAGTAGAGACCTATAGAAAAGGGTCAGAAAGAGTCAGACAAATCCGG